>JAUMHI010000033.1:6455469-6493265 GCA_032359435.1 Enteromius unitaeniatus | reverse complement strand
CTCGCATTCTGGGGGTGAACTCATACTAGGCAGTCTGAAACGTACCCGAGTGCGTTTGACCACCAAAGCGCGGTTTGTTTGACTACTGTGAGTGCTCCGAAACATGCCCAGGCACGGTACGTTTAGCCTACCCTGGCCCGGTTGGAAGAGGTGTACCAGAGCATGGTTCAGTTGGACTCAGGCGCAGTTCGCATGTAGTGTGAGCGCTAACCGTACTGGAGCACGGAACCGGGGCGCGTGACGTCACGTTTTTGTGACCCTCCAAAACAAACATAGCGGAGAAAGACAATCGTACTATCGAGTTTCAGTTTCATTTTAGTGACTCATTGCTGACTGAAGATCGCACAGACCAACGTGGCAGACAGCGCACCCTGTTTGTTTTCTTCATTTTCTTAATACACAAAGTTGTGTTGTTATTATATGTGTATACAAATCAAAATAGACCCTTCACAGATTCGATTGATATATTGCTCTTATCTGTATGATAAAACTCAATGTGTAATTTAGGTTCTTGTTGGCGTCATCAGGAGAAGACGCCTCAAACCGCATTTTGCGGAAGCCGGGCTCAGAGGGTTAATATCAGTTTAACAAAATGTCCCCTTATGACTAGATTTGTGGTCCATGGTCACATACATGACATAACCTCCATATAATACCCTGTAAGAGAACTATACAGGTGGAGCTAGGGAAGGTAGAGGGTTCCTGAAACTCGCAGCAACTCCTGCAGCGTGCTCATTGGCTGCTGATGCAAAAAGAAACCAATCATCTGCACCACTTGATAAAGATGTCATTATATCAGACTGAGGTAGAACCTATTTTCCTGTGGCATTTAGAGTTTCATAACAGAACTTCTATGTTTTTACTTTTATGTTTGATAAAGCTTTAAAAAATCACTACCCACCAATGGCCTGCGTATACTCAGCTCAACAGGCAGATCAAATTGTTCACGACACCGTAGATCTTCTCTGTCACAGAAGTATAAGTGCATCTGCTCATGTACCTTCATGACACTGCTCCCGGGGGATTGTCCATGTGATTAATGGTCCCAAGTGCATGGTCCCATTGTGTGAAAGTTACCAAAAATGATGAACCTGACCACTGGGTCTGGTTAGCTTGTAGGAATTTGGTCTTAAGCACTGACAGGACATCAGTAAGAAATGTTTGTTAGTTTGTTTCATGGTGTGGATAGCAGCTTTCCCATTTTGAGGTGTTGCATCACACGATTTAAAGTAGGTCACCTCCCCCACCCACCCCACATCAAACCAGTTAACAATGTGTTGACTTCCCCCACATCTGTTTGATGGTAGCTGTTTGCATCCTGGGGCTAATTAACACTGCCGTATTAGTCCCTCCGCACTGAGGGTTCCTGGGCTTCAACAGATGGACCCTGATGCGGTGCTGCACCAGGGGGCACATAGGACCTAAGAGAGGACTGCCATCCTCTCATCTTCCACTGTATTTGTCCATATAGATAGAGATACAACCAATTGCAGCTTTTTCTCAAGGGAATTGTTTCTTGACCTGGTCATCTCTTCCTCTTCTCTGCCAGGTTCTTGTTCTTTTTTTTCACTATACCCAAAGCCAATTAGAGGCATCATCACAGAGCTCAGCAGTAAGACAACATGAGCCATGCCAGCCAGAAATGCTGCAGTAGGCTACTGGGTGGCCATGACCTCAAAAATCCCACCTCAGAATCATACTCCAATGAGCTGGAATTAGTTTGAAACTGAGAACTTTGTACAAAAAAAATTATTTTGACAGAGAGTGGCCTTCAATAGAAAAGCAGTGGTATTTTTCTCAGTGATGTCTATAGTGAAAACAAATGTGAAAAACAACTTATTGAATGGTGGAATTTGTTTAGGAGGTACACGGCATAAGCCTGAACAAAGATACATATTAAACATATTTTGTTTTTATACTTAAAGGGGTTGTCTAATGCTAAAGTATCAAAAAGTGAGTTGGATGTATGACAGAGCATTTCTGTATTTTCCTAATTTACTCATTCATGCCTCCAGGATCTCAACTGTTTGCTGAGAAAAGCAGTACAGCTGTGTCTCTTTTATTAATCTGATAAAACTGAAGACTATATGAAGGATGTAGTGCTAAGGGTACGCAAGATTAACATGAGATTGTCAGAAACTGTATGTGTTAAGTTTGGGTTAGTTTACCCAAAAATGAAAATGATTTCATTAATTACTCACCCTCAGGTCATTCCACAATTGACCTTCTGAGAATTGATTTTCTGAACAGAAATTTTGGAGAGTCACAACGCATGCATATAATTTGTCGGCTCGTAAACAATGATTGCATGTGATGCCGCAAACTTTGAACACACCCTGTTAACATTTAAAGAACAGCATGTACATGCATCGTGATACTGTCCAAAATGATACCCCAGATTGAAGCAGCAGGAGGAGAATTGAATAAATTTCTTTGAAATTTTAATTTGAAATTGAAAAAAAAGCTTTATAAGAATTGAATTGAAAAGAATTGAAAAAAAAGCTTTATAAATTTACAGTTCAACCACTGATGTCATATAGACTATGTTAAAGTGAATCAAGGATCTATCATGAATAGAGGGCATGGCTTGTTTTTTTCTACTGCAAATTAACCGAATGTAGTAAACTAGCCGTTTCACTTAGAAATGAATACTTACAGTTGGAGGGGATCGGTCACGGATGTCACGCTCACGCCAAAGCCTTCACACTGACATCATCAGAGAAGACCCGTTATTTTATAGGGGAGTAGCATTTTCAGATTTGGATTAAAGATTATTAAGGCTAACAAATTGTTGTTTCTGTATTGCACAGATGAATTGTTCACCTCAAAAATAGTAATGTGCACTAACAAAATAAATATAGTCAATTTTGATTTCACACGCCCTTATGTTTCTGTGCCTTGGTCATGGAAGGACCCTTGCTGTCTATTGGAGGATCTGAAATCTCTCGGATTTCATTCATTTGTGTTTTCATGTTTTTTTAATTTAAATATCTGTTTATGCATAGCCCACATTTTTACATTGGCAACGAAAGATATGAATAGATTGAATAGATGTCCTGACCACACCGATATGTGTGTTCTGTTCCAGTGCAATATCAGTGAAATCGACAAAAAGGAGAGGGATTATTGTTTGCACTCAAAGTCTGTGAGCTGGTCTGTTTTTGACTCCCTGATAAACTCTAAATGCTGCCCTGTAGTTTGACCAAGATATCAATAATGAAACCAGAAAGTGAAGTTCAAGTACTTATAACCAGACAGGTGAAGTATTAAGATTGCATTGGTTTAAATAAATAAATCTATATATATTTAAGGATTTGTTTTTTGGAATTAGAATGCAAATTGGACAGGACTTTTGCGTTGCAAAGGACAAGTCAAGGGTTGAGTCTCTTGCAGCAGTATTATTTGTCAGAAATATTGATATTAATCAAAAACATGGCATTGTGAGTATGTTGCTCATAGTCCTCCAGCTTCGACTTAAGAGTCCAATGCTGAAATCTTTTGATAGAGTAGTCATTGTTTATCACCTGAGTGGTGATACTTAAGAATATAACCTCTGGACTTGATGTTCTAAAGAAAGTCCTGTATAGTTTTGAGTTGTGGTAAGAAACTCAAAGACATTCATTTGCATGTGTTCATAGTTCAGGAATTATTAAGAAACGACACAGTTTGAATGCAGTTTAATAACCCCCCAACAGAGTAACTGACAGATATTCTTTACAAATGAGCTAGATTTAGCCCATAATAGTTCTCTCTTGAAAATTGAACCCATGGATTATGCATAATAATATTGTAAGTGTGACAGTAATTATTTTTATGAATTTTGGATTTGCTGATTGTGGGTTCTTTACAAAAGTTGGATTTGAGGCTGTAAAAAAAAGATGAAGTTAGTGACACTGTGTCTTAAAGGGATAGTTTACCCAAAAAGGATTTTTTTTTCATTCATTTCTCAATTAGTCTAAACCCGTAAGACTTTAGTTTATTTTCAGAACACAAATGAAGATTTCTGTGATAAAATCTGTTTCTGACCCTCATTGACAGCAAGGATCCTACCGCATTCAAGGCCCAGAAAGGTACCAAGATGCAATGTTCGTACACATATTTTTTATGTTGCCTTGAATGTGGTAGGACCCTTTCTGTATATGGATGGTCAGAAAGCTTTCAGATTTTAGATGTTCCAGAAGAACAAAGATCTTAGGGTGAGTAATTAATTACACAATGTTGATTTTTGGGTGAACCACCTCTTGAAAGAAGGTTTTTACTTTACACAAACTGTCAAACAGCTAACTAGCACACTATCACACAAAGCTTCTCTGAGAGCTTGCATTTCTCAATTCACTGTACCTGTTGAAGAAAAACCCCCAAACAATCAGCCTCTTGGTTGTCGTCCTCGCCCATCCCCAGTTTAAAGGGTTCCCCACGTGTATTTTACAGCTGCACAAAAACAGCCTTTTCACCAATCTAGAGTGCAGATACTCCTCCCTGTGAAATGTAAACCACTGTAAAGCCTGCACAGCTATTTGACCATTTCCTGCACCACACACAACCCAGCATCCCTCCAGTAGCCTCTTCAGGGGTTATGTGGAGCACTGATTCTCTCTCTTGCTTTCTCGCTCCAACTGAGGTGAGCGTTGCATCATGATGTGCTGAATTATTGAGAGGCTGTTCGGCCGCTGGTCTGGGATCAGCTCTCCCTTGTCTCTTTGTGGGCTGCGGTTACTCTGGACTTCTTTGAAGCGGCTGAACTCTTCACCTCGTGTCTAAGCGGGTCATCCTTTCCGTCGAGCCAGAGGAGACGTAGCGCAGAATGACAACCTCATTCTCTATCCTTCTCCTCCACCTTCATCTAACTTTTTTTTTTTGTACATCTCTTCACCTCTAGCTTTTCATTCACTGCATCTGCCCCTCTAAAACAGTGGCTCTTTTTATGTAAAAGTCTTTTTTTATTTTTATGGATTTGTTTTTTGGAATTAGAATGCAAATTGGACAGGACTCTTGCCTTGCAAAGGACAGGTCAAGGGTTGAGTCTCTTGCAGCAGCATTATTTGTCAGAAATATTGATATTAATCAAAAACATGGCATTGTGAGTATTGTGAGTAAAGTCTTATTTACATCTTTTTTTGTGGTTAAAATAAAAACGACAATATACATTTAATATACAATACACAAAAAAAATTGGGATTTAAAAACTAAAATCAAATGCAGCAAAAATAGATAAACTAGTCCACCTGACTAATTTACTATTCTCTTTTCTATCCCAATTTTCTATCTTTGTTTCCTCTTCCTGATTTCTCTGCTCCCCCTCCTCCTCCCTATTTGCATCTCTTCTGTGTGCATCGGTTCCCTTTCTCCCTCTTTCTCTCTCTCACCTCCAAATTCATATTCTCAAGCTACTGTACAGTGCATCAAAGTGCATGTGACAAGTGGGGTTTGCATGTGTTGAATGACTAATGCTCCAAGGCTGTCAGATTATTTAGTATGCCAAACGGATGCGGTGGGATAGATGGTTGATTCATGCCTTTATTGTCTAAATGAGGGTGAAGTTTGTGGCGCATGTCTTTGTCACCAACCTTCAGCAGCTTCTTATATGGCGCCTCTGAGATGTTCGACGTAGAAATACTGGTGGGTGAATGCAGTCACATATATATAATTATAGATAGTTGACATGACATCCTTTTGTCAAGCTGGCATTTCATATTGTGTGACATGCGTTTCGCTGTTGGAAGCTATTTTTAGCAGCCTTTTTTATTCTTTTAACTAATTTTAGGGAACTTTTATTATATGTGCAGTTTGTTTGAGCCCAAATTCATTAAGAATATTCATACTTTTTAAAGTGTATTTCAAAAAAAGAGTGAAAGCAAAAAGGTGAGATGAAAGAATGTGAATTTTCACCTAAAATGTAGTTGCTGATATTACTAAATCTTATTTTAAAGGGTTACTCCACCCCAAGATGATCATTGTGATTAATCACTTAACCTCATGTCATTCCAAACACATAAAAGCTTTCTTTGTCTTCGGAACACAAGATATTTTAGATGAACAAGGAGGCTTGTAACTGTCCCGTTGACTGCCAAGAAAATTATACTGGAAAAGTTGTTTCTACATACAGCGGTATTAACAATATAGCAAAAACTCTTTTTGTAAACACCATGATATATATTGTCATGATGATGTAGACAAAAACTTTTACAAATAAATAAAAGATTCTTGAATAATATAAAACTTATTATATTATTATGAACTAAATTTTTTTTTTCCTCTTTGCATCCTATAATCAGTAATCTGCAAATTATTTTCTGTCAGAAAGTTCTCAATGCACTAAAGCATTCGCACACCATTGTGTTAGTCTTTACAAAATGAGACTAAAAAAGTGAATCATCCTTTACACATGAAATTCTTTTTTTTACCCGTTCACACACTGGAGTTACTCTTTTTATCTGCGTTCACCTTTGTGCCACAGATCAAATATATTGTGCATACATATATTTATATATGTAATGTTTAATAAATGCGCATTTAAATGAATCTTTCCAAAAAATGAAGGTATGGTGGGACTCTCAAGTGCTCTGACAAATTTGAAACGCTATATCAATTTGTCTTTCTCACACCTTTCATTGTCCAAGACAGGAAACCATTGATGCATTTTCTCAATAAGCTGATCATAAATGTAGTCATATAAACACATCAAACTTTCCTTTAATCATGACTGAGCAGCACATCCATATATTTTCACCCAGCATGTAGACACCTTAACCTGTGTATATGTGATATGTAATAGAAAAAGCATCCTTTACTGTGGATTTAAGTGTATCCAGCCATAGTATGCATTGTAATGCAATTCTCAATCTTAAACAAAAGAAGCAGCCATTTAGCCCTGTTACTACCCCTAAAACCTAACCCTACCCCCATGTAGTTACCTAGGTAGTACATGTTCTGTAAAATAAAGTGCAACCCTAACATCAGAGGAGAATATATGTTCTAAACAAATTATGTTAGCGTTTAGCTTAGCTCCATTCTTTCCAAAACCACCCAACATATCCACGTTTTCCCTATTTAAAGACGGTTACACTTCGCAACACTTCGGCCTTGGCGCAGTAATATAATCACTCCAAGTGCTCTTTCGCCATACATTATAGTTATCTTTAATCTCTCGAAAAAATCTTGCCACGTTTTATTTCGTGTCACCATACTTACTCATGTAACCATCTTAAAAAAACGTGGAAGTGTTTGGTGGAAACTAAGCTGAACACTAACATAGTTGCACTGCGCGCTAGAGAAGGAGAGATATGTATCAGCTCATCTAAGTTAAGGGAAAAACAGAGTGGAATATGAAAAATGGTGACATTATCCTCGGCCATTGCCAGGTTATTGATTTGATGTCATGAGCTGATATTGGTACTTATTAGCATATTGGGGTGCATATGTGCTCCCTGGTAAGAAACCAGAAAATGTGGTCCGGACACAGTGCTGGATGAATTCAAACCTTAATTTCCCACATGAGCACCAAAGCATGACATGTCTGTAGCTTTGGTGTGCCTGTGTTTTCCTTAAATTTGCACTTGTTTATAACTCTCAGAGCTCATGAGAGGTTTAACAGACAGGAATCTTTGATAGACCAGATGGCTTAACAGATAGTTTACCACTGGTCAGCCTCGGTTTAACCTCCCTGCGCTTTCAGCGTGTGTGTGTTTGTATTTTCCTTTCTGTATTTGCACATTTATTTACTCACGATAATTTGCATATCTAACACACTGGCTATTTTAGATGCTTTCAAAACACTGCAGATTAGGGTTGTGCTCTCGTCCTCATAGTGACCGGCTCTACATTACTCATCTTTTACATATATGTGTACAAATGCATTTGGAAGCAGTCACTGACATCACTGAACCCAAGGCGAGAGTGCATTGCTCTGTTTCTGTGTGTGTGTGTGTGTGTGTTGGGAGACTGCGTGTCCCCTAAATGACCCCGGCCCCTCAATCTGGCTCCAGGCACTTTATTAAGGGATTAACGGGCTAGTGGTTGTCAGTGTCCCCGTGTGCCATTGCCTCCTCCAGCTCCTGACACCTGGGCACACTACTGACCCCCCCACACACTCGCAGACACTGTAAACATGCACTGTACTCACACACAATCTAGGTCAGAGCCAGACAACAACACTCCAACAGACCCTGCCCAATAACGCTCGCTGTTAACGGGGGGGGTGGAGGTCACCCGGCCTACCCACAATCTCCTGCTCCCTCGTCTCCGGCCAGACTAAGTTCATATGTTTACGCCCCCTCTGCCTCCCTCCCCAACTGTCTGATTGAGCGTGGTCACCCCTGAGAAGCATATGCCATCTACCGCTCAGCTGTACATACTGTCAGACGTCTGATCTGATAAGACCAACAGGCTAAACATTTTCCTACCCTCCTTATTTCTCCAGTCTAAACGTAGGGAGCAGACCTCTTTGTTTTTCTAAATCAGAAAGGCTGAGCGAGAGCTTACAAGAGCTGGTTTTCATTAAAGGAACTCTGGCGTTCCTATGAGCTCACTGACTGTCTGTCTTTTTTGTGTTGTCGTGGCGCTTGCATGTTTTTTAGGCAAAGTGTAGGAAGTTCTTGAAACCTTTGGAAGTTTGTAAATGTAATGTCAAGTTCAACCCTCACTGCTGTGTTCTGTTTTATAACACAGCGCTTTATGACTGCAAATGTGCAAAAACAGAACATAAACTCACCAGGTGTTTGGTTTATCTGCGCTACAATGTGGTATTTGTTCGATTGGCACAAATGAGATCTTCAGGTTTACGTTTTTTGAAGAGGTGGACCAGGAATTGATTGTGTTAGAGGAGGTCTTTGGGGTTTTTTGCACTCTTTCTTTTTGTCTTTGGCTTAGCCTAGAGCAGTGAGTTAGAAAAAACATTCCGAGTAATTTTGACCAGATTTCAAACCCCCTTTTTTTAAAGCCAAATTATAGACATCTGCTTCAGCTTTAACCGCCTTTGGTAACAGCCTTATCTCAATGATGCTCTTGTCTCTGTGACAGTTTAAAACTTAAATGAGTCAAAAGGGGACAACCAGGCTCAAATTTAAATATGTTGCACATGACAGTTAGCTGACATTTGTGCTTCCTTTGGCTAGTGGGCTTTTTGGTTTTGCACAATACAGAAAATGTGGCTGACGTTACCAGGACATTGATATGAGATTGCCAGGTTGTTCAATGGCCCAATTCAAAAAAGCCTTCTCTTTTTGAGCTATGCTAATGCCTAGGTGTGGCTTAGGTCCTTCATTTTGTGTTGTGGCCGATAATCAATAAATTGCTAATGAATTCAAGCATTACAACAGTATGTAAAACATAATTTTCTATGAGTGTGAAATGATATTTAATTAGTGTTAAGTAATGGCACACTACGCACTTTTGTTCAACACTTTTGGGTAGTGCGTTTTTTTTTAAAGAAATTAATTAATACTTTTATTTGTTTACAATGCATTCAGTTGATAACATGCGACAGTAAAGACTTTCATTTTTACAAAAAAAATAAAAAATGCTTTACCTTTGAACTTGTTTCTCATCTAACATTCTTAAATATTCTTAAAAAGCATAATGTACTATTGTTTTCACAAAAAATGTTAAGCACCCCAACTGTTTTTATCAATAAGCGATGCTTCTAGAGCAGCAAATCAGCAGGTTAGAATTATTTCTGAAGAATCATGTGACACTGAAGACTGGAGGAATGGCTGCTGAAAATTCCACTTTGCATGACAGAAATAAATTGCAATTTTAAATATATTAAAAAAAGAATTTATATCAGTAATAATATTTCAAAATGTTACTGTTAACTATTTTATATGTGTGTGTGTGTGTGTGTGTGTGTGTGTGTGTGTATTACAAAGGATTACCATTTCATTTGGAAAGACATACTGTAATCAGATTATTATCTGTAAAAAGAAGGAATGAAAGAAAAAAGAAATGAAGTATCACTTGTGGATGATCTGCAGCAGCATCTTGGGATTGTGCCATCCTGTTTCTCTCGCTCTCATTCAGAGCGGTAACTTTTTCCAAGGATCATCCAGAGGCATCTTATGCACGATTTCGCCTCAGGACTGCCACTGACTATCACATCGCAAACGACACCGCTCTAGTCTGGAGTCAGACGTTTTCAAACCATCGAGGCCGTTACCAAATATCCTCATGGCAATGGCCACTTCTGCAAAAAGCTTTCATTACTTGAAATCTTTGCCTGAAGCGGAAGTTTAACACTTAGATTTAGGAGTTTTTTGAAACCTCTTTCCTTAGCATGCAGTGCTAATTAGAATCAGTAATATAATGGTCCTTTTCAAATGGATTAACATTCACTTTCATTTGCATTTGCAGAGAATAATAAAGAAGCTTGCCACCACAACGTCATAGTGAAGGTGGAGCCTATGGAAGTGGACCCGCCCCTAGAACTGGCCCCTCCCTCCTCTCATCTACTGGGCTTCAGCACTTCAGGGGGATGTGAGAAGAAGGAACCAATGGTCAACCTCCCTGATCCTTTGCCCCGCCCCCAAAATGACCTCTTCTCCCAGGACATATCAGTCAAAATGGCCTCTGAGCTCCTTTTTAAATTGTCTGGTAAGTATCTATGACAGAAGAAACAAAGGGACGGACTGTGTGTTATAAAAAAAAAAAGCTTTCCGCAGCGACAGTCTTCAGGTTTTCTTCTTCATCGTCTTCTCTGATTGCTGCACTGACACACTAGAGAGTGGAGGGATATTTGTGGTGTTAAATGATGGCAGGATTGAGTTTTTCTTCCAAGAGCGTTCTGAGGATTAGCAGAGACAAACCTGCCCCCAGCGCTCCTCGCTGCCAGCTACGGCTCTCTTTAAATGCCATCTAGCACCTCGGAAGCCGATCACAAAAAGCCTCCCCCCACTCACACATATATATATCTATACACACGCCATTCGCACCCAATCACCTCCCCCCCCCACCCCATGGGAGTGGTGTGTAGCTGCACAGTGTGTATGTATAACCCCTCAACCCTCGACTCCCTCAGATTGTTCTCAAACATTCTGGCTCAAGCACACTCGGTTGCACACACTTCCCTTGTCTCTCTCTTTCTCTCTTTCTCTCTCCCTCTTGCTCCTGTGCAGCATCGTCATGGCAACGCAGAGAGCCCTTCCATCCTCTGTGAGCTGTGTGACCGAGAGGGTGTCAGGGAGAGGGGGCTTAGGAAGTGCCACCCAGGGAGCAAGGTCATTACCAGACCACCAGAAGAGAGAAAGACAGGCAGATAGACAGACAGACATGAGGCACTGTTCTCTTTTGCCCTCTGTGTTTTTTTTGTTTTTTTAGATTTTAAAAGCAGTTTGGCAAAACATGGTTTTTAAAAATCTAATCACAGCAATCCCTGCTGAAAAGACTGAAACCACCATGCATGGCAGAATTTTTTCTTTTTAAATATCTTTGTCCTGTTTTTCTGGTAGAAATATCTAACATAATATATTTCTCAAATAATTTATCTTGAAGTTATTAAATACTAATATGTATTCCAATACATTATGATTTTTTTTTTTACCCCATAGTCAAAATTTAGCTAGTTTTTGCTAAAAAAAAAACAAGAAAAGAAATAAATTGGCTTCAGATATTCAATGTATTTTCTGAATATATTTTCTAAATTTTATGTTTAGATTTTTACTGGAAAACAAGAATTCCATTCATTCCATTCTGGTCTAGCTGGTGAAAAAGCACATTCATAAAATTAACTGAAACTATTTTATGGCTATTGAGCATAATTATCAGAAAACATTGAGTTTAAAAAATAAAGGAAAAATAATTATAGCAATTTTGGTAAAACTTGATCATGCATTGAGCAGAATTACCAGAAATGATTGAGTTTTTGAAATAAAAGGGGAAAAAAAAACATTTGATAGCAATTTCGTTAAAATTCGATCTTGCATTTAGCAGAATTACCCGCAGATTTTGAATATGAGCAATTAATTTTAATGGGGGGAAAACTATTTTATACCGATTTTCCAAATACTAGATCTTGCATTACCAGCAAAACAGCATTCTAATCTAACAGTGTGTAAAACACAATATATGCTGGAGACCAGCTATGATTGTCTTTTTATCAGGGATGATTTAACGGTCAGCTTTATAAATGAATAGTCCTAACAAATAATTGCCTTATTATATACCTACTGGCGGAATAGGATTTTTATAAGTACAACACAAAAACAAGCCTATTTTTAACTCCACTGTGGTTTTTCTTTTTCAGAAAAAGTAAGTAAAGCTAACGAAAACAAAGACAATTTATCATTCGGCATACACAGGTAGGTTTACTGTTGTGCACCTATTATGCTGCCAGAATGTTGCGAATCAAATTTATTGAATCTAATGGTGGCTTGTGATTTTCCAGCCCTTTCCTAGACGACCGCTTTAGACAATCACCTTTCAGCACTCGCTCTAAGAGCTCTTCCCCAGCTGAAGCCGGATCTTCAAGCAGGGTTGCCCAGCAAGGTAAGACCGCCTCCTCCATGCCAACCAAGACCCTATACCTGCTCACAAATTGCTTTTATGACACACCTGCTCATAAATATATTTTGTCCTGTTGATAAAAGTGTATATAAAATTCAGTCTCTATGAGAGTGGGATTATTTCATTGTTTCTTTTCCCATTGCTATTAAGGCCAAATAGCACATCTCCTATATTACTGGTCCCGATATGGGTTTTGGTGCTTTAATGTGTGGAATGACCCAAATACAGTAAATGTTAAGACAGATTTCTGGAGGAATCGCCACATCTGTGTGTTTGTTGTATGTCACTCACATCACTCATGGTCAGATTGTTTGCTCTACATTGTGTTTTTAATGCTACTGTCCACTAACAATTCATTTTTATGCGACTTGGTGTTCATCTTGGACCCTGCTCACATTTACATAGATCTATGTATACAAGTCGGCCCTCTCATCTAATTTGAGGCTACAGAGGCCCCTCGTGCTCCCACCCAGCTTTGAGACCGCTGCACTGGGCAGCTGGCACTCCCTGCTTCCCTCTACTGGCCCCTCTGGCAAAGGGTAATTAGTTTGCGCTCGCCTGGCCCGATTCCCTACACCAGTTAATGAAAAAATGATTGGGTTTTTCGTGTCCAGGGTGCGTGAAAGTTAATTCACTACACACTCAGACATGCGTTCATTCTCATGCGTAGACACAAAGCGGACGTACACAAATCACATAAGAGCGGCCGTGACCCTTGTCTACCTTTTTCATCTCTTTCCCTCTCTCTCTTTCAAATTCTTTTCTTACTCCATGTTTTTTTGGCTTTTCTTTACTAAGTGTCTAACACCTTCTGACCCGGTGTGGGTAGTAACTCCCACTCCTTAGTTAATACAAAGAGCTCTAATTTATATATTTTTAACAGCACGATCAGTGGTTGAAAAATAATGAATTGATCTAAAATAGTTCTGTATTTATGCCAAAAAGATAAACTGAATCAGTGTGTGTTTGTTTGTTTGTTTCCGTGTGTGTCTGTATGGCCAATTTGATCATTTCTGTATAAAATTGCCTTTATGTTGCTCTTGGCTGCAGCAGATGAATGGCATTGTCTGCTTTTACATCTTCTTTTTATATTTTTCACTTAATTGAGTAAATACACTTATGTTCGGTGGGTTTGTGTCATCCTTTTTGTGTTCGGCGTGTGTGTGTGTTTGTAACACTCCTCTTCTATCCTTGCCTCTTGCCCCGAGTCATCTTAAGCATCACTGCGGAGGCTGTCTCTTCTCTCTCTAATAACACTAATTAAACCATTAACCACTTCAAGGCATTGATGTAGATGCTCTAGTGTCTCAATTAAGCTTCATCGTCTTATTTTACATTCCAGAGTCATGAACTCTGTATATTTTGACCCCAAATTTAACATTGTTAACCTGTATTCAGGTGAATGAACAAGGGACCGGATAGTTTACCTAAAAATAAACATGTTATTATGATGAATTCACCTGGAATGTAAAGGAAGATACTTGTTTTAGCTTTTTTTGTCCTTTTTTATATGTCATCATGTTCCTAAAAACAATTGTCTTTTATGTATGGGCAAAAAAACTTTTCAAAATAAACTACAATTTAGATCTTAAATATTTTTTAATGCTTTTGGAAGTCTTTTATGCTTACCAAGGCTGAATTGATTTGATCAAAAATGATAATAAAAACTAAAATTATAATGTTATCGTCATTTTTTTTCAGCATCATTAGTCCAGCCTTCAGTGTGACATGATCCTTAAGAAATCATTTTTATTTTTTTAGTATTTTTAACAAAAATGTATGTGTTTTTGATGAATGTGTTCTAAACATCTTTAAAATAAAATGATTCAGTCAATAATAAAAAAAAAAGTCAAATAGGTTGGACATGAAGATGAGTAAATGGTGACAGATG
Organism: Enteromius unitaeniatus; assembly: GCA_032359435.1. Classification (NCBI taxonomy): domain Eukaryota; kingdom Metazoa; phylum Chordata; class Actinopteri; order Cypriniformes; family Cyprinidae; genus Enteromius; species Enteromius unitaeniatus. Next base: position 6,478,879 of record JAUMHI010000033.1, on the reverse strand, counting down.
TTTAATATCCAGATAAATTCTTTGGGGCAGTTTCCCAAACAGGGTTTAAGACTAGTCCTAGATTAAAATAAATGTTAAGAGCTGTCTAAACTGGGAAAAGCTTGCACTGAGATATCTTAAAATACATCATTGCCATTGTTTGGTCTTAAAATGCTCACAGATAATGCATTTTTGTGAGACATGTTTCTAAAAATTCTTAAAGTTTATTATGGAACCTGGTTCTGAAAACATATATCGGTAATTATTTATTGGTTCCCAGCAAAGCCTGTCTTTTTAATGGGAAAGGAAAAAGAGAGAGCCTGAGAAATATGAATCAACGACAAGAAAATAAAGGTATTAGGTGAGAATCAGAAGCACTGCGCAGGCATTCGTTCGCTCATGTCCCCCCACCGAGGCATTGTGGGAAGGTGCCATCTTTTCCCTGGCAGTCCCCAGGCTTTGTGTCACACCAGAGCTGTCAGCATCACATCACGCCGCACTGCCGCTTGGTGGGACGTGAGTCAGACGCACAGGTTTGTATGAGCGATGTGACTCAACCGTGGGCCCCGGGGTGACGAGGCTGATTCAGGGCCCTGTGTCTGATTGTGTGTTGCCTTTTCTAAACTCGCTCATAGATTGAAGCAGAGGGCAAAACACCCACTGTAGTTTTAATTAAAGCTCTTCTGCAATGCAGGTCAGCGCGGGGGACGGCTGGGAGACGGCACACACATGGCACCCTTGTTTAATTATGCAGTTTAGCGATGCTAATTCATGCCGGTAGTGTGGCACTACTAATCAAGTTGAGTCTTTAAGATTTAAATATGGTCAAAACATCATCCAATAATATCACGTTTGGTATCAACAGGTGGTTAAAGGTGTCAGTGGTATAAGGAGCTCTTGCTAGGGATTAAGCGATAGTTTATGCAGAAATTAAAATGCTGGTGTAATTTACTCATCCTCATGTTACTGGTGGAACACAAAAGAAAACATATTGAATAATATTTGTGATCACTGCTGATCGGACCCTGAAGTCTTTTCAAATTTGAAGCAACTTGAAGGGTGAGTTAATGATGGCAGTTTATATTTATTTGTTTGTCTAAGGTGAACTTTCCCTTTGAAGTTGAATACGATTCTCCGTTGCTATGACAATATCAGATTTTCACTTTATGATTATCACGGATAAAAGAAAAAATTATTGTGATATCTAAAAAAACAAAATAAAGTTAACAGTCAAATTCATCTTTTAACTTTTCTCGTTTTTGGCAAATAAATCGCAAACACCAGTGTAGGAAGGCAGAGTGTTTAATCATAACTGTACAAAAAAACACTTCCTGCAAACTAGGATGTCTAATATCTTGCTTTTTTATGGAATCTAAAAAACTCCCACACTGGCAAGCTTTTTTCAGTTGCACGGTTGGTTTCTCGCTTTCACCTGTCATTTCCTTCGACATAATTTAGTGTGACAGCAGCAGCTACACCCCATCTTTTTTTTCTGAAATATTTCTCATCCGATTCTTTCAAGGCCAAATCATTTACATTTATGTCATTTTACTGTGTATCAACAATCGTCTTATTTGTGTCTGTTTTTGTTTAGCCCTAAAGTATTTTTAAAGAAAGAAAAAGTTTTGCTTACTTATTTAAAACATAACCGAGAACTCCATTGATCTATAAAAGAGAAGTTTCTTCTCTGTACTACTTTTCCCTCATTGGCTTAAAACCAAAGTAATATGCCTCATTTTTCAGAATAATAGATCAGCTGTAAAATCAAGCAAGCAAGACATTACTTATCTTATGTCTTTTAAAATAATGATGGATTTCAGAACTTACTACAGGATAGATGGCTTACATTAGTTTTAACTGGGGCTTTAGGACCAATAAAAACCTTGGCATCCCTGTGCATGATAACAATGAAATTGACACCCTGACATTAGATTGCCCTGTAGACGTATATATTTAACTCAAAAGAGTCTTTTAGCGAAGATCATTGTGAGGATTGAAGGGGCACTTTTAGCATCATTCCCTGTGACTTCTTGAGGCAGCGTGCCGACAAGTCAGACAACCCTTCCCGTTGGGCCACTTTGAGACACTATTCCCATCAGGACTTTTGGGTTTGGTCTCTGGCAGAAGGCACAAGCAAATGTCCTTCAGGTCTTGCGTCCAAGGCCAGTGCATCTGCTCTTTAATTGCCACCATTAAATCCTCTCAGATATGCCAAAAAAATACTGTTTCTCCCTAACCACTTGCCCCCCTTTTCCCTGCCATGCCCCCATCAATCCTGGGGATGCATTGCTTATGACAGCATTTGTAAAAAATGTGCCTATTTATGAGCAAACCACAAGTCCAAAGGGACGGGCACACACCCGCTGCATATCCAAAAAGCCCCTTGAATGTTTATTGAACGGATCAGAATGCTGCGGTACATGCATAAGAAAAAATAAAAAATTCAAGTCATTGATATGACCTACAAACCCAAAACATGCATCTCTGAATCCCTTGACATGATTAAAGACCTTTTCAGTTGTAAACCACAGGCTTTTTATTTGTATTTTTTTAAATAAGTATACATATTTCTGTTCTGTTTTGGCTCGTAAAAACACATCGCTTAACATCTGGCAACCTCTCTGCCTGTTTTGTACAGAATTACGGCCATGCGTTCATATTGCACCAGACATCTATTTGAAGGGGCTGTGTTGCACGATGACGGAATTTCTCTTCGGCTTATATATTTATTTATCTGTTCATTTATTTAGCTCTCTCTGCCTCCTTCCGGAGAGAGAAAAGGCGTGGCGCTGCATTTTAATTTGACGCCGAGCCAACCACCTTCATCAGAAGGTTAATTCAGCCGGTCTCCTCCACTTGTGTGGCATGCTGTCTTTCTCTCTTACACTCTTTCCCCTCCTCTCTTGCTCTTCTAATGAAAGGTGAAAAAAAGCACACAGTCCAATGTCATCATAAAAAAACATCTTGTTGGCTTCCTGATCTGGATGTATAGACTCATCAAAATATTATCCAGAAGCACTGTGACAGAACACACGCTGACCTCTTGCCAACCTCCGTGTTTCCTTTTTTTCCCGGTTGTACCTGCAATTAGTGGTCCACATGTCTCACAGAAGTATGATATGTCAAGAATTCAGACACATTCATCAAGGAAGTAAATGTTCTTTTGTAGCATGTGTACTGTGATCTCAAGGATGTCTATAGCAATCACAAAAATATTTTTTTAGCTATAATATCCCAAGATTTCACAGTAATTGAAGAAGAGGTCTGAAATGCTGTGAACGCATACAAATACAGAGCCATACAAATAATGAAACGTTTCAGTGCTGTTGCACTAGTTTAGACAACCAGAACTAACTGTTGTATAATATCTGATTTTTATAATTTTTTAATGTTTTCAGATCCAGAGAAGGTGAGTAGTGAGCCAGGAAATGGACTCGCCCAATGGAGACTCAACGAACAGCTCTTTCCCTGCCCTGTTTGTGGCAAAGTGTTTGGTCGTCAACAGACTCTCTCCAGGCATCTCTCTTTACACACAGGTGAGAATACATGCTCTCAAACAACATTTAACCAGTATGACTTGGCCGGTTAACCAGCTATACCTGTTAAATTTTTCGGATCCATCTTCTATATGCCTATGTTGGGCTAAGCTAAGTGACCATTATACTATCACATTTAAGGCCGGGCACATCAAGCCAACTTTAAAGAACTATTGGCCCATAAAGCTGTGCTTGAACACGCCACTTAGATTATAACCGAATGCAAACTAACATGTGTTCTGCGTCAGAGGAACTGTCTAAAGCATTCTACACACATTTTCAGCTGTGTCAGACAAAAGTAAAAAAAAAAAAACGGTCGTTTTCTGTGATCGTGGCTTCTAAACGGTGGTCCAATATCGTACAGGGAGAGAGGTTCAAGCAACACAGTCAACACAGGGTACCCCTTTTCAGGCACATTTCGACGTGAGGGGTCCACCGTTGTTTTAAATAGGAAACCCTTAGCGGCTTAGGATTTCAAAAAACGCCTTCAAAATCCTTAAGTCCTTAAGTCATCGTTGGCTGTCATTGGCTCTTATGCGTCTCATGATCGATTGCGTCTTGCTGTTGTGAAATACTATTGGCTCTTGTGCATCTCGTGATCCATTGCATCATGCTACCCAGACGTGAGTGTTTCCTGAATGAGATGACAGCGCGTGGACGGAGCGGGATCATTTTTAGTGATTAAAACCTTGTGTTTTACTCTCTTCTTCACATAAAGACTTCGTATGGCTTCAGAAGACTTGGAATGTGACACGACTTGTTTGTAATGTATTTATCCTGCTTGGTTATGATTAGTTTGTGCAATAAATACCTGTACAGTAACTGCATTTACCTGTGTGTGTGTTTATATTGTTCAGAGGACGGTAGGTTTGAGGTAGGGTTTGGTGCTCCAATTAAACAAAAAAATTATATAATGCATTTTTATATGCATGCAAACCGTTACATTAAGTCAAACAACTGAAAACAATGGAGGACCCCTCACGTCGAAATGTGCCTGAAAAGGGGTACCTTGAGGATCGAAAAACGCTGCAAAAGGGTCCAAAATGTGACACGTTGGAGTGAGACTGTGTTGGTTCAAAGACCAGAAAGATTCAAAGATAGCCTGCAATTATTTTCTGACAGTGCAAGAAATTCAGCATGATCATCACACAGTGTGTGTCACAACTACAATGTTACATGACCCAGCTAACGGCTTCTATCAGTTGAACAGGTTAATGATATCTGCTGGTTCATAACAAGAGCTAGAAAAACAAGCTTTGTTGCATGTTATATATCCACATGTATACATACATCTCCAGCGACATTGTATGTTGCTATTACGCCAAGTAATTAAATAAAGCAAGTAAATAAAGTTCACTGGACTAGATTACCCTTCCTTTAAAGAGATTAATCTACTGATTAGTCCTGGTGGGAAAAGTACCTAAGTAATTACTAAGCTGTAAAGAAGCCTCCCCAAGCTCTAAACTACCCTGGAGCACAGCGCTACCATGACCAGCCTCACCTGATCCTTGAACAATCTTGTCCCACGGGTCCCTGAGGTGCATCAGTGAGCCGTCTGATCACAGTCCATTCAAAAGCATCTCAGTCTAGCCTACAAAACAAATAAATAAAAACAAAGTCCTGTGGGAGTGGTGAGCCTCGAGAGTAGAGATGTTCTGATCTTAGAATAGCCAAGAAGAGATAGGACACCTTAAAAAGAGTGTATGCTGTTTGTTTGCTTTCTAAATGCTCTTTTGTTTGTCTCTGCAGAAGAAAGGAAGTATAAGTGTCATTTATGCCCGTATGCGGCTAAGTGCCGAGCCAACCTCAACCAGCACCTCACCATCCACTCGGTCAAACTGGTGAACACCGACGCCGAGCAGATTGTTACCGCTGTTACCAACGATGGCCCAGAGCTCAAAAACTGCCCCTACTACTACAGCTGCCACGTCTGCGGCTTTCAGACAGAGTTTAACGCTCAGTTTGTCAGTCATATGTCTCTTCACGTAGACAAAGAGCAGTGGATGTTCTCGCTCTGCTGTAGCACCTGTGAGTATGTGGGTGTGGACGAGGCCGAGATGAAAGCTCACATCAGTGCAGGGCACACAGGTAAGATCTCATCATTCTTACATTTTACACATAACCTGTTGAAACCTTGAGTTTTGGATGCTGGTGTGTGAGCTTGCTAGTTAAACTAGCATGACTATCTTGGTCAACCAGCTTTTCCAGAAAGACTACGCTAAGACTAAGTCTTGCGGGTGCATTACGCCAGTGTTAGTTCTCTAGCTAGACAAGCATCTGACCAGTACAACCCAGTCTGGTCTTTTTAGCAGGGGGCCTAACATACCTCCTGATCTTGTTTTAAACAGTCGGTCAACATTGGCGCAAGTCCATCATAATATTTGCATTTTTCTTTTGAAACTAAAAGAGTGCTTCTGCTGAAGTTGTAATTAGCTAAGATCAGAGTGCAGGAGTCCAGACTAAAAAATGCTAGACAGTCATGATTTCCTAAAATTAAAGACTTTAAAAATAAAAACTAAAAGGGTTTCAGACCGTTTTGTGAACCATAATAACTAACTCATTAAGAAGAACTGGTTTATTCATTTAGATGTTGTTGTGTACAGATTAATGTAATTAGTGTGTACAGATTGTATAATCAGACATAATTAGAAAGATGTAATTAAAAGGGATAGTTCTGTAATGTATATAAATAATTACTATAAAGTATGATTAATTGCAATTATTTATATCAGCTGCCAGTGGTAACTGTAGCAGAATTACCATCAACTAATCTGTTCATTCAGCGAACACATAGTGTAAGTTCATATAAACTCCAAGTAGGGATATTTCCGTGGCTACAGAAAAATACCTTTTTTGCATTGTAGAAAATATTTGCAATTGCAGAATCAGAAACTAATTTAATTTGTGCAAAAGTTTTATTAACCCTATGATAACTCACATAACTGAACACACACTTATAAATACACTCACACATGGGGAAAGGCTTAGGGGGAAACCATTAGGAAAAGCCAAAATTGAAGTTATGAAAAGAGAGTTAGTTGACCTCCTGTAAAACCATCAGTGCCATTCATATCAGGCTTTATACTAAACCTCTGTTTCGTTAAGTTATATGTATGATACTTGCATTGCCTCGTTGGCGAGGGTCTGATGCGGTCTCGAAGTCCTGATGGTCCCAAAGTTTTGGATTGGCAATCATGTCCTCTTGGTTTGAAGAGTGATGCATTCCAAAAGATGTCCTGACTCTGATGACTGCTAGAGAGATCTGTCACGATCCGTGGATCTTGAGTTAACTGAAAAGTCAAGGTCTCGGCCCGGTGTAAAACTTAGGTGTTAACTCAATTAGATCATCTGAAGATGAGTCCTTAGATACCAAACACTGTGTTGATATTATGAGGTGATATTAGCTAGTGATCTATCATAAACATGCATAAAACAGTATACCATACATAAGAAGATATACAAGCGCAATAACAATATACACAATGACCTCAAGGATATGTGTTCACTCAACTAAAGTTTTCCTGTGAATTAATTTAGGGAAAAGTCCATTGTCTTTTCAAAAGTGAGAACTAGTCAGAGTTTCTTTGTTCACATTCCTTCAAGCAATAAACCGGTGTTATCAGTCAGTCGCCATAGAATCAGAGACCTGTTTTGCCTTCCTGAGGTGTTAGCTGCCTTTCGGGGGAAGGGTCCACAAACCCTTATAGTTGCAGTTTAAGTTACCCATTGGGCTGGAAAAGTAGTATTAAAGATTATTTGTAAAACGTAACAAATAGTTTGCGTCTGACTGGTTCAAATGCTACAGTTCACACAAAAATTTGAATTCTGTCATTAATTACTCTTTCCAAACCCATAAGACTATCTCAATTACACAAATTAATATATTGTTGATAAAGTCCCAGAGCTTTTTGACCCTGCATAGACAGCAATGCAACTGAAACGTCCAAGGCCAAAAAGGCAGTAAGGAAATTGTTAAAATAGTCCATGTCACTTAGTGGTTTAATCACAAAGAAAACGAAATTAACGACTTTATTCAATGATTCCCTCTCTTCCTAGTCAGTCTCCACTACAGTTAATGCAGTACCATGAAACATGCATTTATATTCTTTTCCTTATAAACAAGTTGCAGTGTATCGGGGTTCTGCATTAAATTGCCAGTTTTAGGCGTGAATGCGCAAATTAAGGCTGACGGGCAAGAAAAGAAATTTACGTTTTATAATGTCGTGATTTTTTTCTTCGCACACAAAAATATTCTTGTAGCTTCGTAAAATTATGGATGAACCACTCATGTCACATGGACTATTTTAATGATGTCCTTACTACCTTTCTTGTCCTTAAACGTGTGAGTTGTCTATGCAGGGTCAGAAAGCTCTCGGATTTCATCAAAATATCTTAATTTCTGATCTAAATATGAATGAAGATCTTACGGGTTTAAAACTACATGAGGAGTAGTTGACAGAATCAGAATTTTTGGCTTAACTATCCTTTTAACTGATGCCACCTTTCAAAACTTGTCTTGCTGCCAACTACATTCAATGGAAAGCAACTAAAGCCTAAATTAACTAAATGTTGTTACATACCATAAATTCTCTGAAACTGGGTAAGGTTTAATTCAGGTATGATTCAGATATGCTACATTTGTCACCAGACAATTTTCACCAGTTGCTAAAGGGGTCAAAAATATGTCAATTTGTTTGAAAACTGTAGTTAGTTTTTAAGTTCCAATTGGGGGCACTACTGATGCAGAAATTACACCGTTAAGGTCTGAATCACTGGGTGGATGTTGTTGACACAGAAACTCACCAGGGTTATTACAGACAAACAGCTCAATCTTCAGGTTGTGCGTGGGGTTCATTTTTAGTCGGTCATGGAACTGACTGAGGGTTCACATTTGAGTGGGTGTGTGAGTTTATATTTAACTGCGAGGCCTGATGTTATTAGACCCAAGGAGGCTGAAAAATCGATAGCCCTAGTCGCTCACAACTAACCATCCAAGTAGCCCAACACCGCCATGTCTCCCACACTCACCCTCACGCCACAGAGCTCCAGTCCACTTTCAGCAAGACAGTGAGCTCAGAGAGTGACAGCAAAAGAACAAGTTGGTTTGTCAACTGCGATTTAGCGCCCTGCCAGAGACACCCTTTGCTGCAGATTGGCTGACCTCGGGTCAGCGCCTACCAGCCCGCATTTCTTTGTCTCCTCCTAGGAAGGTGGCTGAGAGTTGTGGCTGTCACCGGGGTGCCCGCCTGGCAGCTGTTCTCTCCATCACACAGGCTTTGCTTTACACTGCAGGTGTTCGGCCAAATCCTGGACGTTAATTCATCCTGATATTCTGTCTACCGTGTACAGTCGCCTTATAGAGGCCATAAAGTTCAGGCACGGAGATGAAGTCCTGCTCTTCATAATGCATACGAATCACAAAGCGAATCTGTATTCAAAGATGTCATTGCAGCTGACAAAAGATTAAACATGACCACCTACTCTGTATTCCACATGCATTTGCTCAAAGGAACGGCGGCCCTAACATGAGAGCGAAGCGTGCGTGTGAGCTGGTATCGGCCATTTCGTGAGCTCTGAGAGCCCTAGGGGAGAGCCGTGGCCTGAGATGCTCCCGCCATCTTAGCTGTGGCGGCCCTGACCTAGGCAGCCCCCCTCCCCTGCCGCTCTCAGGCACAGCGTAGATCAATAAGAGCGCAGGCTTGAGTGTTCTGGCTGCTTGGAAACAGAAGTCAGGCTAAACCCACAAGAGTGCCTCTTAGGGAAGAGAGCCCGCCTCCCGACTTTTAAGGCTTAATGCCGCACTGCTCTAGGCATACATATTCCAGCCCGGCTCACTGGGTGGATTCCGATCAATTGGAGGATTTTTCTGCCTTTTGCTTTACTCATTACAGAATTCATTATCAAACCTCAAGCGCTGAAAGATGCTCCTGCCTAATACTCAGATGGCTTAAGCTAAAGCCGGGACTTTGATACCATCATGTCATCCGAATACGGAGTTTGTCTTATATTCAGGAAGTGACCCATAATATCTCTTTTTTTTTTTTTTTATCCCGCACAGGTCTCAATTCCAGAAGCCCTCTCAGTGAGACCAAGAGCACTTCCTCCTCTCTCTCAGCCCTCAGTGACTCCCTCAACAGCTCTGAAGGTGGAGATGTTGCCCAAGGTAACGAAGAACTAAAAAGCCTTTTGGCCCCGCCTTCTTCTGTAGGCAGTCAATCAAGCTCAGGCCCAGGAACAGAGGAAAAAGCTGAGAAAGGTGAGGCTTTTATATACTACTCTTTTTAAAGATTTTTTAAAATAATAAATGGATACTTTGTTTCAGCAAGGATGTATTAATTCGATGTTTTAAATTGAAAGGTGACCATAAAGGGTTTTGCATTACAAAAAATCTATTTAAAATAATTCTGTTCTTTTTAACTTGATATTCATAAAAGAATCACACACAAAAAACACGGTTTCCACAATAATATTAAGCGGCACATATGTTTTCAGCATTGCAAATGATAAGAAATGTTTCTTGAGCAGCAAATTAGTAAATAACAATGATTTCTGAAGGATCATGTGACAAGAAGACATGGAGTAATGACTGCTGAAAATTCAGCTTTGCATTACACAAATAAAATTTTAAAATACATTTTAAATATTACAATAAAAAAGTTATTTTTAATTTTAACATCCCGTATATTACTGTATTTTTACTGCATTTATGATAAAGTAAATGCAGCCTTGGTAAGCATAAGATACATATTTCAAAAACATTGAAACATTTTTAGTAATGTCAAAATTTAAAAGGTAGTCTAGAGCTATAAAACTGATTAAATGTCTAATTTTTCCTTATAACCAACTCATGCTGACACAACATAATACACAGAGATGATAATGACATTTTTCTCTCTTCCTGACCCAATCCTTAGGCTTTGAATGCGTCTTCTGCAACTTTGTGTGTAAAACTCGACCTATGTACGAGCGGCACCTACAGATCCACCTGATCACGCGCATGTTTGAGTGCGACGTCTGCCACAAGTTCATGAAGACACCCGAGCAGCTCCTGGAGCACAAGAAGTGCCACACCGTCCCCGCTGGAGGGCTCAAGTAAGGAAAGCAAGTACAGCACGTGCCTTCCCACAACCTCACAGAACCCGCCCCCACCCTACCTCAGCCCCTACCCCCTCAGACAGGACACAGCCCAGGTTTTAGAAAGAGTCTATCCAGGAGCACTGGGCGATGTTTCAGAAATGAGCTCAGTTCATTGAGCAGTGCTTCAGGGTAACCTCTCTGTGGAGCTGCATACAGTAGAAGCATGTTATAGACATGTTCCTGAATGTGCCTGAACAACTGAAAAAGCACACTATATTGAGTAAGAGATTTAAAACCTAACTTTACAGCTAATGTGTTTAGAAATGTTATGAAACATTCAACCAAAGTTCAAGTTGTTCCAAACCTGTATGAGTGTTGAGCACAAAATAATATATTTTAAAGAATAGGGGTGGGTATGGTTATAAAAAAAAAAAGTTTTAATACCGACTTTAATACCGAATGAACAATTTTATAAATTATACATTTTTTGACTCAAAAAAGCAAAAAACAAAAAAGCACAATGGAACAAAAAGTATCAAACTCAATACTCAGCCAAACTGGTAGCCATTTACATCATTAGTACATTTTCCATGTGGTGGAAGTCAGTGGCTGCCTTCAGTTTTTACCAGAATTCTTCAAAAATGTATTATTTTATGTTCAACAGAATAAAGAAACTCCTAAATGGACGCTTTCAAGCTTCAAAAAGAATGAATAAAGTGCACAAAAGTAGTCCATGCAACATATATCTTTAGTCTTTTAAATGTGTTATTTTTTGGGAGGAACAGACCATAATGTTAGATCTTATTAGAGATCATGATACACACCCTAGCTTTAAAAAATTTTGCATTGCTAAAAACTTTAAAACTTCATATTTTGATTTACAAAATAAATAATAAAAACCTTTTTTTTTTACTCATCAATGTTTAGGGAAGTATACCTTCCCCGCTTTCCAAATATTACTGGCACACTTTCTGCAGGTGAACACAAATCACAGGCACTTTCAGGAACGAGACCCTTCTTTTGGAAAGCCTGTGGTAGACATTACTGCAAAAAGGTCTGGGCCCGCATGTGAAAATCTATCTGAAGAAATCACAACAAGCCAGTCAGCACTTGTCCATCTGTTGAGCAGCTCCACTGCCAAGACCATTAGGCTACAGTTCACACTGTTCTTTCTCAGCCTGTCATAACCGCCACCACAGATACAACAACACATTTAAACACAATGAATACTCATCTGAAGGCAAATACACACTCACTTTCCAAACACTTACATACTGACCCCCAAGTTGAGATCTTGTTTTGGGGCTTTTTTTTTTAATGCTTAACACAAGGTCCAGTCTTTGATATTTTCTGTTGTATTTGTCTAGTTGTTTGACATACATAATTCATGTCTTAAGGTCATGTATTTCAGATTTCATTGCCTCATCTTGTCATTTATGGCTATGCTTTCCCATGCTAGACACATTTGATAGTGTGTAGTTATCACTCATTAGAGCGCTTAGCCATTACCACAGGTAAAGGAGGAAAATAAACTTAGATCAGTAGCAATATTTAACGAACTTGGAGGGACAGACAGTACCTTACTTGGGGTCTTATTTAGCATTTATGATAAAAAGCAGAACAAGAAGTTTAGTTTGAGAATGTTATATTCCAAATTTTTTCCACTAAAAGATGATACGTCTTTAAATATTATTTTAAGATGACTGTGAATAGTTCTGTTTTCTGCCTTTTATTCCAAAATGTATCTTTTAACTTATTTTAAAAGGAACTCAGCATGTAATCTGTGGTTTATTATTCTCTTTTTATTTGTTAGGTATTATATAAAGAAACATTGGAAAAACTATGAAATAACAAAAAAATCCTTCACTGATTATTTTGTATTCACAGTATTTGAGCAAATAGAGGTCAGCGTTTTAAACAACTGCTGTTTTGACTGTGTTCTTACATTTTGAATCTGTAATGGTTCAATGACTCTGAGGTTTAAGTGTGTGTGGTCGGCATTAATGTTACAGTATATGTATAGCAGCTGACTGCTTACAAATCACTGCATGTTTTTCTTTTTCTTTTTTTTTCATGGGATCCTTCTCCCACAGCAGGGTTCCAGTTGGCTGGATTAATGTCTGCTTATGAATATTCCATACAAGGTGTCATAGTTTGGAACTGAACTGTATATTTTTATGTATAAATACCTGTACTTAAGTGTCCTTATCTTAGACATATAGTCTCTGGGGATTCTCTGCTAATTCTATACTATTTACATAATCCCATATAAGACGTAACCAAGAAAAGCAGCAGTAAATATACCCCACAGGAAAATGTTACTCCTCAGAGGTTACTTTTTCATAACTCAATGGAATATTCATTTGCGGTTTGTTGAAGCAACTGTATCAACCTTGTCTCAAATGTTTCTGAGACATACCAAAAGATTACAGAGCTATGATATTGAAGAGATTTTGTTTTTAATAAGACAGTCTTCAACATGAGTAATATGTTTTTCGGATTAAATGGTTTGCTTTTGATCGCAAGCAGCTTTTTTTTTTTAATCAAACACTTATACTTTAATTTCCCTTTATAATGTTTTAAGCTAACTATTACCAGGCTGGTCTGTAATTGAGGTGTACCAGTGGAATATGTTGTATGATGTCATACTTTCTGCTGGCGCACATTTGGTCACTGTTAATTAAAAAAAAATGAAATTGTTAAAGGAGAAATATTTATGATTAAATTGTTTTCTAAACCTGCTGCCTACTAGTTATATTCATAAACTTAACAGGAATGTGTTTTAGATTTATACTTAAAACAAGAATAAACTAAATTGCCAATGGAATCCCATACTTTACCAAAAATAAAAAATTGTTTTATGTATGTTTAGAGATTGGGCTTACTTATTGGGTAACACTTTAGAATAGGTAACACTTGTTAACTATTAATTACGACTTTTCCCTAAATAAATTCCTAATTAATAGCTTTTTTTATAGTAAAGTAGTTGTTAAGTTTAGATATTGGGTAGGATTAGGGATGCAGAACAAGGTCATGTAGAATAAAGCATTAACATGTGCTTAATTAGAACTAATAAATGGCTAATATTCTAGTAACATGCATGTAACTAATAGGTGTAACCATATAATAAAATGTTACCAATATTTTTACTGAAAAACAATGCTGGGTGCAGTTACAGGTTTTTACTAAATGTTTCCAAATCACTAACATTTGGTCTTTCAGACAAACTTCAGAGTCTTTGCACAATACAGATTCAGAACACAAGAGCACAAAACCCAAAAATGACCAAACAGATTTAGAGCATAATGTCAGCTGATGGGACTCTTGCTGTATTACAGCTGTCCAGCTGTTTTTTGTTTTTTTTTAGTCAGGGAGAGAGAGAGTTTCACAGCGCTCTAGTTCAGTGTTGAGGTAGAGAGGCGCCCTTCACAGTGTGCTTTCTGAGGTCATTCTGTTCTGCAGGGTTTGTGAAGCGCTTTGGGGCCCTGAGCAGATGAAAGGTGCTATTTAAATGTAAGTGCCACTCATTTATTCATTTACCTTCATCTGATTCCCGTTCCAACCTGTCCGCAACCACACAGCCATACACACACACACACCCCCACACATATACCCTCTTTCACATGTAGCAGTGTATACATACACACAGACTGTAGCTTATCAACACGACAGAGGGTAAGACACACACCAAACGTCTCCTCCTCCATCCCTTCCCTTTGTCCATTCTTTGTGTGTTCTTCATTCCATTCCATTTAAGAGAACAGAGTGTGTTTTCTCATTGGTGAGGCACATTATTAAATGTCTTCCACCTCTGTGTCCTGCACCCTACTCCTCCTGTCTCTTTGACCAGGTGCCCTCTCTGCATCTACTCCACCAACAGGCCAGCCGCCATGGAGGGTCACCTGAAGACGCACTACAGGATGGAGTATCGCTGCCGCATCTGCCAAGCCGTGTGGGCCAATCAGGCAGAGCTGGAAAGGCACACGCGCGCTCACCGCCTGGGCAACCACTACAAGTGCGAGCAATGCGGCTACCTCTCCAAAACAGCCAACAAGCTCATCGAGCACGTGCGAGTGCACACAGGCGAGCGGCCTTTCCACTGCGACCGTTGCAGCTACAGCTGCAAACGCAAGGACAATCTCAACCTCCACAAGCGGCTCAAGCACGCCCCGAGACAGACCTTTGGTTGCGGCCAGTGCCCATTCACCACCACTCACCCGTTCGTCTACAGCCGCCATGTTAAAAAGCACCAAGGTGGCGAGGGGAGCGCCGAGGAAGGTGAGGCTCGGCCAGGCACGCCACACCCGGGCCTTTTGGAGCGAGGTGGGAACAGCAGCGGGGAGAGCGGGAGCACCAGTCCGCTCATGAACCTGTCCGCCTCTCAAGCCTTGCAGTCCGTCGCCCTGTCGATCACCAGCAAGCGGCAAGACGGCACCCCAACCACGCGCTACCTCTCGGCCAACGGCACCTTCTCCACACTGGCGGCTCGCTACTTGGAACAGTACAGGAACTGTGACCTGGCTCACCTCATCCCCCTCACCACGCTCTTTACGGCCCGCCGCTTCACATTCCACAGCCCCTCGCCCTCAAACTCCTTGCCGGCCTTCTCGGCATTCTGGTCCAACTCGTCCTCGCAGTCGCCGCCCTCTCCCACGTCACTCAAACACTCCTTCCTGGCCTACCTGGGATTGACAGAGAGAGCTAAGACCATTTGACCATCCTCGTCCCTTCTTCTTCTCCTCCTTGTTTCCCTGCATCATCGAAGCCACTAACTGTTCCACAGGCAGGCTAAAATGCCGCCCTAAAAAGTAGTAATGATAGTAAACCATCATTTATCAGAGGAAAAGCTATTCACGCTCAAGGCAGTTCGATTTCAGTTTAATGGCAACCCAATTGTTGCTCTTTTTGAAGAGATCTTACAACAGTTGCGTTCCTCTACAAATGGTGAATGACCCGGAAGCCAATAACAGTGCTTTATCTATTACGAGTTTTGTATTAGTTTTGACGGGCGAAAAGAAACCAAGAACATACTAGCTCGCAAGCGCTAAGCTTTTTTTGTGCATTTTGTCAGGAATCCGAAAGCATGTTCGCTATGTGTTGCAATTGTTTTTTGAAGTCATTTAGGGGCTCAGTATCTTGGGGTATACAGTATATGGCACGACAAAAACCAATGAAACGGATTGCTGTCTTTCGAGTCTTGTTTCCAAAGCAAAGCCTCAGACCACGCACTTGTTAATTTATCAAGCTGTACATAGTTTTGTAATCTTTCTTTTCTCTTCTCTCCCCCTCCACGCCTGTTGGCGTTGACTGGTTTCGCTTAATGGCGAGACCATCGGCAAATTTTAATCTTGCCTCAGCAACAAGCATAAGGCCCTTTACGACACCTGCGAGGCACAGCTGATGGCATTTCTTAATACAAGCCATTCAGGGCGCGCTAATGGCAAAAGCAATCATTACCACTGTCGCAGTGGTCGTCAACCCATGATGCAGCCCTTTGATATTTTCACCATATTTTGGTCGCTACAGATTGTGCCATAGCTGACCGAGGTGGGCTGAGATATAAGTGACCAGTCAAGCGCCCTGTGCGTAGCTAACATATATAATGCGCACCTGTACGTTTAACAAGATGTATGAGGTGACAGGTTTTTGGGAAAGACCCAATTATTTTGTCACAAAGGCCGATTCAATGGTGCTTTTTGGAGCTTTTTTGTAATTTTGTGTGTAAAAAAAAACCTGTTCCAAAATGACTTGAATGAATGTACTTTCTGTTGGTTAATGTTAAAGTGATACAGAGGTAGCTGGACTGTGGTAAGTGAGATCATGGAAAAATAATGGTATCTCGGTGGCCTTCTGTGTCTTAAAATTTTTGTTCTTCTAGTTGTTTTTTATTATTATTATTATTATTATTACTATTTTTAATTTGAAAGAGCCTTTGAAATGTAAAATACAAATATATATATAAAAATATATATCCTGTACTAACAAGCTATTATGAGAACCCCATTGGAAAATGGCTCTCAAGTGCAATGTGGAGGCAGCCATTATTTTAAGTAGGATCTTTGGAAGCATGGCTTTCCATATGTGGGCAAACATGGTACCATAATTCTGTGTTCCCCTCTCGATTAGTTTGAGTTTTAATTGCACTTAAAATTTAGAAATCTTTCAAACAAAAGCACTTACACCCAATAGAAAACGTTCTTGATGCCAATTATATGACTGCCTCGTCAAACAGCCTCAATGCTATTTAAGTCTTTTTTTTTTTTTTATTGTTTTTTTGTTTTGTTGTCTGCTACGGTGATTGAAAACACAAAGTCTAAGCCTTTTTCCTGTAGGTATTTGCCAAACAGCAGACTGCTCTGTTTTGATTGATCGAATGGCATGTGTAATGCAGACAGCTGAGTTCAAAATCCCCCCCTGGACACCAAAGGGCCAGGCTAAATTTTTTACAGCAGTTTTGCACAGTGCTGTAAAAATTGCACTTTTCTAAAGAAGAACGCAAATCTGTCCAATGCTCTAAAATGGAAAACATGTACTGCCCATAATGTTGCTGAGCTCCAAATACAGTTTAAATCATGTTCAAAACAGATAAACTGTAACATCGATGGTAGCGCATTGATTTTTTGATGAGCACTTTGCTTAGTTACTGGATAGACGGAAATATTTTAAGAATTTAGAATATAGGAAACTTTAATTGGTGCTAAAAGAGTAACTTACAGTAGCATGTGTTTGATTTAGTGATCACACACCAATCAGCTGATGCCCATAAGCTCAACATGGCCAAATACTGGCTGATTAATAAGCCTAGTCAATATATTGGTCCAATTCTGCTTAGCATGTCATGATAAAACATGCGCAACGCTCAAACTTGTGGTCCTAAAGTATTTTATCCTTTAACGAAAGATGCAAAATCCCCTTTTTTGTGCAACCAGCAGGATCTGATCAGTAATTTGAATGTTGTCCATCATTGATGAATGCTCTTCCTTTTTCATTCGTGCAAGAATAGCAGGTAAGAGACGACTACAAAAGCGTGGCCTGTTAAGCTTAATCTCGCCAGGTACACAAAAGTTTTCGAATGCAGCTGACCTTAGACATTTTAAAAGAAAGAGAAAAAAAAGTAGCAGCGTTACTTTGATAGGTCAACCTTGAATTGCAAAGAGACAATTCTTCTTAAGTTTGTTCTCCTCTAACTTGCCCACTGAGAGGATTCGGATGTAAAATTCTGTATTTAAGGCCAGTTTATAAATGAAATGCAGGCTAGAAAGAGAGCTATTAAAAGAGGGTAGACAGTTTCTTGGCCCCGCACAGTATCCTTATTTTATACTTGTATTTTTTGCTCTCATAGTATCATCATTTATTTTTCTTCATGTAGATGCCCAGCATGCAGTCTAGTGGTATGTTGTATTTTAAGTGGAGCTTCTTTGCTTGTTAATAAAGCTCCTGCTCAATGCATTATCTTTTATGCTCTAGTGCCACTTGGTGGCAAGGAGTGGCCCGAGAGCCTGAGATGAAGTGAAACTGATCCTCAGGACCCATTTTGATAGAATGAAATCAAACGGAATGTCCATTGGGCAACATCCTTTTGTCCGTCTGCCTTGGAACACCATGTTTTCATCATGTAGAAGAACATGGCTGCTGCTCTTTCGTGCTCAGTTGTGTGGGCAAGAGGAGCGCAACAGGGATCGCTCTCTGTTCCAATACCAGTATTTATAAATACGTACTACATGGCGTTCTGTTTGCCTAATCGCAAGGAGCAGCATTTTTTGTTTTAGCGTCATTGCGCATCAAACAAGACTGACTACCTTTTTAGCACTTCAAAAGATGCATGAAATTGCTCTTGATCTCTAGTTTGTAGCACTTACTTTTAATTTGTTTTGGTCCGAAAAAAAAGAAGACGACCGACTCGTTTTGCATTTCGCTTTGCGGGTTACTCTGCACAATCTGTTTGCTTTATCTCTTGCTGTACTCTACAACTCAATAAGGCTCAAGTATCATTTTGTTTTCTTTCTTATTTGGCACCCAGTAAACTTGTTATGTGCTGTATAAAGCTTTTTTATTACTTCATTCTTAAGGCTGTACAGGGTTGTTTGTGACAATAACTGGTAATTAGATTATTTGTACTTTTTATTTTGTTTTGTATTTTGGTTTTATTGGTTTTGCATTCTTTATGTTCAAATTGCCAGTTCTAAATGTAACAGGATTTGAAAGTAAAGCTTACATCACATATTACCTTAAATGTCTTCTTGTCTGTTTTTATCTATGCATGTTTTACTATGATGTCCCCAATTGTCATAACCTGCATTTGTTTTATTCAGGTACGGAATAAAAATAGTTGAAGTGGCACAAAATGTGTGACAACACAATGACATCAGTATAAGGTGTCTACCTGGTAAGCTGGGATTTATATGAAAGTCAATTTCCATCACGTAAGAAAACAAAATCACAGTTTATCATAATTAAGAAACAAAAATGTTATCTCAGTGTTTCACATTTTTTATATTTTATCTCATAATTTACCAAAAACATTTCGAAATTCGAAAAAGGAGTATTTCGCAAAACTGCAATGAAAACGGGTTTTTCACATTTACAGGTCACATGGCATATGTAAAAAGCCATATGATCATTCTTAAATGTATTATAACCAACAAGAAACACTTAATAACTCGAGTATAAGGGGCTTTCCTTGCCATATAGCGGTCACTCGGTTGACGATTGTGTTTATTCCAGCCTCGCCAGGCACATTTCTGAAGTATCTCTCCATGCTGCTTCTCTAAATATAGATCCAACCGCCTAGTTTGTATAAATATATCCAAAATCTGCCAAATCTCGCCAAAATTAGTTTCTATGACTTATCCAGAGAGGCAAAAGTTTACGCTTTAGACATTAACATTAGTCATAAACATTGGTTAATGGAAACATCCAACGTCCATGGAAAATGGACACCGTCATTCACAATACTTTTTTATCAACAATGATCAAATATTGACAATGTTTTGCACAAATCTATAATGGAAACGTAGCTATTATTGTAATAAATATTCCATTTATATTGATCAGGCACAACATACTGACCTAATATCATGTCTGACACAATAGGTTCTGTGATGTCTGGCAACAAGACATTAGCAGCAGATCCTTTAAGTCCTACAAGATGCAAGGTGAAGCTTCCATGGATTTGATCTGTTAGTTCAGCACTTACCCCATATGCTCAATTAGATTGAGATCTGGGGAACATTCTTAAATCGAGATACATTTCTTTGATATACAAAATGAAGATATGCAGTATATGAAACTGAACAAAATAAGTTTATGATTAACAAGAAGAAATATCTGCCAGTGTAATCTTAAATAAGCTTAATTCAAAAAGAAAAAATTATTTTGCTGACCCCACTGGCAGATATTTGTTTTAGAACTTATCTTTTATTCTCTTCCTATGTTATTCTGTGGCACCAGTAATGCATCTTGATAAAATACTTTTTTTCTTTACTTGGTCTTAAAAAAGTGTTTTAAAAAGTCTTACATTTACTTTTCATAGAACCTGAAGAAGCCTTGCATAGTGCATCCAGCTGCTATCTCTTCCTCAGGTAACAACGCCCACAAACCCAGCTATCCACCTGAAAGAAATGATTCATCAGACCAAGCAACCATCTTGCATTTTTTTTGTGGTCCAGTTCTCATACTCCCATTGTATGCTCTTCTGCAGTGGACATGGGTCATCATTGACATCCCGCGGCTATGCAACCCTTACACGCAGCAAACTGACATCCTCCTTCCTATTATGGCCAGCATTAGGTTTTAAGCAATTTGAGCAGCTCCTCACATGCATCACTGAGTCTTGGGCCCATTGATTCCAGTTCACTGATTGAACTTCCTTGTACCATTGTGTCAACCACTGCATAACAGAAACACACTGGACTACAAGACTGATTGTTTTGGAGCTGCATAGCCATCACTGTTTGGCCCTTTTTCACTTTTCCTTCTTCCAACATATGAAATTAAAGATCTGGCAGTTCACTTGCTGTCTAACAAATCCCACCCAACAAGACGCCATTGTAACAATATAATCAATATAGTGACTTCATTTGTCAGTGGTTTGTAATGTTGTGGCTGATCAGTGCACGTATCCCCAATTTGCCTCTTAGACTTCATCTTAAGTCACAAAACCTCCTGAATTCCTGATTATAGCAGGATCATGACTCTAACTCTTGGCATCCAAAAGAGAGGTTGCCTGTGCCTAAAACAGCGAAGCTCTCTCTACCTAGTTTTGCCTTCAGCAGTCCAGAGAGCGCTAGAGCGCTCTGTCCAAGCCAAAGGTTGGTCCTGCCTAATGAAAACAGATGAAGCAGAGATAAAGTGTTTGCCGACATTAAGAGCTCCATTCATCACTGTTAGCCCCGGAGCTATGGAGCACCTTGGACGGCATCTCTCCCTCTCAGACTTGCTCCATAATACTAGAGGAGGCAGGCAATCTGTATGGATTTCCTCCCTTAAATCCATGTATACAGCCAGAGGTTTGATTGATTTATTACGAGTCATTATGTCGCAAGGTTTAGTTTGGGTCTAAATTCCATTTGAAAAATGAATATCACATATGCTAAGAGAAGAAGTCTGCATAATGAACTATAGTCTTATAGATTGCGCCAGTGCTGCCCATTGGTTCTGTAAGTACAGTATTTTTCCCATAGGAGTAAGAAACCATCAATCAAACCAACCAGATATTAAGTCAATTTCAACATTACAAACATTTGAGGCAAAAACAAAAAGTAGAAATAAAAAAATGTCAAAAAGACAAATGTGGAGTGAGAATAAAAGTAATTACAGCTTATACTTTTAAATCAGGTTGAAATAATTATCTTTAACAATAGATTCTACCACTGATTAACAACCTTGGAGCTTACAGTAAATCTGTCTACAAAGGTTTATACGTTTTCATTGAAAATCAGTTTGCCTATGGAGAATATGAATGGATTTTTTACTTCCAGATCTTAAATGATGCACTCAATAAATATATATTACTACTACGACCGATGTGGGGCATGTCTTGCCAAAGAACTCTGGGTCACTCCACCGAGAGGAACAACAAGCTGTAGTTTGATGTGCGTCCACGTCTGGAGGATGTCACCTTGGAGGTGGTTTAAGTCCACCATGTTGAAGCTTTGTGCCACTAGATTGACTCTGGCTTTAATGAATCCTCTCCATGTTCTATCGCATCTTAATTAACATCAAAGCAGGGCTGGAGGCCAGCAAGAGCCTCTGCTTAGCTTGACCTCTGCTGGAAAGGGAAAGTTGATTAAGTGGGTCTCCAGGGTGATGAGGTCACACTGCATCTCTCTGCCAGATACCAGCTAATTTAGTCATACAGACACTTGAATACACCAATCATATTTTATTTTAAGGCTGTATCTATTTCTGCTGAGAGTGAGCTGAGCGAGTGAAAACAGAATAGTATCTAATCCATTTTTAAGAAGCAAGTAACCGTAATCCTCTTGAATAATTGTATAATAGGGTCAGGGATTAAAATGTAAAAAATGTAGTGCTCAAACCCAAGATGCATCTGGTTTAAAACAGTAAAGGGATTTTTTTTTTTACTCAGTCTTGCTTGGAGCTTGTCTATGGCGAGGCGACCTTTCGACACAGGCGTGTGAAAGTTGGCGGCAGGCAATCGATAGGCTGTTGGCTTTTTTGTTTGTAGGTTCAAGCCGGCCTTGGCTTTATTACAGCCGGGTTCGAGTCATGGGGGAGTTGCAGTCTTTGGCTGCTGCAAAAGCCTGAGTGAGAGGAGCTCCCTCCTGTTTGCCAAAAGTGTAATCCCTCTGTGACCTCATGCAACCCTGCCTCCAGAGGAAAAGCTGCTTAGAGGAGTGCCTGTCTACAGGAAGACCCCGGCTTCCACCTCCTCTTTTTCCTCCATTCCATCGGCTCGCTCTCTTCTGCCTTCGCGTTCTCCTCCCAAGTTGTCTCAACATCAATATTTCCCAGGCTCCCTCCCTTCACCCCTGTCAGATGGCTGGATCTGAGGGCGTTAGGGAGCCGAAACAAGCCAAGTGAAGAGAGATCCCTGTTCAGGTCGGGATCTCTCTCAAAACTTCACATATTTAATTTAAACCATTTATTTTTTCCATATTTGCAGAAAGTGCACTAAAACATCAGCAGTAAGGTTTTAGGAGCTTTATAATTGAAAAATATTTTACGTTCACTATTGTGACCTGTGGGATTAAATGGGTTAATTACAGTAGTTACCTGAACATCAAATCCTTTCTTTTTCCCCTCAGATGTTATAAATAAAAAATATTTGGACATTATCTAAAAATTACAATAACAGCACCAGCTCTACTCGGCTAGTTGATCCAAACAATATAAAAAATGTATACCGTTGATAAACAATATAAACACAGACATAGGGCTAAGGGCATATTCCCTGTCTAACATTACAGCAGCAGGGAATATGAAAGTTTTTTGACTCTGATGTTCATGTATCTGCATTCATTTCAGTGGACCTAAATAGATCACCCTTTACTGCTGCGTAACAAACTGACCATTTTTACCTAAATAGCAGTGGCGGTTTCTTCTTTCGACTGCAAGGGAAGCTCAGCTTCCCCTATAATGTCACAAAATTAATGGTCAAATTATGAACCATTGTATTAACATTTTATTGACTAAAAATGCATTAGAAAACGTTCATCTCAAAGACGAGTTTGTTCAGAATCAGTTAGATATAGCAGGTCGGCTGACTTGATTTTCTTTTCATACATTCCCGTAGCATCACAGTGCATTTCCCCGTTGAAGCCCAGCGTCCATGGACTTCAATGCGGCTGCTTTGA
>JAUMHI010000033.1:6433082-6447777 GCA_032359435.1 Enteromius unitaeniatus | reverse complement strand
ACAGAAAATGGTTATTTAATTTTTTTTATGCATTTTATATTTCACAATATTACTACTTTTTTTGCTCAAATAAATGCTGACATTTCTTCAAATTAATAAAATAAATACACAAACCTTTAAATAGTATGGTATATAGTCCCAATGTGTGTTGGTATACAAATAAATACAGAGAAACACCCTAAAGCAAGGGTTACGAAAACTATTTTTAATTACTACAACAACAAATAAACAGCACAATATGAAAAATAAAGTACAGTCTACTGTGCATTTTAATAAACTCCATCAAAAAATAAAAATAAAATAAAATAAAAAATAAAGAATTATAGCGGCACAGGTGAACACTCTAGTTTGACCCTGAAATGAGAGCCAGCTCTTACCGGGTCCCTGAAGTGCTTGAGTATTTAGTGGTACATTGCCTCTAGACACATGCTGATCTCTCTCACTGGGAGCTGTAAGTACATATAAGGAGGGTGACCTGATAGGAGTGTACAGTGCAGTAAACAAAAGTGGCTGCAGTAATTTGAACAAAAGCACATGCATAAATATAACATACATACCTTTGGCAGGCAAGATGTTTTGGTTTTTAAGTCTTTTGAGTGCGTTGACAGCTATGCTTAGATACTTGAGCTTATTGATACTGCGGTCATAAACAGTTTTTTCTTCTGCCAGTGCCTAGAGCATTGAAATAGATTTATTGGAAAACACACACATTACAAAACACAGTCAGGACTTTAAATAATGCATCATCTCTCACACAGACCTTCTCAAACGCATCTTGCACAGTCACAGATGATTTCAGGAACTCCTCCACAAAGAGGTTGACGTAGCGTTGACGAACATCATGTGGCACCTTTACCCCAACCTCTTGGCGTACTTTTGCTTTTCGTTTGACACCCATAGCCTATTTAATGCACAAAAATATCCTTATTACAACACGACAAAAAGAAACTACAAAATTTATGTTACAATACACAAAACCTGGCTTCTAAAAAAAAGTCTCAAGACTGACACTGACAATAGTAGAGCGAGGTAAACCTTAGCTGGCGTGTAGTTGGCCAGTTGTGGATGATGTGGAGTTTGTGAATAATGAAATGATGGAGGAGGCTGTGGTGCCCGTTGGATGGGCATTGTGGTGGGAATTATCGTCAGAGGTAAAGCACAATTTCCCTCAGGTACGATAAGGTGCACGTTTGCCCCCAGCTGTACAGTAGCACCAACCGGAATAATACCAACACATGCTTAAAAATAAAGAAATACATAAAACACATGAATGACAATTTTTCTAAATTAGGATTAACTAATCTGATATGATTGGAACAGTATATGATGCTTACGGTTTTGCACTGTACTTGAATGAATGACATTGGGTGTATAAACCTTCTTTGGAGCACTGCTTATGGTCTGGGACCCTTTCACAGCAGCAGTCAAAATGGCTGCTCTTCTTTGGCATAACTGAGTTCTGGAGGGAATGGTCAACTGGGAACCTCCTTCTCGTAGAGGGACCATAACCTGTTGTTTGGTTTTATTGGCTAGCTGTCGTATAAAGATAAAGTCAAAAACAGCATTATTATGATCAAAATTCAGTTTGTTCTACAAGTTTTGAGAGCAAGTGTGTATATATATATATATATAAAATATTAAATTGTTGAAAATAAAACATGTCAATTTTTTTTTTTAAATAAAAGAAACATTTACTTTTAATATTAAAACACAGAATGAATCATCTCTCACCTCAAATTTTGCCACATGTGCCACTCTTTTCTTCAGCACAGCGACTGAATTGGACTTTTCCGTTTCCTGGGCCTCTAATATTTCTTCCTGAAAAACACAAGGTGCATAAATTCACACTTAAAAATTTGGGGTCAGTGTAAAAACTTATTTAGCAAGAACACAGTTCATTGACAAAATAAGTGTTAAACAAGTATTATAATAAGAGATGCTTCTTGAGTGCCAAATCAGGATATTGTTTCAGAATGATCATGTGACACTTAAGACGGAGTAAGGGCTGCTTCAAAAATGCTGTAAAAATAGTCATTTTGTGAAACATAACCACAATTTAGCTCTTTCATTTGAATACATTTTAAAATTAATTTTCATATTAAAATATATTCAAATAAAATCAAATAAAATTGTGGTTATGTTTCACAAAATGACTATTTTTACAGCATTTTTGATCAAATAAACTAGTGCATAACTATAGAAATTACACAGTATGTGAATACTTACAGGTGGATCACAATGAACCACAGAACCTTCATTTTGGTTGGCTTCCATGAAGATTCTGTAGCATTCTTCCATTGGGTCAGATTCTGAAACATCTAGGTCAGAGTACCTAAGCTCCTCATCAGAACTTGAGTCAATCATAATTGCTTCATTATTACTTCCTGCCATTGCTGCAAAAGCAAATGTCTGTGAAGCAACAGGTATGTCACAGGGAACAGTTGTTCTTAGGTTTAGTTGACCAATTGGTGCAGAAACTGTTCCAGTGTCAATTCCTGAGACAAATGCAGGCATATTCTGAACAAATGGTTCGACAGGAGTTTTTGAAGTAGTATGCCAAGACGTTTCAGCCAGGTTTTGAGAGTGTGGACCATATCTGTGCTCTTCCACCTTAGGTAAGGACGTAGGAAAGGACGGAGATGAGACCATGGCAAAGTACTGCTGAAGTGCTTGTTCTTGGGAATTCTTGCTAGAAGAAATCACTTCTGACTTTTGAGTATAACTTGAGATGTCAATTTGCGGTTCTGTTTCAAAAGTTGCATCTTGTACAACAACCGCAGGAGTCGGTGAGGAAATATATTCATCTGCATAAACAGAACTGACAGGAAGAATCTTAACTTGATTGCATTTGATCCTCTCACTCTCACTTCTCAGATTGTCTAGACACGTAGAAATGTTGTGCAGGACGTTTTCCATGTCATGAGCTTTTTCCTCTTTTTGTGTAACAAATGCTTCCATGTTGAGATTTTTAGAGCTATCCGCTTTAAACACAGGAACTTCGGTTATATCCTCCTGAAAGGGCTTGGATTCTTTTACTGACTGCTTTGTAGTCATTACCTGTTTGTTTAAGGGCCCCTCATTAGCCTCTTTACCATCTTCAGCTGGGGCATCGCTAATAGGGCATAATGTGGGTAGCTCCTTGGTTGTAGCTTGACACTGCTTTGAAAGCTTATGTTCATCTTCTAGAGGTGAAACATCAATGACAAGTTCCCCTTCAGAAGACTCTTGTTCTTGAGGAAACATTACAGGTTTTGCGGAGTTTCTTTCTTTCTCTTGGTCAACCACTCTATTTTTAATTTCATGACTTTGAAGTCCATCAGAAGACAACCTTTCCTTGTGCTGCCTGGGTTTTGTTTGGTCATTCGCAAGAAGATCATTATTAACAGCACAGTTCCCCTCAGGTAAATGTGGAGTATTTTTGCCTTTCAGCTTGGTCCTGCGTTTTACCCGATCTTTTGCTGAAGGTGAAATGTCAATGACCAAGGTACCTTCATCGTCAGATTCATCAAAATCACGGGAGAGGGGCTGAACATTTTTTCCTGTGCGGTTATTCTTCAGGCTGTGTTCAGCATCCACTTTATCGGTTGACTTTAGCTTGCAGTCTGCTGAGCTGCTAGATAATAAGTCTGCTGAGAAATTGGAACAAGGGTCATATTCCAAATCAGTCTTGGGTTTGGCACGATCGACCACATACTTGAGACTGCTGGTTGTGGAAACAGATTTTTTGGATCTCAAATGGTTTCCATTCTGGTCTTTAGCCTTACTGTTGGTGGTTTTCAAATATTTCTCAGAGCAAATACCTGCATCTGTCTGCACAAGGGACTGTGATGTCTGATAGCGAGACAGTCTTTTTTGTTCTTTCTCCACCTCACACTTTACTGCCTCTATTTCTTTGTTGATCTTCTCCAATTCCTCAAGGCAAGTATAACTGTCCTCAGTGGTGCAAGGGGCTCCGTTGGCAGAAGCGACTGCAGGATCTCCAAGTTCTAAATGTGAAGCAGAGGAAAAGTTTTTCAAACAAAACTAAATCCAGAAAACATAATTAAAGGGCACAATTTGTTATACATGTTTTTTAGCCCCTTCTATGTTTGGGAAGTTACTTTTTGAATATTTGGGGAAAACTAGAGAAATAGCTATTTTGATCAAAATGTCAGCAAAGAAAATGCACTGAACCAATTGAGGTCACTTTGCATAAAACACTTTTTTGCACGTAGTTTAATAGAAGATCTAGTATCCAATTTATATCAGTGAATCGGTTCTTTCGGATTAAGATTCGGCCGAAATGATTCAAAATCATTATTTGACGTGATGCTAGTTATACATTACCATGTGACATAGTAAATGACTTACAACTATTACAATTTCAATAGTTCGTTCACATTCTAAGCTGCTACTTGCACCCATTAATAAAGGAAGCATCTATTCAAGAACGCATTCATTTCGAATCTTTTAGAAGCTGTCATCCAGTTCTACTGAAATGCGTGTAATTTCCAAACCTTAATGTAAAGTAACAATGAATCATTATTTTATTTACCTGTCGAAGTCACGCCAAACGTATCGTCTTTGCCGTGATTATACAAACAATGAGGTCGTTTGCATCGTCCCCATCGAAGATAGGGACAATCAATTTCATGGAAGAGAGCTGTGGAAGGAAACATAAGAGCAACACCTACACGAAACACCGAGTTATTCTGTGCGCTGCTGATTGTCAATATAACGCATTTTCTCTATCTCTTGTGAGGTTTAACTTCTAAGGATGACATTTTTCAAAAGTTTTTTTTAAAGATGTAAAAAAGAACAGAGTCAGTGAGAGGAAAAAGGTGCTCTCATCAAAACTATGTAGCGCTTGTGAAATTGGGAAGAACTTTGGCTACGTCACCGGCTGGTAGAGTTTTAATTAATCCGTACCCAGGTGTGGCTCATTGTTAGCGATGTCTGAATGAGCCGAATCTTTGAATCGCTTGAGTTGAAAAATCACTGAAAAGCGGCTCGTAATTCACATATAGTTCAATTTAATTTTCTAGCGAATTATGGCATGCAAAGCATCACAGAATAAAAAGAAATACACCCCCGCTTTCAAACCTTCCAATCAACAACAGGAGTTTGCAATGATATAGGCTAAATATTACTTTCATCCTTCCAACAAAACTATTTAACTATAATATTTAACTAGATTTTAACATTTCACTCAGCACCACAATGGAAGGGTGTTGTGTCAGTCTTAATTAAATATTCTGCTCATGACAATGGAGTTAAAGTGTGACATGTATGAAGGAGAGTACAATGGGTTTGTTCCTTCCATACCCATATTTTTTTTTAGCTTTACTTTTATGGGAAAGCAGCGAGGGAGATGAATGGCACACTCTTGATGTCCTTTTTTTTCGTCTTAACGTTGGGCCAGTTGCATAAACTTCATGTTAAGACAGTGTCTTAAGAGCTAGTCTGACCAACTAGCAGTTAGCCAGGAGTCATTTTTTGGATTCAACTTAGACTCATCTTAATTGTTATGTAACTGAATTTTAAAAAACTGTGACCAGTCTTAAAGGAAAAATTTAGCTGACTAACTTTTAAGACTAGTCTTAACCTTTTATGCAACCGGTCCATACCAGGAGTATGAAGGCCGCTGGCCTCTTTGACAGGCGAGCTGCCACGTTGCTGTCTTATGTTTAAATTTCTGTAAATCTATGATGTTATTATATTGTGCTCTAAAGGGACTGTTGGTCTCACAGACAGCCAGCAGCTGAATTCACTTTGGCTGGCAAAGCGAGCAATTAGACCCGGGATTAAAAAGGATTGAGTTTAGAGGCCTGAGGAGAGTTTGCCTGCCATCTCGAGACACTCCATTACCATCAAGAACACAAGCCATGCTGAGTTACCGCTTGAGGATAGAGGCAGAAAAAGCCACTCGGCACTGCCAGGAAATACATTTGTATATGAAGAGGCTGATTTTGACATCAGCATTGTGGAGGCAATAGTATAACCAGTGGGACCATGGCCTGATCAAACCCTGATTTTGGGACAGAGACCAGATGGAATCCATTAAGCGAAGACGGGTGGGCGGGCGAGTTATTCAAAGGAATTCATCTCTATTTGATAGCATCATTCAGTAGTTGCTAAGAATAATTATTCGCTCAAATATATTACCACAGGTCAATTGAGCTCTTTGAAAGCATTTAGCCTTGGGAGCTACACAAAACAATATCTGTAATAATATAGTTTTCATTTGCCATTCCTTAAGCTTTAAAAATAAAGGTTTAAATTCACAATTCACCAAAATAAAAAAACTTCTTTCATCATGGCTCGTGCTCATGTCATTCCAAACATACGGCTTTCCAGTGATAAGTATTTTTTGTGTCCACTCCATGTGAAGTTCAGTAAGGAAGCAGTCCAATGTCAGGCTTGGAATTTTATTGAATTGTTTTTGGGTGAACCATCCCATATAGAACACCCCATTGATGTGATACTGTCATTTGCAGATGTGGCCACAGGGATTACAAAAGGCTTATCGCAACAGAGCTGAAATCACTTTAGTTACAGTTGAAAGGACTGCCGGTCTAGTCTAAGTGTGCCAGCCGAAGTTTGTATTACTCCCTTGCACACTTCTAGGATTGTCCCATTAGTTTGTCACTCATAGGATCGTTTTGCAGCAACCAAGTTCACAGCCCTGAAGGAACTGCCTTACGCACTCATCAGTCACTAGAGAGACGGCGAGGCAGTCAGCCGAGCACACGCACATGTGAGTGTAGATGTAAGAGAGGCAAATAGCACAAACACAGCAGTGAGAGACTCCAGTGAAACTACAAGGAACTGTTGCTTTATAGATGGGCTGGGGCTACATTTATAATAAATAGGGCCCAAATAGAGTAGCATGTCATTGTTCAGTTTGTTTTTCTTTCTTTATTCTTTTTTTTAAGGAATGCTAACATTTATCTCAGCATGCATGGCAGCGAATGCCTTCTGATTCCAGATCAAATGTGGCTTTATTATGTGACTTTTTTTTTGCTCTTTTAATTAATTTATGCAAAAATACACACAGTTCACACCTACAGTTGCTTGAATAGCCTACATCCCTTTTAGTGTGTGGATTTGTGTGATACAATCAATTTGAAATTGTTTTTGCCAAGGCTATACACCTGTTCATCATAATAAAGAAAACAACTTTCCTTTTTTTTTTTTTTTTTTTTTAAATAAAGCCTTATTCATTTAATCGAAGAGCTCAGATGCAAAAGCCTCTAAGTGCTGTTTGAAATGTTCTTCAAAAATGAGCCTTTTTTATCAGGCTCCTATGTGTAGGTTATTTTCGTTTCTATTAAAGTGAAATAACTGAACATATAAGAAAAATACTAATTTTAGGTAACGTTACCGACCGAATTGCCTCCGAAATGCCTCGATACAAGTATTGAAAAATGTGTTGTCGTACGGTACCCAAAATCAATATCTAAAGGGGTTAATCTCATCAAAGTCAGGGAGCCAACTAACCTGGAGCACTAGCCAGAGCCTACCCATAGCCTTATGTTATTTATTTAGTTTCACTGCGGACGTGTGGTTTTGTTTACGGGGATATTAACGTCTTGCGTCTCTCTAAATAAGGACATAAATACAGTAAGCTACATGAAAAACATCTCCAGAACTGCTCCGAGGGTTACTTCAAGAGCATTTGACCGTTTCATTTGAGTAAATCTATCGTCATGTCATGTACACACAGAACTGTAAAGGTACTCATGGCAAGTCATCAAAATAAAAGTTGGGTTTGGACATGGCAGCAGAAATATATTACAATTTTTCAGTAGAATGTACATAATAGGCTACTACAAAAAGGATTAAAACGTTGTTTTAAACCATAATATAAAATGTATTGTCCAACAATAAAATGAAATCTTCATTAATTAAAAGACAAATGTTTTATGTCTTAAAAAAAAGGTAAATACACAAAATTTTCAGATAGAAAAAAATGATAAGGCTATTGTAAGAAGATTCATTTTGTTGGATATATTTTTTTTCGTGCAGTGGCTCAGGAGAGGTTTGGGGTCTGTATAAATGTCAACAAGCCGAAAAAAAAGTTTTTTGAGATGATGTAATTTTGTTAAAACTGATTTCATAAAATTGGTATCGAAAAAGGTATCACTCAGGAACCGGTATCGAACTCAAGGTATGGTATTGAAATTTTTTAAATGATTCCCAGCCCTAATCATGTAACTGAAGACGACGGAAAATGTAGCTTTGCATTGCAGCAATATCTGAAATGTTGTATTCGAATACAATTTATTAATTTTTTTTTAATTGTGATAATATTTTAGCAATTTTAAAGTTTTTACTTTTGATCAAATAAACAGAGCCTTGGTGAGATCTGGTAATATATTATAAGAGACTTGCATAAAAAACCCGCAAACTTTTATACCATTCTATACTTCTATAGAATTTACAACTTTTAAACATAGGAGATTCCAGTGAGACCTTGAGTGCTGCATGTTCTTACAACAGTCTTTCTAAATGTTAAATGTGTAGGTATAAGCACTGTTTAGGCTGCGACGTGATATCATAAACTGAAAAGGTTTCCTCCAGACAAAGCAGTTTTGGGCTCTGCGGGTACAGTCCAGACACTCAGATCTAACGCATCTCCGCTTACAGAGAAGGGCCAAGAGCTTTTATTTGTGATTGATGGAGAGGGCGGCCCTCAGGTCTTTGGAGTTCATCAGTATTCACAAAGCATTCCAGTCTGAGTCATAAGACAGAAGCACAAGGCATAATGACTAGAAAGCATGTGCACAGGAGGCAGGACGTGTCTGTACGCAAACACGCACAGCTTGCAGAACAAAAGCGATGAGACCAGGTCACATGAACTTGGGATTTATTGATACAGAACAATGCTGGGATACAACATGGCAGCATTCGACGTGGCTCATTCTCTTAAGAGTTTGTACATCTCAGCTGTGGTACATCAGGACAGGAATGAACAGGACTGGAATCGCAGTCAGCATATTCTGAGTCTGTAAGGGGCAGGCCAACAGCACACTATTGTAGGCTGAGACAAACAGCAGTGGCATGCAGAGGAGCTCATTTACATAATGGACAAGATCTCTCCAGGTCTGCAGGTCCATCTAGTGTCAGCCTGAGAGAACACCAACTACTGGAAAACATTCTACTGTATGAGCTCATTCAAATTCATGTACTGGAGCAATGATGTAAGATCAGCAAGATCATCTGCGGACTTGCGGAGAATGTAATTGTAAAAATGACTGGTTCTGGTTTTAGTGATTTGTAACAAGCGGCCCAAGACTTTACAAAGGTTTCGTCTTTTATCACAACAGTTTACTACAGTAATGTTATAATTTACACAGCATCTGTGTACAGTCAATATGATTTCTATTTATAAATGCATTAATATAAAACAGTATTCTGTCAAAAAGGTCAAAAGTCATTTACATGGAACAGTCTCCCATGATGACAACGAGAAACAGTACTGTCTTCTACCAAATGCCATTATTTTCTATACATAATTATCTTACAAAAGAGTTTATATATACATATTTTGTATATTATTATAAAATATACTGTATTCTGCGCAAAAAAACAAAAACAAAAAACCTAGATCAGTGTGAATGTTGGCTGGCATATCAAATCTTTACATATAGCTTTTCAATTTTGTAAAGAAAATGTTCAGTGAAAAACATGGTAATGTTAAAGAATTGTATATTTTTATATTACTGTATAAGAAAATTGAATGTTATATTTTATTATTGGTGAATATTTTATTGAATTTATTTTATGGGTCATTAAAGAACAAAAGTCAATGAAGTAAAATAAATGTTTTATATATATATATATAAAATTCTAGACTAAAGATAATTGTATATATTATTGTATATGCATAATAATTTATTTTAAGATGTTTTAAAATGTTTTTTTTTATATTTGATATATTATTTAATAATATCAGTGTAAATGTTTGTAGGCAAGTAAAAATCAAATAATAAAAAAATTTATAATTAGAGGTCCAAGTGGACCAACAGAGAACAATATTTTATTGTTGAGTCTCGTACAAGTAACATGTTTCCTGTCACAAGTAGTAAAAGTTATGAATCATTTAATTTCTATCTTTAATCTTTAAATACAATTTCCCCAACTTTGCTAGATAATACAGAGACTGTTATCTCACCTATAATAATTATCATATCAAGTCATCAGTCATCAAATTCCTTTAAAACCAGATGAAACGCAATAAAAAGTAATCAAATCTTGCAAGACTCAATCTTTCTATTTCTTCTTTCCAATAAGCCTCGGCTTATAGCTTCCCCTGGATCAGGCTTCCATCACTGTACAGTGGAGAACACTTTCAGAAGGAGGTCAGCAGCAAGGCCTGGTGAGATGTCTCCACACGTGACCCTTCGTTCCAGCTCCGGGAGCTGGGCATGCACCGCTGGATGCTGCTGGAAGTGGTGTAGAGCGTTCTCCTGGATCAGATTCCACAACCATACCTTCTGCTGAGTTTGCCGCCGGACACGGAGCTCCCCGCTGCTCAGCATGGCGTCCTGGAACTGTAGCATGGTATCCCACAGCTCAGGCACACCCTGCCCCGTCTGAGAAGATATGCGGACCACCTGACCACAAAATGGGAAAGAGCAAGAAAAAAAGCATATAAAATCTGCTGGTGTAGATGTGGAGAGCTAAAGGAAGACGATAAACAGAAAACAGAGGAAGAAATCAATGGAGAGAACGGAAGCGGGAAGATGCTATACTTTTGAGCTCGCCCACACACATCACTGTAAGACCTATATACTAGAGTCTTTAGGGAGGGTAAAAAAAATCTAAATCAATAGGACCGTCACATTCTCCAGTACAGGGATGGAGCTCAGAAATCATGCTGCTGCGAGGAGACAAAGGCTTTAGCGGTTTCATCCATGTGGGTGGCCTCTAATCAGTGAAATGCATGAGGCAGCGTTTGGCCATTCAAAGGACTGCCTATGTTGGCTCTGTGCCCTGCGGGTAGAAGTAATACTGGGGGTGAAGGGACAAAGAGGAAAGACTTGACAACTCAGAGCAGAGCATGATGGGAAAAGACAACAGACTACTCCGCTGGCCAGGACAGTTCTATTTAGCAGAGAATAAGGATACATAAATAAAACACGTTTAACATAGAAGCAATGTTTGGAAGAAGGAAATATGTTAAAATAAGAAGAGAGTTAAGAGTTAACAGTAAGATTTTTAATGTTTCTGCTCACCAAGCCTACATTTATTCGATCCAAAACACAGCAAAAGCAGTGATATTCTGAAATATGTTTGCTATTATAAATATCTGCTTTATATTTGAATATATTTTCAAATGTAATTGATTGCTCTGATCAAAGCTAAATTTCCAGCATCATTACTTCAGTCTTCGGCGTCTCATGATCCTTCAGAAATGATTTGAATATTCTCATTTGCCGTTTAAGAAACATTTATTGTTTATCTTTGATGATTGCGCTGCTAAATATTGTTGTGGAAAAACATTTTATTTTTATACATTTCATTTTTATTATTTAATGAATAAAAAGTAAAAAAAAAAGCCTTTATTTGAAATAGATTTTTGTATGCAAGATACTTTACTGTCACTTTTGATCATTTTAATACATCCTTGCCGAATAAAAATATATTCTTAATTTTTTTTTTTTAATCTTATTGACCCCAAAGATTTGAATGGTAATGTTTGTGTGAATCTTTTCCTCTAATATCAACAAAAATATGTTGTCTTTGAATTCTGAAAAGAGCTAAAACCATTTAGATTCTTTAAATGATTATTCTCTTATTCTGTTCATCAGTCCGTATCCAGATCAGATGGTGTATCAGCACACAGAGATGATCTTCATCAGAGACCAGAACACCTAGATGAGCTCCGTGGACAGATCACCCGAACCAAATGCACAAGGTTTTTTTTCTTTTTGGTTTTGGTTCCTTGCCGCTGTTGCCTCTGGCTTGCTTAGTTGATGATAATCACTAGATATTAAGTGTCTCCATTTTGATTACAGAGACAGTCTCTGCATTTTGATAAATAAACAGTTTAATCTCGTCACTACACATTACCATCACTCTGTTCTCCAAACAGCGCTATATAAATAAAAGTGATTGATATTTTTCATTAAATAAAAACATTTTTTAGTTGTTTTATTGTAATGAAAAGCATGATTATAAAGCAGCGCACCTTTGGTTTCCAGACTTTGGACTTCTTTCGGAGTAACTTCAGGGCACTTGTGTATTCTGCCTGTATCCTCCGTGCTGGAACAACCAAATCACCATCTGATTTTGTAACCACCACCAAGTCAGCCATCTCAATGATTCCTCTTTTGATTCCCTTTTTGAAAATACAGAACAATCCACTCTAAACAACAACATCACAAACCTTCACAACATAAGAATCACCTATTATATGAAACATAGGTTCAGGAAATTGGGATAATGTTCTATGGCAGTAATTTACAATACAATTGAAGGCATTCATTTGAAAATAAAATGTAAAAATATTGTTCTATAATATTCTTCTATTTCTGCCCAAGAAAATATTTTATAGAAAATGCATTCAAATCCATGAAAGTTTGCTAAGGCCCCAGGCTCCTTTGTAGAGAACCACTTCTATGGGAACAGGGATGGAGTAAAGGAAGTGTGTATACCTGTAGTTCATCGCCCCCTGCTGGTGGGATCAGCAGCACAAACAAATCCACCATGTCAGCCACAGCAAACTCAGACTGACCAACACCTGTGTAAAGATTTACCTTAAGTGACCCTGCAGGGTTACTTTGCATACACTGATGTTTTTTAAGATGAGAAGTACTTCAAATTAAAAACATAATAACCAAGGCTTACCCACAGTTTCCACTAACACAATGTCATAGCCTGCGCCCTCACAGAGCACTATAGCTTCGTTGGTGGTTCGTGTCACCCCACCGAGGGTTCCTGATGTGGGAGATGGTCTGATATAAGCGCTCATGTCCCTGGAGAGCTCTGTCATTCGTGTTTTGTCCCCCATCAGTGAACCTGTATACAAAGGTAGCTACTTATAGTTGATTAAGAATGTAATATTTATATTTAGCAAGAATAAATTCAGTCTTTTTAAAATTGCATCGACGCCAAACTTTTGATTAGCAATGTATGCATGCACAGCTTTAGCGTGCATGCATAAAAACTGACTAAAGTGACTCACAAACTCATTTATACATATGCAAACACCTAAAGCTCATGGACAAAACTGTCACTGTCTTTTTTTTCGGTACTGAAACCTGATATTTCAGCATCTGTTCACCTCCAGTTGTGCACGAGGAAGGATCCACAGCTAGTACTGACACTTTATGTCCTCTTCCTGTCAGCATTTTCCCAATGACCTCGATGAATGAAGACTTTCCAGCACCAGGAGGACCAGACAGTCCTGAAGTCACACGTACAAAGATGTGATTGAAGATTGAGGTAATCATGCAATGCAAACAGCCATAAACTTCAGCGGCACTCCTACAGTTCACATCACCTTACTGACCCACTCTGAAGGCCACTGGATTTCCACCATTGCTTTTCTCCTGCTCCTGACGGAAGGCCAGCACTCTTTGAAGCAGAACCTGGGCCAACTCTTTCTTCCTTGGATGCTGGGTCTCCACAAGGGTTATAGATTCAGCGAGAGCTGCCCTTTGACCCCCGATAAGTCCATCATAAAGCTTGGTCAGTAGTCTTTTCTCGCTGTCAGTCAGGTCTGATATGTGATGGTTTAAGGCAGCCTCTATTGAAGCAGATCTCGTCTGTTGGAGGGGGCAGAGGGAGGCACGGCACAGTTTTACGGCAGGCTTACAGAGGGAATGTCTTGATGCTGTGTGGACTGAAGAAAGAGCAGCAACACCATGAAGAATTGGGTAAACTCTAATTGGACCCATCTTCCTTCTTTTGTTAAGAAGAAGTTGTTCTGTGAAAACAGCAAAGAACATTTATGTGAATATGAAGTAGTAAATATTACAGCTTTATAAAAATTTACCATGGAAACCTTAATGTATGGAAAATATCACGTCATGCTCCATGAATAATGTACAAAATAGGGCTAGATTAATTTTTTTTAGCATATAAATAAATAGTAAGAAGTGTTTAATTTTTAAGAAATTAATTAAATATCATACGGGAACTTTTTCATGAGGTGAAATTGTAACACTTTTACTCAAATTTACGAAATAATGTTTAAAACGTTGATTTATTTATTGACTACAACAGAAATAAACCGACCAAAACAATCTTACGTTATGTACATGTCATTAATAAATAGCATTTTTAAAATTTTGCCTAAAAGTTAGTCATTAGGCTTGTTTGGGACCAAATGTTTGTGTCTTAGAGAATTTATTTATTGATTTATTTTGCATTTGGTTTAAAACACTCAAGTCACAAATGTAAAATAAAACATATGTGATGCTTTTATCATATTAAAACTAGTTGTATTAAAACATAGGGTTGGTGCATTTAATGACAGATTAAAAGACCCACAGGGCCACAGATATTTACCTGTAGGACTTCTATTGCAACATTGTGTTCATTTAGTATTAGCCACTACAAAAATACAGAAGTTAATACACATATAAACCCTATAGATATAACAGTACACAGATTGCTTTGTACAATACGGAAATGCTAATGATAATTCTACAATGATAACAAAACTGTAGTAACCAGGAAATTTTGGGGGAAACTATAGTTTCTT
>JAUMHI010000033.1:6395148-6406238 GCA_032359435.1 Enteromius unitaeniatus | reverse complement strand
GAATTTTTTAAACCACACCAAAATGTGACACCACACATAGCTTCAGCCACTCCGGCAAAGATATTGCCCGTTCCTTACAGCCTGACATGGGCTGCTTATATCTATCAGCAGCTGCCTGCCCACACTGCAGGTGCAGGAAGTACAAACACAAACATACTCTCACACACACACATTTGCAGACAGTCTGACTTTTTGTTCTTTGGTTAATCTTGCAGCAAAGTATGTAATAAAATCGCATACATTAAGTTGCAGTTATACAATAGCAGAAAATAATGTACATCAGTAAACAGTTACATTCAAAATTAAATCGTTTTCTGTATTTTATTCCACATCCTGCTCACTGTTTTCCTTCAAACAATGTTCCAAATTGAAGGCTTTGAAGTGGGAAAAAAGAGATCAAATGGAAATGTTACAAAATTGTGCAAAATGTAAGATAGTTTTTACATTTGTATCCAATACAATCCATTATGATACCTTTATAGTTACTGCTTTCATAGAAATTGCTGTCTGGACAATATAACCATAAAATGTAATGTGCTGGAAAACATGTCTAAAACAGCAAAGCCACCTGTCAGTTGAAGCCAGTAAAGTATTTGAGTACATACGTTTTTCTTATATATATATATATAATATATAATATAAAGCATTCTCATGTTTAGGACAAATAGGGTCATGCAACTCATTTTTGGTGTGTTTTTTATATAGACTGTGTTTTGTCCATGACTGATGGAAGTTAAAGTGCACAGAGCAGAGACCAGACTAGATAATGAGATTTGTTGTTAATTATTTCTATTATCTGTTAGGTATTGCAGCACTGTTGGGCTGTGACTTAGAATTGATTATGGCTCATTATTTACAGTTAGTCAATGATAGCAAAACTTGAATGAACACTACATACATTACTGCCCTGAATGCTGTAAACATCTTTAATATGATATAATTCCAGGTTTTACTTTACCATTTCTATTTGTTGTGCATGTGTTTGGAAAAACGGTCTTATTACACAAACGTGTGTTCGTGGCAATAAACAGCCTTGCACTTCAAAATCAATGATTTCAATTATGCAGCACATTACATATACAGTCTGTATGTAGTGACGCACAGGAGGTGAGGGTGAGCAGAGAAAAGGCGTGTAAATTTGTGGCGCCTTTAAAATTTTGGGATGCTCACTCAAGCTGCATCCTGTGGAGCGCTCGTTTCTATTGTGATAGGCTAATGGGAAAAGAGTAGACAAAACACACCTGTGGCCCAGTGTCACAGACCGGAGGAAGCTGGGTAGAAATATGCCATAGATAAACACATTACCCTCTCTTTGGGATTTGCACAGTTGGCACAGATAAGCTGCGGGTATCAGAAAGAGGACATATTAATGACTGGTGTTTTATGGGACCCACACGTTTGCTTGCACTGGGGTGCGATTTGACACGGACAGCTATCCCACTTGTATTATGCTGATTTGGTTGTATTTTGTCGACCCTTGAATAGTGCAGGGTAATAACCAATCACTGCAGCCTGTTACTAAAGTGTTACCATTAATAGCCTAGCAACAGTGACCTCATATAAATACCCTAGTAAAATCGATATGCCCTCTGCTGTAAGAGATGAGATGCAAGTCTAAATCTGTGAATCATATTGCTTAATCACATTCAAAGACACAATCCAGCCTTAAAGGTGTATTAATATATTCCAAAATAGCAAAAAGAAATATAGTCCATATAGTTTCCATATAGTCAAAAACAAATAAAAATAATAATATTCTTTATGTTAACCTGTAAAATTGACACCTTTCAAAAGGTCATAAAATATTAATATTAATATTAAAAATAAACACTACTGTTGTTGGGTCAGGGTTTTTAGAATGTTTTATAAAAATTGTTTTTTTCAGCAAGGATGCATTAAATTGTTTAATCATGATATTAAAGATGTATAGTGAAAATTCAACTTTGCATCACAGGAATAAAGTACATTTTAAAATATATTACACTAGAAAACTAAAATTGTAATATTTCAAAATATTACTGGATGCTTTTCACTGGATGTTTGATCAAATGAATGCAGCCTTAAATGGATAGTTCACACAATTTTTTACAATTCTGTCATTGATTACTTATTATTACATTGTTCTAATCGCATAAGACCTTTGTTCATCTTCAGAACACAAATTGAGATATTTTTTATTAAATCCGAGAGCTTTCTGACCCTTGATGGACAGCAACAGAGCCGACTGGCCCAGAAAGTACATTGTTAAAATATTCTGTGATCAGTGGATCAGTGAAAGAAAACAAAGAGAATGACTTTATTTAACGATTTCTTTTCTTCTATGTCATTCTTCGATGTGTGCTTACACGTTAATCCACTGATGTCAGATGGACTATTTTAACAATGACCTTACTACCTACTGTATCTGGACCTCGAATGTTGTGTTGCTGTCTTTGGAAGATCAGAAAGATCTCAGATTTCATTTAAATATTTCTCAATTTGTGTTCTGAAGATGAACAAAGGTTTGAAAGATTTACAATAACATGAGGATAAGTAACTAATGACAGAATTTCCATTATTTGTTGATCTATCCCTAAGAGTTACTTATAATTACATTTCTGCACCATTCTACTTTGCCTTAATACAGTATGTGTGTGAGTGCTTGTGTTCAATGAGTTCATCTGTGCAGATGTTCAGCCTGTGGCATATGCAGAACCCAAACACTGGTGCTCCATTGTGTACTACGAGCTGAATAATCGCGTGGGAGAGGCTTTCCAGGCCTCATCGACCAGCGTACTGGTAGACGGCTTTACTGACCCCTCCAACAACCGTAACCGTTTCTGCCTTGGTCTGCTGTCGAACGTCAACCGCAACTCAACCATTGAGAACACTCGACGCCACATCGGAAAAGGTTTGACTGAAATGATCACTACTTAAAACATCTATTCTACAGTATCTGCCTATTGTAAGTTGCATTGCACTATTATATAGCTCCAAAATATGATATGATAGTAACATGATACTGAAATGCTGTTAGTAAGCTAATTATTTATTATGTAAACTCACAGTCATCTTCTCCTGTGTTTTGCAGGAGTCCATTTGTACTATGTGGGAGGAGAGGTATACGCTGAATGTTTAAGCGACAGCAGTATCTTTGTTCAAAGCCGCAACTGCAACTATCACCACGGTTTCCACCCCACAACCGTATGCAAGATCCCCAGTCGCTGCAGCCTAAAGATCTTCAACAACCAGGAGTTTGCGGAGCTATTGGCACAGTCCGTCAATCATGGTTTTGAAGCCGTTTATGAGCTCACCAAGATGTGCACCATCCGCATGAGCTTTGTCAAGGTAAGATAGGGACAGCTCAACCAATAATGGTAATTCTCTCATTTGGTTCCAAATCTGTATGACTGAAACTCAGAAGAAGATATTTTGAAGAATGCTTCTATCAAACAGCAGCCAAAAGTTTTGAATAATACATATATATATTTTATTTTTTTCAAATGTGACCCTGGACCACAAAACCGAATTTTTCGAAATTCAGGTGCGTACATCATCTGAAATCTGAATTAATAAGCTTTTCATTTATGTGTGGATTGTTATTTGGCTGAGATACAACCTTTAAAGTTGTCCAAATGAAGTTCTAAACTGGCAGCCCGGGGTTCTGACACACGATTGGGTAAACTGATGGCGGGCGGGTTTCACAAAGTTTAGTTATTGCCCACAATTTTTGCCACTCCTATAATTTTTTTATGTGTAAAATATCTCTGAAGTATATTGATATTT
This sequence comes from Enteromius unitaeniatus, assembly GCA_032359435.1. Classification (NCBI taxonomy): domain Eukaryota; kingdom Metazoa; phylum Chordata; class Actinopteri; order Cypriniformes; family Cyprinidae; genus Enteromius; species Enteromius unitaeniatus. The sequence goes on along the minus strand of JAUMHI010000033.1, from coordinate 6,402,473 downwards.
ACTGTTTTGAGCTCTCCAGGGTGATTATGAACATGAAAATATCCAGCCCTGGCTTCCTGCTTTACAGAAATATATATATATATATATATATATAGGAGGCAAAACAAAGCCCAAAATCCCTTAATCATCAACACAATGAGAAAAGACAAATAATATATTTCTTATATGCTGCAAAAGATAATTGAGCTTCACAAATTAGTGAAGTGGCTTTAAAGGGGTCATCCGGTGCCGCATGCAGTTTTACAAGCTGTTTGGACTGAAATGTGTGTGGGGAGTGTGTGTACACAACCACCCTACAATGATAAAGATACAGTAGTTTTCTTTTAATTTAATAAAAATAAGTTGCCCCTTCTGAAATCAAATCATTCTCAAATTCATGTCGGTGTGGCTTCACACCGTCAGAGGCCACTCCCACAATAGTTGATTGACAGCAGCGTGTCACAGAGACTGAACTGGTGTCTTACCTCAGACCTGCCCTGAGTGAACCATCATCAGACCGAGACGCAGAGAGCAAGACTCAGATTGAGGTGTTTTGTCGTTGAATGTATTAATGAACATAGCAGTAGTCTTTTACTACCGACATCTGAGTGACTGAGGACGCGAATGATTAACGTTACGTTTGGTTCTGAAGGGAACTCGCACGAATCATTCATGATCCACCCTCACCTACAGAAGCAGTAAGTATAATGTCTTTTAATGAATCATTGCAAATCGCCTTTCCTAATAATATGCTAAATATCAAGTATCACTATGAATACAGCTAAAAAAGATACTCCAAAAGTGCCTTGGAAAAGAGTGGCGGGGTCAGCGGAGCTCGTGAAGATTTAAAGGGGAAGTACACAGAACAGTGTGATTTCAAAAGAGCTGTATAAACTAGTGGAAAATTGGCTTTGTACAGTATGACTCCTTTAAGAAAAGAAAATTTCCATTTCCACCATCAGGGAAATAATTAAGAATTTGCAATCAATATACAATGTTATGAAGCTGCCTGGAAGAGGATGTGTGTCTCTATCCTCCTTATACACGGTGAGGAGTAGAGTTTGAGTGGCCAAAGACTCTTCAAGGACGACAGCTGGAGAATTGCAGAAAATAGGTTCAGGGTCAAAAAACCTTAAAAAAAAGAAGAAAAAAATCAAACAGCCCCTACATCAGCACATGTTGTTTGGGAGGGTTTAAGAAAAATTCTTGCTCATCCAAAAACAATCTCCAGCATGTTCAGTGTTCAGACAGGACTGGAACTACAAATGGGACTGGCTTCTATGATCAGTGAAACTAAACAAATGTATTTTTTAGCAGCAATCACTCAAGATGTGTTTGGTGAACACTGGGATAAAAAGTACTCCACGTGTACAATGAAGTATACTGCTGTGTTTTTGATGTTGTGGGTCTATATTTCATCTGGAGGTCCTGGTCATCTTGTTTAGACACGTGGCATTATGGATTCTATTAAATACCAACAGATAACAAATCTAAAACTGACTGATTCTGTTAGAAATCTTATAATGGGCCATTCCATCTGAGGCTTGCCCCATCCAAGCGCAGACCAAAGCCCGAGCGCCCTCCAGAGCCTGCTGCGCTGCCCGAGTGCCTTGACGATCCTCCACTGCCCGAACGATTTGAAGAGCAGGCATTGAATGAGGGTCCCTCCGCACCAGCAGTGGACGTAAGGAGAGCTGACTCCAGTCCCTGAGCTCGCACTTCTAGTGCGCCTCCCAGAGCCTGCTGTGCCTCCCGTGCACCCGCCTACGCCTCCTGAATGACCGCCAGAGCCTGCACATCTTGAGCGCCCCTCAGGGCGTCCTCCAGAACCTGCTGCGCCTCCCGGGCATTCTCCAGAACCTGCTCTTCCTGAGTTTGCGCCTCCAGAGGGCCCCCTAGAGACTATGTCGCCAGAGGACATCCCTGAGGTTACGCCTCCACAGCGCCCTCCAGAGCCGGCTGCGCATCCCGTGCACCCTCCAGAGTCGGCCGCGCATCCCGTACGCCCTCCTGAGTCGGCTGCGCCTCCAGAGCGCTCCCCAGAGCCTGCACCTGCCGAGCGACCTCCAGGAAAGGGTGGGCGGGAAGGGCGTTTGGAGCTGGATACCTGTAGATCCGCCTCCCAAGGCTCCTGATCCACCTCCCAAGGCTCCTGATCCACCACTGCCGCCCAAGGCTCCTGATCGGGCGCCCACCCTCCCTTGCCATTTGATGTTATTTCTGTTTTTCTTTTGTTGTTTCCTTCTTCTGTGCAAGTACTGTGTCTTTTGAGTTCTTGGTTGTCTGTCAATGTATGTGTTATGTTGGCTTTTTTGTATGTTTCTCCCGAGTTTGCTTTTCTTTGTATTAAAAGACTTTATGTTCATAGAATCTTTTGACTCCTGCGCTCTCCTTCAGCAGTGTACCTTCATAACAGGAGGGCACTGTATAACCCAGTAAGCTTAAGACTGGTTTTGTGATCCAGGTTCACAAGTAAAATCTCTTGACTGCATTTATTTGATCAAAAATCCAGTAAAAAAAAAAAAAAGCAATATTTAGAAATAATAATGTATTACAATTTTAGAGAACTTTTTTAATACACTTATTCCCATGAATGACAAAGGGGAATTTTCAGCAGACATTAGTAAAATCTTTAGTGTCACATGATCCTTCCGAAATATGCTTTGACTTTCACTTTGGATTTTACTAACTTAAACTGTATGAGAAAAAGAGCTGATGCTAAAAGAAGTGCATACAGGTTTGGAACCATATGTGGGTGAATAAATATCAGAATTCAATGAGAATTCCCATTTTCAAGATGTCTTTATATAGCATATGGTTTGAGGAGAAATACAGATGATATCTTTGTGTTCTTGTGTTCCATATATGCTTGTTTTCCAGGGTTGGGGTGCAGAGTATCATCGACAGGATGTGACAAGCACCCCATGCTGGATTGAGATTCATCTTCATGGGCCCCTGCAGTGGCTGGATAAAGTCCTTACTCAGATGGGCTCTCCTCACAACCCCATTTCTTCCGTGTCCTAGACAGAGCTGACCATAAGGCAACTGCAGATGTAACCGGGTTCCTGTGCAGGAGCTGATTGGTTGAAGGGAGGGGCGGGAGGCGAGAGGAGGGTGGGGTTTATATTCTACTTGAAGGCAGTTTGTTTGGGGGCATAAATTTTGGCTGAAGAGTCCTCAGTTCTCAGCCCGTGAGAATCTGGAAGATACTTGACAACTTTGTGCGACCAAGCATGTTAAATGACGAGGCCATCATACTTGTGGCAAGTATCCTCCTTTGGTCTTGTTTGTGAGAGAAGCTGGGTTTTTAAGCCAATTTGTTTTTCTTTCTCTTTCTTTTGCATTTTTTCCCTCTTTTTTGCAGTTTACAAATCAGTATTCCATTGGTGAAAAAAGATCTGCATTGTGGCTTAGAGACTAGTACAGCGTTGTACAGAGTAGTGTAGCGTTATCACGTCTGATAGACAAAAAAGTAAGACAATATAATGCTTTAAATGAACTGAATGGCATGAAGCTGTGAGAAGGATAACGAGGTTATTAATGCAAACATTTTCACAGCCTGCAAGAAGAAAAAGATGTAGCAAAAATAGACAAAAAAGTCTGTTGTAGAATGAAAAATACATATATTTGAACACTCAACACTTTTGAATGGGATAAACGTATGGGGAGTTAGGGCATGTTAGTAGTGGGTAGGGATGTATGAGTTAACTCATGCGTATGTTGCGCTACTTTTACTGTAGTTGTGTTCGACTGATTTATAAAATGGGTGTGTAAATGTACTTATTAGTAGGGAAAGTGCTGTGCAGTCTGTTTTTTTGCAAGTGTGGTTTGATCCCCAGGATTGTGAGTCTATGAAAGCAGAGGCAGGCATTGTTTACTTATGTTGTGCACTGCACCACTGTGCTGCACAGAAGAACGTCCTCCTTTCTGTTTGATTTTCTGAAATGCCATGAATAATCTGTTTTCATAAAACACCTTTTTAAAAAATCTGAAGAAAAAATGTACATGATGCCTATGCGTTTTCTGCATTTTTAGAGTAAAACAATGACCTTTTTTGTTGACTAAGTTCTAAATGGCACTAGTGATATTGTTTTGTAAAAAGTAGTTCATTTTTGATTAACTTGGTTTTTTTTATTCATAGTGAAATCCCATCCACTGTTAAAATGTAAACATTTTTGTAATTTTTTGAAGAAAATATATAATGTTGTTCCTTCATTTCTGCACTTTCATAAGCGGCTTCTTGTCTCTGTCCCTTTTTTTTGTGCTGTTCTTGCTTACTTGTACTATCAGAAAGCAGTTTTATTCCATGAATATCAAATCTCTACTGGAAGATTCAATAAAATTGTTTCATTACCACTGTCTTTTAGTCTTTTTATGTTTAGAATGTTTTAAGGCAAACTTGTCACTTTTATGTTATTATTTAATGTAAATAATATTATTTAATTGGATATACTGTGATATTCAAATAAATGTAAGGCGTTACATAATGTGTAATTTAATGTTGAAGTAGTCTACTAAAACAAATGTTAATTAAAGCTGCAAGCAGCGATGAAAGGGCCCTTGCACCCGGGCTCACCACCTCATGTGGCTTCAGGAAGACAGGAACAGTGAGCAATATGCGTTTAAAGAGGCAAATATAGAAATAATACGTAAAAGTAATTTATATGTACCCAACTTATTGCTGCCAGCTGGTAACACTTTGTCTATAACTGAATATTGTTATGTAGATGTCTTCAGATCAGTACTTTTATCAAACATATCAAGTTTGATGCAGACTGAATATGGTTTGCTTGAGTAAGAGAATGATTACATCTGAACATTGGCCTTTAGATGGCCAAAGGCAAGGACTCTTATTAAATATCTGAAGTTTAGTGCAGATTGGATATTGCATGTTGATGTTAGTGTATACAAGCCATTTCCTGTTGCCAGCTGATGGCGCTATGATTAAAATGGAATTTAATGTCACAAAGGCCTTTATTTTACAGTGATCAAATTTTGTGTTGTTTTGCATAAATCTCTAGGAGTTCGTTAAAGTACGATGCCTTGAAAATGCCACAAAATTTGCTGAGATTATTACAAATAACCGACTTCGTGTTGGGTTTTCGGATTTTGCTCCAAGAGACTTTTTTGTAGGTAATGGGTTTGAGTACTGTCCGTGTACGTTGTGATCATTTCTTTTTTATTTGAAATTGAATATGCAGAAAACGGTCGTTCTTTTGTTTTATCGTTTGTTCAAAACCGTTCACGGGTAGATAACGGATAAACGGCTCGAAATTTCGTTTTTTCACCTTACCGCTGATTGCTCAACCAAATTTTAACCCCTGACGTTGTCATCAGTTTGTTCAGCTAAATAAAGGTCTTCTGCTGCTATATCAGTATATATCAATATGTCAGCTTTCTTTTGTGAAGCCTTAATGCGTTTCACAGAAATATTTATTTCACAAATATTAATACGCACCCAGGCTCGAAATCCCCTCGGCAGAAATCGAGATTGCGTTCCATGTCTGTGCAAATACATGTAAATAAATGAAAACATTCCCTAAAAAACGGTCAGCTTTTCACTGGTCATAGGGCTAATTTTTGAGTTTGTCAAGCATGGAAAGTACATTTTATGTAATTTCTGAATATAGCCTATTATTGCATGGTCTCAGACTTAGGGCCTAGCTTTGACCCTGACCCGAGATGCTTAGGCTCTAGCCTAAAAATCGTTCAGATTTGTGTGTGATAGCAAAATGACAAAAAAGTCATTTTTTAGTTTTTTAATCAAGCCTTTTTTTTTTTACAGGCCAAAAAAACCCCCCATGGTTTTCTCGTTTCTTAATATTTCATTTCTAATTGAAAAACAAATAATCACAAGGTACAAGATATGAAAAATATGAGCCATTTTGTCTCACCCGCATCTGAAACCTATATCAGACGTCTGTTTTCGCCACTTTTGAGGTGTGTGCAAAATTTTGAGCATGTTTAGGGACTCAAAAATGCGATAAATTATGCAGCAGAATAATAATAATAATAAACGGAGCAATTCCAAGAGGGTCCACGCACCGTGGTGCTCGGGCCCTAACTAAATCGACATAAAGAGCCAGCCGTAAGCCTGTGATTAGGATTGCTGATGGTGTAAGCAGTATTTCAAATTAGAAGATTAAATTTAACAGCTTTATTGGAACAAGACAACAACAACACCCTAGTTTCATTCACCTGATTCTTGTCTTCTCTTAACTGTATTTTAAATGAAGACCTGTAGCATGTGGCATTCCAGTAGAATCAATGGACAAGAAAACAGCTCCCTCTAGTGTTCAATATGAAATGTTACAAACCATGTGCTGCATATTTCTGTAGCATAGTGCGAAGCAAGTTCAGTAGAGCAAAATCTCATTTGCCAAGAACTAAATAAATGTATATATATATATATTATTCATGTTTACAGTATGCATTCCCAAAACACTATAATAAAACTACATTAACTGTGTCCTAACATTTTTATTCAGTATAACGATTGTAAATAGATTATAACTATTACAACATTATAACATACATATTAATAACAACAAATCTGAATTATCTACTTTTACAAATATAAGTTTATAGTCACACCAGGGGGGTATTCCAGAAAGCTTGGTTAACTTACCCTTTGGTAAAAGATAACCTCTGGGTTGATTTACCCCGAACCCGCATACCATGAGTATGTCGGTTCCAAAACACCTGAGAAGAGTTAGTTTAATCAACCTCCTACTGATTACCCAGAGTTAATGTGCGTGCATTAAGACAGTTTTAATGGATTCACGCATACTGTTACCGTCATGGCGAGAGATGTGTAGGGGAGGAACTTCTTGATATTGCTGTGTCAATGGCAGTATGTCAATGACTGAATAAAAGATGTCAGAAGTGAGTTTCAAGAGGGGGTCTCACTATTGCACATACACATGCCCACATTGTACAAAAAAATGCCCTGATGCAAAAAACTGGTGCAACATTTGCAATATGTGGTCTCAAGAGATGTGTTAAATAAATGAACGAAACTTTTGAAAACCGGTAACGCTCTTTCAAATCATCATTAGGAAATGAAAAGACAAAGATACGCGGTCTTATGACTCTCTCCCGGTGTAAAAACTTAGTTTAATTTGTGCCTCCACGTCCACAGGATCATCATCAAAAGGGCACGCCATGCTCAGTAACCTTCTGAAACAAACTTACCCTGGAACATACAGAGCAGGTTATCTTCAGAGAGTAAGTTCCTATGGTTACATACATACCCAGAAAGTTACCTCTGTTTTTGGAACCAAAAGTTGAGGTTATCCACTAACTTACCCTTAAACTTACCCGGGTATGTCACATAACCTGCTTTC
>JAUMHI010000033.1:6370834-6389694 GCA_032359435.1 Enteromius unitaeniatus | reverse complement strand
AACCAAAAGTTGAGGTTATCCACTAACTTACCCTTAAACTTACCCGGGTATGTCACATAACCTGCTTTCTGGAATACACCCCTGCTTTCTGGAATACCCCCCAGGACAAACAAGTGTATTTTATAAAAAAAAAATGTCCACATGGTGACGCTATAAAAAATAACTTGTCAGTTAACTAAACTAATTTGTGATAGAATCAAAATGAGTCCTTGCTTTCACCCTGACCAAGAGTACATTTAATTTTTAGGATGATCTATAAATTATTCACACCATTTTAAGTTAATTAAAAATAAATAAATAAAAATACCTTTTTGAACTCCTACCAGACCGCTTGTCATACCCAGCTCTTCAGATGCATGACAGAAGTTGTTTTCTTCATGTCTTAATCTATGACCTGATAACCTGAGAAAAAAAAACAGCATTCATAGTCTAAATAAATTACATTTAAATCAGTCTGGCAGGAATATTATAAACCAAACCAAAAACAACAAAAATCATTTAGCTCATCTTAAAGAGGTACTCCATCCCAAAATGAAAATCTTGTCAATAATCACTTACACCCATGTTGTTCCAAACCTGTAAAAGCTTCGTTATTCATAAGATATTTTGGATGAAAAACCAACAAATAAACAAAAAACTTGTGACAATTGACTGCTAAGTAAATTACAATTTACTACGTAAAAATACAAATATTTAGACATAATTAAACACTAGGTTTTTAAAGGTGGAATTTTTTTAGATATGAAACATACACACAAGTGAATATTTAAAATGGTGCTGAAAAGCCATTCAACCAAATGACATTTGTCCCCTTCTATGATCATAATATACATTGTAATTGGCATTAATAGTGTTATATGCTTATTTGAGGTTAATGCATTTACCTTGCACATCTAAAGATGTGCAGCTGTATCTTTCAATAAAATACGTTGTTCAGAACACTTACTTGTTGAGCATGTCCTTCTATCTCTACTACTACTATGTTTATGCTGCAAATTAAGTACTTTTTCTGTTTGAACATAATTTCGTTATCATTTTTTTTGTCTTAAATCAAAATGATTAATGTTGATGCATACTGGATGGTACAGCATCCTGTTCATGCACCTCTAAATATTTAGAATGAAATGCACACTGTCAGGTTGGAAGTGTACGGAAAGCAGCTGCTCTTATTGACCATGATGCCATGTAATCCATTGACCACAAGAGGCTGATATTTCCTAACAAAAAGCCTATTCACTTGAAAAGCTCAAGTAAAACGGTTGATGTGAAGTTTTATTGGCATCTTGTGTTTCGGACTGTTTCTGTCATATAATTTCTGTCTGTAAGGTATCGGCCTAATTAACTTAAAACGAGAATTTTGTTATTATTTATTTATTTTAGCTATGTGCAAAATTTTTTTTGTAACCAGACATTAGTATTTTAAGTAATGGCCATTTTAAAAATGATTTATTTATTTGTGACAATGCAATTGTTTTTCCAGGTAACCAGTGACATGAGCTTTGCTGGTGTTAGTGAGAGGCAAGTGATTCTACCACAGGGTGGTGCACCTCTGACAGACTGCAAACGTCCCACGTATTCCAAATGTATTGACATAGAGCTATATCTGTTCATATCACAGTGTGTTTCATGGAGCTTTACCTTTTCAAGAAATAGCGTCTAATGGAGAAAGCACTAACCATCTAGAATTGTATCACAGCTGTTCTGACATAATTCACAACACTCCCACTGTTCCACTTGTATTAAGGGTACGTTCTTATACGCCATCTCAGTCACTGCCAGAAAGAGTCCACCCTTTGACCCCCACCCTGAAAATGCATATTTGAATCTAGTCTGAATTTAAATTTGGTATAACCGACACATTTTTTCAGCTGCTCAACATGTACTCAATGTGCGAGAAAAAAAACTCATTTGTTTTTGCCTGAATTCATCACTTAAATCATTAAAATGCTTGATTATTTGTATTGTTTTTATAATCCATTGCACATTTTGGAAGTTGGAAATTTCAATGGATGGACAGAAGTCCCTCAGGCTTCTTTGAAAATATTGTCACTTGTGTTGCAAAATAAAAGCTTTTTGGGTGTGGAATGACATGAGGGTAATAAATAGACTTCTTGTATGCATTTAAAGCAACCTCTTGAGGATCTCCATCTGAAATATGTCTTAGAGGGCATTTACATTTTCAAGATCAAACAGAAATCTGACCAGGTGTAAATACTCCTTTTATGCAGCCATCATGAATGTTCTGTGGCCCTGTTTCTGAAGAGTTTCAGAAGGTTTCGAACTCTTCTCCTGACCTCATTCTTCACCCCTGAACATTCTGGAACATAAAAGTAAATTCAACATCAGAAAAGCATACCGTTCTAGATTAGTTTCAAAATCTTTCCTGCTCTTGCAGGATAATACTTGTGGCAGGGTGCTCTGTGAACATATATTACATCATTACAGCCTTCATATTCTGGCGAATTTGCCCACTCCTGAGGTTCCAGCAAGGCTCTGCCTTCTAGGAGCTTTAAAAGATCAGACTTAATGAGTTTTAAGATTTTTTTATATACAGTTTACGCTTTTATAATACACATATTTATACTTAAAAATTATTCTTAAAAATATTAAGACAACTTTTCCAAAAGCTGAACTTCTCTTGCTCCTGTGCCACCCACAGTGTGTTTTTTGACACAGTAAATAATAGGATAGTTGAATCTTCCCAGAAAACCATATGAAATTTACAGTATGAGGACTTATGTTTCAATACAAGAACTGCAGTCCAGACCTAACCCATATAGGGATAAATTTATATTTAGACACTTAAATAAACCTTTTATGCCAATCAAATATTAGGGAAAATGAAATCACTTTGTTCAAATCGGTCTCTATGAAGAAAATGGCATAAAAATGTTATGTTATTCAATAGGCTGTGACTTTTATTCAATAGGCTGTGAGTATTCTTTTTACCCATATATTACCTAATCATATATATATATATACATAGATTTATATTTGTATAATATAATTTATAATATATAATTTCCATATTTGTTGGTCAAAGAGTCAAATTGACCCATATGGATTTTTGATGAAAAAAAAAAATAAATAATAAAAATAATTTTAATTGTATACTGTACACACACACTTTGATTTCATATTTTGTGTTGAAAAAAAAACAATATATGTGATGTGTTCTCTACAGAATTTACAAAAAACAAAAACAATATCAATTGACAGTCATCCTTCATATATAAAATACAAATTTATGATCCGCGACTAATAAATAATACATTTAGGACAAACACAATTTTAGTTTTTTTTTTATTCTGCAGTGTACATGAACATATAAACATTTCTCACTATTAAATCCAAGTTGTTTTCACCCTCTTTTTGCCTTTATAGGTTTTGGGTCAAGCATTCTAGGGTTAAACATCCTGGATAGATGCCTTAGTGTCACAACAGGACGTACTTTGAGGACTTACAGGAAATGCTTAAGACCTGTACCACTTTCTTGTACAACCGGGCAGGTGGCCACTTCAATCACCGGGCTTAGCCCTCGGAAACAGTGTGTTACGTCTCACAGAGTGGGTGCATGCTGGAGCGCTGTCCCCACCGGGAGACTTGTAGTGCTGCAATAATCGTGGAAAGACCTGCGGATGAAAAAGCCTGTTTGAGATCACCCTAAGTGAATGGGACAGCACGAGAAATACAGGGGTCTGTGTGGTTTTATAGTTCAGTGCCTGAGTTTTGAGCGTGCGCTGTTTGCAGCAACGTGGGTGGCGGGTTACACTATCATCCCTCCACCCTCCACCTCCCCTCAGCTCTGTATTGTCATTGGCTCTTTGCAGCCCTTCTAGTCATCGCTCAGCTGCTCGGAAAATGGTAATATTGTTTTTTTTAATAATGAAAGCTGAGCTGAGGGCTGAATTCCTAAACAGTTGGGCCGAAAGAGTTGTTGTAGCTGCAGATGTCCAAATTAGATTTACATATTAATTGTTTTCACTTAATTTAGCACCAATAGCAGCAGCGGTGTAACATTAGCACAAGCGTCCAGCCTGCAAAGGCCCTCAGAGTGTCACATAAACAGACCTGAGAAAAATAACTAGAAGGACAGAGAGAAACTTTCCACTGCTGTGCGAGTTTCCTTTTCTTCCCAGGTTCACTCTCACTCCCTCCTTTCTTAGCTTCCTCCACTTGTTTGCTTTTTATTTGTAGTGCCAAGCTTGGCGTTAAATCTTATTTTTCGGTAAATAAACCGGTTTCTGGTAGGAATTACATACAACTCGGTGTGAGGTCTGCTTCATAAAAAGGGGCCTGGAACCTTTTATCTGAAATGTTTCTGTTTGTGTCCTTTGTATAGATGCTTTCTGACAGCTCCGAATGAAAAAGAGCAGGTTTTATCGCGTTACTTGTGGTAAGTTTGTGGAATTTTTTCCCCTCTCCAGGCATTGTGGTCTGAATTATTCGATGAGGCTGTGCGTTCCCCCATTCCGTTCCTTTGTTCTTGGCTGTCCCGTAAGTAGTTCCAGGGTTTAGAGTGCTCTCTGTTTCTCTGTGAAGGTCCAATGTGACACCTGCTGTGGTGAACGTGAATGGAGTTAAGGGTGTCTGGATGCAGCTGCCCATTCCCACCGCAGTACCAGCAAGAGCTCGACCTGAGCTACAGCGCACTCTGGTTTCCCTTGGTTGTGTCAGTCAGCCTTTCCATGCTATGTACATACAGAATAATTCAGAGAACTCGAGTGAACGTATCCAAAATCTACGAATTCAATTAAATCCCTTGGGCTAGAAAACGTCTTTCCACCAGAGGTCAGTATGTTATTAAGAAGTACTGCCATTACTGAAGCAGTACTGTGGGAGGTATTTTTGAGTTTGAAGTAATGATATCTGTCCCCTTCAAATAATGTAGTAATATATAACCAATGTAGCGTGCTCTCAGATGTTCTTGGGTTCATTTCCTGATTTTAGATGGTTAATCCATTAAAAACAAAGCCAAAGATATTTGCTGAATTTTTTGAAACCTCAACAGCCATCAGCACTGCAGTTACTATAATGGCCTCATCTGTTTGAAGCGTTTATACTGGAAGTACATAGAGGCCCAAGACAGTCTGTTATTCCTCTTCCAGCATCTGAAGCCGTCTCCAGTGTAGCCTTCATCACATTGGCAAGTGTACGAGCCTTCTGTGTTCACACAGCTGGCTTGGGGGCTGCAGCGATGGCTGCCTGTCAGACACTCATCTTTATCTGTTTGTAACACATAAGAGAATGAAACTCAGCTGAGAGCTGCTGATGGACATTTATCTGTAGACGTTTGGAATCAGACTGCTTTAAAAGGCTCCTTTTAAATGAAATGCATAAAATATAGTCACTTTTCCAATGCATCACTTCTAACCTGTGTCTAAATAAGAATATTTAACTCCAACACACAAACACAAGCCATGTCTGTCATTGCATAAAATTACTGTCATTAATTAAAATATCACCATTTCTGCTATTATATTGATCAGAAATAAAGCTGTCACTTAAGCTGTACTTTTTCAAATGGTACATGTTTGTGCCTAAAGGGTCCATTTTGGTACCTAAAAGGTATTTAAAGGCCCGATTTCACAAACGGGGCTTAGCTTAATCCAGGACTAGGCATTAGTTAAATTAAGATATTTAAGCAACTTTTGCAAAAATGCCTTATAAGAAAATATTACAGGTGAGCATCGTAACACAGAACAATGACACTGACATGTTCTAAGATATGTCAGAGCAAGATATTTTTATCTGTGACAGCTCAAACATGCAATTTAGTCTGGGACTAGCTTAAGCCTTGTCTGTGAAACTGGGGGAAATTGTACATATATTTAGTACCTAATAGGTACCCCCAGCTTTTGTACCTTTACTCGAACGGCAACTCGAACGTGTTTAACATAAATTAAATTTATATTCCTATGTATCTATTCTATAAATTCATTTCTTCTTTTTCTTCAAAATCATCAGATATTTATACAATTATGATTCTGAAACAAAGAAATCTCAGCCCATTTTTTTTATAATTTTATTGACTTGGCCTTGGTAGATAAAGATACCTCGACATGTGACTGCATCCAGAAGTGTTCCCAAGACGTATCCATCCTTACAGACACAAATGAAACTCCCAAAAGTGTTCCTGCAGGACTGGCTCTTTGTGCAGGTGTGGGAGAGACCATCACACTCATTTATGTCTACAAAAGACAAAACTGTTTAGTAGATGCCACTGTGGTTCAGTTCAGTAGTATATGACAATTTGAATACAGCAATAGACCAGATTGACCATAGAATGCAACAGTATTTTTTCCCGTTTGATGTATGTTTATAACAGTGTATTTTAACAATGTGTTTTAATGGCATATTGCATAAAACTAGCTCATGTAACGTGTGAATCCAACAGTTGAGAGAGTGACAACAAATGGGAATTTTTTCCTCTCTTCTGACAAACTCGCAATATGTTCTTCCTCTTTTTCAAAGTCATATAATTGGTATAACAGATTTTTCCTTTGCTATTTTTGAGCAAACAGGAATGATATTTGTTGTTCCATGAACCCAACGTTTACACAACTATGATGACTTCCACTTCTGAAAAACCTGGCAATGTGAAAAGAGTCTGATAAATCGAAAACCTTTGCTGAGAAATTCCAACAAACTCTAACAAATACAAACCGGTTGTAACACTTACCCTAGGATAAAAGCCAGAATAGAACAAGTGACTGCTTTAACCACTGAAATGTGCACCTCTGTTAACAACAAGGTAAAAAGCCCAGAAGATATTTATGCTCTTTAAGCAAGTAAATTAAAGGCTCCCTGGAAGTCTGCAGCAACATTAAGTGCATACGCTGCGCTGCTCTTGCTCAATGTTCATTTGTGACCTTCACATGAGACTGTCATCTACAGGGCTGTAAACACAGTGGCTAGTAATTACTGTAATGAAAAGAACAAAACACAAAATGCTTAAAGCGGCACTACAATAATAGAAAAAGCTTAAAAATCTGTATAACCATATAACCTGCAATCTAAATTTCTTTTGGATCAAATCTTCTTAATATTGTTTCTACTGCATCATTCTACAACTTTTGAGATCTTCTGACAAAGGAACTGATAAATGTCCTGTGCTGGAGGAGAATATCATGAACATTTAGACGGGTTTGCTAATGACAGACTTTCTGGCTTGTAGGTAGGAGCCATTAGTTTGCTATGTGGGGGTTGCTGAAATGCCCTGTACGCTGCATGGGAAGCTGTCTCCACACCTGTTCTCAGTGGATGCCAAAGTGATATCTTTTGGCATAAGCTGCTTCACCTCACTCCAACAGTTCTGACAGTTCATAGAAGGCTGATTCCTACACTATCCCTTACCTAGCAACAATGTGCATTTAGGAAATTCTGCCCCAAGTGAAAGTGGCTCATTTTTGTAACAGTGCCATTTATGCTGTACAGCTTACTATAAATATATATCCAATAATTGGCCAAGCAGGATTCAGTGGTCATAGGTTTAATCATACATTTTTAAATTAATTTACAGAGGTCCAATGCTAAAGCTGGACAATTTGATATGTAATGGGGGTTCAAACAAGTTTTAATACAATGGAAGGAGGGATACGGCAATACAGGATCACCTTTACAGGTTCTGTTATCTGGAGCCAAGTAGAGCCCTGGAGGACACAAACAGTCCATTTCACCATCTCTGTCAATCTGGCAACCAAACTGACAGCGAAGAGAGGTGCAGTTCAGTTTCTCTGGAGAGAAAAATGTAAAAAAGAAAGAAAACATGTGAAAGCTTGGAAAATGCAATACCTAAAATGCAAAACAATTTGGACACATGGGAAATGTATAGAGCCTGAATTTCTGTTATCTTTGCCGCTTATCACAAATTTGGAAACCATTTGGTTCACTTAAGATAATTTGATGTCTTATGCATTGCCTTACTGATGCAGGATTTGCCATCAGTGTCCAGTGTGTATCCGTGATTGCAGAAACAACGGTAACTGCCAACAATGTTCATGCAGCTGTGGGAACAAGGCCTTATCGGTAGCCCACACTCATTGACATCTGTAGTAAAAAAATCAATAAATAAATGTTTATCTGTAGACCAAATCCCAGTGGATCCTTATAGCACATTTTTGTTATACTTTTAATACTTCAAGCAGGTCATGTCATACATGTTGGCACAAAAAACAGTAATTGCTTTGACTTTTATTAATATTTTTGACTTGAGTCTTTTCTAAAGGTGGGATTCTGTAGGATATGCAGTGCTGTAGGTGCTACACACAGCCAATAAAAATGGATGTTTTGGCAAATGTAACCAACTATCAACTGCTATTGATAGTTATTCTGGTGTCATTACATAATATAGAACATCTCGTTCTTTAGAAACCCCACTGTGCCTCCTTAGACCAAGTTTCTGACTGTTACACTCTTATTGTTTAATTAAAAACAAATCACATTCATCCTTTTAAAATCAGAGCTATTTTAAACAATATATTATCAACCTTACCTTCGTTGCAGTCTTTTCCCTTGTAACCCTTCAAGCATGAGCACTGGTCAGGCCCAACACAGAATCCATTCTCACAGGGCTTTTTACATATTGCTGTGAGCCAATAATTACATAATAATTTTAATTATATGATTTGGCTTTGTGATTCCAGAATACAGGTAGAATTATTAAATTGCTCACGTTGGCAGGCACCATTAATATTCCTCCATCCATAGCAGCAGGAGATAGACGGCTGTAATGCACACACCCCTGGTTTCCTTTGCTCTGTTACTAAGTCTGTCTTTGGTCTGACAGAGGATTAAGAACATTTTATAAATGTAAATAAACTATCTGCATTGTTTTTTAAACAGCTCAAAATAATTCACATAAATCTATATGAGGGTAGAAAAGATAATAAAAATGTATTTTATTGTTGTTGTTTTATGCTCCTGAATGCATTTCTTAAAAATTAACCACTGGAATTATAGTATTGGCAGAGATGTTAAATGTTTAATGTTTTGAGATCAGCCAGGATCAGACATTCAGATATAATCAACATCAACTGAACTTTATATGTTGCAAGTATATATTGTGAAGTATTAATTTTAACAGGTTTTAATAATTATGTATTTATCCCTGAAAACTCTTCAAATTTCTCATTGATACATTGTAGTCATGCATGGATAAAGTCTCAATAGACAGTTTAATGGCTAAAAAAAAAAATCTACTTACCTGTTGGAAATAGCAATATCAGGAACTGCAAAGAGAAGTCCAACAATGAAGAAGTGTTGATATATATGGCTTTTAAACTGCATCATATTGAGTCAAGTCATTGAAAAGCACTTCTCTCACAGCTGTTTTTCTGTGTAGGAGAAAACGCATTTGTGCCAGACGTGGCAAAGGACAGTCCCTGATAAATCCCTGAAAAATAGATGGGAATTGTGTGTGCAAGTGTAGACAGGTCATGTCACCTGTGAGCTGATGAAAGGGGACGCGGTCTGGTGGGATATGACTGTGTGAATAGTTAGAGAAATTAAGTTAGGCAGTCTTTTAAGTTCACCATCTGCAATACATATCATGTCTGCACATATGTGGTTCTACATTATCATATAATATATCACTTCAGTGTCACTTTTTTGGCTTTGATTCATTCACACATATACTTAATCAAAAAAATTAGTTCAAGCTCAAACAAGAATTTGCAGATGACTCTTAGAAGGTCACAGATCTGTTAAAGACACTTACTTTAAATCAGTCTTTTAGAGAAAGTAGTTTTATTCTAAATCGAGCAGATCGCCCCCTCATGTGAGCCAACATTTTTGCACCACGTGATCAGCCATGGCATGCAATTCAATGGGTTAGTTCAGTTACAAACAATAATATGTGTTTATACTTTTTCCAATGCATTACAAATATAAACAATATAGCAAAAACAATATACTGTTGTCGAGAGAGATTTTATGGATTAGCATGTGTGCAAACCAGTGGTCCAAACAGTACGTGTGGAAAAATAAAATGACCACATTCGCTGCAGGAAGAAATTTTAGCAGTGCAATGTAGTTTCCAAGCCACATACCAGCAGGAACAATCAAAAAACAAAACATGCAGAAGAATGCATTGTGCATTATATTTGTACTGCGATACTGAAAAGAGAAACAAAAAACAGTGGAAAATTGAATTGCTTTACGCTCATGAGTGTAATTTAAAAAGGTACATTCAGGTATCTGAAATCAGGAAGGACATCTTCATTCAATTCTAAATGGTGCACAAACCCTGATAAAGAAATGGCTTTGGTGTGAAATAGCAGCAGTAAATACACTTTATACATCCACACCTATAGGTGTCAGTACAAACTTTAAAACCACTGGTACAGCTGGGATGAATAATTAAATATTAAACAAACATTTTCTGAGTACACAATTAAAAGGTTCACTCAAAAAAAATCGTTCCAAACCCATAAGACTTCATCTTCGGAACACAAATTAAGATATTTATGATGATGTCAGCGAGCCGCCTGTCCCTCCATAGACAGCAATACAACTGAAGTGATCCCAGATCCAGCAATGTGGTAAAAAAACAGTAAAAATGTCCATGTAACATCAGTGGATCAACTTCAGTTTTGTGACGATATGAGAATACTTTTTTTTATGAGCAAAGAAAACAAAAATATCATCATATACTTAAAGGTGCTCTATGCGATCTTGCAAAACACTATGGGTGCAGGATGCACACCAAACAAAAACAAACTTCGGGCCAACCAATCGGCAAGAAGAGGTGGGGTTTAACGCGCGCAAACAAACTTTGCTTAATTTGTGTTTTGAAGAGTAATTAATGACAGAATTTTCCTTTTTGGGTGAACTAACCCTTTAAGTTAAAAAGGAATTCTTTTTAGTTTAAAGAAAAATAATGCATTTCACATTTCTTTCTTCTTTTTTGAACCAAATGAAGAAGCCAGTTAGCAAACGACAGAACAACGTTGCCCAAAACACACAAATCGTGTAAAACAGAAGACCTTGTCATTTACTGACACCTGAACACATGCAAACAACAAAAACATTTTTGTACAAATAACCCGCAAGGGAAAATATAGCTCTGACAAGTTTGAACATTTAGTAAATTATACTTTTATTTTATTTATTTACTTTTTTTACAGAACATGTAGACATGCAAAGTGGTGGAACACTATGCTAATTATAATAGTACTGCGCTGGATGACTCACCCTTAAGGCAGAACTCAAATCGGTCTCATATGGCATGGTATAAAAGCGTGTGGTATTTCAACCACAGTACCTTTTTTAGTCTTTACAATGCAGCAGTTTTGTGATGCATTTCACTGTGTTAAAGCTTCTAGGATTTTCGAAGTGCACCGCTGCACATCACTGGGTGGGTAGAAAGACCAGTAAGCATTATCTGCCTTTGACTCTCCGCCAATCCTCAGAGCCTGTTCATCGTGATAACACAATTAAACATAATCCTGGTACTTAAGCAAGTGTGTTATCATGCAGAGGCGATGCTAAGCTCCTGGGTTGTCACAGTGTGTGGTTCTAGGATTGATGTGATGCCACCCACCCCCTTCACCCCACCAGATGATTCAAATATATTTGTACATAACTCCACATCATTTTAAATGGATCTGAGACCTCAGAAGGTCACCTATGGCTGTCACTGTACAAAGTACAAACTTTCTATAAAAATATTCTTCTTGACACCAAGAAGCATTGGGACAGTTAAAGACATACTTAAATTAATCTCACCGCATAGATTTCAAAATATCAAACATTTCAGAATTATCTTTACATTTCTGATATATGTATTTTTTTAAATTTCAGGCTGGTTCTAATGATTTAAGAGTAGTTATGCTATATCACATAAGCAAATGTTCCTGTGGCCTCTCGCCTATGGCTGAATCACAGCATGCTAATATTCCACGCAATATTACAAGTTCTTTAAGCTGCACCAATAAAATATGTCCAAATAAAGCCACAGCAGAACCATTGTGCATCTGTGAGTTACACAAAGTAGTTGGCAATAGATTGGCAGAGTGATACAAACAAAGGTCTTGGCCAATCTTATTTGAGGACCAAAAACTAACTGATGTGTATGATACTGTCATCATTTACTGACTCTCATGTCATTTCAAATCTGTATGACATTTTTTCTTCGTTCAGAACCTCTAGACTGGACTATTGTAATACACTGCAAGGTCGATGTACTGCATCTTCAATAAACAAGCTACAATAAACAAGAGTTCTTAAAAGTTCAAGAAAATATGACCATATCACTCTAATTTTACAATCTCTAGGTACAATTGCAAACAAAAGTCTCACTGGATTATTATTAATGGCAAAATTAATGTTTGTATGTAAACTGATAATTCCGATACGCTACAGCAAAATAATTGATTTAAAACCATTTTGCGCTGTTGAAAATACTAGTGTTCTAGTCATTTTGGCCACCACTGTAGTTCTGTATTGATTACAAAATATTGCTAATTAAGGCACTAAATAACTTCTGTGTATGTAACCAGTGCTATAACAAATTTCAGTTAACTTAACATAGTGCACGTAGAATCAGATGAAGACACAAAGACAATGCTTTACCTGTAATTAAGAAGATACATTTCGATGTCTGGCATATTTTAAAAAATATATATTTTTATATATTTTAACCACCCCTAAAATGGATAATACCATAACATTTCCTGAGCAGTTGAATTAAATACAATATAAAACTGTGTTCATTTGTGAGCCTGCATTTTTTTTTTTTTTTGCATGGACGGAGCAAAAACATAATGCAAATGTAAAAAATGCAGTTCAGTTGAGAGATAATATTTGCCTTCTGTAATTTTTAATGCTGATAAACTAAATCAGCATCACCACCTTAGGTTTGGATTATTTTCTAATAATTAAATGGCATGTCTATTCCTTATATATTTCTTATGTACAGCACACACTAACCCCAGTGAAAGCCACTGCGTAACCTGTACTTTGACTACAACCCATCATGTTTTTTAAGGTTGCAAATCTTCGGACATTTGGTAGTACATAGCAAAAGTCCACTAAAAGAGGTAAGAGAGGCTTTGTAATAGCCTTCCTAAAAGAACATGTTTGGGGCTCAGACACACTCTACTAGTTTAATCTAGATTAAAGACACATCTTTTTAGTCAAGCATATAAATAATGCATCTCATAACCTTGCACTCCAGGTAAATCGAATAAAAGGTATAATTATTCCTTGTTATGAACAGCATCTACTTTATTTATTCACTATTCTGTTTGGGGATGCCCATCTAGTAACTAGAGATTGTGCAACCTTCTGTTTTTGGATAAAGGCTCTTATGGCCCAAGAGGAGATGATGGCTAAATGCCAACTCTAAATAAATATATTCCTTAAATTGATTTATTATTATCATAACCAATTATTGCCTTAGTCGTGTTCATTGTTTGTGCTTAAATACGTCATTGGCTGCATGATTCCACAACTGGACATTTCTGCAATAGTTATCTTTGATAAAAACACTTAATTGTAATATAGAAGCATGCATCTCCTTTAAGACTTTGAAACAATGTGTATGAAGCTATGTGGAAGGACTGCCACCTTCTGTCTGCTTTTGAGAGAAAGGGATTTGTTCTTGTGTGATGATTTATCTGATGAAGCTTTGATCTATAGCAGTTCATTCTGGAATGTCATTACACTGCATATTAGACTTGATGTATTTCATTTGGATACACTGAATATGACGTATTACTTGAGTTGTGACATTTAAGAAGTGAACCAAAGATTCTTTCCCTCACAAGCTGTTGACCTCATGCTGAAAGTCTCTTATGTGAATAGCAGAGCTCTCTGATGTGCTCAACAGGTGCCAGGCAGTGATGAATACAGCGGGGTCAAAGGTCATCAGGAACTGGGCTTCTTCCAGGTGTTGCAGGTCACAGGTCAAGCCATGGGGCTCAGAGGGTGTGACAAGACACCTGCAGAGGGGCTGACAGGGTGCATCAGTGATGCATAACTTTGTGACATGTCTGACACAACAGGGATGGGGGACCAAAATGATGAGCTCTTGGGTGGGTCATAGATATAATAACTCAAAGTCAGGAAGGCCCTTTGATGTCCTCAGATTCTTTAAATGAGACGTTCTATATACTGTACATGACACCTGTGGCAGGGGTGAATTATTATGTTCTTACATGTCTTTTATTTATCTTTAGTGTTGTTGGCATTTTAGCACACTTATTCTGCCAGCTACATGCCATTCAGCTTATTCAGATCTGTTTATAATGGAACAAAAAAGGGTAATAATTTTGTGCTCTTCATCTTGTGATAATGGGAAATGATTTAGCAAAGGGAACCTCTATCTCATTTCATGTAGCACTTATTTGAACATCAACATACTCAAATACATGTCTCAATGCAAAAAGATCTAGCCAGGTCTAAATAGTAATTATTCTTGAGGATAAATGCATATTTTGGCACTGGTGATCACTCTTCGCCTCCCAGTTATTTGTTTAAATTGTACAGTTGAATTCTTAAAAATTAATGCAAGAATGAGTTTGATGGGAAAGAAGTGAGGTTGTTTTAAAGTGAAGCAAATGGCTATGGCTCCTATGAAATTCAGACAAGAAGCAAGCTGTATATACAGAAATAAAGCAAAATAATTATTCCTAAATATGTCATTAAAGGTGCATTCAGCAGTTTGTTGCTATACTGCATTTATGCCATATAGTAATTCCTGATTTTGAGATGACAACATGGGACGTTCTACTTGAGCAGTTGGAACTGTTGACATCCTTGGATCACATTATTAAAGCCTAAACATAGCACATAGCAGAATGAGGTGGTCAGCTGGTACAAGTCGTAGCTCTCAGAAAATTCCCAGTTCACAAATTGTAAATAAAAGGACGTGAATTATTTTTTACAATATGGTTTTTATGATGCGTGAATGCACCTAATTGAAAACGATTTTACACATTAAGAAATTTTATTTTTGTGAAGAATGTACTCTCACTGAAATGAATTCTGTACTTATATTAGTTTAGTTTAATTTATGCACTAACTTTAGTGTTTCAACATATTGAAGTGATGTTAGATGCAGAGTTTTACTAAACTTAGGACAAACTCATTGGCTGCCACAACTGCCTCAAAACGCTAGTAACGTGGCATAGTTTGGTGACGCAAAGAAAGAAAAATGTAACAATGAAACAAAACGATTATTTTGTCCTACGAACAGACACAGATGGAGAATCATATTCGGTACACAGATGAAGAACTAGAAATGATCTGAAGCCATTAAACACAAGGACCAACATAAATAAATAATGGCATTCACAAATTGTTTCGTATTTGATCATGGTGAATCATGCTAATAGACGTCTAAAAAAGTCTTCTTTTACAAGTAAATCAATCAGCGTGATGAAACACAACACCTAACTCCCTCACCCTAACCTTCACTAATGAAATTAGCTGCTGGGCAGGATTAAAATATTGCAAATGCAGTAATTATGTTGTTTAGTGTGCCAAAAATTATGCAGTGATGTGTGCATACCTAGGTGGCCATAGCTGTATCTCTTTCAGCCCTAACCATCTCTTCAGTCCAACCCATACTAAATAATTTGATGCATAAAATCAAATTATATAAATTGATGCATAAAACTACCACGGCACATATGCAGGCATTCTTCTGCTAGAAAACAACATCTACAGTACATCAGAATGCTGTTTTCCACACATTTTCCATGTCCTTTAGAATCTCATATCACTAAAATTTAGTTTGGCCTATTCACTAAAAAGAAAAAAAGAATTAACAAATGATAGTCATCAGTCAACAGTAACACAAGACACACAAATAACTGCAGAGAAATTTTCACATGGAAAATTTATCAGGTCATACTCACAGTGCATACAGCTGCAGGTGCCACAGAATGGCTTATTAAATACTGTCTCTGCTTTTTGAGACAGTGAGTTTACTAAATGAAAACACTTGAAAGAAACTAAAACACTTATCTGTTTTGTTTCTGAATGACTGACAAATATGCATCACATGGAAGTTAATTAGTTTATGTTGAAACTGTGTAATAAAGTTGTATGAATATGCTATTAAAATATATAAATATTAAATTTAGCCCCAAATGTTTTTATTGTCTAGCTTGTTGAAAGCCTTGAAACCCAGAGTACATTGCCTTTCACAGATAGATAACAATTTCAGTGTACAAGAAACGCTGGATTCTTATGATATTAAATGATGCAGGTTGAAATGATGATTAATTTATTTTCGGCATGCACATCTGGTTCAGGGTGGACAAGACCATGGTCAAATCAGGATGTTTCCCATTAAGGATGTGTGTGTTTGTGTATTTCTCTGCATGCACAAGTACATGTTTATCAGGAGCGTGTGTGGGCTGTCAGTTTTGACTGTTATCCCTTCAGATTCACTATGCAGCTTGTAAACTCCAGATTCTCAGGGAGTTGACAGACAGTAAGGCAACTTACACAGACAACAGCAACACAAGAAATCATCACGCACATCATGGTCCAGCTATGCCTGGCCTCATTAACCAACCGATACACAAAAGAGCCATTGTAAACACAGAGAGCTTGAGTCATAAGCACATACTGTGCTAATTAAGTTCTATTGCAAGAAATATAACACAAAAACAGTTATATGACTACCCCATCTATGTCTAAACTGACCAGTCTGAGGATTTAAAGTGGATTTTCTTTTTTGATTTAGTTTAGTACAATCGTTGGTTTTAGATCCACGATATACATTATAATTCAAATTTTGGGTTAATATTTATTGTTTAAAAATCAATTATTGCTTGTTATTAGTTATTAGTAACATGTAATTAAACATTTCCAAATAAATCCTGTTCATTTGAATTTTCAATTCAGTCACATTACACTTTCCACAAAAATATGAAGCAGCACAACACTTTTCAACATTGCTAATAAAAAGAAATATTTCAGTGAACTAGCATATTAAAATGATTTCTGAAGGATGGTTTAACACTGAAGACAAGAGTAACAGCTGCTAAAAACTCTGCTTTGACAGATAAATTACATTTTAAAATACTGGCTAATACATGATTACAAAAGTCAGTGGGGTAGAGTGATTTGGACCAAATGTACAGAATTCAAAATACGGAGTTTACAATATTTTCAGCCATTTTTCGTTTTATCGCTTCACTGGTGGCAGAATATGTAAACATGAGTAGAATTTCCTTTATCCACTTTTACAGATGACCTTGCAAAGTCTTTAGTGCACATCTTTAAGCCGGACCCCATTCATCTCCTTTGATCATACTGCAGAAAGCAGGACTGTGGCTTTTGATGTAGCCTGTTGACTTTTTAGTTAGGTAAGCTCAAGGGGCCTCACAGATCCGAAGCGCAAAAACACAGCGAGTTTGCCAAGATGAATGACCGTTTGCTCAGGTTAATATAACAATACGCTACGCAAGTACCATCATAAAACATTTGCATAGCTTGTTTTAATGTGTTTGGGAAAATTTGCGGCCACAGTTTAAAAAAATGCCTCAACATGGAAACTTTTACCTAGGTGGTCCCATTCTGTTGATACCAATTGTTTACTAAGCCCCGCTAAGGATCGCGGTACAGGAAGATGGACAAAAAAGACAAAGTGTCTCATTGCACAACCACACGAGTGCAGTGCCACACACATTTGCCCATGTTTGCATACACATCCTACATCTAAAATAACACACGTAAACACCATATTGGCATTCTAGTCGAAGTCCTCCACACCCATCCCCCTTCTATCATTCTCTCATCCTGACATCTACCTGTCTCCTCCTGCCAATCTCCAGTCCTTGCCCTTGGATGGGGCTGGGTGTGTGTTTACATGACAGATTGGGCCCCAGTAGGAACCCTAATTGCATCATTTCATGGATGCGAGTCAGGATTGAAGATCCAAGGCCTTGGAGAGAGTTTCTCTAATCTGCCATATGCAGTATTCTAGAGTGCTTGACAAAGAGAGATTAGTTCTACTAGAGGTAAAGCCTGGAAGATAGCATGGACCTGTTGACGTGTGGGTTATAATAATAATAGGGATAGTTCGTCAAAATCTGTAAATTTCTTATTTACTTACCCTCATGTCACCTCTTTTTTTTTCAGGTGGAAAAAAATATTTATTATTTATTTGTAGAATCTTTTAGCCGTTTTTTTTTTTTCATTTAATGAAAGTCAATGGGTTCCAAAAGCTTTAATATTCAAAAAGAACACAAGAATTGCCTAAAAGTAATCCAAACAACTCCAGTGGTTTAAATTTAAAGTTTTCTGAAGCAATATCATAACTTGGTCATCTGAAGTAATGTCATACTCACTCAAGAACTGTCAGGATTCTGGACTAGTGATGTTAGGTTCTTGAACGAATAGTTCGTTTGAGACAGTTTTCAGGAAGTAAACGGTTGAGCCATTTCACAAATGAACTGAATCTAACTTTATTAGTACCGGATGGATGACGCAAGACGCACAGATGAAGTAGCACGTCCAACTCAAAAATAGACGAATGAGTGGTTCAACCAACTCGAAGTCCGCCAGGATTACAGAGGACTCAACAAGAACCGAATGAGCCGCAGCGAAGTCTTGCAGAGGATTACTGAAGATTCTGATGAGTGAGTTAACGATACTGCGCAAGCCTGCTGTTATGAAATACTGTGCAAAACATGCAAAAACCTTTCTTTAGAGAGATTAAAATAAATTTTACAATTGTTCTTTGTGCATGCAGATCATATTTTAAATATAGGTTTATAAGACTGGTTTATTCTTTCTTTATACTGTAGACACGTAGAACACATTCTTTTAGGAATCTTATCCAAGATGTAGGCTAATTAATATTAGTCAGTCCTATTCATTATACAGGATCCGCAAATGAA
>JAUMHI010000033.1:6335387-6370734 GCA_032359435.1 Enteromius unitaeniatus | reverse complement strand
CTTTTAGGAATCTTATCCAAGATGTAGGCTAATTAATATTAGTCAGTCCTATTCATTATACAGGATCCGCAAATGAAACTGACCACAAACACCATTAATGGGAACTATCAGCATATATGCTTTCACAAAAATAACTTTTCATTTTAATGTTTCAATGTGTTGACACAAATTACTTTTTTTTAATGCTTATTGATACAACATGGCGTTGATTTGCAAAGTGACATCATTACTTGGTGACATCAGAAACCGATGAATCGGCTTTTTGAACCAGTTCAATGAGTCGAAGTGTCAGAAAAAAAACGATTCGCGGAAATTAATCGGACTTTGCATCACTATTCTGGACTGTCTCTGCCGTGTTTTGCCCCTGTTTCTGTTACTGCTCATCCTTATTTGGACCTGTCCTTGTTTAGTTTGATTAGTTGATTCCCTGCACCTGCCTGTGCCTCGTTATCCTTAGTTTAAAACAGGGGTGGGGAATGTTGAACCTGGAGGGCCATTCTCCTGCAGAGTTTAGCTCCAACCCTTAAAAACCTAAATGCATTCTGAAGACCTTGATTAGCTGGTTCAGGTGTGTTTGATTAGGGTTGAAGGAAAACTCTGCAGGGACACCGGCCCTCCAGGATCAACGTTCCCCATGCCTGGATTAAAAGCACTTCTTATCATTCCAACAAATTACAACTTGTTTATTTCATCAGCTGAGCAATCAGTGTGGTGTTAAACAACAGTACAATCATCTGTCCCTCAAAAGCCTCATTTTCAGTTCTGTCAATTTAATTGACACTACCCTGACTAAGGTCTATTTTTGCCATATTTTATTTAGTTTTGATTTAATTTAAAAGAAAATTACCACTTAAATTTGGCTGTGTTCGTTATGGTACTACTTTACACTTCTAAAGTTTTAAGAAATACGTGATGTGCTTTTTGGTTCTGGACCCTTTTGTACTCCCTGCACTCAACAGCGGATACATTCATTTAATACCCACTTTTGTATTCCACTAAAGAAAGCAAATCATATACATTCTGAATGACACGACTGATTTATAAAAGAATTTTCATTTTGGTTCAACTTTAAAGAGGTGATTTAAAGACTACCGATGCATGTTTGCTCCAATTTTGAGGGTGTGATATGCATATACATATCTTTATCAGTGAGGCTCTGAGGGACTTAGACTTCTTCAGTCATGACCACACACACTTCAGCAGAAGTCCTCACTGACTCAGTTCCATAAATATATGAGGTAATAGAATACTCTACTAAAGCGTGGGTGTGATTAAAGTAGATGTGGGTGTTCTGTTTAATAGATTAAGTATGGTGTTTGTAGAAGTTCACTGATATACATATATCCAGTATAGATAAAGTAGTACACCCCTATCTCTTGTCATTCTCTTATCTAAACCCATTATCTGCCCGATAAGTCTTTATTCTGTGTATATGATATTATAAGCAGTTTTCCAACCATCACAGTTTCGCATATATTTAGTATACAGACTCGTCATGTTTATGCTGAGTGCCGGGTTACACTGTTTATGAAATATAGCCAGGCAAAGGCCCTTTGGGGAAGAGAAAGAAAACCATTCCAAATGAAAAGTAATGATTCATGCCACAGATAGTATATAAACTCAAATACACCGCTATCGGCCCTGTTCCTCCAACATAATTTTGATTGGCTCTGAACAACGCACAGACAACTTAGTATTGCGTTACTCTAAATACATTGGGGTGAATATGATGATGTGGGTGGTCCTCATTCATTATTATAATGACCACTCAACCTGATTGATGTTTGGAGATGGAATTTAATAATGCTATCAACCTACACCGCTGTGTTTGTTTCCAGTAAAAACTTGCAGAGGACGGCACTAAACGGGCATTTTCAGAACAAACTTTTTTTTGTGTGCTGTTCCTGTGGGCATTCCATTTAACACCCTTATTTAAATACATTAAATACATATTGACTTCTACTGTAAGTGATTGACATTCCACACATTCCGCTTAGACTAAACCAGGATTAGGCCATACTTCAATTAGGATATTTAAGCAACTTTTATAAACTTATTGGGGTGCATCTTGAGGCAAAACAAAGGCACAGATATTTATTCAAGATCAGTCAGTGCAAGTTTATTTCAGTTAAAACGAAGTTTTGCATTTTAGTTTTGAACTAGGCTTAGGCATTTTCTGTGAAACTGGGGTTAAGAGTTATGTTGACTTCTTTGGCAATCTCTCATTGCACCTCTATTAGTAATTTATTAGTGGTAATTAAGCACATATTAATGCCTTATTCTACATTAACTTATTCTACATCCCTAATCCAACACAATACACTTAACCAAGTTAGGAATGTATTGAGGGATCATAGTAAATTACTGGTCCCTATTCTAAAGTGTTACCAGATTCATGTAGTAAAATATTTATGAAAAACACCCATGGTGAGTTACATGACATTTTAGATCAAATTTTAGAGAAAAATAATGTAAAGGAGTCATTCTCAAGTTCTCAAACATGCTATACATTTTAATAAACATATTGATATTTCTGAGAAGAACCCAAGATAAACCTAGTTATTTACAATAAATGACCATATTTCTTCACATACAACAGTAAAAACATTGTAGACAACTTAAATAACTTTAAGGCGTAACTACTTAAATAATAAAAGAATCAGGGTTACTCTATTCACATGACACCTTCCCAGCAGCTCCAATGCAGGTTTCACATTAAGTGCTAAAATTATAGAGTAGATTTACAGCATGGATTCCTTACATGTAACAAAGAATGTTAAAATGCACTGAATAAAAAGTCATAAACATGTAGGGGTTGTTGTCGATGCACTTGTCTTTGACAGGAACAAGTGATTATATATAATACACCTGTCAATCTCAGAGGGGGCTGCAACCTTTCAATGACAAGAATCACATAAAAAACAGGCTCAATGAAAGCTGGGTAATAGTTATGACCTCACTGAAGACAAACAGTCCAAAGTTGAACAGAATGTGGTCCCATTTTATTCAAAGAAAAAAAAATGATGTGATGAGGGACTATAATGAACAATAGGGAAATTTCTATTTGAGTGCATTTTGCTAATTCGTCTACTTGATTGGGCTCAACCAACAACGATTTTCTCTATAATGCATCAGTTTTTGATAGTATGGGGTCTTGATGACATCATAGACTATATATCATCTTCTAGTCAGTCATGAGCAGGTCGGAGGAAAATAAAACTAGCTTTAAAATTGTAGGTTGAGCCTTGTTTTAGAGAAACACCAAATATTCAGAAAGAAAATCTATGTTCAATTTTTTTTTTTTCGGTCAAAGCACTCTTAGTAAGAGAACAACACTATAGCATTAAATTAGACTTTTATAGATGCTGTATCATCAACAGAACTGTGTAAGTATCTAGTAAAATACATTAAATGAATTTACAGGCTTAATGCAAAACTGCTCCTCTCCCATATATTATTCATTAAAAAAATAAACCCTCCTCTATTAAAACAATGGCAAATCTACGTAGTACGTATCTGTACTATATGAAATGTACACCAGTCACCGGTCTTGTTCCCTTTTGTATATGAAAAAACTGAATATGGTTTAGGGTTTTAGAATAAAAATATGGAGAACATTAAAAATGAACTGTCCCACTGTGAGTCAAATAATCTGTGAAATGATTGTAGTATTTGCTAAAGTCACCTTAAAGGGTTTTCCATATGAAGAAAAAACAAGCTTCTGTGCTCGATATCACACAGAAAGAAGTTACATGAACATTTTAAAATATGATAAGATATACAATTTGCAATGAAAGCAGCGTGGATGGTCATGAACAACTATAGGAAAATAATATAGCTGATACTGCAACTTTTACCAGAGCAGTTACCGCTTAACCAACTAATGTATTAAATTAACGTAATCAAAGTGACTGTCCAAACATTCTTATAGATTTACATTTCACTTGATGTTTTCATCGAAATGAAACATCAATGGGATACAACCAATCTTCAGTTTTGACTCTGCTTGATCCTCATTGAGCGTTTCAACAATTATATGGATGATGTTTGAGCAGATCCGTTTCTAAACTGTATGTAAACTGGCATCTAGTCCCATCATAATGATTCTCCAGTTATACACAGACCCACTGGATAAGTCTGTTGTATGCTTTTGTGGCTGTACTAACAGCTACTTCCCCTCCGTTCTTCGAACAACTTGTGAATCCATGGCAGTAATTTTCTTGTTGGTGCAGTTCAGTTTGGTAGACTGTCCATCTGACTTTCCTAAATGAGTGTTGCAATTCTTGACTCCCTAAAATCCCAATTAGTCCTGTAGTACAAACCCATGTTGGGACTGGACCGAACATCCGAGTTGGTCTCATGTGGGGCTTCCAGTGCTTTGCGAGTCCACCTGCAGGGACACTTGACTTTAAAGTGGACCAGACTTTACATACCCATACCAGCAGTAAAACTGGGGAGCCCTGCGTGGGACCTCCAACATGCGACCCCTTCAGCTACACGCCTCTAGGATCCATTGGCCACCCTGTTATTGTTTTCCTTGTGTATTTGTGCATAGGGGTGGGAGTGCAGATGGTTTAGGGGAGCATGGAGATCAAAGCCTGTGGCTCATGAAACAGTGGTGGGAGAGGAGGATCAGGTGAGGGGCAGTTGGAGATTGGGGATGGTGTCCTGAAGGCAAACTCTTAAAAGGCCTCCTTAACGTTTAGTCTGCCAACCGGTGAAGAGCGCTTTATCATCCCACCCTGCTTTTTATACAATATAACTGGTGAGGTCCAGCAGGTAAGACGTCATGTCAATGATGTGCTCCAGGATGCTGTCTTTCTCGCCGTCCCCTCGTGTCCCTCGTTCTCCTTTCTCGCACTGGCTGCCAGAGAAACCTTCCTTGCAGAGACACTTGTTGGGCTCTATGCAAACCCCACCGTTGCGACAGGCCGGTTCACACTTGGCTGCGAATGACAAATATAGAAGCCATTAACAAAGGTTGGAAGCTTGATCAATTCTGACACAGATAAAGTGCTCTGATTAGCTCTGTACCTCGTAAGCAGAAGGGGCCATCCCAGCCAGAACTGCAGCAGCACTTGCCGGTTGGTGTACAGTGGCCATTTTTGCATTCTCGGGAGCAAGCGGTGCTTAGCATCTCTGGATCTTCTACTGGCCGTCTGCACTCCTTAGGGACCTGTGGCCTGCATGAGTCACAGAGCATTGATGGTCAACTAAAGGGCTGCTTTTCTCACCCTACACTCGGACATAGTTTCCCTTGCAGATCACAAACTAAACAGTTGCCAAGCATGCAAGTTAATACACAAACGTGTATTACTCAGGCAAGTATTTTATAAACAAGCTTACATTTGGAAAACTTGTTTAGAGACAAAGAGTCGTTTTATCATGGGATGGTCACGCTAACTTTTGAAATATGAACTGCGTCCTCTCAAAGTTGCATTTGTAGGCTGCAGGCATTATGAAGGATAGTAACCATAATAAAACTGTCTGTTACTCCTTGTGAGGTCAAAATACTGTAATTTATTTCTTTGCAATACTGTATATTGATTACTTTTTCTGAGATTGAAGAAAAACAATGCAGCCTTCAAATGAGATGCAACAATGAAGTGGAGACTTTTGTAAAGATAAAGATGCACAATTATATCAGTAACATACCGATTTTAAAGATGTTTTACATTTTTCTGAAATATTAGATTGAGCAGAATTTTAATATTTGTGAATCCCTAACAAATCTTTGTCTGTCTCAAAAAGACTTTCTCAACTGTCACCTCTAATTTTATTACTGTAAAAAATATTGTATTTTATTTACTTACAGTAACTTTGTGTGTGATTCAGAATATGCTGATATTATTTATATACTGTTGTTTTACAGACAAGTTATACAAAATAAATCAAAGTCAATTACTTAAAGAGGGCCTGTTCATAAAACAAGTTAAACCAGATAAACCAGGCTTACTGAAATAAACCTGGATTATTTGTTAAACTTGATTAATGAAACAGCTTCCTGGTAAAGTAAATACTTAATTTGCATATTTATAGTATAGTTTACTTATTGATATAAATATGTATAAAAACTGAATGTTTTTAACTGACAAATCATTGCACTGTGAAATTAGTGTTTGTTAATTTGTTAAACCACAACTGAATGAGCTTATAAGCAAAACAATTATTTGGGATTCAACTGGTAGTCCATCTATTGGAAAAGTTCTGTCAATGTGAAAAAGATGGTACTTTTTATGTGAATATAGACAGAAAGACTGAATTACATATGTCATTAGTTCATGTTTGTGAATAACTTAATCTCACCTACACCCTTACATTATACCACACCTACATTCAAGTATGTGGGATGTTTGTGCATAATTGCTGCAAAAACACATCAAAATTGGGGCTCCATGTGGTAAAATCTGGAAACAATAATGCTTTTGTGCATAATGGATTTCAAATGCAAAACCTCAGTGTCAAACTAAGTGGTTTGTGATGAACCTGTCCTGAAGTTCAGCTCTCCAAACATTCTTATGCCTCACTCAGCTAAACACACTGCTTAATGAGCCAGGCAAATCTCTTCAAGGCTGTCTATTAGTGAGCAGCAGGGCTGTTGACATACCCAACAGGCCAGCACACAAACACACTGTAATTGGACTCCAGTGAAGCAGTAACTGTATGGGAAACAGGCTGGAGAGCTCTTGGTGAGTTCACATCCTGTGTATCTCACTAAAGGTGGCGTATGGGAAAGTTAGGCGGCCAATGATTCTGCACTTAATGATGAGAGTTGTGGAAAGAATGGAGGTGGAATCTGAGCTTTTAAAGCTGAGGTGTCATCATGTTAAAATACTTAAGTTTAAATGCAGAGACTAATAAGTAGGCAAGTATTCATATTTAAGCTCGGCTTTTGTGCACAAGCAATAGTGTTAGCATTCTGCTAATAGCCAACACATTACTAACAAATTTCTGTGCTTAAGTTGCCATCTCTACTGGACTACAGGCAAAATTAACTGCATCCAGTTAGCTTCTAAATTCTTAAATACATATCATTGGTTTTATTGTAAACAATTAGTATTTGCATTTGCATTAACAATTTAATTTGCGTCTTTTTTAATCATAATTTCTTGTAATTTGTTGTATATTATTGGATTATCCAATAATTCTGTACAATTTGTAGTAACTCAGTGGTGTGCAGTGCTGGTCTGAAATGAGAAGGCAAAGTCAAATGATAGGCAAGGGAGATGCCTTTACAGACACAGAAACATCTCTAGTTATGTCGTGGGGATATATCTTTAACCCGGCGATATAAATATAAATATGTATGTGTGTGCGTGTGATATAAATAGATTATGCATATATATAGGTACATATGTATGTATGTATGTAGCCTAAATGTATGTGTGCATAAACGTGAGTGTGTGTCTGTTTGTTCTGTTTAATATAATTTACATGTGAAAGAATATGATATCTGAATGTATTTTGCTTGAAAATGCAGTAATTTCATAAAAATGCACTACTTTGATAAAAATGCATTTCTCAGTTTTTTTGTCCAAAATGTATTTTTGATAAAGCCTATCTGCATTCAAGTGATGATAAAACATGAAAACATAAAGATAGCATAAAATAGATTTATGTTTGAACGCAAAGGCTTGGTTCCCTTTCAGTCGGTCACTTCGAGTCACGTCGGATATGACGGACGAAATAGGGATATCGCTTTGAGAGGCCAATCCACTTTGAGTGTATTAAAACAGGCCAATGAACAATTGCATGCACTGATTGCATCAAGCTGCAACTGATCACAGTATGAGTATTGAGTACTCATGAGTATTCAGCTGGTGCAGCGCATATTCAGTGGGGTACCTGTTCCTCTGCCCAGATCTAGAGCACCCCTTGGTGAGGGCAACCGGGCGAGCGCTACTTCTGGAGGACGGCGGTCCCATTGGAATATTTTTAGAGGCTCCTGGGGCATATGGCAGCAGCAGCTACACTGTTGGGGCTGCTTCATATGAGATCGTTTCAGCACTGGCTTCACAGCCGAGTCCCAAGGTGGGTGTGGCAACGCGGCACTCACCAGTTCCAAGTGACACCGGCCTGCCACCAAACCTTCACCCCGTGGACAGGCCTCTAATTTCTATGGCAGGAGTGCCCCTGGAGCAGGTCTTAAGGCAAGCTTTGGTGTTCACAGATGCCTCCAGCACCGGCTGGGGGGCCATGTACAACGGGCATGGAGTATCAGGGGTCTGGACAGGACCTCATCTGCAGTGGCACATCAACTGCCTAGATTTGCTGGCAGTACGGCTTGCCCTGGGCCGTCTCAGGAAACATCTTGGGGAAAGCACATGCTGGTCCATACAGCATGGGCCCTATTGGCCCACCCGGACCTGGTTCCCAGAACTCATGCTCCTCGTGACAGCCCCTCCTTGGCCGATTTCTCTGAGGAAGGACCTCCTGACTCAGAGATGGGGCATCTATTGGCACCCGCGTCCAGACCTCTGGAAACTCCATGTCTGGTTCTAGGTGACCTACCCAAAGGGGTAGTTGACACCATATCTTCAGCGAGACTGCCTTCCAGGAGATGTGCCTATGCTTTGAAGTGGAACCTGTTTGTCCAGTGGTGTTCTTCTCAACAAGAAGACCCCCGTAGATGCCCTATCTGAGTCGTGCTTTCATTCCTGCAGCAGGGGTTGGAGCAAAGGCTGTCACCCTCCACCCTTAAAGTCTATGTGGCTGCTATCGCTGCAAACCATGACCCCATAGAGGGGAGGTCCATTGGTAAGCATGACCTGATCATCAGGTTCCTCAGGGGTGCCATAAGGTTGAATCCTCCACAGCTCCCAATTGTACCCTCTTTGGACCTGTCTCTAGTGCTGAGAGCACTTCAGCAAGTCGCATATGAGCCTTTACCAGCAGTTGAGCTGAAGATTTTATCAATGAAGACTCTGCTCCTGCTCGCACTGGCCTCCATCAAGAGGGTAGGGGACCTGCAGGCATTTTCACGGCTCGGCTATGTGTGCTATGTTACTTTCCCCCATTAATTCTCAATTGCCTCTCACACAACCCATAGCATGGATTATGGAGTCTGTTAAAACTCAATGGGATCAGGGGAGGCGAGCTTTGTTTTAGTAGAGCTGGCAGGGTTGCTTACCTGTCAGTTATGACAAGGGTTTGAAATTAATTCTCGTAATGTCAGTATTTTTTTGGAATTTGTTATGAAATCAGACCAAATGATGTTAATTTGGTAAAAACAGATGTGATAAAGTTTAACAAACCAATTAACAATCGTTGGAAGTCGGTGCTTGTCAGCATTGTATGAACCAGCCTTGGCAGTGTCTATGTGAGTCTATGTGAGCGAGTGTGATGCTGGACCTCTGAGTACCACTGACAGCTTCAAGTGACTGATGGCAGGAATAGGATGGTAACAAGGGAATTGTGGCAGGATGTGCTGGGGGGTCTATTGGGGGTGCAGTTCCCATGCTCCCCTCAACCACTTTCAGCACCCATATCAGGTCTTCCTTGTCTTTTATCCACACTTTGTTTTTTTTTGTGTGTGTGTGTGTGTTGTTGTGACGGGCTGTTACGTTGTTAAAAAACAGAGAGACAGAAAAGATGAGGAAGAAAAAGAAATAGAGATGGATAGTGAAAAAGAAATAGAGGGAGGGAGGGAAAGGAGAGAAAGAGGCGCTCCCCAGAGGATTGGACTAACACTGTTAATGACGTCTGGGTCAGCGGCGCTACTAAACAGTTTGTATTACTGGCAGGGTGGCCGTGAAAACAACACCTGCTGCCGTGGCACTTGACAAAGACAGCTGGGTCAACAGGCACTGTGGGAATGTATCAGCTCTGTGAGGCCACTTGCATAAAACACAGACTGATAAATTAAAAGTATGCCCCAGCATATTAGTTTAAGACTGTTTTGTAGCTTGAATGGGAGGTTGTACACATCAGCAATATGCCAGCCAAGATCTTGATCCCAGTCCCTGTTCTACACTATCTACCTAGGCAGAAATCATCTATACAGGAATTGAGATTGAATAAATTGAAAAATTGAAAAATTGAGAAATTGAAATAATTG
This sequence comes from Enteromius unitaeniatus, assembly GCA_032359435.1. NCBI lineage: Eukaryota > Metazoa > Chordata > Actinopteri > Cypriniformes > Cyprinidae > Enteromius > Enteromius unitaeniatus. Next base: position 6,360,677 of record JAUMHI010000033.1, on the reverse strand, counting down.
CTTTTGGGGTTTTTTGTGCTTTGAAGTTTTTGAATTATGTGGAATCAATTTAAATGTGTTAAACAGTACTAGTAGTAAAAAACACAATTATTAAGCTGAAATATTTTATAAATGGGGTGGGGGACCTGGTGAATGATGGGTGGTCCAATTCTGTGGAGCTTTCTGTGGAATTGCAGAATGGGTAGTGACTCCAGTAGCTGAGCTTTTCTTCCAGAGACAGTTTAATATCTCTTGGTTTCTTACTATCAAAGCCAACAGGTTGAGTTATTTGATGCAAGCAAGCGCACGGGTAGAGGAGTGATGGGCTGAGGGGTGTTCAATGAACACAGCATAAAAAGCCTTCATCAAGGCACTCTGTGTGACTCCTCTGTCCTTTTTGTCATCTCTCTCTTTTGTTAGTACCTCTTCGTGGTTACTTTGTATCAAAAAATTTACTGTGTATTGTAGCTGTAGGCCATTCAGTACCACCCCTAAGGGTCTTTGTCAAGGGGAGGAACACGGTTGTGAGCAGGAGAGATTTAGGAGAGAGCGTAAAATAAAGGAGACTTGTGAGAGATGGGGACCAGGAGAATGTGAGCACTTTTTAAAGTGTTTGCATATCCTGCTCTTGACACACACTTAAGCCTAGAGGAATTTGTTACCTCTATATTGCTAAAGAACCTGTTTGACACATACAGACAACAAAATCCAAAATCATGGGCGATACACTTATCTGATACACTTATATTTGTTTTCTTTCTGACATCCTTAGGTCTGTGGTTATAAAATGAATAAAGGTAATTTCAAAAATCACTAAAGGAACACTCAAACAAAACTCAACATCGGAGATGGAAATGTCGTTGTTTAGCTGTCAGAACAGGCTATGAAGTTTTCATTTTTGGTAGCTTACATTGGGTAAAATCTGTTTGCTGGGCTAAAATTTGCTTACAAATGGCTACTAAGATAACAAACATTTCAACACTGCATATACTGGACCAGTTAAAAAAAACAGAATAAAACTGAGGATGTGCGTCAGTTTGTATTTAATATTACAGAAAAAAACAATTTATAAATAGTTCACTTACTGGCATCTTCTCAGTTATTCACCAGCCAATAAACAATCCTACAGTCTCTCTCTTGTCCACATAGGACATTGATACGTGTACATTTCAGTGTGCGGTGGCTTATTTATTATTCTACATTAACAGACTGCAAAACAAACTCAGATGGGTGCAGTCATCCTGGTGAGGTTTACTGCAACGTCTCAAACATTTGACTTTCATTTGATATGATATTCTATGATATATTTTATGCTTTCTGCCCTACCCCACAGTTTCACAACCCAAAAACGCAACGTGGCAGATCATATTCCAAAAACAAAGTAGGTATTTTGAAGCCCTCAGCCCTAGCCAGAACGCAAAGGTTAAAAGTTGCAGAAAAGATGTAAATGTAGATACGAGAAATGTAAATGTTGGACCACCCCAATTGACAGTGCTAGTCACTCAGAAATGTAATATTACCTCTTTTATTTGGTAATTAGATCACAAAAAGTGACATGATATATAAAACAGTGAACCCAACACCACAGGTCCAACAGACTAAACAACTCCAATCAATGGTGGAAAGAATTGTTCTTTGGAAAAATGCAGTGATGCCAGAAAACATAAATAAAGTAAGTTTGAGAGGCCTTGTTTAGGAGACTCATGGAAACATCTGTGGTAATTAATAGCATTAGACTTGGGTGGCACTGTCGTCACCTGGGTATACATGGCCTCACAAAAATATTCAGACCTTCAAGCAATTTTCTCTCAATTCTTTAAAACCCAAATGCAAATATTGGTTTCTGTGATATCTGCATAATTCATAATTCAATACATATTTGTGTTTTTAAAAGTCACAAGTCACGTTATACAGTAATGACAATGTCCATGTAGTTATTAAATGTGATGCTACATGATTTTTTTCAGACAGATTTGTTTCAGGTTTCAGTATAGACTGAAACATTTTTTTAATTGAGATCAGACTTTGACTAGGGCACTGACAATTTTGTTACTGGAATTTCTCAAAATAGTGTTGAAAAATATTAAAGTAATAATAGAGTAAAAATATTACTCTTACAAGATAGCTATTTCCTGCTGATGAAACAAAGCCCCCATGTAGCATTTACCAACATACTTTACAGCAGGTACAGCATACACTAAGATGTGGGCAGTGTTAGATTTGCACCACACATATTGCTTTGAATCTAGGCCTTGTCTGGAGCACAAATGCAACAGGGCCACTACTAAGGCAAACTTCAGATGTGCCGCCTAGTGGTCCCCGATACCTATCAGTGGTACAAAGAACTCTTATCTCATAATTGACTGGTGCACCTCTATGTAATTCTTACAAATTGAACTTTGTAGCTTTTTAAACTGATCATAAGCCTTTCTGCTTCTTGTTTCAATGGAAAGTTTTGAGGAACAACCTAGCCAGTGTCTGGGTGGCTTCCATATCCAGATAATCAGATAATCCCTTATTTTGTACTTTTCCCTGGAATGCTCGTAGTTTTCATTTTCACACCCTTAATTTCTCACTTGAATAAGGATGCATTTTATATAAATGATTTTTTTTTTCAAATTACAATTCCTCATTACAGCTAAATGACTAATGATAACTAAGAGTTGATACTACTGCAAGATAGATTGATTAAAATGTGAAATTCAATAAAACATGGTTTAGGATCTAAATGATTTTGCATGTAAATAATAAAGTTACAAATCATTTCACCTGATAACTGGGGGTAATTTATATAGCTCTCATAGTGTAAAAAGGTCCAGTAAAAGGACGTTGAATGGCACAGAAAGCACAAAAACAAGTTTCATGAGGGATTGGTTTGAATTAGAGACTCGACAGATCTGCCTGTGCCTATTGTAATGTCCCTTTTTTCTTGAAATGATATATTTGATCTATTAAAAATGCAAACACTTTTGGCAGTTGTTACGTAGGAATTCTTACGCAGATTTCTAATAGATGATATGTCTTTCATATGTACTTGGCTTGGTGAGAACGACATATTTTCAAGATCTATTGTAAAAGTGGCTTTTAGTGGTGTAAAACACATGGGTTAAATTACGGCATATTGAAAAAAAGCCCACTAGCATACAGAAATGATTAAATCCTTTAACCAACTCCATTCACATGTGCTGAATCTCTCTGTGAACTTGTGCACATGTGTGTCAATTGAATAAATTTAGTTCGGCCGCAGATTCACCAGCATGTGAACGTACTCAAGGAAAAACATTCCCTCTGTTGAAGACAGGTGCTTAAGTCCTGTCAAAGCAAGGAAAACACCCAACCGACGACCACACAGGCTTGCTAGTTAACCAGTGCTGTGTCCGAGTCACCTTGACTGTGTTGGTGTTAGAAACGCGTTACACTAACATTTGGAAACCGTATGCTTACTCTCCAATTATAGCGAAGGTTCGTGTTGGCTAAGACCGGCAGTTGTGTGGTGATTTGTTTAAAGGAAGCTAGAGTCCTTGTGCGTGTCTGTGAGTGAAAACGAGTAGGGCTTAAACGGGATAATTCACCCGCAAATTAACATTCTGTCAACATTAACTCACCAACACAAAAGAAAGATATACTGTAAAACGTCTTTGTGTTTTCATCCACACAATAAAAGTCGCAGAATGTTGTTTTGGACCCCGCTGATGTTCATTGCATTAACAAATTCTTCAAAATAAGCTTCATTCTTGGTATGAACTAACCATGCAGATGTTCAAACCATAGCACGTAAGATGAATACCGGGGGATGTTTTGTAAAGCGGAATAAAAATGGAATTAATTACGCGAGTTTCAATATTAGCATTGCTCAGCAGTAACATCACATATTTCACATGCGAGCAATGAAAACGGAAAAACAGAGAGACTGTTGCATAAACTCCCTTGTATACAATATGCTGCTCTGTGTATTCAAAGCTCAACCCACCTTTTAGGGTCCACCAACTTGTAGAGTTTTCCGATGTGAGACTGTATTGCCGTGCTTTTGCTGGAAGCGAGGATGTAGACCTCACCTGCGGAGATAGAAAACATGGAGGTCTTTCAGGGATCTCATTTGTCTTCTCTCACCTTCCTTCCTTCCAACTCGTTGCACTTGACACTGGTGCATGAAAGGGTTTCGAGAGGGGCTCATTAAATCGTCATGCAAGTAATTTAATGAGGAGCAAGCTTGCAGCACTGTGCACAGATTGTAAACATGTGTCAAGAGACTGCCATGTGGGTCTCCAGTACAGCCTTCCACTGAATCCCTCTTACAAATCAGCAACAAATGCTATCTCTCCCTCACAGAGGCCCACTCTTGGCAAAGCATGAGATTTATTCTCTGTCACACTTGACCTGGTGTTTGGATTCAAGAGTTTATGTTCCCTGTAATGCATGGAGCTGTGGGGATATTACATGGTGGCAGAGAGTATAGCCTAATAGCAGTGAGTGGGCATAACTTTTCTTTGGCGAGGCGCTGGCATCATGTTCACATAAAAATGACCCCCATTACTATTCCAGTAAGCCAAAAATCAGCTGTTATCAATGTTGAAAGAACAACTAAGGAAATGGAGGAGACTGCGCATGTAAACCCTATATGCTGACGGATTGCGCTGACCTTTGATTTCCAATTGTATCGTCTGTTAGCAGCAAAAAAGAGGAAGTAATCTGTCAGGAAACTAAAGGAGTACTGTGTCATAGCAAAACGGTCCTTGGAGGAAAGATTTTTGAAAATGGGAGGTAGGACAAGGGATTGGTTTTCTTTCTGTTCTGTATCATTCAGATGATTCTTGGATTTAGGAGCCAGTTTTTTTCTCCTTCCTGTGACGACGGTATGCACATTCTAATGTAAAACGATCACTTCATTAGACCTTGTCTAAACTAAAGAAATCCTTTGTTTTTTTGGGGTTTTTTTTTTGCCTTTGCCTGTAGTTACACTACTGTTCAAATGTTCAGAAGCCTCTAATGCTTACCAAGTCTGCATTTATTTGATCAAAAAACTGTAAAACAGAAATATTGTAAAATATTATTACAATTATATAATAAAGTGAATACAATAAAAAGTTTCCACCCCACTTTATATTAGGTGGTCTTTACTGTGTACTAACATTTAAGTTAATAATTTGACTAAATGCACTTATTGTGCACATACGTTTTAACATTGTATTCATATTTTTAAACATACCTATATGTAATTATGTCTGTAATTAATGTCTGGGTCAGGGTTTTACACCTTTGACCGCGGAGAGAGAGTAGTTGAAGTACGGCGGAGTTTGGGGTGGTGGAGGGATGCTATGAACGAGATATCGAGGTAAGGTGCTTGTTTGATTTTATGGGTATTTAGGGGGCTTCCCTTGTTCTGGTTGGATAATGATCTAATCACGAAATATGGAGCCAGCCGTGTTAATTATCTGTGCATGCACCTCCCAAACTAATTTATAAACATCATTAGGAGGCTTCAAATGGCTTTAAAATGTGCATTCCAGGCTTCAGAAATCAATCTTCTTGTTATAATCAATACTAATAACACAAGTTTTTTTTTTAAGGATTTTATGATGACTAGAACATTCAAAAAAAATGTGAAATGTATTTTTTGTGGCAATGTAAATGTCTTTACTGTAACTTTTGATCAATTTTTTAGTTTTAAGCTGACAGGACTATGAATAAAGGTTATGACAGAAAGAGACAAAATGTGCGGTGAAACGAACACACATCAAGCTTTTAGAGAGCTCACTGACCTAATTCATCTTCGCCAAACCCCAGGATGTGGCCAGCCAGCGAGGAACCACAGGAACTGCTAGTACCAAGACAAAGAGGCTTCTCTTGCCACGACCTGTCTTCTGAAGGCCTCTGCAGAATTCTGAAGTTCCTGTAATGATCATAAAGTCAGGGGTTAACAATGACATTACTATGCAGACTTGAGCGTACATCTAGATTTTTTACAAAGCATAAATTACTGCTTTGGATTTCCAGGAACAATTTACTTCCTTCAGTTTATCTCTCACTGTTGACAAAAAAGGCATGCTGATAGTGAGAATGAATTATAAACCTGCGTAAAGTGTGAAAAACATATACCAGCGGCCCATTGACCTGGCAGGAAAACTGCTATCAATTTACGCTGAAAAGCTCTTTTTCTGGGGTATGTGGCGAGTGTGTGTATTGGCACGGTCAATAACACAGGAAAGATGGCAGTTTCCATTCGCAGCTTAACAATTACCACCCAAACCCAAAGAAGAGCAATATGAAAATGGAAGTTTAATATCTTGAAGCATAACTATTGAGTTTCTCTGACTGTACAAGTGCAGCTTTGCATATAGTAACATACCCATTTTTGTCTCCAAATACATAACTTCCATAAAGTCTTCTTGACTGACATCCGCGATAGATGAATCCACCAACTGGGACGGCACCTTCATTTGACCCCAAATCAAACATAGATGGCTCATTTTCTGTGGGCAGACACAACTCAACATCAAGAAAGAGAAGCAGAGCAAGGTAACAAGTCGACATGTTTAAGTTATTTTTATGGGATAGGGGTTATTTGGGCTTAAAAATTCAGATGAGTTAACGGAAATCATCTGCATTGTTTAGATATCTCAATTTTACATTTTTTTCCCCCAATCTCGATGTCTTCAATCACCATCCTACATGTGTTACAAAGTTGATTTATCCTCATAATAAGAGTTTTCATTGTTTGAGTAAGGGATATCCATGTTTACCACAATCTGTCAAGAGACCATTAGCACTTCACACAGGCTGGTTTTAATTAGCTATTCCCCAGACGGTTATAAAAAATCTATGTAAACTTGATATGGAGGGCTATGTTCATTTCACTAAATGTCCTTATTAAGCACTGTTAAGTTCACATTATAGCTCCAATAGATTAGGAAAAGGACACGAGAGGAAAAGGTGAGGTAATCCTACAATTACTATTGAGTGTTTGTGTATATTTGTTTAAGTTTGTATGACTACAAAGATTACAGCAGCTTAGGGAATGACCAGTATTATAACCTTACGGTCAGAGCCCCGTAAAACAATAAAATGTGATTTAATGAAGTAAGTAATTTACCATGGTGATGGTTTAACATCATAAACTGCGTGGAGTTTGGGCTAATTTGGCACACTTGTGAGACAATCTTTTTGGGGTTTAAATGCATTGGCTGGGAGAGAGCCACATTTGTTCGCTGCCAATGTGTAAAGAGGAATATGCGAAAGCCGATCCATTACTTTGGCCATAAGAAATAATATATATTCACTTCTGGTATTGATTTAAGTGTCTTAGTCAGCACGACTGAGAGATGGACTGCCATGCTGGTCATTTTGTGTTTCAACAATGTACTAAATGACCATATAAATGCTCTTCGACAGCGATAAATTAAATAGTTGTACACATGCTTTCAAGTCCCCAGGGATTAAAAGTGTGTTCTCACATCATGAAACGATAGTGTTGGAATGGTGTTCTTGAATAAAGCATTGATCGGTTTCTATGGAAAGTCTTAAATCATTTTTTTGGAACGTACCCCCATTCCATCGAAGACATTCTGTTCTCAGGATAAAAGCTTAAAGTTATTTCATAACCGGTACATGGAGGGAGAATTTCATATTTTGTGAAATACAATACATGAACTTCTTGAGTGGTTGCCTGGTTGGAACTATTTGGCTTGTTGAAAAGCCTTTCTGCTTGTACAGTAATCCATCATGTTTTTAGAAACCAGCCACTTCTAACAGACATACCGTAGTCTTTCCCTTTGATGACCTGTAGGATCCTGCCTGTTGTCGTATTTTTGCCAACAGTATCTGTGCAGAGGATCAGAAGACTCCCATTGGTGTCCATGCGGAGCTTATCCACCGCACACCTAGAGCACAAAATACCATTTTAATGTATTTTGCAAGACAGCAGCAGTTAAAACCACACTGCTATTTGTTATATGACACTTTATTTAATTATACAATATATGTGTTGCTGTGAACTTCTAAATCTAACAGGCGAGATTGGCCATGTCCCTTAATTCCAGACAAATCTTAATGCTTAATTACATTCTTGAGAAACTGTGTGCTTCCACCTTTATGGTAACAGTTTGGGTGGGCGCTTTTCCAAAGTGAGGTCCATAAAGAAGTGATTTACTGCATCTGGTGCAGAAGAACTTGACTAGCCTGCACAAAACCCAGCCCTAAACCCCAATGACTTGGAATTACGACTTGAAGCCAGACCCCATCGCTCAACATCACTGATGTACAGGTGCAAAATCCCACATCCGTGTTCCAACATATAATTAAATTAATTCATAGAATAGCTTTCCCTAACAATTTCACAATCAATTCAGTAAAATGGTTGACCTTACCTTCCTGGGTCATGCAGTCCATGCGCAAAGATTTCAGGGGGCTGATTTGTGCTGTTGAAATAGGGGTTGTTTTTGGGTATAGAGTAAAAAGTGCTACAGCAATCTGTGTCCACATCCACCCGAAGGACAGATCCTGTGAAATCACTAAGGCAGAAAAACACTCCAAATGATGCCAATATTATTATTACATAGCTTGACTCATGAAGAGTGCCTGATTTATTGCAGCTATAAGCATTCAATCCTTACCTCAGACCATCCATCTCCTCCATATCATCCAAAGTGATCATGCCATCACCTAAAAAGATGTGCATAAGGCCATCAGGGCCAAACAGGAGCTGTCCTCCCAGATGCTTTCGGTGAAGCTCAGCTACTTCCATTAAAACCCGAGTGCTCCTTGTGTCCACCTGGTTTGGGTTTTTCCTAAAAACAAATATTAAAACATTCATATATAAATCTAAATCCATCAAGACATACATTTTCTGAACTGAAAAAAAAATACAAACAAAAAAAACCTTGTAGGGGTCACATGCACTCTATTTGAGGGTAGACAATCGAAAACTATTTAAATACAAAATAAATTTAATCGCTTAAAAATTACAAGGGATTATTCACTAAAAGAAAAACAAAAAAGCATTCAGTTTAAATCAGATAACTAGATTTACTAGATAACTAGATAGCTAATTTACAAAAAGTATACTTTTTGCGGGTTTCTTAATGTTGGGTGTTTTGCTTCACAGCTGGGGAGCTGAACACAATCGGAATGGCTGTCAGCCTTCAAGATAATTATATGTTGTGATTACATATCTCTAGAAAACATTCATCACTGTCAGTGAAAGCATTTCATGAGGAGCTTGGCTTCTCGGCTTATCCAAAACCGCATAGATAACAAACATTACACATACACGTCCATGTGTAAAGTGTTTGATCCAAGGCCGTAACCACAAATGAACACTGGGGTAGGGCAGAGTTTTGTCCCTAACAGATTTTTTTCTTCCCTTTTTTGTTCTGCCTTTTGGAATATCATAACGTTTTTACAATTTCTGAATATGACTGGTTTCTCATTACCTGGAAACAGTGTACTCGACTACGCGAAGAATGTGGTCGTGTGGTCCGATAGCCCAGCGCTCTTGGTTGGTCGTGTAGGAGACGTAGAGCTTTCCATTTTTCTTGTAATTGGGGTGGAATGCAAGGCTTAGCAAGCCCCTTTCATCTCCTCCCTGCAAGTCAGATGGGGTACACAAAGAATCCAGAAGTTAATTATGTCCCTTTTTTAGATTGGGCTGGGCTGCAAAAAGCTAAAGCGGGGCCTCCCCATGTCCCCCTCTCTCTCTCTTTTTTCTCTCTGCCTTTCTCCATCTCGGTCTCTCTCCATATGGGGGCCAGTTACCCCATGCCCTCTTGCCCCCTTGCTTTTTTTTCTTACCTCCCCTCTCCTTGACTACTGCATTACAAACGATTATAAAACATTTGACTTCAAGCAAACCCGCCAACACCCACCTTTTCACCAACCCTGTCTTGGTTATAGGCGCTTGTATTTGGGGCCAGGCTCCTCTGGGATGCCCAGACCCTCCTTGCGGCCTCTATTGTGCAAGTGATTTGTGTGTGTAATCTTTGGGGGATATCCGTGAATGCAGTGCCGAGTGGCTGAAACAATTCATTAGCTCGCTCGCAGTTCATAGAGAGCACAAAAGTCCAGGATTCCTTTACACCCCCCCCCACCTCGTCCACCCTCTTCCCTCTCTCTCTTTTTTTATTTTTAAACCCATGCAAAATTTGAGAGAGGCGGGCAAGAAAAAGAATGGGTAGGGGAAAGAAAAAAAAAAACAACACTCCCACTGTCTTGGCAACAAGTTAGAAAACATTGAAATTGCTTGTGTAATAGGTAAAACCTCTCATCCCGGAGGCTACTACACGAGTTGTCACTACTCTGGTGGTCCACTCATCATAGCCTGTTGATAAGTAGCTATGTCGCTTTAGTTCCTGGGGAAAGTAATAATGTTGGGTTTTACTCCCTTTCATCTTTCCAACTTTGTTTTCCTGCTGGCAACACAAATGAAATGAATGAACAGACTGCTAAGCGTACGCCTCATGAATGAACCAATGAATCAATGAATGAACAATGAACGGGTTTGAGGCAAGTCCCTGAAAAATGATTATGATTTAATGCTTTGGGATAAGACATAACGGCAGTTAAATTACAGCACAGTTTAGCGATATTGGCTGTTAAATAAGTAAACAAATAGATTTTTCATGAAATTAGCTGGCTGTGCCATCTCTGCGGCATTCCTTTTGGATTTCTCACAGGAATTCAGCAAAGAGAGGTCTTCTGTGGATTGCTCAAGTTAACGGTGTGGTTCAGCTCACAGTACACGCCAAAACATACAGACCATAAATTGTTCAGAGCGACTCTGTTGGGCTGTGCTGAAGTAATCCAATTCGAATAGGCTTCAAGTGCTAGCGCTCTATCTCTGGAATGCTCCGGAGGAATTCGAATTGGATCTGTAGGGACATAAATAATAACACTCAGAAGGACTCTTTAGTAGACCACAAAGAGTGAAATCACAAGCAAACCTTTGTGGTACCCATTAAAGGTCTGTTCTACATTAGTCAAACACAAAACGAGGTTGGCTTGAGTTAACAGCAGGTTGATATCATTTATCCATGCTCTGATTTTTCGAATGAAAAGTTCTTCCCTTCCCCGAAAACTCCCTCTCAACATATTGGACTCCCGATGCACTGACCTGAATCCCAAAACAAACACAGAGGGAGCAGGTCAAGTTAAGAATTCCAGAGAGTCGTATGATCTCAGGCCAGGGACCACCAAAGAACAAAATTAGCTGAAATATTAGCTTTTGCTAATGATCGCTCCGTCAACAAGTAGGCACAAAAAACCTTCATTTTTCCAGGCCTGTTCCTCTGGGTGCTACCAAAAACTTAATTAAGAGAAGACAAACTCCATAATATTCTCCTTCCATCCATCATAGCAGATGTAGGGCTACGTGTACGAGCCTCCGCTTAGTTGCAACTTCTGGTACATGTTGTTCCACTGAAGAACTTCTCTTAGACATTTCACCAGGGTAACCTTGAAGCACGCTGACGTCGATAGGAACAGTTCAAAGCTCCCAAATCTGGCTTCAAAACCTCACGGTTAGAGGTTCTACGCTATGTTATTGTTAGCATTCTGTACATTGCCTGTTGCTTTGACAGTACGAAGATTAGGTTGTAATAGCTTTTTGAAAAAAATGCTAGTAAGAATACATCGGGGTCAGACAGGAACAGGGAGTACTACCGCCCCCCTCCTGGACCCCCATCCACCCCATTGGCAGCTGCTTGCCTTTCAGGGCTTGATGCATGGCCTGGCTTGCACATTGTTTCTGAGCACCTTTTGATCCTTATTGGCTCAGGCAATCCTACATAAAGAGGCATTCCACCCGAGCTGATTGGAGAAAAACAATGCGTGCCTACCTCAAAGGCAATCTGAAATGCTCACACTAATTCAGAGTTCCATTTAGTTTAACACAATGAATCCCAAGACCCAAGTCAAATCCCCCTCCTCCACCTGTTAACACACATTAATCCTGTGACAGCGCTGGAGTGAGGATCGCTCACTTTCAAGCGGTGAAAAGAGCAGATCGAATCGTAGGATAACATTCACTTATTGCAGCGGCAGCTCTCTGGAGCAATCCACAAATCTTCCGAATGGCTCCATCACAGGTGCTCATCCTGTCTCAGGGGTCCTCGCAAAGTCAAATCCTCGGCCAGGAAGCTATGTGAGATGACAGCTAAGCAGGCCGTTTCTTTAAGAGAACTGTTCAAAGAGTCAAAGGACGAGAGAGGAAAAGGTCCATTTGTCAAAGCTAGGATACTTATTTTTTGACAGAGTCGAGAGCCCTCCTGCTCGTTGAGCTGAAAGAGCTCAACAGCTGTGCGTGTCAAGTGACAGAGTGCACAACATGCTGTGATCTATTTGCTTCGGCAAGAAATAGTTTTTTGCAGCTGTACCCCTTGAGTTAGTTGAAACACCACAATGGAACTCCGCTCACATTGCGTGCAGATGTCTTCTTCACTACGTCTAGCAAGGACAACAACAAAGCAGTCTCATACTTGTGTACCTATCAAGTCAACACGAAATGAATCAAGCACTGAAATCCTATGCTTCAGGATCACTGTATGACTCATTTTTTTCGGCATCTGGAACACAGTAACTAGTTTACAAAATATCCCAAAATAGATAACTGGTAGTTAACTATTAAAGGGCTTTATCTGATAGTACCCTTACTTTGTTGAAACCTGGTGCAGAGTTCTGCTTGAAAACCAGCCACAGAGAAGAGAGTGTGTAATAAAGTAGTTTGCAATAAATCAAGTAGGACCGCAGTCCTATAACATGCTTCCAGTAGCCAGTGCAGTTCACCTTGCTAGATGCAGCAGAAGCCAAAAAGATAAACCTTCTCTGGGTCAAAACCATTAGGTGTTTGATCTTTGACACTTCCTTTGGAAGATCTGAATTGAGACATCTGGGACAGTGACAAACAAGAGTGTCTACAATAAAGAAAAGAGAAATCTTTCAAAATTCAAAAAAAGTTCTATAGAATGTGCTCTTTGTATGCATGTTAGTTTCATACGCTTTTGTAACCATAAAGTAAAAGGTCATGTTTTCTCACCTTCTGAATGAATGAGTTATATTGTGTTTTTTTACTAGCATCAATTATTACTTCATGAACATCAACAAAAGTAAAATTATGTAATATTATAAGAGATTTATTGACCTTCACATGACCTTGTCATGAGCGTCTGCAGGTGTCCTCTTTATCATACAATTTCCTTTATTTTCTTGGTTGGTGACACCACCAAAACTACAATAATAATCATAAAAGACCAATTAAAAGGTATTTTTATTTCTTATATTATGACATTTTGACTTTATGCTCCCTATAATATATATATATATATATAAAAATAAATTTTTAATTAAGATATTCAGACCATGCCATCATAGAAGATTGCATGATATTCAAGTCATTGTATGTTTTATCAATACATCTGGACGTAAATTTTAAATTGAACTTCATTGACCCACCTGTGATGAAAAAAAGGTGGTGTTAAGGATAAAGAAGAGGTGGTTGGTCAAAACAGTACAAAACTGTTAGTAATTGGAGAAGTCCAAGTAGCACAAAATAATAATGCCACACAGTTTGTGTGCATGTATGAGTGACTGAAGAGATACAGTTTCATCAGAGAACACCCACGGCGCTTTGGGAGACTCCCTCAAGTAGACAGAGCATTGTTTCCAAGCAGTTTGGCTTAACTGGCAGTAAGGGGATTGGGCTTGAAGGAGATACAGAACATTAAAATTAAAGTCATGATAAAACACTATCATCCCCCTTCATGCCCAAGTCGGGTCCCAGCGGATCTGCAGGCCTTCCATGGGCACAAAGGCCACATGTCCTGTTGATGCTCCGAGTAAACAGAGCCAACTCAGAATGATAACGGATAAACTTGACAGAATAGCACTCTTGGGGTCTGCCGGGGCTTGAGCTTACTCTAATTGTCATAATGATTGCTTTATCCACAACCAATTATGTTTAATGACGATAAGGCACACTGGGGGTCTTTCCTGTGGGGCTGTTGCATGTTGACTCCATAATTGCTCTTTCTCCTTTTATAAGTGAAGCAACGAGAGGTATGCAATATACATAAACTTCCTGTCAAAAAGCAGGTCTCTTCCTACATATCCGGACACTTGCTAAACAAAATGTTCTCCAATTGCAGAATGCCTCAGTTCTTGTGGGGGCAGATAAACATCTGTTGTGACACACGCCATAACTACTACTGACAGACATGCATGTAAGCGAACGCTACAGCTGGCAACATTTCAGCCTTTCTCACTGATCCTCAACAATCAAACAAAAGGTTTCCTCTGCTGGCAGTCAGGTTGACAGCAAGCAAACCACACACATAGAAGCCCACATACAGAATACATTTGTATAATAATATAATTTTTGCGCCAACACTATTTTTGGCGTTAGTATCACCCTCCATTCAGGTTTGATTTGTGGTGGGAGGAGAGGAAAAATGGAAATAAATCCATAGAAGTTGTTATTGCGCTCCTTAAAGATTCTATTCTGTTAGGGTGCTTCATTTCTCCCACCTCGGCTTCGTATGAAAAGGTGCCAAACCAAAATGATGAACAACAGATCTTTCAGGTTTCAGCGAGGCTTCCTGATTTATGCAAGACAGACTTCTCTGATGGTGGGAGGTCAGGCTGTATGAATATCAAATAGGAGCTAGTTCCTCTTCAGAGGCAGATATGTCAGGAGTGAAAATGCTAACATGTAAAAGTTTAGCTAAAATTTACATTATTAGCCATCCCTAACAAAAATGTTTGAAAGGATGCACCAATCCACTTGGATATCATTTGGAATAAACAGTATCCTAATAAATGAATGGCATTGTATCATATATCAAAGGTGGACACCACAGATAAGTCTGTCATTTTCACCTTAAGTTATGGCATTTTGATGAGGTCAAAAAGTATGCATAAATTGTACACAATAAGAGCTGTAACATGGATTTACAAAATAGAAGGGAATTATCATTTCATTTACAGTTAGCAACATGTTTCAGAATAAAACATGTCTAAAAACAAAACTGTCACCAAGAATAAGGAAGGATATCAAGTAATGTTTCAAATTATGTTCTTAAGTTTTTCTGAAAATGTGCTTTTATAAATGTGTAAATATAAAATTGTATAATCTCAAATTTTGTTTCTCTAAATAAGCTCTGAAAATGTTTTTCATATCACTGATGAGACTGGAATCTTAATCTGATACAAGTGCACATGTCTTTATATATATATATATATATAATGCTTTTACAAAATAAATAAAAAACAAAAATCACATATAAAACATTGTGAATCCATCCAACTGATGAACAACAACAGCTTTCACTTACCTTTATGCCGCTTTGGACTAGCTTATGAATGTCCAGAAAAGGCTCTTTCAGGAGCTCCATGTCATGTGTTAAGATACGGACAAAGCCTTCCTTCTCCAAAATAAAAAGCCGCTGTGATCCATCCCCACAATGTACCACACCAACAGGCTGTCGAAGACCACTAAGGATCTCTTGAGTGCAGTAGCAGTTGTGTTTATGTTTTCTAAAGGAAAAGAACAGAAAGATTAGAAATATAGATGGGCTAGTTAATGCATCAGGCTTTCAAGTTGTCTAAAGTCTATTTTTTGTTGTAAACAGTAGAAACGTACACGTTTAACTGTTAAAAGCAAGTTTATTACAGTTAAGAACACAACAGAATTTTTTCTGCTTGACAGAATGGTTTGGGAGTAGACCGAATAAACCGCCACAGGATAAGTTCATAGTCAGAAGTTGGGGGCTCTCAAGCTGTGAAACAAGTGTTCCATTAACCACAAATCACATTTGATGTGGGGGAACGCCAACTCACATTATGCCTTAAATAAAACAAGGGCATCAGCAGTGTGGGTGCTCCTGTTAACAAGCAGCCTTGGAGGGATTTTCCATAGATGTAATAGGGGGTGAACTGGCAGCAAATGTATGTCTGACATCACGTGCCTGAGCTGTAGAATAGCGTCAGTCTGACGTGCTTGCAGTGACTGTGCCTCATCAGATATGCTGCTTTACTGGCCCTTCGCAATGGGAGGACCGATGAAAAATGATGACATTCATTTACAATGACTGTGGGCTCAGGGCCTTCTCAAAACACATGGCAAATTCCTGCATCATTATTTGCCTAAGAAGTTCACACAAAAGTAAGGCATTTATTACTGTGTTGGTTATTGTAGGGTGTTGAGGGCAATATGCATTGAAATGTCATTATATCAGATCGTCTTAAAGTTATGCTGAGAGTGACATTTATGTGTCATTAAGAGTAATTTTGATTCCACAATTTTAATTCTGTCAATTAATTCTGTTTAATTACTTAACTTTCTGTTCCTCCAAACCAGTAAGACCTATTAATGACAGCATGTTCATTTTTGGGTGATCTATCCCTTTAACTACCTCAGAGAAATTAAAGAAACGAAAAACAAAAAAAAGTTAGTATTAAAGTAGTATCAATGTTTTTAGTGGTACTACAGGTGATCTTGTTGACTACATATGAATTCATCAGTGTAAGCTATGAAAAGTGAATACTTAAGCCTTTTCCTAATACTAATATGATATCAACAGGATATTCAGCTATGAGTTAAATCAGAGCCCGCCCTAAAATGACATCCCTTGCTATGTCCTGTCACAAATGGGCAAAGCCCTCTGGCTGTCACCAACAGCTCATAGTTCCTGCAGTATAGGCACTTTCTTTGTGTTCTTAAAGCTGGCTAAACTCAGTCTGGACACAAAGCTCTGGCTTGGAAAGGGGGGCAATGGACCAGTCAACGAGTACATACAGGAATGTTGTGACATGGAAGGTTAGTCAGGCGTGTCTTGTCTCTAGTGACCTTTTTGAAGCTGCCCTGATGACCTAGTAGACTAAGCAGGCCAGTCATACTGGGCCATGGGACATTAGATGACTGTAAGAAGGCTTCTCTCTCATGCCTGATGATGAATGTTGTTACACGCAGACGTCATCTACAGGGAATAGCTCATCCAAAAAATGGAAATTTCATCAGTATTTAATCGCCTTCATGTCACATTGTTACAATAAATGGGAACTGGTAACGTTCAAGTAACAAAAAAGGATGCAAAAGTACCTAAAAATAAATTACAGTACAATTTATGTGAAACGTTATGAGAAAATTAGACTGGTTTTGCGAACTTGTATTGTGTTTTATTATGTTAGTTAGACAAAATGAAAAAAAACATGATTTTTGAATTTTTTAAAAAAGTGAGTTATCTGTTTTTGCAAATGAACAAATTAAAATTATACATATATATGGGGGGTATGGCATTTTGGTGCTTGACAGACCCATTTTACTTTCATTACATTAAAGAGTGACCAGAGCATTCTTCATAAATTCATTTTTTGAGTAAATAAATATTGACAAGATATTTATTTTCATGTTAACTATATATGTACTGTTCAACAAAGAAATGTGTGTTAAGTATACCTGTTAATGACTTCTATTTTTTCATCTAACAGGTAGTTGGAATCTCTGCGCAGTTGCTTTCTGTGAAAATCTGGAAAGCACAGGCCTCCGTCCCTCCTTCCATAGTACTGGCAGAACTCATCCACGTCGGCTTGGAACAGTTCTAAAAAACACAGACAGACAGACAACTGGTCTCAGCCTGAGATAGACACCACACAGGGTCCACGGATGATGTAATCACCTCTAAAACCAACTGAATCCCCTACAGTCAAAGCTGTACTCGAGTCAAGTATGTCCTCAGCCATCAGACGGCTTATTGTGTGGGCGTTTTGCTGGCGATTCCGGTGCCAAGCTTAATTCCTATCTTGACTATGGTGCATTTATGAAGTCCTGAGTCTCAAATCAAGACATTTGTTTTTGCCTCTCATATCTGACAAGTGCAAGTCACGGTCATTCATATCGGTCCAGAGTCAAAACCTTTAACCATTTGTTAAAAACTGTCATATTTGACAGAGCCACAATGATACACACCTCTGGGTGCTACAATTATGTGATGGTTGAACGCCACTGAGGTATTACAAACCACTTCAGATATGTGTGGTCCGTATGTGGAAAGCTTGTGAGTTTAATTGAACCCAAAAATGTCTGTATCTTTTTGCTGTTATGTCTTTCAGCAGAAACTTGCAGGTCAAATCCAAATAAATGATAAGTACACACCCAAACTGATTGACCATATTTAAGAGATTTAGTTTGCTTGCTTACTTGTATGGAAAACACCCTTATTTATTTCTTCAACTGTAGCCAAAACAAACTCACTATAATTCAGAAATCTAGAGTTGAGGAATGTGCAATAAAAATTCAGAAAAGTGTGGCAATTAAATCACAGTCGGTGTTTAGGAACCTTTTGGCTAAATAAGCAGCATGACAACAAGAAGAGAGAGAGCAGGACTCAGTTTGTCTGACCTAAAAACCTCACTGATATGGTTACCACCTTAGCTAAGCCCTCTCATGGGGAGGAGTAGAGCAAATACAGCAGTGATAGAAACACAAACACACTCCTCTCCTTCCTTTCAACTGCAGCAAGCCCCCCATGCCACATGAGTAAGGGGGCTGCATGTGGGAGGGAAGGAACAGCACCAACAACAGAGGTGATAGGATATCCCTAAACATCTAAACACAACAGTGAGATCAAACACACACACACACCCACCACCACCTCCACTCACACTGCCATACCACCCACACACAAACCGCAGTGGTTATCTTGGGCCTGCTGGTGTGAGCAGTAAGGTTCTAGGAGTTGTTGTCAATAGCAGCTGAGAGGTCAGAATCTTTATGCAGTTCCCACACTTTTGAATCTCCATGACGGTCCGTATACTTCCATGTCCGTATTTCAAATTGATGGATAAAATAAAAAAGCACTTTATGATCATTCCGACTATTTACTAATAAATCATAATAAGGAAACTATTTCAACAAACGTTGATTTAAATTAACTATTCAAAATAAAGAGTCACTTAAAACTACTATAAAATCATTGTTTATGACTATATAAGCCTATATTTTACTCAAAAATGCAGGTTCTTTTTTGACATCTGTGGTTCTATGAAGAATCTTGAAGAAATAAATGCAGTATTTCCAGCAGACAGAGAGTTCCTTGTAATGGAAAAGGGTTTTTCAGATTATTAAAATGTTCTTTAATCTAAGAAAAAAATGGTTCTTTTGGAACAGAAGAGCCGTTCACTGAAAGGTTCTTTGGAAAACCCATAATGGTTCTTCTATTGTGTCACAAAAACCCCTTTTGTAATCTTTATTCAAGAGTGTGTGGGAAGCTGTTTATGTCTACAATATATATATGAGGTCATGGGGATCAAAAAAAGTGTCTGCTGATGCGGGGTGTGAATATATCTTCTCAAAACTATGTTTTGGAGGCAAGATCCGTCAAAGGTCAAGTCTTAACCTCCCAACTCCTCAATTCGATTAGATTTGTGTTATCCAGTTCTGATATAACATTGTTGAATATTTCAGATGTTACGCAGTTTTTTTTTTTGTTTTTTTATTTACGCAAACCAATTCAAAGTTTAATCTTAACCATGAGAACCATTAAGATCAACACATTGAACCGACTGAATTGCAACTGAAATGTTTCTCCTTAATCTCTGGGAACTGAAAAGTAAACATAACGAAAATATGAAAGGGGCATTTATTACTGTCGCAAAACATGGTTAAAAACATAGATATAAATGAATTACAACTGAAAGGACTGTCTAATTTGAACAATTTATAACTTCCCTAAACATGGCGAAAACACTGTGTGGCCTCAACTATGGCCTCAGCCCCTCCACAATATGCTCTAGTTTTATTGTACTGGCCTACAAAAAAACAGGACAGGGAGAAAGAGACTCCACATCCTCAGCGCTATAGTTATACTTCCATCTGGTTATCTTCCAAAGCAACCTGGGTGGCCACCCAAAGTACTTGACATCTTGATGCACTTCAGCAGTTTTACATATACACAACCTTTGTAGAAAAATAAATGTGTCATTCGTCACCACATATGCTGATTTGGGAGGGGGAGAGGGGAGGGGTAGAGTCTTTTGGCCCCAGCTCCTGTTCTCAGAGTCTTTACCACTATTTTCTCTCTCTCTCTTTCCCATACACTCATTCCCTCTACAAAGAGTCGCAACAGACAGCACACCCTTATTTATCTGTTTAGCAGAGGAAGACCGAAAGGTAAACTGTATGCATTTCCGTGTGTGCGTATGTGTGTGTGGCTTACGTTTGCTCTCTGTTTGCTGATCGGCCCCCATCTAATCTGTTATGGCTGCGCTGATAGGAAGAAGGTTTGGTCTGGCGGCCAGCTTTTGCATACCATTCCATTTGATGGAATGCATCACGCAGCGAATGTTGCAACATAGAGCAGCTATTGGATGTTTGCTCCTGATGTCATTCATGTTTGGGAGAAAATACAAACCTCATGATGGCTTAGAGCTCTTCAGGTCTTCGGACTCCTCCCCACTGCCATCTGTTTCCCCCCCCCCTTATGTTTCAGAGGCCTTAATGTTTGTCTTTTCATTGAACGTAGGCTGCCACCAAGAAAAACAAACTGATTATGTGAGCATTGCCTTGAACAGGCCTCGTTTTCCGCTGCATCCTGTAAAGTGTGTGTCGTGTGACGTGTGAGTGTCAGTCATGTCTAGACCGTAGTCAGACACACACACATACCCAGAGACAGATGCACATAAACACCAAACACATCTTTGCAGGCTGTGTTGACGTAAAATAAGACGTTTGCCAAAGGACCGAAGGGAAGAAACAGGTCATAAAATCATTCATTTACAGCTACATTGCTTTGTTTGGGGTGTTTGGGGTGTTTTCAGTTTAGTTTGTCACAACTTCTATTTTGTTTATTTAAAATATGACAGTTTTATCATTTATGTTTCTACAATAACAATAATTGAAAGCATTTTGTGATGCTTAAGTCATTGCAACATTTAAAAAAGGAAAAAAAAGAAACGGCAACAAGTGGTTCCTGAATGGGATTTCTTGAATATCAGATGAACGAATCTCTCCAATTTAGAGTAACTTTGCTAAGCAGGAGCTGCAACGGATGTATTGCTTTATCCCAAAATGCACTTTTACAGGCTGATGCATTAACTCGTGGCAATATTTTCACCTAGACTTAGAACAGCTGCGATTCATGAGTTAGAAGAGCGATGTTCCTGATGAACTTACTAATGTTCTTTAAATACAACTCTTGCATTGATCTTGTTTGTTACCTGGTACGTGTCCCCGGCAGGTGTAGTAGAACTCTTGGCAGTAGTCGTGACATAAGCAGGGTAGATCTTGTTCTCTGTGTGTTGATTTTTCAAGTTTGCGCGAGTGGAAGAGCATCTGGGCATGTGGTGAGCAATGGGCACACTTAATCTCCTCCAGCAGTCTAGAACACTCTGTGTTATTGGTCGAGAAGATCTGAGGAGCAAAAAACAACCAGCAAAGGTTAAAACCGTGGTTCTAATTGAATGGCGAATCCAAATTTTACTCATGCTACAAAGCTGTTCCCATATAATGTATATGTATATCATAAAAGAAAACTCAAACTAGGTGGTTTGACACACATTTTTAGAATGTTTTCTCGTTAATTGGACGCAATTCACATTCTAAACATCTCTCTTAACAAACACCACACATCCATGTGGACTTGATTTCTCCTGATTTGTTTATTTGAGCTCACAAACAGCAAGCCAAAATTGCACCTCGTATGGCAGCTGAACCCATGCTGGAGCGAACGGACCGAAATGAGGATACTCAAAATGTTTCTTAAGTCACCAAACAAAAGTAAACAGTAGATTAGGGCCGAGAAAATGAGCAGGCTTATTTATGTAACAAATTAGCTGTAATAAAACAACAATGTAATCTGCTCCCTTCCTCAGACATGCGCCTGTGCCGCAGCAGTCTGGTAAACCTCCCTCTCTCTGTGTGAGGTCCATGTGTAAACACCAATTTATAGATAGACGGGCACATCATTCCCGTGGTGGTATCAACAAATTAGCAGTCTGTCCAAGTCAATTAGGCCAGCACACCCAGCAGACAGCGTATAGACGGGCCACCTCCTCCTTGGCCCACTGCTCTGCGTAGTAAACCATTTTGACAGATTTCTTTGATTTTGATTCTGCAGATTCCTTCGAGTGAATCAAAACCATCTTTGTGGGTGGAAGATAAAACGGTGGCCAAAAAAATTTATTGACACCTCCATATGAACCGGGGCGTTTGGAACGTGAATTTTTGAGCTCTCTTCGCTCTCAGTCTTGCCGTGGTTGGTGTGTCAGCCTGGTCTGTGAGTGGCAACTCTCCTGCTTTAAATTGCCCATTGATTTAGTGAGCCATGGACTGGCACATGGTCCATGGAGAGAGGCATTTGTGTGCTCTCAACCATGCACTCTACCCATATGTTGCTGGGATGGGCTCCAATGTTGCCATCACCCTCACCAGCAACAAGAGGACCTTTGTTTTTTTGTGTTTTCCCAAAAATGCCAAAAGTTGCTCAAAGCTGCTTCAAATCACACCACGGTCTACATCACAGCCTTTTAAGACCGTACGTAATGACTGTCAAAACATGCCAGTGCAAACAGGAGGCATATATGAGCTTATGTCCAACTGTCCATTAGTGACATTAATAGTCGATGTTTAGAAAAAGTCATGACAGTCATGTTTAAAAAGCGAAATCGGAGCAGATGCTGGGATTATGCATCACGGCACACAATATTCTTTGTCAATGGAACCGACAGAACAAATGTAAACACAAAGACTCATTGGAAAACAATGGCTCGTCATTTAGCCACAAACAATGAGGGTAACAACAGCTCCCAAGTTCTCACTGATGATCGAAGTTACCACAACCTTAAGGTTAAACAAACAGATGATTTACAGAATGAATCACCTGACATGATTTGCCCGCAATTCAAACATAACCACAACAGAGCTAACTTCCCCACAAAACCTGTAAGCTTGTATTAAACAGCTTAAATGAAACCATTTCGGCCCTCTGGGAATCGGTGTAAGTAAGTTTGGGGTGGGGAGCAGGACAAATACTCACTCAAAGGCATTAACTAACACTTGGACAGAGCCAAGGACTGGGGGAGAATGATGTTCTCCAGCTTCACCCATTAGTGAAACTAACAAACACAATGGTGTTGTTGTTATTCTTTTGCCATAAGCAAAAAGACTCCGTGTGTGGGCAGTGTAGTGGGGAGGAGGAGATGTCGACTCTTTTTTTGTTCCATTCAGCCTCGCTCTTATTTGCATGACTTGAGCAAATTAAATGATGCAATATGGCTTTTTGTCACAAACCGACGTGCGATGCCACCCAGCCGCGTATGTCGATTTGCGGAGGTTGTTTACATGAGAAAAGAGAGCGATTTCTCGGCATAGAATGTGTTCATTGATAAAACTATTGAGATGAATCTTCTCACGTCTAGAAAGCCTCAGAAAGGTGCGATTCATTACCGATCGAGAGACATTTGTTCCCCATCTGTTTTATGTAAATTATTTCCATCACCACTAGAAGCACATGCCGTCACTGAAATATCAGCGTGGAAAGTTGCGCAAAACGTCTAATCCATACGTGCAAACATTTACCCGCGGGAACACCGCTTTTAACAGCGATTCCGATTTCGGAAACACACATTGCAGCAGGGGAGCGTGAAAATTAAGCCAATTCATTCATACGCCTCGTGCTCGCCAGCGAACGGCACTGCACGCGTTCTAACCTCGGTCCGAGCGAGGTTTTAATTGTTTTTCTATGTAAACATGCGCAATACGGGCGTCTTTAGCGTCTCGTGGTGTTTATCAGCGTTTGTCAACTTTTAAAACTGCGAATCGAGACTCGCGCGCTGTTACGTCTCGCGGACTGTTTTTAACGCAAAACGCGTCCAATACGCACAGTGCGCATACCTATCCATATGCTCATCGCTATATCCACCAGTATTCCACTACACACTGCTGTTGCAAACACCTTTAAATCAATGCACGGACACCGTGCCGTAACAAAACACGCATGGCAATCACTAGGTCAGTTTGAGGTTTGCAGGAAGCATGAACATACCCGAGCATCTCTCCGATGGAGGATCTGATACGGAGCTCTTCTGGACGGACAGCAGGACACGCGAGGATAGAGCCTGTGACAAACCTCCCCTCCGCCGCTTCCCTCCAGTGACAGTTTTCTCTCCTTCTTCTTCAGGCGTTTCGGCAGACTTCCATCGTAACATCTCCTCCTCCTTGGACTTAATTCTCCTTTCTCTCCGAATTTCGCATCACTACATTCCCAAAAATTGGCCGCGATGGCCAACAAGAGCACAAATTTCAAATGCACCATTTTCAGAGGGATTACACCAAAAGCGGAACACGCGACTGCTCAGAAATCAGGACTGCTGTATGACAGTCCCCACGCGTCCAGAAACTTCTTACAGAATTACTATTAATGAAGCCAAAGCAGTCTAAATTAAATAACAGTATAGGTAATTTAAAAAGTTGCGATAGAAATTACGATAATAAATGAAGAAAGTGCTAGTTATGATGTTGTTAAAGTGTAAAAAAAAAACATGATACTGTATTTTAATAATAAGTTTTAAGATAGAAAACAATAAGTGATCGGATTATATGCACAAATTGTACGTCTCCTTTCCCAAAAGTTAAATCCCGTTGGTGCACAAAGGTTGATGCGTATGATCAAAAGTTGCACTAAGTTGTGTGTTGCATGCTCTTCAGTGCACTCACATGTTTCTCTTTGCTCTTTCCACCTTCTTTTTAACCAGCGCGCGAGAAGGGGAACGCGCACGATGACGTCTATTCAGTCCGGGAACGCGCGTCATCGTGTAAGTAAAGAAAAGTATTATACACACTGTGTCACATCGCGTTCAATACACGTTTTACTGAGTGCAAACTGTTTATGTGTATGCAATTTGATATTACGTTACAAATCTGTTACCGTTTTATTGATTGTAAAATATAAGTAAAATGTATATTTATTTATGTCTTTTTAGGTGGCATTATATCTTAATCATTTCATGTTTATTGCATTATTCCTCTGATATGAGAGTCACACTGACTTGTCTTTGTGTGTGGCACTGTGGTCTGCCTTATTACTGACCACAGTTTCTGGAAAGACCACTTTTAATGAACTTCACCCAAAGTCATCATGATACTTTCCATAATACCGCATGTACTATCAAGACAAATATCAATGGGATTTAAATGAAATGCAGAAATGTAAAGCTTTTACTTCCCATAATTAAGAGCTCTATGTCTGTGGTCTCTTTGCATGTGTGGCTGCTTGAACTTTTTAGCGTTTCTGTTTGTGCTTTTTTACACATTGGTACACATGAATAAATGAT
>JAUMHI010000033.1:6314194-6335287 GCA_032359435.1 Enteromius unitaeniatus | reverse complement strand
TTGCATGTGTGGCTGCTTGAACTTTTTAGCGTTTCTGTTTGTGCTTTTTTACACATTGGTACACATGAATAAATGATAACAAATTACTTTTAAAATAACAAAAATCAATAACAATATCACTTAAAACACTTTTTGTGTTTTTAGTTTTTTTTTTAAAGTTTTCTGACAACCGGAGATACTTGTTTTTACTGAAAATCTAAAGGGATCAAGGAGTTTTTTAATCCAAACAAAATGAAGTGGAATAAATTATATTAAATATGATTGTAAATATTATAATTAATATTAATAAATCTTATAAATAATAAAAGTTAATATGTTTTTTTTCTCACATCAAAAATCAATCTTTTTTGCAAATTCGGTTGTCACTGAATATGCTAAATGCAACATATGAGATAAGGTAAATCTTTATTTCGATAATATCTCTCATGTATTGTTTATTTATTTATACGCCTGCTTGATTCATTATTTCTTTTAGATGCTAACATCCAAGTGCTCTGTTGGTGATCAGGGGCTACAGCAGGACAGTTTGTTGACACTTACGTTAACAGAGTTGTGAGAATGTCTGGCATTCTTGCTCTTCAGAGGCTTTCTGATAAGACTGAGCCAAATGCAGGACAAGTCCTCTTTTCTTCTCATCTATAGAGAGATCTTCAGATTGCAGGTCCAGAGGGGAATGTCCTCTCTGAACAGACCTCAGTTGCATTAGTTGCAATCAGCGCATTACCGCACCTGTTCATCCTTGGGGGTCCAGCACTGACCAGAACACTGGCTGATTATCAGCAGAGATCAGGAGTTGCAGGAATCCACAGTGATTGGACTGTTTGGTAATTATGGAAATGGCCCTAAGCATTGAACAGCCTGCCACCATATCCAGCCAGGCCTGTTCTGCGTTCATTTTGCACTGCAAAAATCACAATGATTCACATGCATGCAGAGGCGAAGCTGAGGTCCTCAGGAGACCGGTTTGTGAACAGTGGGTGACATAAAGACACGTGCCATACAGCTGTGGTTTGGATACACATCTGTTTGGAGAGATATAACCCTTCACATTGTGCAGAAGCTACAATATTCTTCTGCTGGCATGCTGCTGCACTGATATGACTACTTAACATCTTAGAAGGCAACATATATTCACAAATATCTAAGAGTTCTGTTCCATTTTTTTGTGACTCTATGAGAATTTTTGAGTTTTAAAATGATGCATTCAAACCTCAGCACCACTGTTGTGACAAACACACTGTGACTATTACGACACCATTAGTAATATTTAGGCATTCTATTAGACATTATGAGTAATTTGTAACCCTTTCCAGGTCCCTGTTTCAACAAACAACAGATGGCGAAATGAGTTTTTGTTATGAGAAAACTCTTAAAGTTTCAATTTCAAGCGAAACCACAATTTCACATATGCTCTGATTTAGTACTGAGGACGTTAACAACAATATGTACTATCCTTTTGGGTTTTATACGAGAAGTTATGTCCTGACCAGAACTTAATATATAGTCGTCAATTGAGGTTGGAGATGGATATTTCTTGCTTTGTCATTTGGGAAAGTCCCTGGGTTAGATCTGTTGTCTCATTCAGCAATAACAAGGCTCAGCTCTGGTCCAATAGCCCTTGAAGAAAAATACTCCCCACCAAGGGGTGGATAGTCCCTGACCACACAGAATCCAGTAACACCCTTGAACTCACAGATCCGAGGTGGCAAACCACACTCAAGCAAATATCTTAAGAGGCAAGAGAAAAGGTGACAGTGTCCTGTCGACAGCCATTTGTCAATGTTCTTCTGAAGTGGCGCCTGTATTGTGTATCACGCTAAACTCAAACGTCTGCACACAATGTGGTTTAATAGCAGAGAGGAGAATGGCAAACCATTTGTCTCCATCACGGTAAATCCTTACGAGAACTGCTTGTACAGACCAAAAAAAAAAAAAGGTTGGACCCAAATGTTACATAGAAAATTTTATTTAATTGAATTGCTGTGGTGGATATGTTATTGTGCCTAAATGATTGCAATGATTGCAGCTTCCAGGACAGAAATAATATAAAAACTAATTATACAATTTTGCAAACATGTCGTTTTTATAATAGTACCTTTTTCTCGTTAAGACTTTGTACATAAAAGTATATAGCTGCCTTTATATTTTAGTGTTCCTCTCAAGGGGATCGTCATATTTGAGGGTCTGTGGCATTAAAATAAGTTTGCAAAACCCCTCCTTTAACCTACTCTACTTCTTTCTTATTTCAGCACTAATGTTAATTGTCTATGGTTTCGTGTTCAGGCTTTCATATTCAGAGAGAATGCAATGTGTTCATGATGTTCTCAGTAGTTGTGACATGGCTAATGAGGTCCGGCCATCTGTTTATGAACATTCTGGAGAGTGAGAGTGGGAGAGAGAAGGATTCAGTAGCTCTTTCCAGCAATGGGTGCAGGCCCTGGTTTCCACTTCAATGACTCTAAACACATAAGGATGTTTTAAATGTGGTGACTTAGACAGAGAGCCAGCTTCCAGTGAGTGTGAGAGAGTGAGTGAGTCATTGGTTGCACTGAGCCGCTGGGCCGTCTGCCCGGGATCAACAACCTCTAAATCATTGGCCTTTGCCACTGGACCACACGAAGTTTCCTTCATTCCCGTCTTTTACTCCGCTTCAGTTTGACTACCTGCCTCTGTTCGTATCACTCTGGTTTTTCCAAACGTAGTCACATTCCTACCTTTTGATTTTGCAC
This sequence comes from Enteromius unitaeniatus, assembly GCA_032359435.1. Taxonomy (NCBI): domain Eukaryota; kingdom Metazoa; phylum Chordata; class Actinopteri; order Cypriniformes; family Cyprinidae; genus Enteromius; species Enteromius unitaeniatus. The sequence continues at coordinate 6,332,558 of JAUMHI010000033.1, read as the reverse complement.
ACTGGCATCTGCGTTTCTCCTCTTGTCTAATTTCCTTCTTTCCTTTTGTCCTTATGCCTCTACTGCTCCCTTGTATCTTTTATTGTTTTGTTCCTGTTAAAGGATTATTCAGAGTGCAGTTCAAGTTCAGAACATTTGATAGCATGGCATGTTGATTACCACAACAAACTAATTTCAACTTATCCTTCAAAAAAGAAGAATAAAGCGAACTCTGCGTTACACTGAACTCTTTACTGCGGAAGTGAATGAGACTAACGTACAAACATAAAAAGGTCAAAAGTTTCAAAATGTTACAAATATAAAATTGAATTTACAACTTGTACAACATCATAATCTAAACATCAAAATTATTAGAAATAAATTCTAAACTGCTTAAATAATAAGACTTTTACACATGAGTTACTGTATTGTATGTGTATGTTGAAATAACGTTTCACGTTTCTGCTTTTAAGTCCACCAAAATTGGCCCTAAATGCCTGAGCATAACCTTTTTAAAGAAAAGGAGCAATCAACATTATGACTCAAATCCTGTCAGTTAAGCTTAACTTGGAATATTACTTTGATCGTTCATCCTTTCTTAGAAATTGTCTAAATTAATGAGTTACAATCCAAAATGTAAAAAAAAAAAAATGTCTCTGCAGTGATGCAAGACAAATAGTCTATTTTTATTTGATTTTTTATTTGACTTTATTGTCTATATAGAATTCTTGTCATTTTATAATATTTAGATTGAACCACTGATGACAGATGATGGACTATTTTGACAATATCTTTCATACTTTTCTGGCCCCTGACAGTGTTCATTATGTGGCAGTCAATGGGATAGTCTTAAGCCTCCTGGTTTTCATCCAAAATTTCTTAAAGTGTTAGTTCACCCAAAAATTTACATTTTGTCATTAATTACTAACCCTCATGTCGTTCCAAACCCATAAGACCTTTATTCATCTTCGGAACACAAATAAATATATTTTTGATGATATCAGAGAGCCATCAGCAATACAACTGAAGTGATCCCAGAACCAGAAACCTACCAAAAACATCGGCAAAATAGTCCATGTGACATCAGTGTCACAACCTCACTTTTGTGAGGATACGAGAATACGCGAATGAAACAAAAATAACATAATTTACTCTTCTCCTGTGACTTACGTCTTCTGTCATTTTAATGCACCATATATGCAAGCTTTAATGTATTTGACGTAATCAGCATTGTTTACATTCGGGTGAGAGTAATCTGCGGCTGTTTGCTCCTAGAAGAAAGTGTATGCTTAAGCAGTAATGTTAAATTGGCAGAAGACGTAAGTCATAGGAGAAGAATGGTTGAGTACATGATGTTATTTTTGTTTTCTTTGCGCAAAAAAAGTATTCTCCTATCGTCGCAAAACTTTTTCAGTTGAAAAAGTTGATCCACTGATGTCACATGGACTGTTTTACCAGTGTTTTTAACATGTTTCTGGATCTGGGATCATTTCAGTTGTATTGCTGTCCATGGAGGGTCAAATGGCTCTCTGATATCATCAAAAATATCTTCATTTGTGTTCTGAAGATGAAGGTCTTATGGGTTTGGAACGACATGAGGGTGAGTAATTAATGACAGAATTTTCATTTTTGAGTGAACTAACCAATTGTGTTCCAAAGACAAAATAACCTCTCACGGGTTTGGAACGACATGGGGGTCAGTGATTAGTGACACAATTTTAATTTGTGGGTGAAGTAAGCCTTTAATACTCATTCTCAACGAGACACACATCCTATACATAGCTACTATACATACAGTACTGTAAAGCAAAGAAATCAAGAAGCTGGATTAGTTCAATAACTGTTAACATGACACTTGATTCTTCAATGTTTCCCCTCTTTCATGTTAAAGCCAAAGAGCGATACTGTTGGTAGTGATGGTAGATGGTAGACGTTGCTCTAGGGAAGGAAATGGATCAGTGCTGTGTTGGATTCGGTTTCTTACAGGAGGCGCAGTTCTATCAAGAACACAGATTAGTGATGGGTATGGCAAAAGCAGGCTTCTCAAGAGACCCCACCAAAGCTGTTCCCTGACCTGTGCATAACGCTGCTTTTTCATCATAGAGGCATTCATTTACCACACACACACTCCCGACACCACCACCACCCCATCACACGCACACTCACACATGCCTTTCATCATCCATGACCATCTCTTTCTGATTCCTCCCCAGACCAGAAGGAACCTGCACTGCGTGCTATGAGGTCTAAAGGATTGGATAATGTCAAATAAACCACATCATTTATGTCCATTTTATGCTTGGCCTCCCAAATTTCATTCTGATCACACAAAGCTTCCCATCCTGAAAGGTTAGCATAGGGTTAGCACACAGATGGATTTTCTTTTTCTCGTTCTTTTTTTCCTGTCCCTAGGCTAATTATTTGTAAACGGTTCCAGTAGGGGCCAACAGCACTACCCAAAGTAGACCCATAGATTCGCCTCCCATATGTCAGTGCAAATTGCAGCAGGGGTTTCGTTCTGATTTTGCATCTTGGGCTTTACTGCAAATGAGTTGAAAGGGAGGAATGGGCCACGAGCATGTTGTGCTGTGTGTAGCAGCATTGATGGTGGTCCTTCAACATGATCCCACCAGTGCCCCACGCTTGGCCCATCTGTTCCGACTCGGCCTACTCAAATCTCTATCAGACTTCTACTGTTTTATGAAACCCAGACTGGCAGGACACTCCACCAGTGTTGACCGAATCTACCGCTGACAAATGAGCGAGTGGCACACAAACGATGTGGGAGTCCTCAGCTCCTCAGATCTGAGAAAAATAAAGGATGTATACCAATGATCAGAAAGACTGAATTTGATCAAAAAGACAGAAAATATGCAATATTGTGGAATAGCATAATAGAGTTTAAAAGTTTTGTTTTTTGTTAATATATTTTAAAATGTAATGATGGCGAACAAATTCTTTATACCTCCCATTAATCCAGTTTTCACTGTAGTCATTCTATTGTGCTTATTTGGTGCTTAGGTTTTTCGATTATTATCATTAAATCATTACATTAAAAACAGGATTATTTAATTTGGAAGGTTAAACAGAACAGTATTCATTTAAAAGAAAATATTCAACATTTACAGTCATGTTTGAGCATCAAATATATATCAGAATGATTTCTGAAAGATCATGTGACACTAAAGACTGGAGTAATGGCTGCATAAGATTCAGCTTTACCATCACATGAATAAATGACCTTTTAAAATATTTTAAAACATTTGAAATTGTAATAATATATATTTTAAATAATGTTTTTCCTGAATTTTTATTCAAATAAATGCAGCCTTGGTGAGCATAAGAGGCATTTAAAAACATTAAAAGATTATACATATTCAAACATTTTGGACATAATTGAACTTTGTACATATTATGTTGCATGCTGGTTGCATATTAGCACAGCAACATATTTTAAAGCGCTCCAAAAAATTATTTTAATAATAATCATTTGTAATAATCATTTACTTTCGTTTTGTGTATAAGATTCTCTTTTTTTTGTTTGTTTTGTCCCCAGTGAGGACAATGAGGTCAAATAAGATTCAATGTTGTTTTAGACCCTATTAACATTGACAAAATCTTTAAAATATGTTGTGAGTACTGTGTGTTTTTCTGTTTTTCAGATGACAGAAAGTCAAACAGGTTTAATGTGTTTTGATGTGATTTAAAAGATCTAGGGAAGGCAAATGGATCAGTGTAGTGTTGGATTCAGTTCCATATATTACCTTATTGGTATACTAATTGTACTACAAACCTGATTGATTCTTGTGCATCAAGCAAGTGTGGGTTGAGCTTCTGTTTATGGTAAAATATTTGTATGTAAATAAAAGCCTTATGTTAAGTCTGCTTTACTTATATAAAACAATCATATCTCTTCTGAACACTTGGAACACCTTTTGGTTCTTGTACTTTTGTACTTAATTAAATATGCTGAATACCTAGACTTCTTAGATAAATGAAAATATTGTGTTACAAAGAAGAAGGATCATGAATCAGGTTCACAGGTAAGTGACCAACAGAATTTTCATTTTTGGGTGAACTAAACCTTTGCACTGTAAGGTTGTGATCTAAAATGTGTGTGGGAATCTGAAATGTGACATGGAAACAATGTTGACTCAGTCTGCTTTTTTTCCAGTAAGAACGGGTGCCCAGATCAGATAGTGCCGAGAGGCTCAGATACACAGTGGGCAGGCGGTAGATTGGTCCAGTGTGCTCCGTGCTGAGCTCTCACTTTCATCTCAGTTCAAAAGGTCACGGGTTTGTAACTGCACCATGTTTTATTGTCCCAGAGAAGGGTCTGAGGTCTCATTCGCAGAATAATATTTCCCAGCTTAGTCCTCTGGCTATTCTTTTATATCAAAAACCAAAGTGAAAACTTCCTTTGACGTGCATCTTATTACCAGGAATGACTCATTCCACTAGTAAGCTCAGCTTTCTACGTCCATATGTTTTTATTACATATTTTTTTTCTCCTTAAAGGAGAAGGTAAGTACAAATTAAACCATAGAACAACAGCTTCAGAGTATTTTTTCCATCTTGCCACCCTGAATGAAACACAAACTGTGGCTGGTGTTGTATTTGCTGATACAGTATTGTAAAGGCACATTGAATTTCTTTCTTGCCCTCCCGTGTTGCTTCACTCCATTTGGTCTGAAGTGTTTTCCTGAGTACTTAGAAAAGTTGCTGACAGTCCAAGCATTTGCCATTTATGCGCCTGTTATTTCTATTCTACATATGGGTGTTAGTGAGGTCTGCCTGAAGGTTCTCATTAGCTCCCGGGTGACGCGGGTGTCAGGGTGTTCCATCAGGTCCACCCAGCGAGCGGTGGCTTGAGCCAATGTGATTGCGCTAGTGGGACCGGGGCCTCAGACTTTTCCCAGCAGGGCCTTCACCCTTGCAAGCAGTGGGGTCATCACCCTGTCTAACAACCACACGTCTTCTCTCATTCCTCAGCTGTGTCATGGAGCCAGAGAGAGCCATGGGACAGTCTGTTCTGCTGAAACTCAGCAGGCATATGATGACTTCTGTCCTTCAACTCACCATAGTTTATATACATGTAAGATGTGTTAGTCTAGAACAGGGATTTTTTTTTTGTCAGTCAAAACCCCTCAATCTGAAATGAATTTTAAAGTTACTTTTCATTACTTAACAGCACATTCACATATTCGTGTTTTTTGATTTTGTTTAATGACTACATGACATGCACTTACATTTTTAAAGTGTTTTTGTTTTTAGTAGGTTTATTTTAGTTTTATGATTTGATTCATTTGACATTGTGTAGATTTAATATAACTATATTTTAGTACTATATAATACATACACTACTGGTCAAAAGTTTGGGATCAGAACGGATTTTTATGCTCATCAAGGCTGCATTAATTTGATTAAAAAAATATTTAATATTGTGAAATATTAATAGAATGTAAAATAATATTATTCATCTTTTTAAGATTTAGATTCAACTTTATTGTCATTACACATGTACAAGCACAAGGCAACGAAATGCAGTTTAGGTATAACCAGCAGTGCAATGAGCAGCAAGTGTAGGATAAAGGTATGAGTTATAAGTGTACTATATATTTATTATATATACTATATAAGTTATCTTCTTATATAGAAGATATGTACAAGAAAAAACTGGGTAATATTTACAGATGGATGTACAGTAATATGAACATTGTAATATACAGTACATTCAAATTAATGTATTCCTGTGATGATAAAACTGAATTTTCTGTAAAATAGAAATTATTTCTAACAATATACACTACCTTTTAAAAGTTTGGGGTCAGGACATTTTCTTAATCTTACTTTTATGAAATGTAAACTTTTATTCAACAAGGATGTGTTAAAATTAATAAGAACTCATAGCAAGGATTTATAATGTTAGCAACACACACACACACACACACACACACATATATATATATAAATATATATAAATATGAATAAATGCTCTTCCTTTAAACTTTTTATTTATTAAAGAATCCTGAGAAAAGTATTATTCTATTCTAATAATAAATCAGCACATTAGAATGATTTCTGAAGGATCAATGTTACACTTTAAAAAAACATTTAAATAATATTTTTGTAAAATATGTTTTGGGCTTCATAATTGTTCAAAACAATTAGTTAATTATTTAAGAGTCAAGATTGCTTTTCACAGAAATTCTCGCAAAATTTTAACAATGTGCTTACTATATTTTTGCGCCTTGAACATGGTAGTTATGTGGCTGTCTATGTAGGGTCACAAAGATCCCCGATTTCTTAATTTGTATTTTGAAAATGAACGACATGAGGGTGAGTAATTAATGACAGAATTTTTGGATGAACTTACCCTTTAAACAGACAAACTCACTCAATCTCTAGACAAACATCATCCCCTTCCGTCATCCTGGGACCACTTCAGCTTGGCAATAAATTAAGCAGTGCCAATAACTATAAACAGACACCAGTTCCTGCTGCATTTGTGCTGGAAAGCCCACTCTGTAAATAGCCAAGAGAACAAAGTATAAATCAGTTCAAATGCGAAACCCCAGGTTTATCTTAAGCTAATTGCAAGGACACACGGCCAGGCCTTGAGCTGGTTGTGGTCCTCACTGAATTTGTTGCATTCCAGATCCTGATAGCACCAGCGGACCACCAAAGACACAAAGTACCCTTTATTGACTTAAGATGTATATAGACTGAGATAAAGGGCTTTGCTACATTGGCTGTCCATTTTGTGGCTTGACAGAGAGGCCTGTGCTTCTCAAGCAAAACAGTGCTCTGCCGTTGCCTGGTTCTTCTCTGTCTCCTGAAGCAGAAACTTAACATGAAGAGAAGGAAACCTGCATACCCTGTTAAACTGCAGCTAAAATTTTTAATTTGCTATCATAAGCACCTGAGTGAAACAAGCGTAACAGCGTAGTTCTGAAATGCTCGTCGAGAAGTGCTGTAATTTATCAGAAGACTCCGCACAAACACATCAGGAGAACAGTATGTGAAACGGGTTTGAGGAACAAAACATACTGTATTATCCAGCTGTCATCACTTGTTGAGTGTTGTGTGCCACAGATGGGAATTTTCCATTGTAATTCATGGCCAGAATAGGAAATATTGTAAATCAGCTAATGAGGCATACATATCTGATCCAGAAGGTATTCATCTTAGCATCTCGGTTTGTGTATGTGCGTGTGTGTCTGTGTGTGCGTCATATCACGCATCCTTCCAGTTTTTCCAATCAATCTCTCAATCAATGTAGCATTTGCATGCACCCCTTTGATTCTCGCAAAGCGAATCCGTCTCTGCAGTTCTGTGTGCCAAGCTACAAGGCCACAAGGTGTGTTTTTTATTAAAAGTTTAATGAGCTGAGACATTACAATCTGATGCATTCAGCCTACCAAGTTTGCGGGGTTCTCAGCAAATATGAGTTCACACGGCCTGTTTTGATGCAGCAACAAAGCGGCCGATTGATCATCAATCACTGCTGCGCGCAAAGGAACTTGCGAAGGCCTTTCAGCAATTGTCTTTCCTTTGGGAGGGCCCTTTTTCTATCACTCTCAACCTGTGGTTTCCATGCCGCTTTGAGGAAGAGTCGCCTGCCAAATATGAGCACTTTGCAGACTCCAAATATTTGTATGGTCAATTGGACAGTGTACTGTTGCGGTTGCAGCCCACGAGTCATGTCCAAACACTCTTGAGGTTTCCAAGTATTAACTCTTTAAATTACATCCCGTAGTACTCCGATGAAGGATATAGGCAGAGATAAGATATAGATATAGATCATTTCACTGGGAAAATAATTTAACGCGCCAGCTTTCAATGTTTAGGAACGCCAGTACAGTACTGAATATTTGTGGCGGTGGAGACTGTAATCTTTGTTAACATGAGATTGTGGGACTGTCGCTGTAAAATGATGGCTTTCTACTTTGATGTTAGGTTGCAGACAGACTGGCCGAACTCTGAGTGAACTGTTTTTTTTTGTGTGAGCTCATGAGCTGTTACCTCACACCTAGCCGCTTTTGCCTCTTTTCGTCTTCCCAGGCTTCCTTTTCTCCTTTTTATGAATGGAATGCATTGAAAAGTCTGCATGGACAATTATCTTCGCATAGCAGCTCCTGATGCTAATTGCAGTGGACTTCAAAGTCACGCCCTGCGCTTAAACGGCAGGTGAGCTTTTTCCCGCACATTCCATATTAGGATTTCTTCTCAAAGACCTCACATCGCACTGGAATGTCCCAGTTGCATGTTTGACCTGGAGCATTGTTATAATTCAGATCGCATTTGTATGACTTTATATCTATAATTTCGAGTAAATCCGGTGGTCCTTCAGCGATAAGAGAATACAAATGCCCCTCTGTTTAGGAATATTATTTTCAACACCCGCCACAAAGAAGCTGAACAGTATACAAATCGTGTCTCGACAATTGTTTAGCGAATTGTTTGGACTACCAGTCTGTCACATCATCTTAGTGCTGACTAAATATTTATCAGTTCAGTAAAAAGAGACGGGGAAAAAGCGTCATTTGTTCCATCGGCTCTGCATGTTTGGTCCTGGAGGACTGGAGACATGGAGCGGACCTCTGTCTGAGCTGAAATTGACCCTGTTTACCATTTAGAGGCCCCTAGACTGATAGAAGTGTTATTGACCCAGGGACCATGCGTGGCATGTTTGGGATCTGCTGAGTATATCTCAAGCGTTAATCTATACAACACAGCCAATTATAGTCAAGGAAGGCCAAACAATACAATCCATCAGTCAAGGTAAAGATTGGCTATGGGTGAAAGAAAAGTTGCGCGGGTGTAAACCAACCAACTTGGGTACGCCAAGGGTCAGTAGCAGTGTTTGATTGTCTTATTAGGTGGGGGTTCACTTTCCTGTGTAGCTGGTGAATGTGTGTTTTGTTGTTCTCGGCCCCAATGTAGCCACACACATATACTCGTGTTTATTTGAATGTGAACCGAATGCATGAAGTAGTTTTATCTTCCAGTCCATGTTTGTGCCACAACAAAAGATGTACTGTACAGTATATCAGTTTCTAGACTACTACTTGTGTTTTATAAGGTCAAGCAGCAGGATATATCAATATAGTTCACACTTCACACAGAAATGAAAATTCTGTCATCATTCTCCCACACATGTGGTTTTCTTTCTTCCGTGGAGCACAAAACTTTTAGAAAAATAGCCTTTTTTTTAAGTGGGGCTGTCAAGTTCACAAAAAAACACTATAACGGTATATACTGTTCAGTATAGTTTAATGTACGTTTATTTATTCATAGATTGTATTATTATTTTTACATTTTTATTTAATTCACTGTTTACATATTAATACTTATTGAGCAAGCATGAATTAAAATGATACAAAATTTATAATAAAGAATTACATTGCTACAAAAGATTTATATTGCAAGTAAATTCTGCTCTTTTTAACCTTCTATTTAAAGAACCATAGAAGATGTAATGCAATTTCAACAAAAATTAGCAACAGCATTTACTATTTACAACATAATTCAATTCAAGTTTATTTATATAGCGTTTTTTACTATATGAGTCATTGCTTTACAGAAAAAAAACTCTCTGAAGTCCTCTGAGAGGGTTGACATCATTTTTTCACAAAAGAACCCCCACATTTTTACAAGAAATAATAAATGTTTTTTGAGCAACAAATCAGCACAAAACAATTTTCACCAATCTTGTGACAATGAAGACCGGAACAATGGCTGCTGAAAACTAAACTTTGACATCATAGGAATAATAAATTGCATCTTAAAATACATTGAAATAGAAAAAATAGTTACTTCACATTGCAATAATATTTGAAACTTTTACTACTTTAATGCATAAGCAAATAAATGCAGCCTTAATTAGCATAAGATACATAAAAAATTGTACAGATCCAAAACACTGAATGGTATATCTATACAACGTTTAAATTAGTAGTGTTATAGTGTGAGTAGTGTTTTTAATAGTAGCAGCTAGTAAGATATAAAGGAATATCAAAATATCCCTTTAAAACCATGGCTATATAATATCAGGGAGAAATTATTATTATAAAGATGGATGAATGGCTAGCATTAAAATAGAGAAAGCGAGAGGCACAGATTGCTAGAGCATCGGTTCCATGTCAGTGCTGGAGTGATCAGGGTCACTAGCAGTCAGTGCACTGTGGCTGTGGGAGTTCAGCATTTCTTCAGACCACCGTGGAGGGGTTCTTCCCCTCGGCCATCCTGCTCATCACCCTGCCTGCTCTCCTCTTCCTCAAGTACACAGAAAGCCTTATCACTCCAATTACAGCCAACAAAATCAGATGGAAGCTGATCTAGGACCAATGTTTCCACTGGATGACCTCTTAAAATCCAGAAACAAACAGCACTCTAATCACCATTGACCAGCAGCTTAATGCTCCCATTTAAAGAGCCCGTCCTTCTTACCATAGTTAATCCCCTCTCTGCCCTTTTGTGCGCAAGTGAAAATCCAGGAGGTACAATTTTAAACAGTTTGTTTGGAGGCACACAAGTTGGTGTAGAATTCAATATAACATTGTTTCCATCCAGTAAAAACACACCTAACTTCTATTATCATTATTCAAATGTACAACATGTCCCATCTGTGTAATCAAAACCTCACACACACATACACACAGATTCTTGATCACAACTTGTCTGAAATATTCTACTTGAGTTCAAGGTCTTATTGCCCACCCAGAGAGGTTACAGGCCTTCCCTACTGCCCTGTCTCTCTCCTAAGTGGGTGGTCCGAGGGGGTACGGCTGAGGCACAGGTGGGGCATTGTAGGAGTGCTCACAAATATCCCCCCAATAACAACCTCTCACGAACAAACACACATACACACCCCCACTGCCAAACACTTCCTATGGAAAGATGAATCATGTTTAGTAAGAATTCTACATCAAGCTGTAAAAGCACTGAAGGTGCAAAATCCAATTAGATGAAGCAATACAATTAGTATAACAACCAAGAAAAAAAAATGGAGGAAAAATCCCATGCACTGACTCTTTGTAAATAATTACAGTTCTGCTAAATGCGTTGTCCAAAGTTTACATGGCAGGTTCATTGCACCCTATCTGCTGTTTGGAAGTCCGAGAACCACCAGCAAGATGTTGACATATGGCAGCTCTTGTGCAGTGCACAAGGCATGACTTTGTCCTGACCATAATAAACAGTAGCATAAAGAGCGATCTGTGCAATAGTAAGTCCTCACTACACACATGCACCAAAATCCACCTATTATTCCCACCGACAGACCACAGAGCAGATAGAAGACCACAAAGATTCACTGTGTCTCTAGTCTACACTGTGCCAGGAAGACAGAGGCAGGTTCCACGTGTGGATTAAGGATGCGGTGCACCTGTTGAGTCTTGAATCTGAAAGGCTGTAGTCAGGCAAAGATGTAGACCTCAGTGCGAATCTATCTTGCTACCTTTTCTTTCTTGAAATAAGTTGTTAAAAAAAAAAATGTTATATTGGATGTTATAGGCTTATGCAAATGGATTTGTATTTTACACTAGGGATTCTCAAACATTTTGTCAAACATTTTTTTTTTACTTTTAACATAAAATGTGTACTTGAACTACTCACCCTGTGATGGCCAGATACGTGGACGGTAGCTGACTGACCCACACACATTTACATAACCTTTCTTTTTGGTTTTATATATGTTTGATTTATTTATTGGTTAACTTAAACTTTGTTCAATATCACATCATTTATGCTTCATAATAATGACAGACACCGATTTGGTCAATTCTGTTTTATTTCTTTGCATTCATTTCCAGTGTTGGGCAAGTTACTTAGAAAATGTAGTGAGCTAAGCTATCAGTTACTCTACATTGAATTAAGCTTAACTACACTAAAGCTACTACCCTGAGAAATGTAGCAAGGTAAGCTACAATTTTTTTTTAATTGAACCAATTTTAAATTAATGCTACCTTAGTGATGAAAAATGTCATTCAAACAGATAGGCATGCGTAATTGGGCAATTATTTATTTAACAATTGTTCCAAACCAATTTGGCAATGAAAACAAACATAATAACAAAAGGTGTCGAGAGTGTGTATGTATTATTATCTGAATGCATGCACATGTGTAACACAGGACAAACCACATTAGTAGAATTATAAACTACTCCAAACAGTACCAACATGGCAAAAAAAACAGCGTTGTCTCAGTCAGCGTCATGAACTTCTCGAGGTACAGCCATGGCGACTCCCCCCTTGGGATCAATTCCTCTCCATCTTCTGACATCTTTTCTAAAAGTGTTTGCCCAAGCATGTCACGGGTCCAGTGCAAAAGGTGGCGCTAACACCAAAAAGCTCATTGCCAACCGCAGGAAGAAGTCACCGACATTAATGCGGCTGTATTGGCCCATGTATGGTGGTGGCGTCATATACTGATATAGGATCAGTGATCCATAGCATTTGTATTTCCGATTTGTGCTTAAGCGTCAGAAATGCTTGTGTGGACGCTACCGCACTACTTATTCAATAAAAGAGCTTTGCTACTGAAAAGCTATTTGATTCTGAAAACAGCGATGCTACCAACATGCTACTGAAAAATGTAGTTAAACTAATCCCATCACTGTTAATTTCATACCATGAGTTTGGGTGCAAACTTTCTAGTTGTCAGAGGTATAATTTACTAACATTTATTTCTTTTGAGTTTAAGTTAGGGTGGAGGACAGAGGTGGGGTGCTGTCTATGTACTGTGCTGTCTTCCAGTGTTGGGCCATGCTTGTAAAGGACCGGTTGGCGTCCGTTGCCATTGTTTTGTACTGCTGGATCATCCCATCTTATAAATGAGCTGGGGGAGGTGTAGGACTGTTATTCCTTTATTTTGGTTTATTAATTTTTTTTTGTATATATAATTTGTGGCTGCTTTATTTCTTTAGTTCAAATGAATTAATTGATGTTTGTTGAGTGATGTTTATAGTATCCCCTCGTGTGTCTGATGGACTAGTTCTTTGTGCATAAAAGTCGCCCTTATGTGCTATTTAGAGAGTCACATTTTCCTTCCTTTGTTTGTTACTTTGGTTTTGATTATTGTTAAATTTAGGTCTGTTTAGTTGACCCTTTTTTAAATGGGCCTAGACTTGTCTTTACTCAGTTGATATTTAATTTGAAATTTTGTTTGATTTCAATAAATCATTTCTGTTGCTTGAAATCCTGCATTTGTGGAGCAGGTTCCCAGTTTTTTTTAGCCATGAGTCGGCCTGGAAGAAAAGGGGCACAAAAGGCAGTGAAAGTGGAAGCACAAGAAGAGAAGACTGAGGCAATGGAGGATAGTGAGGAAGTCATTGTAGAGGAGTCTGGAGGTCGGGATCCAACGCTTGCAGATTTTACTAGTTTGTTTTGAGCTCACATGGCACAAATTGATGCTCGTGAGGCTAAAAGAGCTCAGGAGCAAAAAGATCATCGATCAGAAATGATCCAAAGCCCTAGAGCATCAGTTTGGTTTGCTTCAAATTGAGGTTTGAGCTCATACTACCCCAACTCCTGATCTACTTCCTGTGAACTTATATCCTGGAGGAACACAAGACGGTGAGCACGATCCTAGTCAACCACTGTCACAGTTAAAAGGAAGTAAAAGAGGGCTTCATCAAATGGACTATAGAGGTGGACTATATATACTATAAATGGACTATATTGCTGACTAGTAAAGCTCGAGCAGCATTTGAACAATTGGAAATTAAAGAATCTTTAAATCAGTTATTCTGAGAAAGTATGATATTTAATTCAGCAACTTATTGACAAAGATTTGTTTCTTGGAAGTTGCATCATCAGAGACCCATAAAGAGATATATGCAAGACTGAAGGAGCTGTATGCAGAGGTGTCAAGTACCAAAGTACAAATACTTCGCTACCTTATTTAAGTAGAACTTTTGAGTATCTATACTTTACTGTAGTAATTATTTTTCAGCCAACTTTTTCTTCTACTTCTTACATTTTCACGCAATTATTTGTACTTTCTACTCCTTACATTTTAAAACTAGCCTCGTTACTCCTATTTCATTTGGCTTGTTTTCATTCAGGCTTTTCATCATTCAAAACAAAAAAAACATCCAGATAAATCGCTCCGTCCGGATAGAGTGAATTTGATTGCAGTTGGATGAGAAACATATACCATTCCGACACTCTGCTGGTCTAAAATTTTATATGGTAAGAAAAGATGAGTTACCTCTTAAACATACATATCTTAATTTGATGTTGCTTTAATACTTTTAAAGTTTAAATTTATTAGGCCTAATTTTGTTCTGAAGATGAAAGTAGTAACGTGTAACTACGCGTGGCGCCGGCAGGATCACTGGATTTTATTTCCCTTATAAATGTGGAAACATTATTCGAAACTATATTAATCTTTCTTTTATATATGTACATTCACAATAAAAACAGCTGTGTTTTGTAAATAAAGAAAAACAAATTGGAGGCCGCTTTCTCAAGAGAAATTATGGGCCTATTTCTTTTATATATAATTTTGTTTTTATCTGTTCGCACAAGATGTGATGTGAATCGTTCTGCTGCTTTTTAAGTTGTGTTAAGTTCTCTCAGGTTTGTTATGTGCCCAGGACTGCTCTTGAGCCTGTAAAGCCTGGACAGACCTTAAAAATAACCACTGTTGAAGTGAATGGTAAAGAACTCAGTGCTCTGGTTGATATAGGAAGTGATCAGACTTTGATACACCGACAGTTTGTTTCTCCCGCTTTAAATAATTCTTCTGACAAAAGACTGATATGTTGCATCCATAGTGATGAGAAACTGTTACCTACTGCAGACATCAAGGTACATATACAGACCTCTACATTAAGGTAAATGGACAGACCTATCTCCTGGATATTGGGGTAGCTGATAATTGGGGTAGCTGATGTTTGCCTTATCCTGTAATTCTAGGGCATGATTTACCAGTGCTTTTGGATTTGCTGCAGCCTGGAATGTTGTGCAATGTTGCGGCCACAAGGGCAAAGAGGAAGCAGACATAGGAAACCATGTCAAACACTCAGGACCTTGCCATTCTTTAATGTAGATCTGGAAGTTGAACCTTCAAAGTCACAAAAGTCTCGCAGTGAAAGGAAGCGGGAAAAACTTTAATTCTTCCAATATACCATAGAAGGAGGACATCAGCCTTGCACTATGCTTCAAGAAGGCACAGCAGGAAGTTGTGGCCCATGAGGAGGACACTGACCTATCTGAAAGGTATATACTCCAGCAGGAATTCTCTATCGTTGGTTTGAGTCCATAAAACAGCTAGTTGTTGCCTCAAAGTGTTCGGAAAGTAATTCTCAAGTTGAGCCATTCGATCCTTTCATCAGTGAGTCAGGCAAGGTTTGGGACCTGTGGTTGCCTTGCCTACAGGGAGGTCCCCCAGGCCTCGACTGGGTTCTCTCCTTTTGAACTATTGTATGGATGTGATGTGCAAGGGCCCTTGACCCTGCTTCAAGAACTTTGGGAAGGCAACCCTGGAGTGGGGACGGTGTAAATGTTGTTGTCTTGCAGATGAGGGAACGGTTGGGAGGCAATGACAAAACTGGCTCAGGCTCACATGGCTAAAGCGCAGATATACCAGACTTCTTGGTATGATTGCAACGAGCAACGAGAGCAAACTGTTGGCAAAGTGGCAGGGTCCATTTGAGATCAAGCAGAAACTTGGACCCACCACTTATGAAATTGCACCACCAGGCCTAGATCAGCACAGTAAAGTATTGCATATTAATTATCTTAAGGAGCGGATTCCTCGTCCTGAGATGTTGCACGTTCTGATGATTCGACAGGTGGCTGAGGAAGAGGATCCGGAGGAACAATACTTGCCTCAGGCTGTTTCTGCCTCTGTTGATTTGGATCATTTGCCAACGGATTGTCAAGCACAAGTGAGAGCTCTCTGACATCCTGACATTTTTTTCTGAGTATCCAGAAGCAACCATATTGATTGAACACGAGACTGTGTTGACGAGTGATGCTGCTGTTACAAGGATGAGTTATCGAATTCCTGAGTGTTTACAGGAATCTTTGAGAAAACAGATTGATATGATGCTAAAGTTGAAAATAATTGAACCATCTAAGAGTGAGTGGTGCCATCCAGTAGTATTAGTCCCCAAAAAATATGGAACCTTAGGATTTTGCATTGACTTATCTTACCTTAAATCTGTCTCTGATTCCTATCTAACTCCCCATATAAATTACTTGATCAAACATTGTTAAATGATGTTTATAGTATCCCGGTGTGTGTGTAATGGACTAGTCCTTTGTGTTTAAAAGTCCCCCTTATGTGCAACCTGGTCAGTCACATTTTCCTTTTGTTTGTTACTTTTGATTATTGTTAAGTTTAGGTCTGTTTAGTTGACTAATAAAATATTGCTAAGTTATTTAATTTAATTTATGATTAGTTTTTATCGCAAAACCCAGTTATAAAAATGCGTTATACACAAATACCCACTTATAATAAGAAAATCTTATGAGACATACACGACCGTTCAAAAGTTTGGGGTCTTTTGACCTTTCAGAATGATTTCTGAAAGGTCTGAAAGTAACACTGAAGACTGGAGTAATGATGCTTGTATCACAGGTATAAATTATATTTTTAAATATATTCACACGACAAACAGTTATTTTAAATTGAAATAATATTTCACAATATTACAGTTTTTTTCTGGATTTTTAATCTAATAAATGCAGCCGTGATGAGCATAAGAAACATCTTTAAAAACCATTAAGTATCCTACTGACCCCAAACGTTTGAACAGTAGTGTGTATATATATATATTTATATGTAAAATAAGACCCTGAAGAATCATACCAAATTGGCATTAAATAACCACTAATACTTTCACACTTCTATTAATAGTTTTTTACTTCTGTTAATAGTTTTTTATTAATTTAAAATGACTTTATACTTAATCTATTATTATTGTCATTATTATTTCTGGAATTTTTGCCATATGATATTTGCATTCACCTTTACTTGGGCATACTAACAGCTCACGAGATGCCTCCGGGTCTGTTTTAATGGGAGCTCTTTCACAGGAACCACAACGGGGCCACCTGTGACGTTTCACCTTTGGGATCTGCCATTTACACTCCTGACACCGATACCATCTCCAAATAATAGCCTCTCCCCTGTCACATTCAAAGCTCAGGGCCAGCCTGTGTAATGAGATGGGTGGGGCTGAGCCACCTAACACCGACCATGTAGATCCGGGGTCAAAGGTCACCGTAAAATGTTTGAACCACCAGGTCAAGAACTGCTCTGGCCTTCTCTACAGATTAGGCTAGAATTACCTTTTTCCTTCTTTTCTGTCTCAACCCTGCCCGATCCATTTTTTACGGAGACTTGCATGATGGCAGCATTCTCATTGGATGGGAGGGTAAGCAAACACAATGAGGATGCGAATGGGGTAACAAAGTCGCACTTTGTATTTCCTTTTTTAAATTGAATGATAGCAGGCCTCTCTGATATGAGCTTATGTACCTTTTGAATGAAGGGGGGGTATCCTCAAATATAACAATATTTGAGAATACTTCTAAGGTGCATAAGTTCAGGGCCTAGGACCGACTTCAGAAAGAATCACAAACCTGTATTAACTGAAAGAAAAACGTTAGTGAAAAAACTTTATGTATAGTGCAGAGGTGGTCGAAGTACACAAATCAAGTACTTGAGTAAAAGTACAGATCCATACTATAAAATATTACTCCAGTAAAAGTACTCCTTTTTCAATTTTAACTGGGTGAAAGTACAAAAGTACTTGTTTTTTTATTTACTTAAGTGAAAAAGTACTGCAATTTTTTACGGTCTACTTAATTTTATATAGCACTTTTTTTTCATAATATTACTGCTCAAAATACCTGAGATTTTTGAAGCGCATGATGCAGTAATGTTTAATGTGAAGCTTACACTGCAATGTACCTGAGAGAAAACATTAATTTTTACCAGTAAGAAAAAAGTGCTTTGAAGCTTATTGTTTTACAGAAAATCACAGAACGTTATATATGACATGAGAATAAGTTAGGATAAACATTTGAAGGAAAATATTATATTTTCTTCTTTTTTTTTCTCAAATCTTGTCTGTTGTAAACACTCCTGGCCAAATACCCCCAGAGGGCATTACTTCACACTTGTACACACAACTGTTAATCCTTCCTTTTTTTGCTCAGATGTTATATATAAAAAATATTTGGACATTATCTAAAAATGACTATAAATAAGCACTAGCAAGATTGTTAGCTAAATAATCAGCATTAACGTTAGATAACAATATTTAGACCTAGTTATTTTCAGTATAGCCTCTCCTTGGATCGCCACCTTACTGTGGTGGAGGGGTTTGAGTGCCTGAATGATCCTAGAAGCTAGGTTGTCGGGG
>JAUMHI010000033.1:6294566-6306919 GCA_032359435.1 Enteromius unitaeniatus | reverse complement strand
AAAATTAGCCACCTCGTAAAATATGTACAAATTTCCTTAAGATCAGGCTAGTTTCTCCCATTTAGTAATAACTGGAGTGAACAGTCTATGTATTTCTATTGTCTTTGTTAGCATGCATAGCATAATAGCTGTTTAATAGTACTTAGAAAAGCTCTTATTAAAGCCTTATTCTGCATGACCACATATTTTAGATCCCTTGAAATCCACTCTATACCTTAATTTAACTACCTTACAAACTATTAATAAGCAGCAAGTTAAAAGTTTATTTAGCCAAAAGTCATATTTAATAGTTAGAACTGGACATTAATATAAAGTGTGACTTGGTATATAATCTGATTCTGCCTGAATTTTAACTTTGCACCTTGTCCACAAATACTACACTGAATCACATCGCTATTCTACGCACTGCCAATGGGAATTTAAGTGTAACCACCCTACTCTCCGTTCAGGAAAGCCATTTTGTTTTCACAGCGAATATTAGGTAACCCAAAACATGCACAGCTGATGATGGCATTTGTTTGTGTTAGAGAGCTCTTGATGATATGTGCATCAAGCGTTTTGTTTGTGGAAGAAAATGGAGTTGAATTCATCAACTTGTGGACAGCATAATTTAATGTCAAGGGGCCCATTCTCCACACTCACAGAGCTTCTTGTGGTGGCATGTGTATTATCCTAAGGGTGGATCTCCATCGTCAGACCACTGCTCGGTAACAACAACAACAACAAAGAAACAACGGAGTGACTGACGTTCTGCTTCTTTCTAACCTCTTTCAATTAAAGCCTGGAAAATACAACAGAAGCATAAACATGGAGTGACACCGCTAATGCAAGACAGCTTAGTGGGCCGCAGCTTCAATCTCTTCCTGCTCTTGCTTTTCCTGCACTCCCTTGCTTGTTTCTTTCTTTCTCACTCCCTCACTCCCTGGAAGAGATTGGTAATGCCAGAGAGGCTTCCAAGTGTGACACACACCCATGTGTCCCTCCTCAGAGGGAGGGTTTGTTTGGCCACCGGTGCCCATTGAAACCATGTGGTTTTAGCCACCATCATGGCTGTGTTTCATGCTAATTATTATGAAAGAGTCACGAAGAGAAAGAGGGGGTGGAAGGTGGCACGGTGACACAGGTTCTGTCTTTGGCCTTTAAGCAGGTGATGTGGGCTGCCGTGATCTTTGTGGAAAACTCAGACCTCCTTGAGAGATGAAGGCGACAGGATTTTGAGAAACACCCTTCTGGGTTCAATCACATCCTGCGATGCTTGCCTCTCTTGAAATGGGATTTCGAACCATGGTTTTTAAAGCCATGATATACAATAAATATAAAAATAAAATAAAAAGCCTGAATAAAAGTAGTTCACCCAAAGATTTAAAAACAATACAGTTGTCAAGCCCCAAATGGTAAATAAAGCTCCATAATAGGATATAATGACCCATGCACTCTATTGCTCTCAAGCCGTAATATAGATGTTTGTGAAAAACTAACCAAATTTGACTTTCTTTAGCAAGTCCATGAGATTTTTTATTTGAGTGAAACCTTTTCTATTCTTTATCCTGTTCACAAAACCATTCATAACTTGGTCATACATAAATCTGGTCCTCGTGGTCTTAATGACTGATCTTGACATCTTAAATTTTGCGTGTTCATGAGGGTTAATGATGGAATTAGGGGAATGACTTTTGAAAATCTCTTCAGTTTCACTACTACAATTCAGTTCTCTGACTCAGTCATATGTCAATATGAATAACCGAAGAGGAAGATTATCAGAGAATGATGTCTTAAAATTTGTTTAGTTTAAGCCTGACACATGAAATTATAATTCCAAAAAATAAATAAATAAACAAACTGAGACAAAATAGCATTCCATCTACCTTAAATGAATATAAATAATATAAATATTAGCTTCGTATCACTTCATATCTGCTGATCTTATGTTTAAGATTACATCTACAAACTTGGTTTTATCATTATTTAAATAATGATGATTGAAAAATGTACAAATAAATGTTTCTCATAAACCTAAAGCATTATATTTGATATTTACATTTTAATTTTATCTAATAAAAAATGGATAATGAAGTAAACCTAAGTTACTTCAGACCAACAAGTGTTCATCTTTGTTTTTGGGATCATTGTCATGCTGAAAGACCCAGCCATGTTTCATCTCATGCCCTTGCTGATGGAAGGAGGTTTTCACTTAAAATCTCACGATACATGGCCCCATTCATTGCTCACAGTTCTTGTGATCATTTTGACCCCACGGGGTGAGATCTTGTATGGAGCCCCAGACCGAGGGAGATTATCAGTGGTCTTGTATGTCTTTTTACTCCCACAGTTGACTTCTTCACACCAAAGCTTACTATTGCAGATTCAGTCTTTCCAGCCTGGTGCAGGTCTACAATTTTGTTTCTGAAGTCCTTTCACAGCTCTTTGGTTTTAGCCATAGTGGAGTTTGGAGTGTGACTGTTTGAGGTTTTGGACAGGTGTCTTTTATATTGATAACGAGTTCAAACATCTGCCATTAACCCTTTCAGCGGTACGTTTAGAATATTGCAGTACTGTACATTCAATTAATTTATGATCATTTTATGGTACATTTAGATTCTTTTTGAAGCTTGAGAGCTCCAGTTCCAATTCATTGTAACTACATGGAAATGAGTGAGAAGAACATTTCTCTGAATTTCTCCTTTAGTGTTTCACACTGGAAAGCAAGTCATATGAGTCTGAAATGACACAAGGGCTATAAAATAAAGGCCGAATTGTACATTTTTGGGTGAACTACTCCTCATTACTGCCCTCCACACCCCTCCGGCACAGTTGCTACAACTCACTTTCTCTCGCTCTCCCTTCCTCTCCTCTCCAGTGAGTTGTGGCGTCTTGTGAGTAATGACAAATGTTATTACGCTCCCCTTTAGATTATTTTAGCACACACTGCAGAGTAAATCACTGTGTTTTCTTAAACCACGGGTCATTTGCCGACCCCATGTTTGAACAGCTGTAATGAACCCTCAGCATTAATAACTTCTCAGGGCTGAGAGAAAGAAGCAGAAAAAAAAGAGCGAGACAGAGAGAAAGGATGAGGTGCTAACACTCTGTGTGTGTTTTGGAGAGTGGATTTTTTTTATTAGAATGGAACTGACAGATATTGCTGTTTTCGCACAGAGGAAGATATACTGCGCTCACATCCAAACCTGGTATATAATTCCTCAAATGATAACGTCACTCACTGAGATGACTGATTTTCTTTCAGTAGACCCACACGGAATCCCATGACTTTTGCATCTTCACTCATTAAATATTTAGACGAATTTGACAATGCTACCAAGATGAGTGTGGTACTCTGTTTAAAATATAGTTTAAACAAAAACGAATATTTTGAGACCGTTTACTCACCCCTGTGTCATTTCTAAGTGATTTTCTTTCTTCTGTGGAACACAAAAGATGATAAATATTTTTTCTCCATAAAACGGAAGTCAACAGGCTCAGTGATGTTTGGTTTCCAACATTTTTTTAAATATCTTTTTGTGTGTGTGTTTTTGTCACAAATGAGGGCGTGAAGCGTGTGGGTTCATATGCAAACGGTTTATTTACAGGCTCAGGGTCAGACAGACAAGATCGAGCACCGGCAAACAGAGTCAGAGTAGGCATAGCTGGAGGGAACGCCCACCAGAGCCGGGCAGACAGCGGAGAAGTCCACTTGTGCGGCGCAGACAGCAGAGAAGCCCACCAGGGTGGAGCTGATGGTGGCGAAGCCCACCTGGACCAGACCGCGACCATGCCCTCCAGGGCCGACCAGACAGTTTGAGTGCCCTCCAGAGCTGAAGTCGCAGTAGTCCTCTAAGGTGGTGCAGATGGCAGGGAAGCCCATCTAGCCAGTGTGGACGGAGGTGACGCCCACCAGGGAGGCGAAGAGGTCTTCCAGGGTGGAGCAGATGGCAGCAGAGCCCTAGTGGTTCAAGCAGATAGCGAGACCCGATGGAGTCTCTGAGCCACACACAGGCTCCAGAGGTTCTGACCATGGGGCCTCACAGTCTTCATGGAGCTCGGGTGAATTAGGTGACTGGAGACCTGGATCACAGACAGAGTCTGGCAGATCTGGCCATGTTGAATCCGGATCACAGATGAAGTCTGGCGAATCCGGCCACATGAAACCCAAATCGCATACCGACATGACTAGCGTTTCAGGGATCGCTAGGACGGGTGTCAGCTCCTCTCGCCATAAGACCTGAACCGACTGGACTTGAAACAGCACTCCTGGCTGTATTACCGGGACTGGCTGGGCATGAAACAGCCTCTTAAGTTGTAAAATCTATCTTAAGTTGTGGTCCCAATTGAGCTTTACACGGCTCACTACACCGTAAAACAGGGCTAGGACCCGTTATTTGTAGTTTAGAGACCGCAAGTATTTTTGACGGCTCTGGCAACCGCACTGCCAGGTTGGCATCCACGGGAGTCTCACATGGCTCTCCCGGCTGCGAAACTGAAACAGATTGGGTATTATAATACGAATGAAATACAAAGACCGGGTGACGATATAATGAACCTTGAAGACACACAAACACATCCAGGGATTTATACACAACAAACTAGGTCAATGGGTGGAGCCAACAAAGAAACACCATGACAACTGACGAGATGGGCAGAGACATGAGTCAAACACCAAGGCAACATACAAGGTAGACGGAGACATGAGAGTTCATGAATGAAAACAGAAAAAAACACACACACAGTTCGCTGAGCGCTGGAGTGACATCCAGTGTCCTGAGCTGGCCCATCCAGCTGATCATGACAGTTTTACAAAAGAAAAGTATGTTTTAGAAAGACATGAGTGTGAGTAGATGACAGAATGTTGATTTTTGAGTTAACTCTCCTTTTAACAGTAAAAAATATAATGCTGTTAAGCTGATAATATGTGTGTGCTCTGTGTTAATTTATTATGTATATATAAATACACATACAATAAATATTTATATACAGTGGGTACCGAAAGTATTCAGGCCAAGTTTTCACTCTTTGTTATATTGCATCCATTTGCTGAAAAACACCCCCACAGCATGATGCTGCCACCCCCATGCTTCACTGTTGGGACTGTATTGGAAAGGTGATGACCAGTTCCTGGTTTTCTCTACACATACCACTTAGAATTAAGGCCAAATAGTTCTATCTTGGTCTCATCAGGCCAGAAATTCTTATTTCTCACCATCTTGGAGTCCTTCAGGTGTTTTTTATAGCAAACTCCATGCAGGCTTTCATGTCTTGCACTGAGGAGAGGCTTCCGTCGGACCACTCTACCATAAAGCCACAACTGGTGAAGGGCTGCAGTGATGGTTGACTTTCTACAACTTTCTCACATCTCCAGACTTTATTTCTGGAGCTCAGCCACAGTGATCTCTGGGTTCTTCTTTACCTCTCTCACCAAGGCACTTCTCCACTGTATATTTACATGTCTGTATTTATATATAATTTATATTATAAATAAACATTTATTATATAAATATTTTTTCATCTGAAATATATATATATATATATATATATATATGTGAATATATGAATGTGTGTGTATTTATATATACATAATAAATATAATTAGTAAATATACATATATTATGTAAACAAAAATGTTTATTTTGGATGTGATTAATTGTTTGACAGAACAAAAAAAACATTTGTCATTTCACAAATTCTGACAATGAATGCAAAAAAGTAGCAAAAATGCCTACTCAG
Source organism: Enteromius unitaeniatus (assembly GCA_032359435.1). Taxonomy (NCBI): domain Eukaryota; kingdom Metazoa; phylum Chordata; class Actinopteri; order Cypriniformes; family Cyprinidae; genus Enteromius; species Enteromius unitaeniatus. The sequence goes on along the minus strand of JAUMHI010000033.1, from coordinate 6,301,201 downwards.
TAATGCCACGGAAAGAGGTTACTTGGCCATTGTGCTCAGATCCGAATAAAACTCCACTCATTCCTTAATTTCCCACAGTAATGATTGGGTATCACTCGGTATGTGGCCCCACTCGCACTAGTGTCAGGGCTGTAGGTATATCCCAAGGTTCTACTTTATTAAGACAACATGTCATTACTTTTGTGCTACGTTATAATTGAAAACAAAATGGATGCTTCTAAACAAAGAGATAATCACATGGAACAGCGAGATTGGCCAGCCCTTGCTTCTAAATATAGGGAAAAAAATGAACATCTATTTCTGAGGAACCACCTGAAAGTTGTTCTATTTAAGCTCGGCCTTGAGTCCTGACATCTACGTAACATGCAGTTGCTACTCTGAAACACTGAAAGGTTTTTGTTTCTTTTAAAGTGAAGGTCACAAACCTGAAACCCAAATGTCAGCACGGCTCATTTACGGAACGTCCTCATACTGGTTGGGTGTTTCTTCTTCAGTCTTCACTGTCAGAAAAGTGTGATGTGAATGTGTCTTGGTTACTGGATAAACACAAAGCAACTGCTGTATCTTTCTTTGTATATGTTTGCTAAACAGATATTGGATGCTGAAAGGGGAAAGTATGTGTCCTAAGGACGTGGGAACAGGTCTGAACAGGCTACAGCACCGTGCAATGTTTGTTGTCTAATCTGATGCCCTTAACATCATCTCTCATTTTCGCTCATTTGATTCTCTCATTGCTCTTTTTCCTGTCATCTTACCACTCATCAACATGTAGAAGCTGTTTCTGCACTGTATTTAGCTGTCAGCACATCTCTACTGGCCCACCTTATCTGTAATTAAATCATCACATGTTAATACAGGTTGATCTGTCTCAGTGTGACCAAACATTATTTGGACCCACCTCATGTGGATATATGCCAGCACCCACTTCTAGCTTTCATTCCACCAGTGTTTAGGTACCTACAGGATTTACGCTCCTTGGAAATTTCAAAACAACACATGAGGCTCTGTTGCCACTCGTCCCATTTGCACTTGCCACTTTTAACTGTCTACACAACTTCATCGGTTCCTTTTAGAGCCCGGTCTCATAAAAATGCATATGTTAGTAGTATGGCAAATAAAGTTTGTGGTATTGATGCGCAAAAATGGACTTTGCTGTGCATATAATACACAGTTTTCGAATGAATTTTTGCTAAATCACATGTTTGCAAACTATTTATACGGACCGTCATGACATCGGTTTGCCGATTACTATGGAAGTACACAGGGTCAGGCAAACTATGTATAATAATAAAAATTATACATAGATCTCCAAATGTTTTTTTTTTTTTTTTGTAATTTTTATTGTGTTTACACAGGAAGTGAAGTAAGACATATTAGACTATACATGTATGTAGACCTGCTTTCCAGGAGGCTATTGGTGCAGATGTATGTTAATTTTTATGTTTTGAAAGAAGTGTCTAACCGAGACTGCATTTATACAAGCAGTAATACTGTAAAATTATATTTAAAAAATTTGCTATTTAAATACACTTTTAACTATACTTTTTCATTTATTTCTGTGATGCAAAGCTGAATTTGAAGGGAGCCATTACTCCAGTCATCAGTTTCACATGATCCTTCAGAAATCATTTTAATATGCTGCTTAGCTTCTCAAAATAATTTTCATTATATTTTCGTAATATTGTTATCCAAGTTGAAAACCTTTGAATGAACATAATGTTTTTTTTAAATAATGTGAAATCCTTCCTTATCGAATGTGACCCTGTACCTGTCACGCTTGGACGAAACACACAGAATACAGGATGGAGCTCAACAGTTTATATTTATTAATAAAGTAAAGGCTGGTAGTGGAACTTAAAGACTGGGGATTAAAGAACGAAAAAGGGTGCTGGCTGTCTCCTGACAGCCAATACAGCAATCGCCTAATCACTTTCCTTTTCTCAAAGCAGTGTTGAACTCAGGTATGTGGGGCAAGCAGGTTACACTCGGGCCATGGACAATCCGTTTCCTCTTCCACTTAAACTCCTCTTTGCCCCCTTTAACACAATGAACGTAGACAGGTTAGTAACAGGTAAGAATGTATCTTATGAGTTGGGCAGCAGCTCTCCTTCCATCGGACTGGATAACAAGCAAGCGGAAGAGCATCTCTGGTAAGTAGACGGTGCACTTTATAACTGGGCAGGAGAATGATCTCCTGATCGTTTTCCTCGTACTCAGCGACAGTGACTTAGGTAAGCAATACAGGTTGAGTATGTGAGGTCCTGCCAACATCTCGTACTCAAGCTCAGCCGACGAGCCTGTGTCCAATCGCCAATTAGGTGATTAGGTGATTGTGACTGCACTGGGATCAGCACACAATGCCAGAGATGGTGTGACATCACTTCCCCCTCCCGGAAGGTGTGTCCTCGCACCACGAGACATCCTTTATGGGGCAAAGAGGTGGGCATCCTGGAGGCTGTCCGACCCCCGATTCTGTTTTCGCCTCCAGGCCGGCCTCGTAACTTTGCCCGGCTCTGGTGGATCAGAGGCTTTAGCGGGTCGTGGTGGATCTGGAACCCTAACAGGCCATGGAGGATCAGGGACTTTAGCAGGCCATGACGGATCTAGAGCCCTAACGGGCCATGGTGGATCACAGGCTGCCTGTGGCAGTGGTGGAACAAGGGCTGTCTACAGCAATGGTAGATCAGGGGCTGCCTGTGACTGCGGTGACTCAAGGGCAGCCTGTGGCAGTGGGGACTCAGGGGAAGGCTCTTGTGGCGTGAACTCAGGGGAACGCTCTGGAGGGTGCTCTGGAGGCGCAGACTCAGGGACGGGACTTGGGATCAGCCCCAAACAGCTCTCCTGGCCATGAATCAGGAACTGGACTTGTGATCTGCTCTCCTGGCTGCAAATCAGGAACTGGACTCTGAAACGGCTCTCCTGGCCGTGAAATTAGGAACTGGACTCGGGATCAGCACTCCTGACCATAAACTAGGGACTGGAATCGGGAACGGCACTCCTGGCCGAGACTCAGGAACTGCACTCTGGAACGGCTCTCCTGGCTGCAACTTTGGGACTGGACTCGGGATCAAAACTCTGATTGAAGAACGAAAAAGGTTGCTGACTGTCTCCTGAGGTTACACTCGGGCTGTGAACTATGACGTAGATGATGGCCCTGGATGACAAGCGAGCAGGAGAGCATCTCAGGTAAGTAGGTGGTGCACTTTAAAACTGGGCAGGGGAATGATCTCCAGATCGTTTTCCTCAGCATTAGTGTTGTTAGCTCAAGCTCACCCAACGAGCTTCTGGTCCTTAAGTCTTTTAACCTGTGTGCCTAGATAAGCTTCAGGTGAGTCCATTCGCCAGTTAAGTGATTAGGTAACAGTGCTGTGACTGCGCTGGGATCAGCGCACAATGCCCGAGACAGCGTGACCACAAAACCAGTCATAAGTAGCACAGGTATATTTTGTTTCAAATGATTAATTTGTCTTTTATGCCAAAAATCATTAGGATATTAAGTAAAGATCATGTTCCATGAAGATATTTTGTACATTTTCAAAACATATATATATATTTTTTCTCATTATTTCAATATTTTTATTTATGTTTTGGCACCTACCCTTAGATTGGAGATTTCCAAAATAGTTGTATCTCAGCCAAATATTGTCTTCTCCTAACAAACCATACATTAATGGGGTTTTTTATTCAGCTTTTAGTATAAATCTCAATTAAAAAAAAACCTTTGTGACTGGTTTTGTGGTACAGGGTCCCAAATCTGATATTTAATGCATCCTTGCTGTATAAATGCATTCAGAAAAAAATAAATAAATAAAATCCCACTAACTGCACACTCTTGAATGGCACATTTTCATTTATTAAAATTACTAGTCTTGGTTGTGTAAAGTTATATCTATGTAACTATGTAACACCAGTAAAATAGATAACTTTTGCATGATGTGGGCCAGGATACAAAAAAAGTGGAGGAAACTTACTCAGAATTACAGTTTTACAGCCCAGATAATAAATGTTTTATTGAGTGATTTATTAAGTGTTTTAACAAAAATATGCTCTTCTAAGCTGTATGATATACTGCATGCCTACTTATTCCCTAATACCTTGTGCCCTGGATCTTACACACATGAAGTCTGTAATAGAAAGTCACTAGCAGATATTACACCCCATGTGCCACTGAAACAAACAGGGATGCTATTAAATGTGTGACAACAGCTCATCCACGTACCATAATGTCTGTGATAGGGGGACAAAACAAATTGGGTTAAGAGGACACACAATATGGCAAATTTGCCACGTTCATCCATCCATCCTTGTACCACCTAGCAAGAAAAAAAGGGGGTTCTGGAAAGGTTGTGGTGGTAATAACATTTCTCATGTTGGGTAAAGAAGCAGAGAGCGTGTAAAGACAGACCTGGTTCCTATGGGAGTGCGGGACCAGCTGCGAGCACAGGGTGTGAAGTGTAGGGTTTCCTCTGAACATGGAGACTGCCAGTCTGAGGCTGTGCTTCACAGGTATGCCACAGACACTGAGGACGTTCATGTTTCAGCCCACACCAGACCACCTGGGATGCTTATCTCCCTGTGGAGTACCATGTTTCACACACATACATAGAGTTATACATATTAGGTGAACATGCACACAGTTTTTCTCTCACATACTCGCGTTAATACGCAGGGCCACACACATCAAGTTCATATACACACCGCTGACAGCCACACACACCTTGTCTCGGTGCAGAACTCTCACACACAATCACTCTTACACACACAAACTAACTGACACACTCACCGGGTGTGTCCGTCAAACAGACAAGCCCGTAATGAGTAGATGTGCTCTAGCCGGTGACCCACGTCTGCTGTGGGCTGGTTTGTGTGTGTTGGATGAATGCAGCGGGTGTCATCCGGCCGGCAGGCTGCTTGACCTCTCATGGCCTCTCTGCTATCTGCAGTCACAGATCAGTGCCCCCAGCTCTCGTTCTCCACGTTTCCTCATGCCACTGCTCTTCATGCCTCGCTCGCTACCACGGGGCAGTTTCCTGTGTGGGCAATATATAACACTATTAGAGTTATCAATATTTATAAAGGTCTGTTTCTGAAAATTCTGTTTCATTACAAATAATAATATGTAGCCTCAGTCATTTGCTGTAGACAATTTTGTTTAGGTATTGTAATATTTGTGTTATTTGTTTTTATTTATTAATACTGTTTATACTTTTTGTGTAGTTACTTTCCTGTCACTTTGTGGCAAAATATTTTGCAGTGTTCACATATTGTTTATTATTGCATTTATTTAATTAAAATAGTTTAATTTCAAAATGTTGATTACAAAATGCACCTACATTTTTGGGATGTTTTTGTTGAATAAAATACTATTGTTCAATATTTTTTATCATGGAGGATTTATTTTAAAAAAGTCAAAAAATCTTGTCTCGTCTCATTCTCGTAAACCCAGTGTCTCGTGGGATAAGTGTCTCATCACACCCCTAGTATTCATGTATTCATTCTTGCCTTATGCTAAGATGGGAAGGTTATTATGTATTGGACCTCAATGATTCTGAAGCACTAAACTATATTTTATTTAATTTTTAAAGTAGTTTAATATAGTCTTTAGTGTTTAGTTATGCAGTTTTGTTTTGCCAGTTGGAATTGACATACCATATCACAAAGACAGAAAATAATTTTATCCTTCTTGTTTCAAGCTTGTTCTTCAAATATCACAAAAAAGATTCATGTAAAAACCAGTTTCACTTAGCAATTGCAAGTAAATTTAATAAACAATTTTAAGGAAACCAGTCGTAACTGGTCATTAAACATGAGTCAGAAAAACTGAAAGTCACTATTGCAAAAGTCAATACTTGTGTGCAATAATGTGTGTTGCAATAATGACTGAATGACTGAAATAATCTTAGCAGCACTGGGACAGCTTTGCAGATTGGGAGGTAAAAATTTGAAGCTGTGGGCTACGTCCACCTCTGCCCTGCTGACATGCAGAGGTGAATGGGGCACATGACATACCCTGAAGCCAACGATTACCTCTTTTGTCTTCTTGTCATACAGAGAGTTCATATTTCTTGCTCTCTCACCTCTTCTATGCACATGGTCGCATCATTATCATCAAATAAGCCCACCACTGTGGTGTCATTACTGAACTGCTCACATCCCTAGCAAAGTTGTATGTCTACAGCTTAAACTGTAGATGGCTGAGGACAGAGCCCTGGGGGTTGCCGGTACTCAAGATGATGGTTTGGGAGGTCTGGTCATAGATCCTGACTGCCTGAGGTCTGTTAGTCAGGAAGTCTAGGATCTAGTTGCAGTGTGGTGCACAGTCCAAATGCCTTTGTTTCATCAGTTAATGTCATTTGGTAGCTTTAAATGCTGAACTGAAATCAATGATTTTTCTAACATGAGTGTTATGATTGTATACTAGAGGGCCAAGTGTGTAATAAATGATGTGGTATCACATCCATCGTAGAATGGTTTTGCCCATAAGTGCAATGGATAAGGTGTCCAATGTGGGTGGGATGTGGGGCTTGACGTGGGTCATGACCTGCTGCTTGAGGCACTTCACCGTGGCAGGGGTGAATGCAATGGGGCAACAGTCATTCAGGCATGTTAGTGGAGATTTTGGATATTTTGCTTTT
>JAUMHI010000033.1:6215239-6254847 GCA_032359435.1 Enteromius unitaeniatus | reverse complement strand
GATCCTGACTGTGAGTCCTCCACGTTGACTGTGAGGTCCCAGGGTTAGAACCTCCAGAGTCTTTGAGTGGCTTGGAGTCTCCACTGGGTCCACTTATGGCTACACCCTCTCTGGAGAGGTCGGCATCAGCCGTAGATTCTCCAGAGCCCCCATTAGTGGCTGCTCAACCCGTGGAGGCAGCTGAGTCGCGGTCCGGAGGATTCAGGGGGATGCAAACACAGTCGGTTGGGTCCCAAAGAGTGCTTCCACCATCGGTCCAACTGCGTAGGGCGCATTCACTTCCTGTCAGGTCTCGAAGGGCGTATTCACCTTCAAGTCGACCTAGAAGAGCACTGTTACTGACTGCTGACCCTGGTGGGCATCCTCTCCATGGACTCCACCCAAGTGGGCGTTTCCGCCGCCCGCTCCTCCCTGGTGGTCGTTCCGCCTTTATCAGCGCCAGGAGCGTCTAGAATCTGCTCCTTAAGGGGGGGGGCTATGTCATGCCCAGCTGGGAGCTGCCAACTAAAGACTGTGTTTGGCACTCCAGCTTTCTCTGTACTTTGTGTTTTGTGTCTGTTTTCAATCATTCAATCAGTGCCACCTGTAAATAAACCAGTCTGTTTGTCTGTCTGTCACGGATCATTGTCTCAGTGTATGCCGTCAACCCAGTGTGTTCATTCGTATTCTTGTACCCTGTTATCATAGTCTGGATTTATCGTTCTCGACCTCTGCTTCCCTTGGATTTACGTTTTCGTCTTGCCCCTAGGAATCTGTTTACTGGTACGTTTGACTCTCGCCTGGATTTTCGTTTACTCTTTTGTCTATGCCTCTGCTGATTCTGATTGCCGGTGTTCGACTTTGTCTGCCTGACCCTGAGCCCAATAAACCCATTTTGCATTTGAACTCACACGCTTCACGTCCTCATTCGTTACATCAAGCAGCTGCCAACAACAAGATGACTGTATAACAAGCCTGCAATAAAAGATTATTTATGGTATAAGATTGCATTTATAAGTTGCTTCCTCTTACACTTTGACACCAGATTAGAGACAATCAGTTGTTCATGGCATTTGAAACAATTATACTCAATATTACAATAAATAATAATAAAATTTGTACTAATCTAAAATTTGTTATATCTCCAACAAAGTGTCTCAATTTTAAATTCTACATTATGTACTAATCTTTTAAATTGCCTCCAGTTGCAAATTTCCAGGTGCACACTGAAACTCTTCAAACCATATGCCACATGTGCTGTGTGATAAAAGACAGGAATTAGTTGTCACTTCAGAAAATCAAACACCTGAACATCAGAAGTCCCTGAACTGACATGTTTATGAAAACAAGAGGAAGAGGAATGTGAGAAAGTAGTAGGTGATGTATAGTGAGGGCATCTATGCTGCCTTGTGGATAATATTACAGTATCTGATTTAAAAAGAAATGAAAAGAAAGAAAAGGTAACACTTTATTTCGATATTAACTTTGCAACTACATGAAACTACAACTAACAGTAATTAGAGTATTACTAGACTGTCTTCTTAATATCTTATCTTAATATCTTCTAACGCTTTTTTGTTGGGTCCACAACATACTTAATACTGACTATCAGAAATCAGAAACTTTGCAAGTATGTTAGTAGTTGTTCTGATATTATATTTTTTTCATATTAAATAAATAAGGAATAATTCACAATGGGTCTTTGCGTTGTGGCTGCATTACCACGTCGGTTGTGCATTGTTTTTTTAATAATCGACTGGAATCAATTATTCCGCTTATACTACAGTTACCACATCTTAATTGTTGACATACGTTGTATTTCAAGACCTTTGTCAGCTTTTAAAATGCTTATGTATGTAGGGCTCATTTCTTGGGCATCTCATCACATACTTCCATTGCTAATTCCAAAATGTCATTTTAGATGTGGAGGTTTGAGTGGTTGACAGCAAACTAACGATGTTATTAATGCTAAGAAAGACTAATAGAGAAACAGTAAGTTTAACTGTTTCCAAAACAGTGCTCTTATTACCTTGCTAGTGATAATTATAATGTGGATTTTACTGTGACAACACATTTCTGTGCAAGTATGTGCCCATACTGTCCATTTATGGGTTTGTAAAGGAGACTAACCAGGAGAAAAAAATAACTGCTTTTCGTACATAATAAAACACATTTTGAGTCACTGTTATTTTGGTCCTACTGTACTGTCCTACTCTGTTTTTATTTGCTTGGTCATTATGGATTTTGGTTCTTTTGCTGTTAGGCTGGAACAGACTTTTAAATAACGGAAATAATTTGGCAAAATGACAATGAACTGTAATGCGGTCAATACCTGCCTGGAACTACTTAAGATATGAGTTTTCCTGAACATTACTGCACATTTTAAAACTTCTGTCAAACATTTTGAATCAATCATTCAGCAGGCCCTTCTGTATAAATGTAAAATACTTCTATAAAACAATCTTGTATTTTCTGAAAGAGAAAAAAAAAATTAAAGAGAAGACCCAACAGAAACCGACAAGTCTACAACACACCTATGTAACACTGTACAGTTTTTGTGGTCAGCTGATACACACTTTAGTGTGTGATTGGGAGAAAGGGAGGAGACAGAGGAAAGGTATCGCAAGAATGCTGACGTGACCACTGCGCAAGAGGAACGGTGCCATTGGGCAGGCCAGGCAAAATGCCACCCCTCTCCCAGCTCACCCTGTGCTTGATCCAGGAGAAAATTATCCTAGGATCCTCTATTTATACAGTGTGTATATTTACAGCGGTGGATGATTGGGATGCTGCAATGTGCGAAGGCTATGTGAAAACGTTGCCGTCCTTTCTGGGAAAGAGTTATTCTGAGGCAGAGAAAGTTTTGGCTGATGCTGGCAAAGCTGAATAGCATAACTACCATGACTTTGAGGGCTTGGTCCATTAAACCTGCTCTGAACTAACCCAAGAAATGTTTGGATGAAACATCCACTTTTATTTCAGAAAGCTGTTGCTAACACTATCATATCAAACTAAAGTAAAAATAAAATAACATAAAGCACAGAACATCCTGATGTTCCCTTAGGAACCCAATTATAAGAGGTATTCTAAAGGCACTAGAGGTAGGCTGGTTTGCTTTAAAAATGACAGAACTTATTTGCAAGTGCTGACTGATTAGCATGTGGCTGTTGACATACTTGTTGACAATATTTTCACTTTATTGGGGGACATGTAGAGGCACCCTTCCTGTGCCCAACCATGACTGTATTGACATAGTAGCGTGTTGTCTGTTAGCGTGCTTGACCTACACTAAGGCTGAAAAGGTGAAGGGTTGAGCGCTGGTAGCAGTGTTCGTCTGTAATCTATGTCTCCTTAGACAGTGATGCATGGCCACAACTGCTATGTACAGCTGGATGTTAACACAGCTACATGTCAGATTTAAGGCTGGGAGATGTTTAACTAAGATAGCAATACCGGATCTACGAATGACACTGTCATTTATGAATAACGTGAATTTGTTTCTAAACAAATTATGTTTTTAATGTAGTCTAGTGGCTATGCATATGGTACACCTTTTCTGTGTGGAGCTGTGATTGGGATTTCTAAACATTTTCCAGTAAATTACTATTAAGCAAGTGTTGCTTTATAGGTCCTTTATTCTTTTCATGTCAGAAATCTGACTGGTAGGATCAGAACAACTGGACATACATTTAACTTAATCTGACAAAGTGTAAATTTATAGCTAGTACTGTGCTGGCTGGCTTCCATCTATCAGTCAGTACTATACTAACTGTCTGCTTTAGGTGCTTCAATGTGCATTGGTTATAAGTGCACCAAAAGTTATTTTAGCAAAGTAACAAAATAGAAACAGACTCATCAAGCACCCGTGGCATGCTGGATATTCAGCGAATGCTAACAGGGGTTTTTCACAAGCGTTGCTAAGAGTGGTATAGTGTTGTCCCAAACACGTATCCGAATAAACAGAGTGCCCTTTATTTTGGTTCATGTTATTAAAGGCATCAAACAATTCATTAGTTGAACGCTATCCACAATTTGCATTGTTAAATCCTGTGTATATTTACTTACCAAGAAGATTTACAACCTTTGCGCTCTCCAAGGGATTTCTGGTTCACAATGTGTTGAAAGGTCTTGATCACAGTAAATTTAAACTCATAAATTCAAGCTTTGGTAGTATTTTACAAAAATTCTATCTATCTGAACCTAGTGAGGGTCACTGGGGCAGAGGAAAATTTTAATGCTAATTCTATTCTAATAATCTTAAAGCAAACAAGATGTTGAACTTTCAGTATTAGTAAACTCTTTGTGATTGTATAAATTATTTAGAAACTCAAAATGTATTTAAAATAAATTTTAGATCTATCTATGCAATCGTACATTACATTGACCTTGATTAATAAACATAAAGTGTATTGTTCAATGTTAGTTTATAATACATAATGCATAACAAACACACTGAATCTTATTATAAAGTGTTAACAAGTTAAATTATTTTGGAAACTGTGATGAACTGTATCTTGGGACATAATTAACCATCAAAACATGTGCATATGTTCAGGAATATGATGCTTTAAGTAAATGATTCTTGTTGAGTTTATATGAACTGAGTTAATTACTTGCAATGAACTAGGAAATGTCAGTTATCTGAGAAAATGATGACAGAAACAAAAATATTATTGGTCATTTAATAGGATATGTGAGGTGGTATCAATTCCCATATATCCGTTTGAAACACTGCTCCATAAATGGAAAGAGGGTATTTATATCTAGATGCGACCACAAGGTTTCCATACACAGTATGTATTCTCAAGTATCTACCCTGATTCTCACTTCAGCTAGGTCATGCTAAGCTAAAGTCACAACAAAAAACATGAAAAAAATAAAGCAATTAAGTATAAATAAATGAGGTTTTTGGGTAAAGTATATAAATCTTTTTTTAAGAATGAAAGCTATTTCTCTTTTTTTTGCAATTGATGCTGAGCACTCGTATTAGTGGCCGTTCATGTGCCACATTAAGGGATAAACTCTATGTAGTCCTGACAGCCATGGGGGATTTCCATCATCATCATCCGGTGGACGCATTTAAAATCCCATCCCCAGTGACTGCAATCACAAAAGATATATTTGGACTCTCTAGAAATAAAATTATATGAGAGGATTTTTTAGGCAGGCAGCAGGACATCACGCCCGTTAGGATCAATGTGATTTAAGCCATAGGTCGAACTACACTTATGGTTGGCAAAAAAGCGTCATTGGGAAATATGCCTGAATATACCAACAGCTTAGCGCTGCTGATTATTTACAGTGATGCTTGTGAAACTGGAAGAATAAGCAAAAAATTTGAAATAGTAAAAAAAAAAAAGTTACTAAATATTTAAAGAGCAACCCTTGTTTTATTATTTTATTACAATAAAAGGGTTTCTGTCCACCTGTTTAACCAACTGGAATGAGTATTGTGTGGCTCGACCTTTCAGCTGCCCCATGAGGTGACCCCCCAAGTTACAAGCACAGGAGTAACCCAATAAACACATCATTTTAATCAAACACAGCATGTATTGGTTGATAACAAAAAGTCTGTAAAATGTTTTTAAAAAGTACCACATCAATTAATAATAATTGAGTTAAGCATACACAAATGTTTAAATCAATTATGGAAATGTTTAACATTTTTATGATATATTATTATAATTTATAAGATGCCAAATTGCCAATTACTTTTTTTTTTGTCTCTATCACTCCAACAGAAGGCGCTGTTGCTACAATTCAGCTAAATCTTTTGTTATTTTGGCAAGGTAAACTAAAATAATACTTTTTAAATGCAATACAATGACAAGTGTGCATGAATAAAAAGTTGAACATTAGGTGTTTTGACTATTTTTCTTAAACCATGAGGAGGAAAAAATACTGAGCAACCTCATATTCCTTGAGGCATTTGTCACACATATCAATGACCACATCAATAGGGACTTCAGTATTTCACAACAGTCTTGGTTTATTTACTTATTTATTTTTTACATTTTTTTCTATTGCAAAACTATTCAGCACACTTTATTTATGATTTTGCCTCAATGAAATCATGATTTTGCTACTTATTAATAGTAAGTAAAGTAGTTGTTAGCTTTAGGTATTGAATAGGAATGAAGAATATGGTGAGGCAGAATATTTGCAATTTATAAGTACTAATAAACAGTCAATGTGTTAATAATAGGTATGCTAATAAGCAATCAGTTAATAGTGAGCTTTAGTTCCTTTATTAATTATTTGGGTTTTTTTATAAAATAATTAATTTGATGGCCTCAATTTGAACTTTTTTGCCTTCAGTGGGTAAGAAAGGAGAAAAAGAGAGGAAGGGCTAGGGTGAATCCAACACTTTGGGGGGCTGTCCAATGCGCTGCCTTAAATTAGCCGTGGGAGAGGTTGGACTGAGGGTGGAGCTTTGTGCTGTCACTATCTCCCTTGTTAAGTATTACCTGCAGTGCTTCAGTAGGTTAGCTGCACTTTTGCTGTGTGTAAGGACAGAGAGAGGAAACATAGCAGTGAGATCAAAACCAAGCCTTGAGAAATCAAGGGAATCATCCTAAATCTTGCTTGGACACTGCAGTGCATCTATTTTTGCAAGTTCATGCAGTGCAACTAGCTATTAAAATATGGCTGGTTGTCTGCAAAGAGGAAGGCTAAGTGCAGCAGGAGCAACTATTAAGTGCCTGTTTATATTGATTTCATTAGGATCTTGTCTCTCTAAAGTGGATGCAGACTCTTTCGACGTGGCTTTCCGCCATAGGAACCAACCTGGACCTACTGCTGAGACAATTTTGGTAGCCAACAATGGGATTAGAGTTCCCTTTGGACGCTCTGTTTATCTGGACCCTATTAATGACCTTGTGACTGAAGTGCATGCAGGAGACCGCTGTCACATCACAGTACTGGACAATGACCCACTGGCCCAGAGACCTGGAATGCTTTCACCCAAGAAGTTCCCCTGCGCTTTTGGAGCAGAAGAGGTAAAATATACTCACTTTGGTTCCCGGAGTCCAAGCAAAGATCACATAAAGCTGCAGATGAGGTATGACTCCCACACAGACACAGTGGTGGTTCCTTTCATTCTTGAAGTAGAAGTGGTGTTTCAGCAACTGGAGGTTGTCACTCGTAACATGCCTCTGGTTGTGGACAAGCTAAATGGGCTAAGCAACCCAATTGACAAGAAAACTTTGGAGTTTGCATTTGAAGATGGTGTCACAACATGTAAGGTGACCACGCTGGTTGGTGCAGGCAAACTTCCCAGGTATGGCAGTCTTACTGATAACGTTAATGGTCAGATGATTAATTGTGATGATTTTGTCAAGAAAGGAATTCAATATCAGCACACTGCAACCACCAACTCTCCTAACAGAGACTATATTCCGATGCTAGTGGAAGTACAAGATAATGATGGCAATGCAATTCAACAGGAACATTTCCAGATAATGGTTAGAATCAAAGAGGGCACTGAAAACACACCACCAAAGCCTAGCTTTATATCTATGATGATGATGGAGATTGACCAATTTGTGATGACAGCCATTACTTCAGATATGCTGGCAGCTGAGGATATTGAAACATATTCTGATGAATTAATCTTTAACATAACATCTCCCCTGGGCTATCAGCAGGGGTATATTATCAGCACAGATGATCAAAACCAGCCAATCACTTCTTTCCATCAGAGAGATGTTAAAGACCTGAAAATCGCTTACAAGCCTCCCTCTGAGGATTCAGATGTAGAAAGAATTTTCCAGATTGAATTTGAAATTGTTGACACTGACGGAGCCGTTTCAGATGCTTTTGCGTTTATGATTGTTGTGAAGCCGATGAACACTTTAGCTCCAGTGGTAACCAAAAACACAGGACAGCTGCTTTTTGAGGGCCAATCAAGACCACTCTCCAGCTTACAAAATTTAGAGATCAGCGATGAGGATAATCTTGATGATGTGAAGATTACAGTTATTGATGGCTTAAAACATGGAGAGCTGACAGTGCTAGGGTCTCAAAGAAAGTTTTTTACACCAGCTGATCTAGATGCCGGCATTGTTGTGTACCAACATGATGGAAGTGACACCTACAGTGACAATATTATATTCAGAATGACTGATGGCAGTAATGAAGTAGAGTTTTTATTCCCCATCACAATTGCCCCCACTGATGATGAACCCCCCATTATAAATGCAAATACTGGTATTGTGCTTTTCAAGAATGAAGTGATGCAAATTTCCCCCTTTATCCTGAGTGCCACTGATATTGACTCAGAGGATTCAACAATTAAATTCATACTAGAAGTGCCATACTCAGACATCGGTGAGCTGCTCCTTAAGCAGGTAGAGCCTCCTCCAGATCCATCTGCGTGGAAATTTAGTGCAACAGATGAGATGTTTGAACAGGTGGTGACAGAATGGTTTCAGCAGGATATTCTGGACGGGAAGCTGTTCTATCGTCACAAAGGACCTCATAGTACCACAACTGTGGTTGACCAGTTTGTCTTTAGAGTCCAGGATGACAATGATCCACCAAATCAATCAGGAGAGCACACTTTCACCATTAAAATACATCCAGTGGATGACATTCCTCCAGAACTTTACCCTGGCACCACATTACACATGGAAGTCAAAGAATATGAGCTGACATTTTTCAAGAAAAAATATCTACGTTACACAGATCTGGACTGTGATGACAGGGATCTTAAGTACACCATCATCAAACCTCCTACTGACACAGATGAAAACAACCCTGTTCCTCTTGGTGCCATTGTGCTGACTGATAGCCCTGACATCACAATCAGTGAGTTTACGCAAGCCCAGGTCAACCATCACAAAGTGGCATACAAACCCCCAGACCAAGAGCTTGGTATTACTCCCAAAGTGGTCCAGTTTACATTCAGTGTGGAGGATACTGCTAGTAATTCAGTTGATGGTTTGTTTACAATCTTTTTACAGCCTGTTGACAACAAACCCCCTGTAATTACTAACACTGGTTTCACTGTTCTGGAGCGAAGTACTTATATAATAACCAAAAATGAACTCGATGCCTCTGACCAGGACACTGAGGATGAAAACATAAAATTTACAGTGACTCAGATTCCTAGGTTCGGGCAGCTGCAATATTTAGAAATCGACATGTCTAATGGCCAAACATTTGTGTTGGAGGACATTGAAAACAGCCGACTGGCCTACATTCACAGTGGTGAAGAATCTCTTCATGATGTCATTAAGCTGGACATCAGCGATGGCTTCCATGAAGTCCCCATTGTTGTCAAGATCAGCATCAAGCCAGTCGATGATGAAACTCCAAAAATTATGTTACCTGCTGGTTTGCTAGGGGCATCAATTGATGTGCTTGAGAATGGTGCAACAGAAATCACCAGTAATGTTATCCAGGGTCGTGACGAAGACACAGATGACCTCATGTTGACTTTCATAGTTGAGGAGCCTCCTAGGCTAGGAGAAATAATGGTGAATGGAGCTCAAGCTGAGCGCTTCACCCAGCAAGACATAATCAACGGTGTTGTTGTCTATGTTCACACTAGTGGGGAAATTGGTCCCATTAAAGAGCATGATTCCTTCAATCTTACCATATCTGACATGTCAGATGAATGGGTTGTTGGTGGCAACAAAGTCCAAGGGGTCCGTGTCCATGTCACAATTCTCCCTGTAGATAGCATTCCACCTATAGTAAATGTTGGCAGTCAGTTTGTAGTAGTTGAGGGTGAGAAAAATGTTATTACATTAGAGCACATTCAAGCTGAGGACATTGACACTGATAATGATGATATTTTGTGTACTATTATCGTTCAGTCCACATCTGGCTATGTGGAGAACATCTCCCCAGCTCCAGGCTCTGAAAAATCCAGAGCAGGCACTGCCATCACTGCATTCACCATTAAAGATGTTGGTCTAGGTCACATCTATTATGTCCAAAGTATTCACAAGGGTGTGGAGCCAGTGGAGGACAGATTCACTTTCCGCTGCTCTGATGGCATTAACTTTTCAGAACGGCACTTTTTCCCCATTGTCATCATTCCAGCCAATGATGAAAAGCCAGAGATTTTCATTCGTGAATTTGTTGTCATGGAAGGGATGAGCTTGGTTATTGACACTCCTATTCTGAATGCTGCTGATGCAGACATCCCAAATGACGAATTATATTTTGAAATACTTAAAAACCCACAACATGGAAACATAGTTCAGCAGTTGAGCACTGGAACACTTCCAGTGGTGAAATTTACCTTGGAGCAGATCAAGGAGGCTTCCAATATTGTTTATGAGCATGATGACTCTGAAACCAAGAAAGACACTTTTGAAATTCGACTCACTGATGGGAAGCACGCTGTTAAGGAGAAGGTCATTATAATGGTTATTCCTGTTGATGATGAAACCCCAAGAATGGCCATCAATGATGGCCTAGAAGTAGAAATTGGAGAAACCAAAGTAATAAGCAACAGAGTCCTGAAGGCCACAGATCTGGATTCTGAAGACAAAGAGCTTACTTACATTGTCCGGTACGGCCCTGGTCAAGGCTATCTTCAAAGAATTACCAAACATGGACTTGTCATTGGCAACATTAGTATCGGAATGAATTTCACTCAAGATGAACTTGACAAACAGTTGATTCAGTATGTTCACACAGGCCAGGAGGGTGTTCGTGACCTTCTGAAGTTTGATGTAACTGATGGAATCAATCCCCTCATTGATCGCTACTTCTACATTAACATTGGCAGCATGGACATGGTCTTCCCTGATGTTATCAATAAGGGTGTGACCCTCAAAGAGGGAGGTAAGGTCACCTTGACCACAGACCTTCTCAGCACAACTGACATTAACAGTCCAGATGAATATCTAAGTTTCAGCATCACCCGTGCTCCTAGCAGGGGCCATCTTGAAAATACCGATCTCCCAGGGGTGCCCATCTCCACCTTCACTCAGCTGCAGCTAGCTGGCAACAAGATCTACTATATCCATACATCTGATGATGAAGTGAAGATGGACAGCTTTGAGTTTGAGGTGACAGATGGCTACAACCCTGTCTTCCGCACCTTCCGTGTATCCATCACAGATGTCGACAACAAGAAGCCAGTCTTGACGATCAACAGGTTGTTATTGGGGGAGGGAGAAACCAAGCTGATCACACCCTTTGAATTGACAGTGGAGGACCGTGACACACCAGACAACCTGCTGAGATTTGTAGTGACTCAAGTGCCAGTTCACGGTCAGCTTTTGTTCAATGGAACGAGAGTCATTTCCTCATTTACCAAGCAGGACCTAAACGAAAACCTTATAACTTACAGGCACGATAGCACAGAGACAAATGAAGACAGCTTTTCTTTCACAGTTACTGATGGGACTCACACTGAATTTTACGTTTTCCCTGATACTGTATATGAAACTCGCAAGCCTCAGGTGATGACCATTCATATCACCACTGTGGACAATGGAGTGCCTCAAATCGTTGTAAACAAAGCAGCACCCACTCTTAGGGTTCTTCATACTGGGCACCTTGGATTTTTGATTACCAGCAAAGCTCTAAAGGCTGAGGACAGAGACAGCCCAAACAAAGTTCTTAAGTATGTTGTAACTGAAAACCCTCTTCATGGCTTTATCATGAATTCTGCTTTGGGCAATGATAGCATCAAGTCCTTTTCACAGGGTAAGCTATTCTAATTTACCTTTGTTTCTGAAATATATTATCAAACCCTGCCACCGCTATTTAAATAATCTCAAACTTCTCATACTTCTTTTCTCCTTATTAGCTGATATTGATGACATGAAGATTTGCTATGTGCTTCTTGATGGGTCCAATGCCACAAGTGACATATTCTACTTCACAGTGGAAGACAATGGTAAGAATGTCTCTTCCTTGCCCCTCTCATTAACTGGAAGGGTCATGTGTCACAAAAGCTGTGGAGGAATTTCAAAGCTTTCAGTTGTTCATTTAAATCAATTTTGCTAAAGGGGACCTTTCTAGGTTGGTTTATAATTAGCCGAGTATTTCTTTGTCTGAGTCAGTATTAACCAATTTTTGATGCTTCAGTGCTTCTTGATTTCATGTGGTCAAAATGCCATGAGTTTAGCTGTCAGGCTTGGAAATCAGACTGTATGCCACCTCGTCATAACACACAAACACACATTCAGACACGAAAAAGGAAACAATGATTAATCAAAGAAACGTTTTCTGCTTGGATGAGCCTGGACAAGTTGGTATAGCTTTAGTGGTGAGTAAATTATAGCATGTGGAGTGAGGATCTTAAATGAATTTCTAAGCATTTCACAGAAACTTTAAGCAAGACTGTTTATATATATATGTAATATATAATTTTTATTTACATCCAGTGTTAATGATAAGCATAAACAAGGTTGTGTATTTTTATGAAATCCTTAATTGCAAACTTAAAAAGGAGCAGACATTTGCTTGTTAGTAGCTGAACTGGTGGCACTTTAACTGTGTAAGAACTGGAGCATGCACTAGGGCTGGCACTGCATCTCTTTGGCAACATTTCAGCTGGAGGAAGTCACTGCTATAAGAGCCAAACAAGATACACATTGTCAAAGCCTTAGCCAAGATGATCGAAACAATACCATTTAGATATCAACCGAAAAGAATCTGGTACTCAGAAACAGTATTAATTTTTGAGTACATTCAACTTTATATTGACACACTGTGTTAGGCTGTCCATGTAGGCTATACCTAATGGTTAGGAACGGAACAGTTTCACATCCTAGCTGGAGGTATATTTACATATACATTTCTCAAAGTAACTCTCAGCTTTTGTTAAGACTGACTTTACAAACTTTAACCTCCAGAGTACCTAAAGCTATAAATAAATAGCAGTTTTAAAGATAACCAATTTTTCCCTTTTCAATTATTTTGAATGATTTCTGTTTGAAAAACCAGCAAAAAACCGTTTACACAAAAATAAGAAAAATTAAACTAAGCTATGCACAGGATATACCAATACACACATCCATGTACGGATCAGAGTTTCTAAGGCCAGAAGATGGGGTTGCTGTTATGGATACCAGCAGAATGCTAGCCGTAATATGAGAGTTATGTGTTAGCCAGATGGTAATATTTCAGTTGCTGTTCAATTCTTTCTATAAAGTAAACAGTTGCTGTTGGACAACATACCTACAGTACACAGGTCATTAGACTTTATTTATTTTAACTTTTATGTTATATTTCCACCCAATTTGCTAAGCTAAACCACAAAGGACTTCACAAAGCCCATAAACCATTTTAAATCAAGCTTATGCATCTATACAATATCTACTATATACTGTACTTGCTGTGTAAATGTAGGATGTGTAAGATCAGAATGAATTTCAAACAGCATATAGGTGAATCAACTGAACAAATACATTTTTAATTTGGGTTTGTATAATGAGTTAAGGGCAAGTTGCCAACCATATAATTAATGTATTAGCCTATTAACAAACTAAAAAGTTTAACTTACATTTGCTGTCAGCATTCACGTAAAACATACTTCTATAAAGTACAAGCTTGGGTTTAATAACAGAAATTACGCTGTTCGTATTAGGGACATAACTCATATCCAAAGCAATGTTATATGATCGTTTGTTAGATGGTGGAATGCATTTCCTCTGAGATTTGTGGCACCAGCTACACTGACCCGAGTGTAGAAGTCATTGCAGAAAGGGATTTGTGTGTCAAGGAGCAAAGATCTGCTAACAGATCTTCTTTCAAAGATCTCTGTATGCCTGACTGAAACTCAAAGCCATTACAAGATATGCTGAAAACCCTGGGGCTTCCCCTTGCCTAGTTTATCTTTTGAGCTGAAGAAGATGGAGAAGATCGTACTGCTAGGTTGGTTTGGGATTTTTTTCCAGCAATTACTCAGGATAATAAAACATGGTTTTTGATGGAAAGCCAGGGGAGAAAGGCTCAGTTGCAAAATCTAGTGAGGCATCATAGTTGCTCTACAGGTCAAATTCTAAGGAGGCATTACATGCACAGTATCAGGTCTACAAATTCTCTCTCAAGTTTTGTGGTTTCTTTTTCACAGACGTCTGCACCTAATCTGTGCGTCAGACATGTAAACACCAAAAAGATTTACTGCTGTTTGGTGCCAGTGGCAGCCACAACCACATTGACCACAGGAGCCACATCTCCTTTGCCCTGTTTCCTCCTTGCAGCTCTCAAATTTGCTAGAGGGTATGATGTACTGTACGTTTCTGGGGTTATTCTTATCTCTCACAGTTCTTCCTGTGATCTGAGCCTTGAGATCACCCTATGGTGCCTTTCCCTCCTAAGAATGCTTTCTCTTGATCTCTCTTCCTCTGCCTGCCTCAGACAACTTCAGGCGACTGGTGTCAAAAGGGTTGTGGCTGGTCTACCATGCCATAATTCATCGTCCTGTAGTTTGGGGATCAGGTGCCTGGCTTTCGCAGTTGTCACGTGGACAAGTACAGTACCTGCCAGTGTCCAGTTGTCAAATATTCCCCCTGTGGAATGCCTGGAATTACATGAGGCGCCTAACATAGACTTTCAAGCTTGGTGCTTGTGAGACGCCATTATTAGATGCAGAGGAAATGGCCAAAACTTCTCAGGTCAGAAAGATGTGACCCATATTTGAATATGACTTCATGTTACCTCGTGAAATCAGATTGGGTCTAATCTGAAGCATGGTCATACTTCATGTTTGGGATACTTAACATGGCCCTAGTTCTTATAAGTATAAAAGTACATGGATGGCCACTTTAGTCTTGTAATATGCCTCTGGCTGTGAATGTTGATATCCTCCCAGCATTCCCTCCCAGGCCTGAGGCTCTGTACATCTATTGACCTATGGCACCAAGGTGAAGATCTATCAGAACTATCAAATGCCAGAGTCATTACATGTAACACATCAATCTTTCTATAAGCAAAACCCATTTTGATCTATCATCTGGTGGGCCTAAAAATTGTTTCATAATAGCAGTTAAGCCAATTAATTCCTTTGGGAATTGTTACTGCCAACTTAAAACAAAGGCGTACTTATGGTTAGAAAATGAAAATTAATTACTCACCCTTATGCCATTCCAAACCTGAACATTCATTAATTCGTCATCAAAACACCAATTAAGATTTAAAAATTTGATCGTTTTCTGACCATGCATAGACAACAAAACAACTATCACAGTCAAAGCCCAGAAAGGTACTAAGGTCATTGGTAAAATAATCCATGTGACATCAGTGGTCATAATTTTAGAAAGCTATGAGAATACTTTTTGTGTGTCGTGGTACTCCTGTGAACACACAGCAGAAACTGACATGGAAGAGTAGAATTTTTGTTTTCTTCGTGCACAAATCTATCCTCGTAGCTGTAAAGTCAAAAAGGGTAACATTTATTTTAAGGTTTAATTCTTGCCATTAACAAACAATTGACTATGACTTCTGCCTCAATAATCTGTAGATGTTGAGTTTAGATATTGGGTAAGATTAGGGATGTAGAATACAGTCATGCAGACTATGTGCTGTATAAGTACTAATAATCAGCCATTATGCTAGCAATAATAAAAAATCTAGTTATTAATGAAAGTTTTAGAATCAGCGTTAGCATCAGTTTTTTTTTTTCCCCAGAAGCTATTAGTGTTATCTTTAAAGTGATAGTTCACCCAAAAATTTAAGTTCTGTCATTAATTACTCACCCTCATGTCATTCTAAACCCATAAGACCTCCGTTCATCTTCAGAACACAAATGAAGATATTTTTGATGATATCAGAGAGCCATCTGACCCTCCATAGACAGCAATACAACTGAAATAATCCCGGATTCAGAAACGTGGTAAAAGGTTAAGTAGGTTAATAAAAAAAGCCTTGCTCGTGTTGATAGTGACTGGGTAAAGTCACGGCATTCTTCTTTTCTGAGCTAATCCAAAGCTGGAGTGCATCAAATTATTTATCACAGCGCGTCTTTTTCTGAGGTAAATTCGGTCTTATTCCTCTCAGCACGAAGCGTACAGTAGCCGGGATGAACTTCAGGTAAACTCTCGCTGCTAATGTGGGTGTTTACATGCGGCACGCTCTGGATGGATGATTATCAATTGTGCGCTAGCGCGTGGTCGCATTAAGAGATAATGAAGGAGACGCAAAAGACTGGACATCGCATTGGTCTCACATGACTTACTTTATCACAGAATATTTGTTTTCGATTAGACTTAGTGTAATGGTAGACATGTCAACCTTTTTACAGATATAACACTATTTTAGTGATGCGTTTCTAAATGAAGATCACGCAGACCAAGGGGGCAGGCAGCGCACCCTGTTTGTTTTCTTCATTTTCTAAATGCACAAAATTGTGTTGTTATTATATGTGTACACAAATTAAAGTAGACCCTTCACAGATTTGATTGATATATTGCTCTTATCTGTACAATCAAAACTCAAGGTGTAATTTAAGTTTGTATCGGCGTCATCAGGAGAAGACGCCTCAAAAGGCATACATGCGTTTGCCGACCCCAGGGGGTTAATGACAAAATTTTCATTTTTGGGTGAACTAACCCTTTTTTTCTGCAATATTAAAGGCTGCTGGTGACTTGAATAAGTGTGACTGTGACCATTAGTTAGCCCTGCATTCTTTCTATATATTACTGCAGTCATAAATACCTCCAGAGCTTCACACACCCCTCTGTGATGCCTGAGCTCATTAAATGAGTTAGCACCACTCAGTGATGCTGATACTTACTGGGATTTACTGCCGCTCCAGCTTGTATCAGAAACCATTAAATACTTTGTAACACCACAACACAACTGCTATTGCACTGCACATTCTCATGACATGTACTGAACTAAAAACAGCATTCTGAGAAAACAGTCTGAAACACTCATGAGAAAACATTCTGTTTTCAAGGGAGACACTTTTGTGTTGTTTGTTCATTGTAGACACAAATCCCCCTAGAGTGTAGAAAGAAGCAGAAAGAACCATGACAGTGGGTTTGGGCCACCCAGACAGTGCCTGCTGTCTGCTTCAGTTGTTGCTCCCATGCACAGATAAAAGCTGACAAAAGGGGTGAACAAGGGAGGGGATAAACGCAGGGAGTGAGGATACAGCTGTCTGTTCCCAGTCTTGGAATCTGAAAACCACTAAGAAATGGTGTGAGAAACAGAAGAAAAACTGCACAGTCAGAAAACTGAGGTGGGCTCCACAGTCACTCTTAAACAGCACCTGCCTTACAAACAGCAATAAATCTATTTAGGAAATATCCCCAGGTGACTGTCAACTCTGATGGCTGAAATTACTCTGGAAATGACAGTACATTAGTGATAGTGGATCAAAACACCAGTTGCAAATAAATCTGTTTAGACTACATGGCTATAATGCTCTTCTTCCGAGACCCAGGCAGTTAAACTAATAGGCAGTGACTAATAAAACGTAATGCCCCTAAGAAAGTGTATTTTTTTTTACGTAAATCACGATAAGATTTAATCAAGTAACTTTTTAGGGCTGTGAACTCCAAATGTATAATTAAATGTCTAACGCACAACTATCTTTTCATGGTTTTTTTGGTAAAACTTATGAATAAAAACAAGTATTAACTATAAACTACAACTTTTTCCTCAGTAAATTCTTAATTTGCTGCTTATTAATAGTTACTGAGATAGTTGTTAAGTATAGGTATTGGATATTATTAGAGATGTAGAATAAGGTAATGTAGAATAAGGCATTAATATATGCTTAATTATTACTAATACATGGCTAATATTCTAGTAATATGCTTATAGGCAACTACTAGAGGGTAAAAACATCCATATGTCTTTAGTACAATAACAACTAATAGATCACTTAATTTTTATAATTTATTAAACAATAAATAATATTTAGTCATTTATAAAAAAAAAGAAAAAGAATTGTAGCTGCTTTTCATAACCTTGCAAACTGGTCTTTAAAAATCTATAGCGGCTTTGTTTTAGGACATGGTCTTTGGTAAAAACACCA
Organism: Enteromius unitaeniatus; assembly: GCA_032359435.1. Taxonomy (NCBI): domain Eukaryota; kingdom Metazoa; phylum Chordata; class Actinopteri; order Cypriniformes; family Cyprinidae; genus Enteromius; species Enteromius unitaeniatus. The sequence continues at coordinate 6,236,912 of JAUMHI010000033.1, read as the reverse complement.
AAAATGCAATCATCTAATAAATTGAGTCAATTATATTTCTAATTTATACTCACTCTTTACAGAGTATTGTGCCTTGTGATTGTCTTAATATTTTATGCCTTTAATTGTTCTTATAGTACCTAACTTTCGTTGTATTTTTATATAGAATAATCACTACAAATTATAGTATTTATAAGCATGGAATTTATAGAATAGAGGGACATTGTCTCAATTGCAAGTGGAACTATTTTCCATAATCTTTCAGACAAAGTGCCCTTATCCAGGGCCAGAGAAATGTCATAAGGTCTCCGCATCACACAGGTGACTGCTGTACTCTGAACTGAAAGAGAGCCTTCAGTCTGCATGTTGTCCGTTTGATAATCCTCTGATACAGCCTCACTAAGCTCAATATCAGTTCATATACTCAAACTGGGCAGTATGCCTGAGAAAATTGTCTCCTGAAGAAAGAGACACTTGGCTGAGCTACGATACGGTTCCCCTTTCCATTAAGCCTTTGAAACATGCTTCATTTTTTTCACATTGTGCCTTTGCAGGATGTTTAATAACCAGCTTGTTTTTAATTCTTGTTAATGCGCTCAGATATGCAGTTGGTGCATCTGGTATGTGCCACTGTATTCACACTCCTGCGAAAGCTTAACAAGAGATAAAACATCTCATCTGAATGAGGCTCCCCCACATTGTCAATGTCAATCTGCTTCGATGTGTTTAACGACTCTTTAGCAAACTAGGGCAAAGATAAAAATGATAAATGAGTTGTATATTTTTAGGCAGAGCTGTCAGACACTTGAGCTCGGTCAAGGCCAATGCTGTCACGTTAAACTGAGCTGTTTCCTAAACTGAGAGGAGGGTGGTAAAGAAGAAGGCCAATTTATTATCTATTGTAAGGTATCAGGGCCTACAGAATTACTAAAATGAATACCAAAAAATCTGAATAAATCTGAGCCAAGAAATAGTGTCCAAGAATGTAACATACCTTTTGTCTTTAAAGATAATCAGAGTCATGGGATAGCATGGGTTATGGCAAGATGGAATTGAGGATACTTTCAAAGTCATTACAGCTCTTTATCCTACTTCAGTCACTCAAGATTCAGGATCCTCACAGCTTAAATCATTTAGTCCATGGAGAGAGTCTAATCCGATTATACTTTAATCTGATTACTCAAAATGATAATTAGTCACTAAGGTATGTAGGATTTGATGGAAAAGTGCTGGAATACAAAACAAGATCTATTTTGTTTTTCTGGGATATGGAGGTGGCACATTTGTAGGTCTAGCACATTTGCAAGTCTTGGTGACAAAAGATCAGTCTCCTTTATGACCCCTTCTGCTATTTTCATCTCTTTCAACTCTCCATCTTTTGTGTTAATCTGCACCAACCATAGTTTTCCATAACTGCCTTCTTTACACTATGGTATGGGCTTTCGGCATGAACCTGACACCTCGTTGGACTCATTCTTTTTCTACCTCATTCAGCTACCAACAAAAGTAGTAAAAAAGACGGCAGTGTGGACATGAAATATTGAGTATTGACTTTACAGTAGTAATGAGGGAGAGACAAAAAAGGGTGGAGAACGTCAAGAGAAAACGAAACCACTCCAGGACATCCACAATCAGGAGGATCATGTTGCGCTCATTTTGGCCCCTCTTTCTTTTTACATATCTCAACTTGAAAAACATGAATCTTTAGCAAACTGCATGTTCACAAGGTGCTCAAATACAATTTTTTTTATTTTAAATTTTTTTGTTTCATTAAATTAATTGTGCTTTTCGCTGTTTGAAAAGGGGGTAACAAACTAAAACCACAACCGTTCCGTCTAAACTGGGCCTGGATATCTCTAGAAAGAGAATACTACATTGTGGATGAGGATGCAAAGTTTCTGGAAGTCACCCTCAAACGCCGGGGATACTTGGGAGAGACATCATTTGTCAGTAAGTATATTAAAGTTTTTTGTTATAAAATATCTGTTTAGGCCTATATGATAAAATGACAGGACTTGTGTGGAGGTTTAACAAAAACAGCTCATTAAATCTTGGAATCCTCATAAAAACAAAACTGAACCACCTTCATTGTCATGTCTGTATATATTTAGAGATAGTAAATAATGTTCATTTGCAGCTGTTACAAGTTGGTCCCTCTGTGTTTGGTATTTTCACAGCCCTTTAAGTATGACTTACAATGTTTTAAATTGTACCAGCCTTTTACTGTGCCTTAAAGTATATAGTTAAGAAGTAGTCAGCAGATATCATAAATCTGTTCGGTCAGTTTGAGTAAAGTGTTTTTTTTTAAGGCATTGCCACCAAAGATGGTACAGCAAAACAGGACAAAGACTTCCGTGGCAAAGCTCAGAAACAGGTCCAGTTTAACCCTGGCCAGACTTCAGCCATCTGGAGGGTGAAGATATTCACAGACCAAGAGTTTGAAACTTCAGAGATGTTCGAAATCCAGCTTTCAGAGCCAGTGATGGCTGTTCTTGAATACCCCGATACAGCCACTGTAGAGATTGTAGATCCCGGTGATGGTAATTAAGCCGTTTTTAATGATTTGCTTTGTCTATAAAACACATTTCTAGTGTGTGTGTGTGTGTGAGTGTGTGCACCACAATGGAATATTCACTTTTAAGCACTGGAATTTCTACCTTTCTAGAGTCCACAGTGTTCATCCCTCAAGCTGAATATCGTATAGAAGAGGATACAGGAGAACTATTAGTTCCAGTCAGAAGATCGGGAGATGTCAGCCAAGAACTAATGGTTATTTGTTACACGCAACAAGGTGAGACCTATAAAATCATCACACAACCTATTGACAGGATTATGAAAATATTACCTATTACAACTTACAGGACCTTACATGACCTTACTTTAGCTGTACTTCTGGTCTACATTCTGTAGTACTTGAAAGTCTGTTTGTATATATAAAAAATATTCCTTCAATACAGGCAGTGCAACCGGAACCACCCCCAGCACAGTTCTCTCCTATTCAGACTACATCACAAGACCTGAGGACCACACCAGTGTCCTGCGTTTTGATAAGGATGAGCGGGAGAAGTCGTGTCGCATCATAATCATTGATGACTCCCTCTTTGAGGAGGAGGAAAGCTTCAACGTTTCCCTTAGTATGCCGATGGGTGGCCAAGTGGGAGCCAACTTCCCCAGCACCAAAGTGGTCATTTTGGCCGATAGCGATGATGGTGAGTTGGCTAGAACTAAGTAAATAATTTTCCAGTTTTATGTATTTTTAAAATGCAAGTCTTATACACACTAGTGTATTTGGGACTGAGCCTATATACATACTGTGTAAGCCAAACTAACTATATTCTATGCATTTTATTTTTCTTATCCACAAAAATGCTTTCATGATTGAAAATGGAGTTTAAAGCAGTGCTGGGCAACAGTTAATTGCGATTAATCACATCCAAAATAAAGGTTTTTGTGTACATAATATATAAATGTACACTTTGTATATTTATTATGTCCATATAAATGACACACACATTCATGCATTCATGTATTTAAGAAAAATCTTATGTTTATATATTAAATACATTCATATATATATAATATAAATAATATAAAATATATACTGTATGTGTGTGTCTTTACATAAATAAGGAATATACAGTACACACACATATCTAGTATTTTGGATCGCAATTAATCATTACCCAGCACTAGTTAAACACAACTTATTCATTCTCAAACACAAAACCGTCTCCTCCATGTTCTGTGGTTATATTGACATCTCACCTGTTTCTTAGTTGTTCTTTTATTACCCACGTTTTGAAAGCATAGGTAGCCACAGTACAATCCATCTTTACTTTGCGGTCATACCACTGTTGTCCTTGGCAGCATGGTAACACGATAACCCAAAACATGTTGAAGGAGCACAATTGAGGCCCCTATGACCTTTGTAACGACCCATAAACCTCAGCAAGGAACCTGAAAGAGCTTTGTGAACATCCTGTCCAGGCAGGATTTAGGATTTATATGCATTACTCAAAGGAAACACAGTCCAAATAAGTCATCTTTGAATTCAGCACGTTCAAAGATTAATTCAGGAATTCACCATTGAAAGCATAGCCTTTTTATCTTTTGATTTTTAATAAATGTGTTTCTTCACTCATTAAAACAGTCTAATAGTTGCAAAAAGCACAATCAACAACTGTCCCATCCGCCATTGGGGAATTTACCCCAAAAGATATTTATGTGTAAATAATGTATGTTCATGCCTAGACTAAAGAAGTGAAGATTAATGTGCATATTGTAGAAGCTCAGCGTCTTGGTGGGTCTGGAAGGGCCCGGCAGTATATTTGTGTCTATTTTCAGGGGGGGTGGGGACTTTGTTGGATAGACTTGTGGTCTGGATGCCAGCCAGAGTTGGAATCTTTTTGTTTTGTCTCTGACTTGTTGTCTATGGAGGTGTCACTACTCTCTTTTTCTTTGTATGACCCCTCAAACTTACGGCCTCTTCCCCCACCCTAGAAAGCCCTCTCCCCTCTGCATTCATTTATCATGAGCTGGTGCTGATATCGCTCTGGGAGCATCTCAGACCTCCCAAACACACACACACAAACATAAACACTCAGACAAGTGCATCTTGACTGGAGTAGACTCAACGGCCTTGTTTCATCAACAACGGTCTAGTTTCTAAAGGCGTTGAAAATGATGGTAGGTTTCCTGTGCTGTCATGGGGGTGACGGGAGATCCAGATCTCTGTCTAAAGCACTAATGGGTCTAAAACATCTCTGTGAAAGATAAAAAACAACTTAGCAACTTAGAACAATGGCTCTAAATGTCATTTTAGCTGCCCTCCTCTCGGCTTCTGTTTTGCTGAAGGTACTACAGGGTCCAAAGGAGAACCCATTTGGAATCCACGTTGAAAATCTTGTATTCCAAAATTTAGAAAACTTGGAAAATTACATGAGTTAAAAAAAAAATGCTTATGAAATAAAATGAGTGAAATAAAATGAAATAAAATGAGTGAAATAAAATGATCTTTCTTCTCGGTACAGAGCCATCTTTCTATTTTGGAGAGACTGAATATACGGTGGATGAGAGTGATGGTTATGTGGAGGTGAAAGTGTGGAGAACTGGAACAGATCTTTCAAAGACAGCCACCGTCACAGTCCGTTCCAGAAAGAGCGACCCTGTTTCAGCAGAAGGTAGAGTGTCAGTCAAAAACAACAGCTGCTGATATATGGTTTTTCCCTAATAAAAAAAGGTCATGTATATGAGTTTTTTTCTCACCCACTCTTTTCTCTTCCTCCCAGCGGGTCTAGATTATGTTGGAATCAGCCGTAACTTGGACTTTGCTCCAGGTGTTACCATGCAAACATTTCGTGTGACTGTTCTTGACGATCTTGGCCAGCCAGAGCTGGAAGGACCAGAGACGTTTGAGTTGGTTTTGCGTATGCCCATGAACGCAGTCCTTGGAGAACCTAGCAAAACTGTCATCACCATCAATGACACGGTCACTGACTGTGAGTGAAGGAAAACAAATCATTTAAATCATTAAATACATCCATTGTGTTTATTTGTTTCAGAAGACATCAAACTGTAGATAAAATGTGTATTAGAGCCAATCAAAAATTCGAAATACAGTCACGTTAGTTGAATGACACTGGTTAACCAAATCAATGCTGGATTTTTCTGCAGTGCCCAAAGTCCAGTTTAAAGAGGCGGAGTACAAGGTAGATGAGGCTGATGAAGAGGTGAAGGTAATGGTGTACCGCAGTGGCGACATCAGTCAGAGATCCACAGTCCGCTGTTACACTCGCCAGGGATCTGCCCAAGTCATGATGGACTATAATGAACGACCCAATACTGACGCTTCTGTCATTGTGTTCCTACCAGGTCTGTTTCTTTTTTCGACCTGTTCCTCATCCAGCCATTCATCTATCTACATTCTCATTTGCTCTTCTTTTGTATTTGCACATATACAGGGGAGATTGAGAAGCCATGTGTAGTGACTTTAGTGGATGACTCAATTCATGAAGAGGATGAGGAGTTCCGCCTCGTTTTGGGCACACCTAAGAGCAAATCACCATATGGAGCTGCTATAGGAGAACAAAAAGAAGCTCTGGTCTCCATCACTGACCATAAAGATAGTAAGTATTCTTTTTATCCTTATTCTTGAGAAATATCTGCATAAAGGTCTTGATGAGCTTCTCTCACAGCCAACATAACTACTTTTCCACTGCAGAGTCCATCATCAGGTTTGCTGAGATCAAATATAGTGTTAGAGAGCCACAACTTCCTGGAGAAATTGCTGTAGTGCAGATTCCTGTCCTGCGTCAGGGCGACACTTCCAAGGTCTCTTTGGTGAGAATTCACACCAAGGATGGCTCTGCAACTTCAGGAGAGGACTACAATCCCCTTTCTCAAGGTCAGCAGAAGAGCCATGAAGGCTTCAATATAGAAATACCATAAAATGCCAAAGGATTATCATAAATTGTTATACAATGGCCAACAAAGCATACAACATCATGCTCAAAAATGGTGGACAATTTACACAGCTGTAGATAAGCAGGATGATTATCTATTTCCTTTCTGTCTATCTTCGTTCGCATGTCCTTGCAGATGTGGAGTTTAAAGAGGGTGAGACAGAGCATGTGGTGGAGATCCAGGTTCTCTATGATGGACAAAGAGAGATTCGTGAGGCTTTCACCGTTCACATGAAGCCTGACGAGTATATGGTGGCTGAGACACAGGTCAGAGACCATCATCTCTAAAAATACCCCCAGAGACGCCACATCGCACAGACACACGCTAACGTGACTCTCTTGCTAAAATAGCCATGCGGCAGCTGCCTCTGTCAGCAGGAGCCAATCGCTGTCTCCAGTCTTTCAGGGGAGCCTGTATGATGTAAATGGGCCTCAATAGACACAGTGACCTATAAAGGGAGTTATCCACTGAACATGTACAAAACCCTTTACAGTCTAGGCCTTAGAGCCATTTTGTTTTTGAGTTTTTTTTTGCCGTCTTGTTGACAGTGAGAGTCTGAAATATGGCAGAAAATAAAATTGAGAAGAGTTCTTGAACTTGGGTCACCTGCACATAAACCTCACACGTTCAGTCTCTGACTGAGCATTTAAAATGTGTTTGGAGCTACTACATTGAGTTCCAAAGTGGTTTTCTTGACAAAAAAAATGAAATTCTTAAATATTTTCTTAGGAACATATTATTTTTTCTAAGTCAAACATGACTCATTGAACTCACTGAACAATACTTTAAAGGCCGTCTTTTTGCTTTGCCAGCAGAGTAAAGCAACTATCATATTAAGCATACAAACTATTTTTGTCATGACAAGCTTGACAGGAGTTTAGCATTCACCATCTTTTTTGCATTTCAAAGATTTATCATGTTAGGGTTGATGCCGTCTATGGGAGTGTCAGAGAGCTCTCGCAATGCATCAGAAATGTATTAATTTGTTTTTCGAAGATGAACAAAGGAAATTAAGGTAGCCTAATTAATGACAGAATTTTCTTTTTGGGTGAACTATCCCTTTAAATATTTGAAACAACCCAATAAATTAATTAAACATCTTACGCATTTAAGACAATTTTTTAAAATTTAAACTTTACTTTAACTTTAAAGGCAATATTTTGTAAGAATTATAAAGAAACAAGTTTTGTCTTTACAAAAAGATGTAAAAACCCTTTGTAAGAACATAAAATATTAACATTTGTTAAGAATGATAGTTTTTTTTTTTGTTTTTTGTTTTTTACAGCTGCTTATGTTATTGTAGGTTTTCCTAAAAGGAGATTGGTAGCCAAAATAGTTGTCTTTTTCTCCCTAGATGAATAAGGCTATTGTGTACATTGAAGAGATGAACAGCGTGGCTGATGTCACATTCCCAGCGGTGCCTCAGGTGGTGTCTTTGCTTCTGTATGATGATACTATTAGGGCCAAGGACAACCCCCACCCTCCAACTGGCTTTCCTGTTGTGTGTGTTACAGTGAGTAATGTCTGTTAATTCCAATTAATCATTGTCCTTTTACATATTTTTTAAATTAATTGATTAATTATTATTATTTTATTTTTTTTACATTTAACAAATAAAAAAGGAAAATATTGGGATATACAAAAAGTTGAAATCTTGCAAATGGAGAGAGTGAAGTGACCTCATCACATAAAAAAGCCAGTCTCAGTGAACAATAATTGAATGTTGTCATTTATGATTATGAGTGGATATATTAATATCTGCAGTTTTAGTCTCTCATCCTTCAAAAATAAATAACTAAATAGCTAAATAAAGAGCAGTAATTATATTTTCTGATATCTCTTTGTGTTTGTGTTCGTGTTCTATCAGGCCTGCAACCCCAAATACTTTGACTTTGACAAGACTGGCTCCATTTGCTCAGTGGAGAACATCAATGACACAATGACTCAGTACCGCTGGATGGTTAGTGCCCCTAGCGGACCGGATGGAGTCACCAGCCCCATGCGAGAAGTGGACACCAACACCTTCTTCACTAATACCAAGTCCATCACGTTGGACTCCATCTACTTCCAGGCTGGTTCTCGTGTACAGTGTGCTGCCCGAGCCTTCAATGCCAATGGAGACGCTGGGCTGGAGCTCAGTTCACCTACTGTGGTCATCAGCCGAGAGGAGGGTGAGGCTCTAGATTTACTAAGATTTACTAATTCAACAAAGCACTGACTTTTGTTTGTACGTTTGTTTGTGCATTTGTTACTGTTTTCTTGAAGATTCTAGGAAAATGAATAAGATCATTTCATTCATTTGTCTGCCATCTTTAGGCCTGTGTCAGCCTCGTATACCTGGCACAGTTGGCGCTGAACCGTTCTCGGCTAAAATCCGTTACACCGGCCCGGATGACCCTGATTACCCAAATTTAATCAAACTCACTGTTACTATGCCTCACATGGATGGTAAGTGACCATCTCCTTCACAAACAATGCTCTGTTAAGTGAGTACATATCTAAAAAGTCAAGGATATTAATCTCCACTCCTTCCTCAGGCATGCTGCCCGTTATCTCCACACGTCCCCTTTCAAACTTTGAGCTAACCCTTAGTCCAGATGGCACACGAGTAGGTAACCACCGCTGCTCTAACCTCTTGGATTTCAACGAGATCCAAACAGCACATGGTTTCATCACTGATGCCACAAAGAACCCAGAAATTATTGGCGAGACTTTACCATACCAGTACAGCGTGGCCATGCGTAGCACCAATTCCCTTCGATTCTATCGCAATCTTAACCTGGAGGCATGTCTGTGGGAGTTCAGCAGCTACTACGACATGTCAGAGCTGCTGAATGACTGTGGAGGATCCATTGGCACAGATGGACAGGTAAGGATTTTGTGAATCTGTCTCCTTCAAAGCTATGTTCATTCAATATTTTAAGCTAATTTTTAAGGTAACATCAACCAAAAAAAAACTTCAATGCTTCTGAAAGTTTCTAATGATGGATTTATTTAATGAAACATTCAGAAAAAGAGTAATATTGCAAAATACTTTTACAATATAAATATTACAATATTACAATTTCTAATATACTTTAAAGTGTAGAAGGCAAAGAATACTTTGTGAATTTTCAGTATCATTACTCCAGACAGCACAGGGGTCTCATTTTTTTCAGGTTTTTTGATGACTACAAAGTCCAAGAGAAGAGCATTTATTTGAAATAGAAATTGTTTGTAACATTATAAATGTCTTTCTCTAACTTTTGAACTATTTAATTTTAATGTCTACTTGCTGGATACATTTTTATATTTCATATGTGGAATTATTTTATGTTAATTTAGTTGGTTTTGGTCAGTCTAAATGGGTCCCATCTTATCAAAGAAACAAATATTGAAATATAAATAAATGACAAAAAAAGGAAATAACATCTTTTTGTCAGGAACTACAGTTTGTTATAGAACAAAGAGATATATGCAAATGTTCATGATAAACATCTTCATATAGAGAAAAATGTGCATTTCCAGCATCAACACACAAAAAAACTGCATTTTTAAAAAATCCTTCAGTTTACACACGTTTTTAATGTATTTTCCTCTGTTCCTGTGTCTGTAGGTGTTGAATCTTGTTCAGTCCTATGTAACCCTGCGAGTGCCTCTGTTTGTGTCCTATGTCTTCCACTCTCCCGTTGCGGTTGGTGGCTGGCAACATTTTGACCTACGGTCTGAGTTGCGGCTCACCTTTGTGTATGACACTGCCATCTTATGGCAGGATGGTATTGGAAGCCCACCAGAGGCTGAGCTGCAAGGTATTACTACAAGTGATGCATCATAAAACTCAAGAAAATTTAATGGTGAAATTAATTAGACATTAACCTGTCTGATATTGTTATTTGTACTTTTATTTTATAGGTGCCATGTATCCCACCAGCATGAGAATAAATGAAGAAGGCCGTCTTGTTGTCAATTTCAAGACTGAGGCTCGATTCAGAGGACAGTTTGTCATGTCTCATCCAGGTAACCCAAAATACACAGGTGCAGATGAACACACACTCACATCAGCTGACAAGTTCTCACTGTGCAGTCAAACTCTGTCCCAAAGAGAATACTGTATCTTAAAGCTACAGTACAGTGCCCCCTTCTGACAGAAAACTTCTTGTCACTACCCTCCTGACAGAAACCTTTACTACCCTCTACTGGAGGTGACATTATATTTCACAAACGTTTTATCAATTCCTTTATCTATACTATTAATACCATTCTGATTAGGCTCCATGTTTCAAAAAGTCAGAAAGCTATGTTATAATCGAGTAACCGCAGCTCGTGATAAACAGGTGCATTGTTAGCATTATTATAGTTATGATAACAACACATTATATAACCTGTTTTTGTAATATATTTTGTAGTTACCCTAACGCAGTAAAGTGAATGGACACCATGTAGCGTTATGATCTCCATCTCATTTATTTCTTTTCTCTCATCGCTTGTAAATCTAAACATGATTAACAGTTAATGTTAGTTTTAGGCCTGTGCTAATATTAGTTTTGTTTTGGTTAGTCTCTTCTCAGATTCACGCCGTGGTAACTTTGTCAATGCATGGCCTCTGATTGGTCAATACACTGGCATTAGATATATCTTTTTGTGAATAATATAAATGACGTGTATTATTGATAAAATAAGCTACGCAATTTCTACATTTTAGATAAATATAAATATTTTATTATAGTCATGTTTAATTGGAATTCAAAATGTCTGGTGTTTCTTTCAGGAACCACTTTGTCCTCCATGATAATGTCAGCGGACCACTCTGGCCTCACATTCACTCTCTCCCTGATCAGAACTGAGCCCACTTACAACCAGCCCATGCAGCAATGGAGCTTCGTTTCTGACTTTGCTGTAAGTTTAAGTCCAGTTTACTACCTGTTGTGTCTTTTAGGTAAAGATAAATGCAGTAAATGCGGGGTATTGATTGTATGAATGTTAAAAAGGTAAACTAATCATATGTGTGTAGGTGAGGGACTATTCTGGAACCTATACTGTGAAGCTGATTCCATGCATTGCTTCACCTAACGGGGAGTTCACAATACCCCCTGTGTGTCACCCGAGGGAACCCCTCACTTTCGACATGGACATCCGCTTCCAACAGGTTGGTTTCTCCTTTTCACTCTCATCTAATCCTACCAGTCGCAATGAATATTTAGGCATGACGCTTATTATTTTATTGCTGTTTCTCAGGTGAGTGACCCTGTAGCAGCAGAGTTCAGTCTGAACACGCAGATGTTCCTGCTGTCCAAGAGGGAGCTGTGGCTGTCTGATGGCTCCATGGGCTTTGGAGAGGGCACGGATACTGCCTTCATGGAAGGTACTAGAATCCATAAGCGTTACAATATAATAATTTAAATATTAGTTTAGGTGAAAATAGTTGAACTACTAATTCATTTAGCTTGAGAGTGAAACTTTTTTCCGATCGGTTCTCCTGTAGGTTCAAACATCTACGGTCGTGTAATGGTGGACCCAGTGCAGAATCTGGGCGACTCTTTCTCCTGCAGCATAGAGAAAGTGTTCCTTTGTACTGGCACAGACGGCTATGTGCCAAAGTACAACCCTACTAACAAAGAGTATGGATGCCTGGCTGACGCTCCATCCTTGCTTTATAGACTCAAGATCCTGGTATGTATTTAACCTCATATCCTCTTGCTGTACTGTCCTTTTCATACAAATGTTTATTGTGACCCTGGGCCACAAAATAATTCTTAAGTCGCATGGATATATCTGTACATTTTACTTCATAGGTCAAAATTATTGCTTTTTCTTTTATGCCAGAAATTTGCACAAAAACTCCATTTGTATATCCGCCAAATAATGTCCTATCTAAACAAATCATACATCTTCATCTTTCAGATGAAGTATAATTTCAGTTGTGACTAGTTTTGTGGTCCACAGGCTTGCCACTATAAAATGCTGTGGTTTCAAAAAAAAAGTTGAAAAATACATTCTTTCCTTTTCCATAATGTTTTAGGTAGTTGCACCACATTACATTTTACAGTCTATATTAAACTTGCCTTGCCATAAACAGGTCATGTTTCAAATATATTCTATATTTGGTCACACCAATATAACTCTGATTTGGCAGACAAATAGATAGTAAAATATGAATGAATAACACATATTTTTAAGAATTTTATTTTTTTAAGCCTTTCTTTTTGTAGTTGCTGTTCTTAAGGAAGGTGATAATACTGCATTAGAACAGTTACTTGGAACAGTCTTGTCTTAGATGAATTTATCAACTTGTTGGTGTTTGAATTTTAGGACAAAGCTCAGCCAGAAACTCAAGCCACCACCTTTGGAAATGTCCATTTCGATGCCAGTCTTGCTATGGATACCCCTGGAGCCCTGCCTTTGACTCGACAACCTGGATCGGATGGTTTCACCCTGTCATCATCTCCCCTCTTCCAGGTCAGAGACTCGCAATGATTTGGAACCATAGTAAAACCCAATTTAAACCAGAATCTTGAGCCTTCTTTCATTTTTGATTCTTCAGGTAACTGCTGGCCGTGAATGGTTCATCCACACCATCTACACACTCCGTTCCAAAGAGAACGCCAGTCGTGGTAAAAGAAGCCTTGAGTACCACCACGCTATATCCTCTGTTGCTGACTCTGGTGCTCAGTCCCGAAGTCGACGTGCAGTACCTGACCCAGAAGCTTTCGAGATTGGCACTGAGAATAATCGAGGAACCAACATTCAGCACATCGCCCTGGATCGCTCCAACAGGCTACGGGTGAGTCAGCCATGGGGTCGGGAAACCTACCTGGAGCACCCTCTGGTGGAGGAGAGCCTGGGCAAAGGGCCTGGTTCAGATTCCTCTCTTCCCGCTGGCATGTCCACATTGCTGGGGGTGGCTGGGCTCATCCTGCTGGTATGCCTGGTGGTAGTTCTGGTGGTTCTTTTAATGCGACGCAAGAGGAAAGAGAAGAAGTACCCACCTTATTCCACTTCGTCCTGCACAGCGTACAACAGAGAGCCCATGAAACACAATGTGGACAGCTCTGAGGTTTAAATCACCCCCTGTTCCCTGTCATTAAGACATGCCAAAACTAACTTTCACTGTGGTGCTCTTCTTAAGAAGCAGCTGAAGATGAGGAGACAGAAAGATTCTGAGATCTTAAGCCTCAGTTCAAATGACAACATCCAATATGTGGCTCTTTTGGAGCTTCAGTGAAGACATCTTGACTTCAAGAATCTTCATATAACTTAGTCAAACAGAAGGAAATTGCTTGTTGCCTTTTTCTTAAGATTAAGTTTGAGCTTCATAGTACTAATTATTTTAGCGTGCTTCCATTGCTAAATCTGTGAACCAGAACTGGCCACAGTGAACCTGCTCAGACAAACAGAGCAAATCTGTGCTTCAGCTTGTGCCAAACTTGAATAATCCGCAAATGTAACAAGCATTGCTCCATTATAGAAGAATCAACGTATTCTTTCCCCAAGTTCAAAAAATCTTCCATTGTAAACATGAATAAAAGTTACATTTACTTTGGCATGAATGCATATGTTGGGCATCAAAAGCCTTATTCAGCTACCCAGGCAATTCTAATTTTTCTTTTAATTAGTCCATTTTATTTTCATTCAAATTTTCCTTACAGTTCTTCTTCTGAGTGTGTGTGTTAGATTTAGGCAAATTGACAGATGCAAGAACTGGCTTCTTCGAACGCTGTTGTAATAAATGTATGTATTTTTATATGTTCCATGACATGAAATGCTGTGTACAAGAGCACAAGTCAGTGTTCCCACATGACTGATGTGTCGCTATGCAAAGGGAGCATGATGTTTAATATTATTAATTCAAGTTCGTAACTTTAAATGTACGTATTTTTATACCTTTTCAGGATGTTAAAATGTGGTTCAGAATTACACAATAATCCTGTGTGTACACAGCTGCCTGTTACATATCTGAAGAGACTGGTGTGAACCACATATTTTTCCGTTTCAAAAAATCATTACAGATTGACAAAATTAAAGCAACTAATGCTGAATATGCAAATTCTAATTTCATTCTAATTCAAAATGTTTGCATTTTTAGTATCGTTTCCCAATTGATATTGCTTTCAATTTATTGTTTAATGTTTGTTATTGTATCAATGTATTACAATATTATCGTCAGACACAAACCAAGATTTTTCAACCAATATTTTGTAATTTTTATTTCGCTCTGTATTATAAAAATGACTAAATATCAATTAACTCCAGGACGCAAGTTGAAACCCAACAGATTTAAAGAAGTCAGAGAAAATACCATTAGCCTTGTGTTTGAAAACTGCCATTTTATTAACTGTATATTTTTTTGAGGATTATTTAAATATTTTCTTTTTTTGCTGATGGAAAAGAATTCTGTTAAGAAACTTGGATATTTGTTTCATTATAAAGTGCCTGTTAAGATAAATGCCTACTTCTATACCCTGTGACGAGTTCTTCTATCATTTCAGCTGTCATAAGATCAATCAAATGTGCATGATATCTTTGATATGTAACATGTTCCAGGCAGTAAGGAGTATATTACTGATTAATTCCAAGTTGCATTAAATAAGATGTGGTTGCAGTTGAGGCTTACGTGCAGAGTTATCCATCAGGGACATCATTTATGTTGTGAAGATGCTGTGTGTAGGTAATGCAGAATAAATTCCTCCTCAGATTTAATGAACACGAAGATTGCCAAATTGACAACACCAACAGGAACGCACACACATAACGATGAAAAAAATGTTATGCGCTGTATTTTCCACCAATTGGCAACCTGGGTGCTGAAATAAAATTGGGTAAAAAAGACAGTAGGTGGTTTACAAAGACCAAAACAAAGACATTCCATGCCAGAATGCAAATTTTCAAAGGAGAATAATTTTTTTTCCTCAGATAAACATGCTAACTTAGCTAACTTATCTGCAAACATATGGTATTTCTATGTTTTTAGTGGAAGCCAAAAACTTATATACAGCACTTTTAAAGGGATAGATCACCTCTTGTGAATGTGTGGCAAAGACTGATGTGGAAGAGAAGACATTGAATTAGGGCAAGTTTAACCACTGATATCACACAGACAATATTTAATAATGTCCTCACTCCGTTTCTGGGCCTTGAACATGGTAGTTGTATTGCTATCTATACAAGCTCCAAAAAGCTCTCGCATTTCATAAAAACAAAAAAATCTTAATTTGTGTTTTGAAGAGGAATGAAGGTCTTACAGGTTTGGTAAAACATGAGCATTATCAATTAATGACAGAATTTGGCTGAACAATCCCTTTAATATTAACCCATAATGTTCTATGTAATTGAAATCGCAGTTTTGAACATTATCACATATTCCATTAGTTGCAGCGCCAGCAGTAATCTCCTGAAGCGTCATTTTTATTGAGTTTATTTTAAAATGTACATTTCTTTCAGATTCATTAAAAAAGATATAAAGCATCAGGGTCTGAGGACTCTCAGCAAGAAAAAGATTTGAGTAGAAGGGAAACAACATAGGCACAGCTTTGAATCAAAACACATGCTTGAAAAGCCTGTATCGATATATACAGCAGAAGCCACCAATGGTGTTGCAACACATCAACAATGTCTTCTTGGCTTAAGAACGGTAGTTAGTAGAGCTATTTTATTTTACACACACAGTAAAGTTGTATGCTGATGTATTCTGGATAGATGTATTCTGACATGAGCTGAAAATCACTGAACGGATCATATTTACAACATTCAAAAAAAGTTGCAATGGTAAGGCAATTAGTCTCCAAGAGCTGTGGAACTGCATCTGAAATAAATTATTGAAGTGGCAATAAAATGCATTGATAGACCAGTCACACAGAGAATGAAGACACACAATAAAATTCCTGAAACTACTTGACCGGCTTTTCCTCTCCTCCTTGAAGGCATCTCATACTCAGTAAATAATATTTTGCATTGTAAGCAATTTCAAAAGGTTTCTATGAGAACATATGATCTGCAACACTAAAGACGTCATCTATAGCTGCAAAATAAAATATTATAAAATAAAAGAAATCTGTTAAACCTTTCAGTGAGTACCTGACCTCGGCGCTTTTGTAAATTGATACCTTGCTTTGAAGAAAATTAAAAGACAGAATAAAACCAAACGCATAAACCACATAAAAAAAAAAAGTCAGAGAAGTCTCTTCTCTGTTAAAAAAACTATCACAGTTCCCGATTCCACCAATAACATTTCATAGTTTCTGATACCATCTCAGACCGTGTAGACTTCTATCCTGCAGAATCCACACCTCAGCCTTAACATACTAGATATTAGATACAAATAAAGGACACTTTTATTCATGTACATAACACTTTATACAGTCTGCCTGCTGTCTTAAATGCAAACGATAATCATTTTCAAACAAACTAACCCACCCTAGCAGATTTGCGGCTCAAGCAACTCAAAACCCTTTTGATTGCACTACCGAATTACAACTGAGGCCCAAAACAATAAAACAATTGGGAAAAAAAATTCAACTTGGATGTGTAAAAGTTTCAGATTATCATGGAACTATACACACAAAAACACACACACACAAACAAACATTTTAGGCTTCTAAAACGCATCCTAAAAACTCACCTTGGCAGTTTTGTGAACATGGAACATTGTTAAAAAAAAAAAAAAAAAACTAGAGGACAGACAAATTCACCAGACCTGATGCTTCCCTTGCCCATGGAATAGTGTGCTTTAACACTATGATGTGGAAAAAACAATATCCAAAAATCTGGAAGTGTCTGAGTTGATGAGTTGGGGGCAGTGTGTATCCATGTAGTATGAGTAATGCTGCTGTTAGCGGATTTCTCTCTGCCGAAAAGGCTCGACGAGTCCTTCAGCCCCTGTGCAGAGTGCGGTCCATCCTACTTGGAGTCTGTCAGCTTATACGTGAGGATCCCTCGGATCAGCTCTCCCTTGCGTGGGTGCTGTCGTCTAGCAGGAAGCAGTGTAAACTAGCTGATCTGGGAGCTGTGACCTAGGCGCTGTCACACAGCTGTATCTAAAATCAAACGTGGAGGCCCTAAATAGGAGGTTCAGAGCGTGTGCAGTGTCCTCCGTTCCTCTGTCTCCCGCCAGTCATGACCGTGCAGAAAAGAGGAAAGACATGGGTGTCATTTGGCCCCTTTGTTGGGGGGATCTTGCTCTGTCGACTGCCGTCCGTCACTCCAGGCCTCGCGCGTGCTCTTTAGTGCTTGCGTTCGCTGCTGATCCACCACCACATAGTCTACCCGCTCGTCTGATGCTGAAATACCAGGCCCGTTAGTCTTCTTCTGCAAAGTCAAGATATTATAGACAGTCAAAACAGGAGCGAGATGCCAAAAGTACAGATATTTGGGTAAAAGGTTTATACAAATAATAAATACATAAAAACAAACCACCTCCAACTACATTTTTCTTTGGTATTAGTAGTGAATAAAAAATTGACAAGTTGAAAGTACTGGTATTTGGGTAAAAATGTGATAAAAAAAATAAAATAAACGCTGCAGCAACAGTTTTCAACGGTATTAGCAGTATATTAAAAAAAGATGTAAAATTCTATATATTAAATAATTATTTGAAAAGTTGAATAAATATTTATTTAGGGATGCACAACGTATGTACAATATCGGTTATCGGATGATACTAGATATTTAATTGTACTAAATTACCTTATTTTTACTTTTTGCTGTTATGTAATACTCAAATAAAACTAGTCTTTATAAATACTATTTTATTGACACTGTTTAATGTAACACTTTCCTAAATTCACTTGTCACATTAAAACTACTTTCAATTATTAAGGTGTATTAGTGTTTGACATCCGCAATATATTTTTGCATTTAACTTATTTCTCAAATACAATTTTACTTTATCGATATTATAAGAGATCAGACAGAATTCTGGAATTAGTGTATCCCTAGTTTATTTAACAATAACTGTGCTTTACATTACATTGTTATTTGACTTAATAATGGGAAACTGTTTAAAAAGCTAAATATTAACACAGTGGCATTTTATTTTAGCAAGTAAAGTTCCAGTATCTCTGAAACATCTGACCAGGAATTGCAACAGCTGCCATTAACTACAGTCTGTAGTCTATGGAAGTCTGTTTTTGACACTGAATAGAACTTTTTTACCTCACTGACTGTTTTTTCCAGAATTGTGAGAGAGACAATTTCAGATTATGAAGTCATAATTGTGGGTTCTTTCATTTCAGACTTTATAACGCATTAAAAGCGAGTCTGAATTGTGAGATGAAAACTTGCAATTCTGAGAAAACATCAGTCAACTTAACTGATGTACAGGCAAAATGCACTGCTAATAAGAGAGGCCATAGAAGGGCTATATTCCATCAAACTGAGAGAAACGCAGATTTCAATCCTGTTAATTAATGGCAAAAAGTCTATTAACAGGTGTATAATCATAGAGCCCGAGGATAAGAACACTATGCCGCCATTGATGCAGTTGTCTGACCCCGAACTCCTGACAAAAAAACCTCACCCAAACACAAGTTGTCTAATTCTGCTTAATTATTATTCTTCATATCTTACCTTCCGAGGAGGAGTCGATTTCCCAGGGTCCAAGTCGAGGTCCAGGTACTCCACCTGCTTGTCTCCTTTGGGCTTTACCATGGGACTGCCACCTCCATCAGCATTCATTGGTGCTGCTAGCTTCATGTTCTGACATGACATGAAACAAAAAAATTACAAAAGAAGAGATACTATCCTAGAGATACTCAGAATTAGTTATTAAAAGACTTGTGCTACTGATATATTAATCTACTACAATGAAACTAGATGATGTAAGGAAAGAGTCAGAATTTTTTTGAATACTTAATCTAATCTACCTATCTATCAGTGACATGCAGTCGTTCACCCAACACTCATTCAAAAGATTAAATTGGTAATGAGTTGTGTACACATGATCATGTCTGCTAAATAGCATAAATGGGTCTTTCCAAATTTCTTCATATTGAGCTTCATGATTCATTACTGATCAACGCAAGTAATTCAAAATAATGCTCTATTCTGAAGGATTCTGCTGAAGAAACAACCTGTGCGTCCTTTAAAAGTGTCATTCACAAGGTTATTTCCATATTTTTCATGGTATGAGTCATAAATGCAATAATTATGTATTACATAAATGTAGCTTTTTTCTACATGCTTTAAAATATATCAAGCTGCATTATTTAGTAACTCAATACAAACGCAATCATCAAGTGACTGTCTGGGGAACAACGCTAAAATATAACGCATACGATTGTATTGTATAAAACTGATAAACATAAATCAAAACAATGTATAGCTATCATTAGCATTTTTGAAAATCTGTAATGTAACACCTCATAAACCTCTATGCAGGTAATTTAGGTTCCACTCATGTTGAAATAAACAGTTTTTTTTTGTTTTACCGAGAAACCAAAAAAAACACATACATGATTGCTTGAAAATCTAGGGTCATTTTTTTTTTTCTCCATGTCTTCAAAAGGTGTCTCTTATGCTCATCAAGCTTGCATTGATTTGATCAAAAATACAATAAAACAGCAATACTGTTAAATATTATTACAGCACTATGAAATAAATTATTATTACAACACTATGATTTTCATCATGAAACTCTCCAATTGTCTGCTGAACATGAAAGAAGATATTTTGAAACAGCCAACAGACGCGAATTTGCGTTATATGAGGGGCTTCTGCCAGGCGGCTCCAGTCTTGTGCAACACCACAAATTTTAAATATTGCTGTTATTGTGTAGTTTTCAGGTGTGAGTGTAGTTGTTTAAAATACAAATCTGCGGTTTATTAAAAAAGAGAGCGCCTATTTAAAAGTTTACTTCACCAATTTCGGAGCCGTGAGCTCCACGCGAACACCGGGTGTTCAGTGCTCATGAAGCTTCGAATATTCGATGTTGATCACTACCGAATACTCAAAGCTCAAAAACAATGGTATTCAGACCAGCCCTAATGTATGTATGTCAGAATTCGCTATCCCTTGAAAACACGCATCTAGAGTGCTGTTCAATCCACCTTAACCCTGCTCACCTCATCCAGGTGGTCTAGACCTGACACTTCTCTCTTTATAGGAGTGATGGGAACTGTACAGTAGAAGGACTCTTCTCTACAGAATGGAGGAACAGGGAGGAGAGAGCAGAAAAATCAAAGCAGGAGCAGGAAAATCAAAGAGTAAACAGGAAGCAAATGAGAGAGCAACAAAATGAAAAATGAAAAATACAGATGAGGCAGACAAGAGGATCCATGAAAGAATGCAAGAAATAGAATGTTGGAAATAAGAAACAGAAATGAGTTTCTTCCAAAAACTGTATCCAGTGCAACAAAAGCCATACTGTGCAGGGTTATCAACAGTTTTACGGCTGCATGCTTACATGTTAGTAAACAAACAAAACAAGCCATGCTCAAAAAACTAAATATTACTCTGGTAAAGAGGCAATATATTTAAAATACACTTATTTCATACTAAGTATAGTTAAACTGTATTGACATATTTGATAACATTTCCTTCAATACTGCCTGATATAACAAATACAATACATTAAGTACAAAATTAGTTGTTTCAATTTAGGAGACTTGTTTAGTATACCAAAAGTACAACTGCATGGTATTTCTATAAAGTACATACGCCTGTAAATGTATTTATAGTATACTTAGCATGAAAGTATTTAAAATACATTTTAGTATATTTATTTTTCACTAGGGTATGCATTTAAATTTAAGAAAGAATACAATTAAAACATGGAACAACAAGAAGGCAGGTTCTGCAAGTGAATCCAAGCAAACAAAAAAAAAACGAATGGAATAAAGACACAACAGAAATAAAAGAAAACTCGGGAGAAGAAAAAGAAAAGTAAAGGTAGGAAAAACTGCGAACTTTTTCTAACCAGTGTGTCGAAAGACCCAAAAATATCACTACCACCAATTTTCTGGTAACCTGCGATATTCTTCTCACTTTAACTTTGATCCCTAGTTATATATATGTATGTATGTATGACACTTTATACAATTACCCCTCAAAAGTTTGGCTTTTTCAATAAATACTTTTAGCAAGGATGCAATAAAGAGATCAAAAATATAAAAAAATATGAAATAACTATATTTATAAAAAAAAAAAGAAAAAATTATGAGCTTTCTATTTATTATAAAGAAGATGTTTTTAACATTGATAATAATAAGAAATATTTCTTGAGCATCAAATCAGCATACTAGAAAGGAGTATGACACTTAAT
>JAUMHI010000033.1:6204230-6215139 GCA_032359435.1 Enteromius unitaeniatus | reverse complement strand
GTTTTTAACATTGATAATAATAAGAAATATTTCTTGAGCATCAAATCAGCATACTAGAAAGGAGTATGACACTTAATGTGATACTTAATTTAAAATAGCTGATTTTAGATTATATAATCATAACAATATTTAACAATATTACAGTTTTTACTATCAATAATTGCTACCTTGATGAGCATAAGAGACTAAAAACTACAAACAGGCAGTGGTTAATGTATACATGAATTCCATAATTTATACCTGTTCAATTAATTAACTTTATATACATATATACACACTGAAGATATTGTATGATTTATTTATAATTGAGTGGAACAGTAGTTGTGTTGTTGTTTTACATACTGGTTCATCTGTAGACATATTAGCGTGTTGCATGGTTACATAATTCTCATCACAGTCGTCGGAGTCGCTGCTGGAGCCAGTGCTATGCCCCGAGGACGGTCTGGGGGCCGCGGTACACCTAGAAGGGCTGAGCAGCAGGACAACATTTACACGGCCGCACATCCACATCCACACACACACACTCAAAAGAACAGCAACACAAACTCTCGCTGTCTGGGTCAATGCAAGGTCTGAGCTGGATGTCTTTTGCTGATAACCCAAAGCACACTGGCGGTCAAAAATATTCACACACACTCCCAGCGTTCCAGACACCTACAACAATGTATTAATTCAATAAATAATTCAAGAACACAATTCATGCCTTTACTGCACTGTCATCACCACCGCTTTTGTTATTATGCGGTGTTAGGTAGTGATGACAGTCGAATCACTTATGAACATAAATCACGGCAACATTTTACTATCATCGCTACCATTTTACTATTATGGGATGTTAGGACAAGACTACAGGAATGCATGAATGATTAGTTATTTAGCCTGTGGTGTCTGTGGTGTGAAGGACATGCAGAACCATGCTTAAATACTGATCTGTTTCTGATCTGAGTGGAAGTATGCCCAACACTTACTCCCTCGTGAAGGACCTGGTCACGGGGGAACGGACCGGCGCCGTATACTCCTCCCACTCAGCTAGAGGCTTGATCTCCAAAGGGGCTGGCTTAACTGCAAAAAATCCCAGCAGTTTAATGCAAAAAAATATTCAGAATGACACAACACTCAAAGTTTTGGCTTAATACAAGACAAGTAATAATATTTAAAAAATCATAAATGGATTCCAATAAAATTGTGCGAACAAATGTGTGTGCAAAAACAGTTATTATTAAATAAAGTATTATTAATTCACATTGATATACAAAGATGTTCTCTACTTTTGGACAGTAGAGGGCGATGTGTCCTATTTGAAAAATAATGGGAGTCAGAAGTAAATAGTCATATTTCTTCTGTGAGACAAGTATGTTTCACTTTTTCACTTAAGAACCCACTAGATTCAAATACAGGACCAAGTCATGAGAACTGAAATCAAACTGAGAGAAAACCGAAAGGGTTAAAAAGAAAGGCCACTGCCAAAGGAAGGTCGAAAATGAGTGAAAATCACACATCCTCTCTCTTCCTCTTCTCACATACAAGCAGCATCTGATTTAGTTCTTGCAGCTGGCCCCAAACTCGCTGAGCTGAGATACACCCAATCTGGCAACTGAGAAGTTTCAAGGCTCTAACTGAACTTTGTGCACACAAAATGTGGCTTGAACGAGTTTCTACTAAATAATATTGCATTATATGGTATTATGATCACTTCTTAGGAAAACTGCATCACAAAATGAATTATTTTATTTTTGTTGTCATTTTTTTCCCGTCGTACTGTTCTGGTAGCATTTCATCTCTCATTCCGATGACACCGATTTACTGTCGACAAGGTGTTTTTATTAATTGTTGTTTTTTTTTGTTTTGTTTTTGGACACCTTGATGAAGATATACTACTATTTAACAGTTTGGGGTCAGTGAGTT
Organism: Enteromius unitaeniatus; assembly: GCA_032359435.1. Lineage (NCBI taxonomy): Eukaryota > Metazoa > Chordata > Actinopteri > Cypriniformes > Cyprinidae > Enteromius > Enteromius unitaeniatus. The sequence goes on along the minus strand of JAUMHI010000033.1, from coordinate 6,213,234 downwards.
TTTTTTTTTTTTTAATTAATTTTATTTAGCAAAGATGCAATAAACTGTTATTTATGTTGTTGTTTTTGAACAAATGCAGCCTTGGTGAGCATAAGCATGAGGAGTTTCATAAATCTCAGACCCCAATCTTTTGAACAGCAGTGTATCTTTTGACTTCCTGATGGCAGGTATATCCTGATGCCATTAAATCAAAGCAGCATCAGGAAGCTCCCAAGATTTTATCCAGACACCTGGATTGCTCTTGACCGTTAGTCATAAAAAGATTCATCCACCCACTTTCAGCTCTTGTAAATATGACTCAAAAATGCTTATGCAAATGTGTTGGTTAAGTGTTTATAATGTTTATGACTCGTGGGTCAGTGAGCAGTTTGACAGTGAAAGGTGTTTGTAGAGACACTGATGATTGAGTGTCAAATGTTAATCAGTTAATTTTACAGTACCTGCGATATCAAGTGTGTTAGCTTCCCTCCACCAGTTAAGCAGAAGCATCACTCTACCAGAACCTTAAAACCTCAATTCAATAGCTTAATAACCAGCAGACCAACCATTTAAGAAATAAATCCAACCTCCTTCACAGGGGCCGCAATCAGTGCACACTACAGACAAAGCAATGGATAGGCAATGGCATCAGTGACTTAGTTATAGAAATATCTGAGTGGAAAGCCAAGTTCCTCCATACACTGCAGGTACTGAATGTTTGTTATGATAGGCTACGTTCACACAGTCAGTGTTTGGGCCAGGAAACCATATTTACATTGAATTGTGTCGAAGTAGCTTGGATACTTTATGAGATATCTTTATGAAAGAATCGTATTACGCATAAGAGCGCATAACCCTTTTCTATAAAGGAGCAAACGATGCCTTAAACCTGTAAATGCTGAAAAAAAGTAAATGCTGAGTCATACATGTGGTTAAAAGTACAGAACATTAAAAAAAGTGAATTTGAGGATAAAATGCAGTGGTCGGTTCCATTATAACCAAACTTAAGTGCAAACAGAACTATTTTTAGCACTCTAAAATATAGGTACTAGAGATGTAACAGGATTAATGTGTTCATTTTATTGCCGATAACCAATAAATAGCTGATATTAATACTCACAATTTTGTCTAGATATATATTTTGTCTACATAAAATAAGTATTGTACGTTTAGAATTTAATTCCAATTATTATAAACTATAAATAGTATATATAATAAATGTATAATAAATATATGATTTTCTGTCCCAATACATTTTAAATAATTAACTTAAAATGAATTATAATTAACTATAAATATATGATATTCTGTCCAAATAAAATCTAAATAATTTAAAATACTAAAACCTGTCATTTTGAATGCATTTAAATATGATTTATAGTTTTATGTCTAAATCTAAAAAGATTGTTCACCCCAAAATTCTAATTTTCTCATTAATTACTCACACTCATGTAATTCTAAACCCGCAAGACCTTTGTTCATCTTTGGGACACAAATGAAGATATTTTTGTTGAGCTCTGATAGCTTTTTGACCCTGCATAGAGAGAAACACAACTGACAGGTAGTAAAGACATGATAAAAATTGTCAACGTGACATCAGTGGTTCAACCAAAAAAAAAAAACAAAGATAGGAATTGCTGAATTATTATTTGTGCACACAAAGTATTCTTGTAGCTTCAGAAAATTAAGGTTAACCACTGATGTCACATGAAACTGATCTTTACTACTTTACTACCTTTCTGGGCTTTGAATGCATCAGTTTCATTTTTTTCTATAGAGGGTGAGAAAACTAATAAATGTAATAAAAATATATTAATTAATGTTCTGAAGATGAACACAGGTCTTAGGGGTTTAGAACAACATAAGGGCCGAGTAATTAATGACAGACTTTTTATTTTTGCGTGAACTATCCCTTTAAATATAAACAGAATAAACATACAAAAGGGTCTATTGTTAGAACCATAACCTCTGCTGTGTCAAAGTAGCCATTTTCATAGTTTATAAGTCACTTCTATCAAGGTCAAATATAAAACATGATGTGAAGGCCATTATTAATGAAATTTGATTTGTTCTATTAGTGTATTCAGTGTATCACTCACAAACAGGGCTTGTTGAGACTTTCACAAAAACACCTCAGAACTGAGGCGACAGACATTAGAGTAGCATTCTGTCGAGGTACGTACCCTTACGCCGTCTTGGGAATTCACCTATGGTTTGGGAGTCGGTTCGCTCAAGACCGACTGCTCTGTTTATTTTAGGGCTCTGACCTGAATTGGTGAGAGAAAACTTCTTTGTTACATGTCTCCTTTAAAAGAATCGGCCTTGTCTTCTTCTAAACTTCACACCCATGCAATTTAGCACAATCACGGCCACCTCCATCACTCGTGCCTCTTCTCTTTCGCTGAACAAATATGTGTTGGGCTGCTGCCATGGCAACAGCTCTTCATGCATTGAAGACATGCGATGAACAAGGCTTCCCCACAAAGACGGACATGCACAGGGTTAAACAGACACACGTGGGTGAGTAAAGCATTCACACCAACCGACGACGCGCCAGCATGTGGCTCAGCCAGACAGAAGGGTTCAGTAACGTCTTTAGCAAAATTAAAACAACTTATTTTTTTCTGCTGTATGCATATAGCTGCCACGAGAAAACACAAGTCAACAGTGATGGCCACAATTAAACAACTGGCAAAATATAACAACCATTTCTAAGATTGAATTAACTGAAGTTTGAAATAGGAAGTGAGAGAAACTAATATTTGGACTTACACAGAACAGCCAATAAAAGCACAGAAAGAGGACAAACAAACTAAGACACAAAGTACCCAACAGCTGCCTATAAAATGCCACCAAAGCCATTTAAATCACACCATGTTCAGAAAAAGCTTGCAAATATGCAACAAATACAATAAGCTGTGATCTGAAGAGCAGTGGAAATGACGCTGAGCATTTGAGAATGATGTGAAAACAGAATTGTGCTTGGCCCATGTTTAGAAAATAGAAAAAAATCATTTTAAGAAGACCTGTTTCAGTACACTACATGCACTACTTGGCCAAAATCATGTGGACATGTTGTAATTTATAGAAAACAAAATTAAACCTTATTGTAAGGTAAAATTAGGGGTTTATTGAGGCATTATATGTGTTTCCTATTTTAAAGCAATATTAAAGAAAATGAAATATGATGGAAAAATTAGCAAACTTTTCATTTCTCAAATAAAATGGCCATTGTAGTCCATTATATATTTGGCAGATTTACGGTCTCATTGACAGAGCTCGGGCACCCGAGTGTAGCTCTTATGTCTTTAAAGAGGAAACATCAAAATTCTCTAGAACTGTTCGCAAAACAGTGTTAAAAAGCTTATTTTTTTTTATTATATTTTATGGCTGTGCGCATACGCAGTCCTAAACACACACCTCAGAGCGTTTACTGTTACTATAGAAACTGGGACTTCTAACGACAGCTGCACTTATGCGCTGATGTAAAGTAAACAATTAGCGATTGGCTCTTTTGCGCAGAAGGCGGGGCTTCGTTCGATAGAGCAGTCATATTGAGCGTTGTATTTTTGGCACATCTTGGGTATTCTATATTCTTTGGTAATGAGTAATACTAATTTCCAACATGCATATACACGGTTAGGGTTTGAGGATTAGTTGCTTGTAATTATATATAATTAACGGCGTCACATATTTGTCTACGATTGCATTGCTGCTTGCTAGTTATGGGTGTCACTGAAATCATCCAAATAATATGGGGCTCTCACAGTTATGGCCAAGTGGTGCATCTCATCTGCACGTAACATGCTGTCTCTTGCATTAGCTAGCGCTCGGAAAGAGTAACACGTAATTGAAGATACACAATGGTTTTGGATGAGTGCAGAGAGCTGCTGCCATTAATATTTAGATCAATAGTGATGTCCCAGCTGGCTGCTGATGTTTCGGCCGGCGTGTGCAACTTTCAGCACGTCCCCTTTTTCTCTCAGACCAGATTGAAATTCCTCTCGCAGGTCTGGCCATCAAAGAGGTCTTTCACTAAGGCACAATGGGGACAGAGGTGACCGCTCCAGGCTAACGGCGCAGACAGGCTCCCTCATACCCAAGGCTCAGAGTATATAGACAATAGCTTCTTTTATTTGTGAGGTCACATGCTAACGAGTAAAACGCAAAGGTCATTGAAAGAGCGGTGCAGACGAGTTTGCTAAGCGAGTTGAAAGATCTGTAATATGTGTTATGATTGCATGGCAACAAGCAGACTGAGAACTCAATTAAAAGTGGAAGAAATGTTTCATAAGCATGGGCCGGCACCTGTTAGTTAGAAAGGTGGTTATGAGATTTGCTATGCTGAAGAGATGCAAGCATTGTACACATCAACACAATCCCTTTTTACATCTCATCTCTATGCTCACCTTTACGGTCAGGTTTGAGGTTGCGGTCTACAGGTGGAGGTTGGCATTCAGGTATGTGCACTGGTCTACGAGGTGGGGTCTTGGGACTGGAGCGGAAGCCCATGTGGGCTGGAGGGGGCACCTGCTTTCCGAGGGAGGAGAACTCCACTGTGCCGGGTGTCATGGGCACATAGTTGGGTTCCTGGATGGGTTCTGATAGGCTGCCAGAGCGCTGATGTGATGAAGAGTGGACGCTCATGGGCACATAATTCTCATCCATCTCCTCAGTGGAAACACCTCCTAATGGCACCATCCCTTTAGTCTTCTACATGCATCCAAGAACAGGGAAGAAACCGTTAGGGATTTTTAAGAGACAGGACCTAGTTTTAAAATAGAAAACTTACAAAATAGTTGTTGAAGCTTTCATTAAAATCAAAGGAGCAACTTTTATCTGGGGGGAAGGGACGGGGTATATCATAGCAGTCTTGAGATCCGTAATCTGTAAAATAAATACAAAATGAATGCAGTCGAAAGACAAAAAACAAGGTCACAAAACCACCTTGCATAGGCTTACCAAGATTATTTTCATTAAAAATACAGTAGAACAGTAATATTGTGAAATATTATTACTATTGTAATACATTTTCATTAATTTCATCCTTGCTGTATATACATATACACACACACCCCTATATATAGTATATATATAGTTGTATGTTATTATGCAGGCATGTGTAAAGGAGGGAGTCTCATTACTACAATTCCACCAACTAACACTAGAGGGACCCACTCATGACTACATGACCTTACTGAAAATAGGCCCATATTGAAAGAATGATCTGTCTGAAAATAAGTAGTACATAAAATTAAGATTTAGGATCTAAATATATGCTCATGAACGGTAGAAAAAAATCTAAAAGTCAGAAAGCCTTTGAATTTCTTCAAAAATTGCCATCAAACGAATGACAAGATTTTCAGGCAAACTACTCCTTAATAAATTGTGATGTATAATATATATATATATTTATTTTTTATGTGTGTGTGTTTGGACATTAACTGACTTGCAGTAGACAAATGTTATTACAGACAAATGGCAGTAAACAAGTTGAAAGTCAGATTCCAAACCATTAGAAAACTTAATACTTCTAGAGATTTTGAGTTTGTATTGTTATTGAACATTTGTTTTCATAATAATTGTTAAAAGGCTCAAGTGCCTTGAATAATTGATATCCTCCTACCTTTACGTAGACGGGAAGAATCCACTGTACCAATGGTGTTGCTCCTTAGCGCTTTGTTCCCTCCTGCACTAGATGGCACGCAGTAATTCCCATCAGTCTCTGACACTGACCGTGGCACCACATAAGTGTCCGTGGGTGACCGCTCAGGTGGCACTGTTCCCGTGGTCAGTAAAGGCTTAGGCGGACGAGGGGGCGGTACCACATCTGTGGTCCCTGGAACAGCCTCCACCCCAGCAGTACGGGGAATCTGGTAGGTGCAGTTACTTCCAGGTGTAGGTGGAATATCATAGCTAACTGACAAGTTCCGCAAGTGGGCCTCTAAAGAGGGTTTACGACCAGGCGTGTTGAAGACATAGAGTTCACCGGGCTCACCGTCGGGAGCGTGAGGGGAGGACGCCGACTTTGGCAGCAGCACAGTGTCCTGAGAGTAACTTCGGGGTAGGTGGTAAAGACCCTGTGAGTCGGCCGACAACGACTGCCCGCGCGAAGGAGGAGAATCATAGAGCCCAGCGGCATGCTGGGAAGGAAAGAAACCATTGACTGAGGCGTGCTTGGAGGAGGAGGAGGTGGGCGTGTGGTGGGAAGGGAGGTTGTCGTTACAGTCGGGTTCGGAGGAGGTAGACTTGGAGCATTCGCCATGGGCCCTGTAAAGAAACCCATGCATGAGATACAGGTTATCTGCTAAGTACCTCAAACAAATACCAGATAAATATATTCAAACTAACAAGCTCCTCATCAACACAAACACATACACTGCAAAAATGAACTACACACATGGTTGTGTTGATAGCATTCTGACACATGTTGTGTAGATTTTTAACACATAACGTGTAATTAGTTTTGAATGCCTCTGCACAGTACATGTGTTATCTCCTGGGGGTAGTGCAGTCTGTATTTGTAAAATAAAAAATACATCACATATTATATATAACAACACTTGAAATCCCTAAAACAAATACAAAATAAAAAATCATTTTTGTATAAATACGTCTGACTATATCAAACTTAAATGATTAACGGTTACGTTTTTTTCGCCCAATCACGTAACCTCATTTTAAATTTCATGATCAGCCTCTGCACTCGCGCTCTTTTCGCTCTGGCTTGCTTGAGAAGAACCAAGTATTATTTAGTTTTATTTTTGGTGTTCACATTTATTAGCTCGCTAGTTTGAAAACAATAACCTTTAAAATATGTAGCGCTGCAACATCTAAACGATGTTCGTTAGCGAACTTATTGGGAAACGGCGAAGGCCAATGAGCTGCATCGCCAAAACAGAAAAACATACCGAAGCTGAAGCTGTCGTTTACACTAACATTAGAGCATTTTATAAAAGATGTAAGTTTTACACTATGATTTAATCGTGCTTCGTCGAGTGCAAAGATGTGTGCTTTTTAAAGCACGAGTGTAATTTCGTTCATATAACGGTTTAACTCCTGTATTCAGTAACGTTAATATTCATGTATTTTTTACTGATATATGTATATAATGAACGTTATGAACTCAAGGTAACATTTTCATTCCTTAAAACTGTTTTTGACTAACGTAAGTCTAAGTCTGTGTTAAACTTGGTCACGGATATAGGATCTTTATTAAATGTAAATTTATTTATGCAAGTTAGAGACACAATATAATATGGTGTATTGCATATTACTTGTTACTGTTACTGTGCGTTCACACCATCCCCGGGCGAGAGCGTGTTGAGAGTAACGTTAGACAACTAAAACGGTGATCTGTTTGAGCTTTATTTGTGAGTCTTCTTTTTTGTTGTCTCCAGGACCCAAACCATGAACCAGAATGTGTCAAAGTTCTTGCCACAGTTTTTAAAAATGGATCTCATAAATCAAACCACATCAGTACAAGCTGATGGTAGGTCTGGTAGGTCTCTCATTGTTTTAGTAAACAATCCTATAGTTGTGATATTGCTCGTGACACTGTTGTTTTTTAAAATATATTTTTAAATATTGAAATATCTTTTAGCTGGATGTGGAGTTTGGCAAAATGACGAATGGAAGGACAGATCTGTTTATCAGTCGATTGGAGGCCAGCATCATTCCAAAACTGAAAGCAATGGCTGCAATGGAAAAAAGGGATGTGGCATCTCTTATAGAGGGAATGGAAGACCAAACAGATGGTATGTATAATATCTACACTAGATTTGAGTATATTCTTTAAATACACACCTGTATAATAGTATGTGTGTGTAAATAAAATAAAAACAAGACAAGTCTCTTAAATGTAAGGTTATACCATAAAAGTTTAGTACAAATATCAGTATAATTAAAGCATTCAAGCACAAGACACAAAAGAGAAATTTGGAACTTGTGTGCTCGTTTCTGTGCACACACACAGACTGCACACAACACCTACAGAGAAACATGGCCCCATTGATTTTGCATTCTTTGTGAGGGACTAGCAATGGCCAGCCTTAATCCTACACTTGAAAACATTTATTGTACCTCTGTTCTTATTTAATTTTCAAATGAGAAGTGCTACATAGCACTAGTTGTTCTCACACACCTTTACCCAGAAGTTGCTGAAAAAAGTGTTAAAAGTGCAATTTCATTCCTACTTGATTTTATACCGGTATGTTTTTGTAATGAACTCTCTGAACTTTCAAAATGTATCTAATTTTTTTGTTCGTTTTTTTTCCTCATCTCCAAGGCTGGAACCAGCAACCCAACCACATCTCATCTGCATTGGCAGTGTGAAGAGTACTACACGAAAAAACAGAATCATCACGAGAAACGACAGCGTGGCCATACCTGCAAGTGAGCACCTGACATGTGCTGTGGACAAGCTCTTAAAGCTGTACTGCCTCTTAAGATTGACTGCAAAGGAGAGCCTGTGTTTGGTAAAATTATTCACATCATCCCACAGGCTGATAATGTATCAATTCTGCTGTTTGTATGAATTTTAAAAGTCAAATATTTTGATGATGATTTTTATCCATTTGTGGTAAAGCAAATTGAAGAATATAAAATGATCAGCCTGACTAGTGCAGCAGATGGAAGACCTTTATACATCATTTCAGTACAGAAGAAATGTATGTAAACCCAAGGTACAAGATTATTTAATTTCTCTAGAATGTGGACAACAAATATCTTTGTTGTATGCGTTCAACAGAAGTAAACTCCTGCAGGTTTGGGACAACACGAGTGTGAGTAAATGATGATAGAATTTAATTCTTGGGTACACTATCCCTTTAAGATTTAATCAATAACATGATCTACTAATCAACCCAAACGCGGTGATGAATTCGAATAACCTACTTTGAGACAAATTTGAATCCGCTTAAGAGCTATAGTCATCTGTCATTATTTTAAGGTGTGTAGATATGTTGTCTGATTTAAAATGTTTCATCTTATACGCTTGAGTATATAACTTTGGGATTAATTCAGT
>JAUMHI010000033.1:6192049-6203083 GCA_032359435.1 Enteromius unitaeniatus | reverse complement strand
TAATGTTTATCAGTACATTACAGAAAATAATGAACTTTATCACAATATGCAAATTTTTTGAAAAGGACCTGTATATTGTGTTGCCTTACATATAAAAAAGCAAGCCAACACATCTGTGCTGTAGAGATATGTGAAATATTATGATATTATGAAATATGTTGAACTATAAACCAAAGCCATAAATCTAATCAAGTTGTGCTTTAAATTTGAGGTTTATATCTTAAAACATTAGCTTTCAGTAAGATTTTGTTTGGGCACAGTACCAAATATTCCCCATTAGATGCCAGCAAAATTTACAGTAGAGTTTGTCTCTCTCAGAGATTACAAGAACACACATGCAAACACACTCAATGTTTTTATTATACACATACAAATTGCACTCTCACATCCATACCAGCACACCCACACAATTATAGTTGCATTATTTATCCAATTGGCTCCAGTGTCTACTGTTAAGTCTTAACAGTCACAAGGATTTATAAAACAAAAATAAACTTTTCCCCCTTAATTTTTATTACATACCTTCCCCTGACTACTTCTCTCAAATATTTCCTGTCTTTTCTTGACTGCATATTTGCAATAAGGTAGCAAAAGTTCACCAAACGGTGAAGGACAGATGTACAACCACAAGCATTTTCCAACGCTGTATGCTTAGACATAAGCACTTCCTCATTAAAAACCAACAAGAGCATCATTTACCACAAAATTATTCACAAGCTTCAGGACTTCACATCACTTTTAAAAAAGGCCACAGTGAGCCGACAGCATCTGAGACCCCGAGGTGCCACAATTAGTTAATCATAACTGCCCTGTGGATTTACACAGTGACAGAGCCTCTTTCTACTGCCTATATTCTCCATAATCTTCACAAAATGTGACCCTGGACCACAAAACCAGTCTTAAGTCGCTGCGGTATGTTTGTAGCATTAGCCAAAAATACATTGTATGGGTCAAAATGATTGATTTTTCTTTTTTGTCAAAAATCCTTAGGATAGTAAATAAAGATCATGTTCCATGAAGGTATTTAGTCAATTTCTTACCAAAAATATATTATAACTTAATTTTTGATTAGTAATATGCATTGATAGATCTTGATTTGGACCCTATCCATCCAATCATACATCAATGGGAAGCTTATTTATTCAGCTTTCAGATCATGTATAAACCTTAATTTCGGAAAATTAACACTTATGACTGGTTTTGTTGTCCAGGGTCACAAATCAGGTTTTCAACAAATGACAATAAGACATTTCCTGAGCAGCAAATTGGTATATTCAAATGAATTTTGAAGGATCATGTGACACTGAAGCTTAAAAAATCCAGCTTTGTCATCAGAGGAAAAAACGAAACTTGATATTTTTAAGTAATGGAACATCAATACAACTGTCTGAACTCATAATCATTAAATTCCTAGGTATGTGTTTGCAAGTGGGACGGTTTACCTTCTGTTTCGGTGGGGTTGAAGCCACAGATATCACAGATGCAGCGCACCCACTTGTTCATCTCCTCTTCAGTGTCCGCCACCAGGTAAAAGATCCGGTCGATAGTCTTGATGTCAAAGATGAAGCTGTGCTCCAGGTCCTTCTTGTCGAATGTGAGACCGGCGTCCACCTGCTCGCACAGGTTCAGATCGATCACGCGGATGGGCTTCTTGGCATGGTCATTTTTGTAATACTCCAGCACATCTGGGTCTCCTGTCAGCCTCCCACTGCGCAAAATAAACCATCGCTTCTTCCATGCCTGAAAGAAGAGAGGAGAACCATTTGACTCATGTACTACAACACCAACAATCATGACCAATTTGACTCCAAATGAGACAAGTCAGTTCCACTGACAGCCATCTTGACAAACAGACTATATTAACTTAAAGCCAAGACTTTCATTACTACAGTAGCCATACTTACTCTTGCAATTTCTGACACTTTGTTTTTGTTTTTTGAATACAAGCGATCCTCAAACTCCAACTCCACACATATCAAACAAATCTGGAGTTCAGACTGAACTTACAACATGTCCACAGCCTACGAAAAGTTCATCAGACTGCCCTCTCTGGAATATTCATGCTGTTATGTAATATTATTACATGAGAACCATACCAAATTAAAACTGACTGCAGGAAAAGCATTGTGAGAGGTTTCAAACCTTCAAAAATCATTGCAGGTGTTTACAATTAGGTGTAGAAAGTTCATAAATTGGGGCTCTTTGGATACATGATTTGTTTCTCATCAGAAATGCTGATAAATCATTGCAGGTGTTTTTGTGACATCTGGTTTTATTGATCCAGTCTCATGCGGTGGACATTGTGGTTTTACTCTGGCAGAACTCTGTTTAGAGATTCTGGCTAAACCCTCAGCAGACAGACTTGAATATATCACCACCCAAAAGCCTGCGAAGCACTCACACTAAAAGAGGTAACTGACAATTACAGCTTGATTATGCATGCTTTCTCCCGTTTAAAAGAGGGAAAATGGAAATGCTGGTTTTGTATAAAAAGCAGAGTTCAAAATGTCATGAATTGTAACAAAGCCAAGAGAGCAGCGGTTCAACTCTTAAAAAAACTAGCCTACATGAATCTATCAGATGGGTGGATGTAAAACATGGTGGGAACAAAATAAAAAAAGGGCAATATGTGAAAATAAAAAGCTTCGTAAGTATGAAATAATAAAATCATCAGATGAAAGGGGAAAAAAAACATCTATTTACAAAAAAATGGAATTAAACTGGATAAATATTACCGTGTGGCATAATGGTCGATCAGAAAGTTATTATCATTTTTCATTTTGGACATACTTTATTTTAAGGACCAATTCTCACTATTAATTATTAACTATTACTTTTGCCTCAATTACTAATTCATAGTAAGTGAAGTAGTTGTTCAGTTGGGACAGAAAAAAGGCATGTGTTTTGTAAGTACTAATAAACAGCCAAAATGCTACTAATGAATTTTTGGGTGGTCCCTAATGAAATTGTTAATGAATACACAAGTTAAGCATTTTTAAATAATTTCAGTCAAGTATTTAAATTACTCAAAGTAGTACAATCAAACAACACTGTTTGAGCAATCAAATCCTCCATTTAAACTACTAGTTAAAAACAATGACAAGCATGTGATACTAATATTTTGTATAATTCACAGATATTACGTTTCAACAAGCTCACATAAGCTAAAATATCTACAATAAATCAGGACTTACAAGATTACTAAAATATTATCAATTTATTAGTAATAGGCTAATTAGTCACATATTAATGGCTTATTCAACATGCTCTTATTCGACATTCCTAACACTACCCAATTCCTAAACTTAACTACCACACTAACTATTAATAAGCAGCAAATCCTCAAGATCCTGTCAAATCCTAACCCTAACCCTATTTTGCAAATTACAGAGGTAGGCAAAAATATTATATTACGACAAGTTGTCTGAGCAGTACAGACAAACTAATTTGCCTATTTTATAAAAACAAAGCCTTTCAAGGTAACAAAGTACAAAATAAAGAAGGGCAGATATTCAGGCCAAAATGAGCAAAGATAAAAACTGTTGTAATTTTATCTTTGTTATTCGAATAGATACACATTACAAATAAACATAATATGAATAAAACAAACAGTGCTTTTATTTTTCAGGAAGAGTAGGTGTATTCAGCAGTATTATCAAAAAGCAGTATTAATAATTAAAAAACATGAAAGGTGAAACACTATATACTTATACACTACATACATCATTTCCTCATTCTTATCTGAATGAGTTTGATTTTTCTGTTGAACACTGTATTAAATTCAATGAGGACCAGCTACTGTTTGGTTACTCAACTACTGACAAGCAGCGGCATGTTTAGTTCTGTCCCTTTAAGAGCTGCACGTGTCTAATATACTGGCACGCTTTTCTCTTGATTGTTTACTTTCACTTTAGACTCAAGCAACTGTGTTTAACGCTGTGTGTTTCTGACCACAATCACATGTGATAAATACTTCGGTACAGTAATTAGGCGCTATTTGACAGGCTTTTAGTGTGCCCGCACTTCAGGTGTACGTGCTGGAAAAGCGCATCCGGACAGCACACATATCAAATGTTTAATCAACAATACTTTTTAAGCGAATAATGTACTTTTGTGATTGTGAATAAGTGCAGTGTGTGGTGAGTGTAATTCTACCACTGAGTTAGCACTGATGTTGTACAGCATATTGAGACAGAGATGATAAAATAGCACAATACTACAATATTCCTTAAAAAAGCAGATCGTGGAGGAATATTTATCGTATCAAAAATCCTCACATCGGCCACCCCTATCCCTAAGTGTTACCAACATAATAAATATAACTTCTTTTCATTTTCAGTTGTAGTGAAGAGTACATTTAATTATCCCCAAAACACTTACTAGTAACTAGTAACTAGTAAAATCAATTAGGTCTAGTTGGTGAAGAGTGACTACTTTAGTTGGTTACTCGTGCACAGCCCTAATAGTTCTTAGTTCTCAATAGACCTAAATACAGCAAAAATGTTATAAAACAAAGGAGAAAAAAAGAGAAGTTTTTCTTACATTTGCCCTTAAACTTCAACAGACCACTTGGTCTTAAACAAGATTAGGAAATTAACCCTGAGGAAAAGATCACAGGCTGCTGTCATTAAACCGCCAGACTGCCAGGAATCTCAATCTGTGTTGTTGTTTATTTTTTACCATCAGGTTTGGAGGGGATTAACAAAGCCGTACTTTACCCCCTCTCACCCCCTCTCAGCTGTTTTTCCATCCACAGGGTTCTCTTTGTTAGAGAGCCAAGCTCTGGCCCTCTGGATATCACCCCACCACACAGCAACCCAAGAGGCAACAGCCCCGCCATGCCAAACCAAACACACACACAACATGACACTCAACAACTGATCAGCATGATAGACCTAATTGTGCGATGTGACCTAAATTTCCCAGGGAAGTATCATCTGAGCATCATGTCACCCATATTAAAGTTTGGAAAGCTCAACAGGCTGAACATTTAACGTTCTAAACGATAAGAGGTAAAACACATCGGTGGAGTGTGACAGTACAAGTCCTACAATTAACAGCATTGGCTTTGCTCCTCTACTATGGTTAAACCAACACAGAGGCCTCTTAGATTATAGCCGCCGCTTCAAAACAAAGCATTGGAAGCTCATATTACACAGATAGTGTGTGCATGTGTATGTTTACTGGCAGGAGAGAGCCCCGGCTAACCTGTCACACGGATCATCTTACGTGGGTACGACAAAACAGACAGAACAAAAGATCTTCCAGAGAACTGCTTCAGTGAACCGTGAAAATTCAGGAGAGCTCACGTCAAACAAGGAGAACACTGAAGTTTAAATCAATAGAATATGAAGGAAACATTGAATAAACTATTCAATTATGATTTAAGGGTCAATGACATGATGCCATTTTTTCCATCCAAAAATCAAAAAAAAAAAAGAAAAGAAAAACCATAGAAATATTTATTTTTATTTATTTATCAAGCCTTAGTAGATTGGCAAATTGTTACTGTTATTGTTATTAAGTAAAAAAGGCGTATGGGAAATCTTTACTTAATTAAATCATATGACATTTTTACAGTCATTTAATTAAAAACAAATGAAACCATAAAAGTCACTGCATGCGAAACCTTAATGAATACAAAGATCGATTTATTAATTTGCCATCTTATATGTCACTGACACTTAAAGTAAACTGTACTCTTTCCAGAAAAGAGAAAAATTGTATCAGAATAGACTTAAACAGCTTCTGAATTTGGCAGCTGCAATAGAGAAATCCAAAGGGGGTTGAAATGTCAAACTTGTTTCATTTAGAAGAAGCAATGTCTTCATTTTGAAGGAAAGTGGCCCAGCTGAGTGAGCCATAAACATCACTCTCTCATTTGTGCACTCTTTTTCTCTCTCTCTCTCTCTCTCTCTCTCTCTCACACACAAGGCTGGTATCTAACTCGCCTTTGTCCATAAAGTAAGATGTCCTCATTTCAGACAAAAACACTCCCACCTGACACCAATCCGGCCATCCTGCTCTGGTTTTGTAATACATCAATCCTACCTTGAGTCCCGGCTCCTGAATCCAGCGCAGGCACAGAGAGTGTAGTGTTTAGCCACCTGTGGTAAGTGCCTGTTCCATTCTGATTAATGTCAGAAAGTCTATAAAAGCACATAAAGCCAAAGACTCTCAGAAGAAGAATAAATCCGAGAAGAGATGCACTGTTTCCCAAACAACAACGGCCACGGCAGATCACCTTTAGATCCTGAAAGCATCCAAACTGTCCCTTTTTGCAAAAGTCCCTTGCAATTTTGCAGAGTCTGAAGATCAAGTCCACATATCGAAAAGTCCTTCAGTTCCAGAAGTGGTACGTAAAATGAACGTGTTTGTGTATAAGGAGGGAGAGGGAGTGGGGACAGGGTGGGACGAAATTGAAGAGGCCCCTCCAAGTGTGGCAGCAGCTGTCTGCCTCATGCACACACACACACACACACACACACAAATGTGATGCACAGAGGCATAGGGCCACAGTGTCACTGTCTTGACTTAACAGAGATGCCATTGAGGGACAAACTATAGGGGAATGCCATCTGAACTGAATCACTGACTGGTCAGTCTCTCTGTGGATAATTGACGTAATCAGGCGCAGCAACAGAATAGAGATAGATAGAAATAATGTTTCAAAAACATGCCAAGCAATGTGAGACCACAAGCTGTTGCTGTCGTAGCGAAACTGCACGACTCGCATAGACAGCCAATGCATCAGCGTTCATTTCTCTCATGCCTGAAATTCCAGGCGCATTACCCTGCACCATATTTTAGATGAGGTGCACAGTTTCTAAAACATGTACTGTAGAAGCAAAGTGTTCCCTTCACAACATCATCATCTACCGTTGCACTGCTGATAAATGTGTAGTTCATAAAACAAGTCATTTACAGCAAATTTTAAAGATATAGTTAATTAATAGGAAATGTTTGTGTGATGACATTTCTGCAAAATTATATAAAGCTGTTTCTTGCAAGTTTCGCGACATTTCTAAATTGAAATGTCTAGTGAGTGTTGTTGAAAGCATGCAAAGCTTTCGCCCGAAACAGATGAATATGAATCTGGCACGGTTTCATTACACTGATTGTTGTGTGCATCGCAGTAGTAATGGCCGGTGAGTGGAGCTAAAACGGCAATGCTTTATTGCGCTTGAAAATAACTTCCCACGTACATTAAATGCAGCCAAAAGGGTTAACAACAGCAAACAAGAGATTAAAATGTATTTGCTGAAGCAACAATACTGTTTTTGCTTGCTCCTATTGTCTTCAAGCTCTTTTATCGAGACTAGTGTTGTACAGGATGCATAAAAGCAATGCTTACCAGGTGAGCTACTAAGCAAGTTTACCATTTCACATATATAGAACAGATAAATGTAATGCAAACTTCAAAATGGATTGCTTTACCAATTGTGCACTCCCAGCAAGGTATAAAAATTTATTATTAGATGATCTGCTCTCAATAATCATAATTTGTGTGAAACAGAAGTGTTCATTTCAGCTGGAAGCTGCAGTCTGTTTATGTATAGGTTTTCTGAAAATGTATGTAGAGGCATATATTTTGAACGAGCCTATGTTGTTTAAACAATCAGCTTCTCGTGCATTTTAAAAGTCTGAAGTCAATTTTAAATTTGTGATATTATTCTTGGTTTGCGTATTGGTAGAGCATTAATTCAACCATAACCACAAAACGCAAATGCATTGTTTTATGCGTTATAAATACTCACACGTCCAAAATTCTGAGACAATGATGCGATCAAATTTTCAGCACATATCACACACCAGTAAGATGAGATGCTTCAGTTTTTGTGAACACTAGAAGAGAGTACAAATTAGATCAGTGGTCTCTAAGGAGACCAGAGCTGGAGAGTGTGTGAGAACTGACAGTTGGAGCATTTGTAAGTGTGAGATCGTTCCGAGACGGAATAACCGTGACATGTTCGCATCTGCCTGCCAAAGCCACTCCATCTTGACTGTACAGTGAAGAGCACCGCATATCATGCATGTGCTAGACCCATAATGTGCACTTTACAGGAGAGATACTTGATGGGTGCGTTTATAGGCAATGCGAAAGTTACTTGCTTAAAAATATCAATTCTGCTAAAGCGGACCATATTTGTTGAAACACCTGCTATTCACCTACAATTAAAGTAACTTACATTAATTCGCAATGATAGTTACTTACACTAACTTTAATGTTTGCTGTAGTGTTGTATATGGTAAGGGGCGTAAAAAGTCACATGCTTGAGGTATTCGGCCAATCACAATGCACTGGATAGCTAGCCAATCTGGCCTTATCAGAATGATACGCTTTCAGAAAGGCAGGGCAATAAACTATTTATGAGGAAAATTATCCCTCAATAAATTCCTAATTTGCTGCTTATTAGTAGTTTAGATTATTAGTAGTTAGTAAGGCAGTCGTTACTTTTGAGCAAGGTTAGGGATGTAGAATAAGTCATGCAGAAAAAGGTATTAATATGTGCTTAATAACTACTAATAAATGGCTAATATTCTAGTAATATACATACCAATAAAGCAGCTAGTTAAGAGACCCTAAAATAAAGCGTTTCCTATTTTTTTTTGTTACTGGCCACTCCTTAATAGGACATCTCCTTTCTGCTACCACCCTATGTAACATGAGGAAACAGTCCTGTGTGTTTGGGTTGAAAGGCTAGTAGCTGACGGGATGGCGATGCATAATAATAGAACTGGCCTGTCCAGACCTGAACACATGAAGACACACATGTGGGCACCTCCCCCTTACCATCTACTAGCTCTCTGCATGACATCATTCTCTTAAGTCTCATTCCCATCCATCCCTTCACGCTAGAGCCCAGTCTTTAGGTCATCCCATGCACAGTAAACAGGGATGTCAGTGCCAACTAAGCCACATGCAAAGATGATTCATTTAAATGGATTTGGATCGGCAGAACAAAGTCGATTTTGCACTCTTTGGACAGTCCAATGAGATCTAACAAGACGGCATCACATGAATGACCTCCAGCAGATATATTGGCCATTAAACAGTGCAGTCAGTGTGTCGGAGTTTGTCAAACCTGGACAGATGTGGCAGATAAGAGGAAGAGTGAGGTGTCAGGTTTAGTCACAGAAATAACAAGCTATTAAAGCATGTGCAAGTATGCATATGTTGCAGCTGAAGTGCGCCAGCGTAAAGAGGGGTGTGTCAAGATGCCTTTCTGCCGAGAACACGCTGTCAGCTACATGTCAGGGCAAAGGAAAGGTTGGGTCACACCTGCCACTTGTTTGTTCATCATCCAACTCGTGCTCTCTCACTTTCTTTATTTCCAATGACAGCATGAAACTGCAAAACAGCCTGGATTCCTAACTCTGTAATGACGCTGTGTAATGTCATTCATTAAAGTGACACTTCAGCTGTATCTTAGCGGGAAAGCGGGAAAACTCGAATTAACTTAAAACAAACAACTGCCTAATGCCGAAAACGGCACTAAACTAAACGTGCAAGTAAAATACACGCGGTGTAAAAACAAAAGAGAGAAACAACACCACCACCGTGATACCAGTATTACCGGTGTTGTATCGATTAACCGGTGAGAAAATGTAATCATGTCACAACCCTAAGAAATATATATATGTTGTATATATATATATATATATATATATATATATATATATATATACCTAGAATAACAAATAGAAATAAAATGTATTATGCTTCTACAATGATTCCACAATTTGAATGCTTTTCAAGTGTACAAATTTTCAACCCCATTCTAACTCAGCATAACAGCACATGACCCATACATTTACGTCATAGTCACAATGCAGAACTGCATGAAAAGGGAACATGACAACTTGAGTGCCACACTTTCTCAATCTCGTATTCTTATCGTTGAGCTCTGCTTAATAAATGTACATAATACTTTGTTCTAAATAAACTTTTAGTTTCAACGCCGTTACCCATTTGACTTGTAACGCTTCATTAGGGAAGTGCATTTCAATAGTAAGTGTCGGATTTGTTTTTATTGCAATGCTGTGATACAAAACATTTATCTACACAGTTAGAAACTGTTATAAAAAGCCAGAAGCAACATGAGGAAAAAATCATTAACACCACAGGCTGGTATTAAAAGGGTTTACACAGAAACAATGTCTTTGACACCTACTGTATATAGTATTGTATATAGATTAAGCTATATAGAGATTAAAATAAAAAGATAATAAATTCTAATAGAACTAAGGACTGGGTACAGAAACTGGTTTCTCTTAAATTTGACCTAAGCTCATACTTGTAAGTGGTGCACTGGTTTTGGTTAATTTCTTCTTCAAATACTAAACAGACAAGAAAAGAGAACTGAGAGCAGCAGATTTAACTTCTCATTTCTACTATTTTCCACATACTGTTTCAAATCACTGTCAATGTGTTTTGGCCCACAACCAGCCACTTCCATGAAACCATAAAGCCCTGTTCACACTACGCGCGACACAAAGTGACGCGATCCCATTAATCTCAAAGGAGAGCTGGTGATTTCCAGCGACAAGAGCGACAGGACGTTGGCGACAGGATGTGGGCGTGTCCAGCAACGCGACAAAAGTTCAGAATCTCTCAACTTTATGCAAATGAAGAGCGACAGCCAATAGGAAAGAAGACAATAGTGCTCACGTGCTCATTCTCCTTTCAGCTCCAGCAGTGATGACGGCATTTGCGTTTTTGCCATAGATACAGTGGAGGAAATAATTATTTGACCCCTCACTGATTTTTTAAGTTTGTCCAATGAGAAAGAGATGAAAAGTCTCAGAACAGTAAAGGAAAAAAGAAATACTTGAAACAAAAGATAGAAACTGATTTGCATTTCATTGAGGGAAATAAGTATTTTAACCCCTACCAACCATTAAGAGTTCCCTCTGGCTCCCACAGACTGCTTAATTAGTCACCCTCATTAAAGAAACCTGTCTTAACTAGTCACCTGTATAAAAGACACCTGTCCACAGAATCAATCAATCAAGCAGACTCCAAACTCTCCA
>JAUMHI010000033.1:6175767-6186405 GCA_032359435.1 Enteromius unitaeniatus | reverse complement strand
CTGGCTCTTTTTGCAAATTTTATTATTTTAAAAGAAAATTAAATTCATATATAGGACATCATATCTGACAATATACTGTGCTTTTGTGCATTCTATTCAGTAAGTAAAGTGTCAAAGTAAAAAACGCAAGTATACAGTGCAAATTTAATGGTGCTGACAAATTCATAGCACCTACTTAAGGCAGACCCAAATCTAATCGATACAGTTTGTAATCAGGGCCAAGTCTGCATTCAATTTAATCAAATAACTCTAAAGCCTCATGCAGGGCATTGAGAAAGCACAGAAAGAAAAACACAAACCATGTTATATGAAAAACAGAACAAATAAAACTGAGAAAATTAAAGTGAGAGACTTCCATCTTATCTAATCTCTGCATGGGAAAGAACAAGACTGAACAAATATCCCTTGCAAATAAAAGCTCCCATCTGTTTACAAACTGCCTTTTCCTGTAAGCCTCTCATTGCTGTACATACTTTGGCAGTTCAGCACTTAGGCCAAAGGCTAATTCGGGATCACCTGGCCAAACAAAGCTAGTCTAGATATGCAGACGATGACACGCACAAGAACAAAAGCTAATCAAACGTGTTGTGAATCAGATGTCTAAAGGCATCGATAGCAAAGGGCACTTCAGCGGGTTATAATTAGCTAAGCTCGTCACGCTCAATGACTGAGCACTTCAAACAAACACTAGCAGAACATGACCGTGGCGGAAACAAAAGTGTGAAATAAAACCACATCTTGAAAAACTGACCAAAAATCTTTTAATTAATGATCCTGAGCAACAAGGCTGGGTCTGTTAAAAGGGTTATTGGATGCTGCTAAAAATAACATAAGGCTATTCTGTGTATTTAGTGTAATGAAATATGTTTATGCAGTTTAAAAGGTGCAAAAAACACATTATTTTCCACATACTCCACAAGCCCAGCCTCCTGAAACAGGTCGATTTGTGCAAAGCTAATTGTTTTAAAAAAGCAAGATGTGCTCTGATTGGCCAGCCATCCTGTGTGTTGTGGCAGAAATGTTACTGTGCTCACCATAACGTGATGCTGCGTCCCGACGCTATGACACCAAAACAATAAAACTAATTACAAACGAGGCATTCGTTGCATCCAGTGGAGACATAATCACTGATTATTAAGAATTAGTACTGTCTTTTAACATAACATGTCTGCATTTGTGATCGGAGTAACGACTAACAAAAAGCACTATCCTTCACTGCTCAACTCTCACTATGTCCTGTTTTGGAAGCGCAAACAAATTAGTTTCACTTTCACAATGACATGCAGCGTCTCCTGAACATGGCACCCGCAGCAACACTAATAGCATCGCCTTCTTTCTTTGCGTAAATGTTTGGATGGTGTTTGAAAATAAACCCACTCTGTGATGTTTAAACAGGGGTTAAACTTTTATAAAAAATATCTCTTTGGTATTAAAACTCGAATCTTTGCAACTTCGGGATCTTATCCATGCACCAACAACCTGTAGCACTCCAAAGAGAAAATAAAACTTGAAATTGCATCACATGACCTTGTTAAACACGTTTTTTAGACTATTTTTTAGTTGGTCCAGTCAGGCCAGTAGTTGCATTTTTGGATTCCAACTGCAATCAAATTTTATCTTGTTCTACATAAAATATAACAAACATTTAATTAATTTAAAAAAATAAATAAATACACTCACCAAGTGATCAAAAATTCACAAACAGTGAATTAGGCTTTCAATTTTAATATATTTTAAAATGGCATTTGGCAAAACTGCTTTTTTTTGCTGCTCAATAAACATTTCCTATAATTATCAATGTTGAAAATGGTGTGGTTGGTTAATATTTTTGGCAGAAATTGTGATCCACTAGTTACATTATATTATTTAATATTATATTAAAGCAATATTATAGATAAATGAAGATGTTTGTCATAATCACACAGGCTTGCTATGGAAGTGGTTTAACACAATAACAACAGGAAAAGTCAAATGAAACACTGTTTGCAAAATAGTTTCCCACCAATAAGGAATGTAAATAGTCTATAATGTTCTGAGCTCTGGATCAAACTGATGGAGCCCTGGTGAATAATAAAAAAAACTCTAAAGCTTCCCAGCAAAAATAGAAAGGTCAAAGAGTAAAGAGAGAGACTATATATGGTTATGTGTGTGTGTTTGTTAAAAGGGGCAGGTCCCCATCCCTTCTCCCAGACAGAGGTTGCCTTTGGAGGCCCTCTAGAGAGCAGACTGTGTGAATGAGTTACGACAGATGAGGCCTGTTCCCTCACCACTGGAATCCTAAAACACACACCATCCTGCCAATAAAATCAAATCAACCGAGCAACAAATGCTTATCCAATGCTAATGTAAAGCTCTCGAGAGAATCTGCATACACCTGAGCTAATCGCACAGATCGCTTTGAATGCGGCTCATACGATCCTAAAATCTCAGCATCGTTCCAGCTGTTTCCTATGAGGTCTAAAACAGTTTCTCTTACATTTCTGAATAGGGTAAAACTAGAGTCTTTATACTTTGATCATATACAAACAACTTCCTGTAACCACTTCCACAAAACTTTGCTTCACCCATATCATAATATCTAGGATTATACCAAACAAAATACAAATGTAGGTTGCATGTGCTTTTTTTTTTTAAACAAAAGTATGACAATCAATAGTTGGCAGAAAAGGATAATAGTGCTTTTACGTGTTAGATAAAAGTGATAAGTGATCATTTTAATGTAATAATTTCATTTTTAATATTATAATATAATATTACTCCAATATAATCACTTGTGGCTGGGTGATATACCGGTAGACACGATTAGAAATTTGTCAACCCAATTTGTCGGGATTGAGATCACGTGACGTTGCATGTTACGTATCCATGCAATTCACGATCACCTCGACAATAGAAGAAGCAGTGTTGGCCAACTTATCGACTTTGCCGCTAGACTAAGCGACTTTTCAGACCCCTTGGCAACATTTTTCTAGCGCCTTCTTGGTCAAAGCTCTGCAAGTCACTGGTGGTGCCGCGCGAGCCTCTCAGTGCAGCAGCGGTGAGTTCACTTACATGTGACGAAACCAACAACGAGGAGATTGGAAAGAAAAAAGGTGCATCGTCTGTTGTGTGGAATTGGTTTGGGTATAGGAAAAGAGATACGAATCAGATAAACCAGATTTGCAAGGTATGCAAGAGCACTGTTAGCAAGCGATGGAAATTCAACATTGTAAAACGTTGAAAGAATAAAACTCCTATGGGTTTGGACGATATGAGGGTGAGTAAGCACAGAACCTTTAACTTTTTAATTCTTAAATGTATTCCCATTTCTTATTATCTGGAACTATGGTCTGAATCAAAGGTCAACGCAGGCCAGCTTTGGGCACTTCTTCTATAATGCAATTTTTTCAATACAGCTTTCACAAAGTTTTCCGCAGAATGCACAACTTTGAATGGTTATAATGTAAACTCGACATCTACCAGCAGGGGCTAACTGGACCATGCTAACACTCTGCGTGTGGTGAGACTCTCAAAGACAAATACAAACACACTAGTTTGTATTCACTGTGTATGTGCATTTCCCCAAGCCAAACTTAACATACAACAGTCAGCCTCTTAGTCAGGCACAGCAATAAAGAATGTGTGCTTGCTGTGAGGCTTTTTAATGCAGTGTAAAATGCATCGCAACAAAAAACAAAAGGTAATTTTTCAAGGCAGAGAAGCTTCCGGTACTAAACGTACACATATAATTTGCCAAAAGAATGGAAATATTAATGTTTGCACATTATAACAGTCAAAGAATCAACATCAACTCAAGCTAATTCCAAATTAGCATTTTTAGTTTGGGTTTTCACCCATCACTATTGAAAAGCTATATTGGGTAGAAGTGAACACATTAATATTGCAAAAGGTTTTTTTCTTATTTGTTACAGTTAATAATTGATAGCAGAGGCAATCCATTACCCGGGCCCCTCTCAGCCCTGACAGAACTACTCTGGACACAAATGACCAGCCGGGGTGGAAGAGAGACCAGCAAAAAGAGGGGGAGGGGAAGAAAGTGAGAGAGAGAGAAAACAAATGAGCCAAAATGTCTGCACCAGCACCTAGCTAAGCCGATAACCCCGGCCACAAACACTGTTTGTTTCTGTTCTCTGTGCGTGTTTGTTTCAGCAAAAAGTTGCATGATTATGTTTCCCCCACCTAAGCAGTTTTAATCAATCCCGACTAAAAGAAATAATTCAACCGCTAAGTAAAGAACTAATCTTTTGTTTTTCTGTGCACCCCGCTGAATTCAGCACACCAAGCTTTAAAAATGCAACTGCATGCTTGAAGGCAGTGAGCGAGGGCAGCCATTGCATAGCATTGCTAATGGCTTGCTAGCTCACTGTGCTTCGTAAATGCTTAGAGCACCTAGTGGCATGCTGAGTTGCATTAAAAAAAGAAGGGTGGAGTGCGTTCTTGATTAGATAGTTTGAGCTGCACAAGTCACTAGATTCCTGCATTTTTCCCTGTTTTGCACCAACCTCTCAGTCTTCTTTGATGCACAGAAAGCCGCTACGTACTACCAACAACAAATAATAATTTCACAATCTCTTGCAACTGCAAAGCAGAATCAAAAAAGCAACAGTAAACACAAGAGGTGCACGTTGTTGTAAGTGGGACATATTTTAGTCGATGCCACTGTTACACATGAAAGCCTCTTGAAATCAATCAATAAACAGAGTTTTCTATCCTGTGTGGGCATTTCCTATTGAAAAAGGGAGTTTGTGCATAACATATTCAAGCTACACTTTTTTTTTTCCAGGAATGTACAATATCAACTCGGTCAAAAGAGGATTAATGGATATTTATACATCTACGCATAGTTAAAGATCCAATATATGCATGTTCATTTTTTTAATTTTGGGGATTTTTACATTTGGACAAGAATCTATAATACTAAAGTTAATTCTTAAACATCTGTTTAATAACAATCGTTCAATTAACATTTTAGCTACTGTAATAGATTCACTTGTAGGTTTTCAAATGACTGATATTAGTTTTCAGCATTTTATTTTTTGTATATAATTTACTTAATGTATAAAATTGTACAAAATTTTTATATTATTATTGCTATCAGTCCTAAAATAAAAACTGATTTATTGGTACTGGCCATTATATATTAATATATATTAATATTAATACATCTACTAGTACTGTCAAATCAATTAACAATATTGTTATGCATAGATGCATAACAAATCAAATAAATTAAGAACATATTTACACAT
Source organism: Enteromius unitaeniatus (assembly GCA_032359435.1). Taxonomy (NCBI): domain Eukaryota; kingdom Metazoa; phylum Chordata; class Actinopteri; order Cypriniformes; family Cyprinidae; genus Enteromius; species Enteromius unitaeniatus. The sequence goes on along the minus strand of JAUMHI010000033.1, from coordinate 6,181,156 downwards.
AAATACACAAATATACACAATGTAAAAATTTGAAAACATTTCTTTTGGATGAAATGAATGTCCAATGTCCAACGATAAATCGATTTGACAGCACTAATATCATTTTAATTAGCCAGTAGGTTTAAGTTATATGAACAGGGATTGAGTACTACTGGGGGGAATATGCATATTCTTTAAAAGTGAATTTTTGTAAGTGATTTTGAAAACACAAATTGACCTTAAAAAATACAAAAATACACAAGCAAGCACAATCCAGACAAGCTCCATGTTAGAAATCACATGAGATGAAATAGTCTCAATAGCAGAAGTGAGCATTAACACTTCTGGCTTCAATGTGAGTTGCCACATTACTGTACCGTACATGTGTTCCCAACTTCATTTGGCTCTTTCACAAATAGGCTCTCTAAGCATTATGAGACGGGTGCGAAAGAAGAAGTTTACAAAAAAAGAGAGGATGAGCCAAATGGAAAATGCTAAGACACTAAAAAAATGAGCCCACAGGAACATTTTTAACTCACGTCACAGTCCAGTTTGATCTGGCTATCTCACCAGTCACATGTCTCACATGGACTGGCCAAAAAAAAAAAAAAAAAAAAAAACATTCACATAGCCCCTTTTATTAAACTTCTGATAGTTGCTAGTTACCTATCTGAGACGACCCTCAGTGAAGCAGTGTGCTCTTTAAGCCATCAAGAACATTTGAGTCAAATGATCTGCTCTGCTCTTGAACTGTTGCCAAACCATCAAAGACACATCAGACTTTTGACCCTATGCCGCTAAAAGCTGTGCAGCACTAGGGGATTCAGAGAATGTGCAATGTATTCTTCAGAAATAAAAAAAAAAAGTTAAAAATCAGCTGATCTTTTCCAAACAGTATTACTTAGAATTTAAAATGCAATAACTTCTCGTGGGAAGCTAGAAACCACCTCAGATCTTTTTATATAATGAAACAAAGTGCTATTGTGTCATTTCCACTGTCGATTTCATAAAAAGTTCAAAGCGTTTCGAATTTCCAGCTGGTTCAGATGCAAATGATAGTCATCTTTTTAACTATAAAGCAACAGAGTGGATCCTGTTTCTGATTTTTCAGAAGTGTTCCAATCATGAATAGAACATAAGCTATCTAAAAAAAAAAATACATTCAAAGATTCAAGAAGAGCTCCATTTAATTTAGACATAAGAGGGAACAGAATGAGGGTTAATAAACAATGGATTTCGAACAACAAACACTACCGTTCAAACATTTGAGGTCAGCATGTTTTTTTAATGCTTTTAAAGTCATCTCTTATGCTGGCCAAGACTGCATTTATTCACTGAAAAAAAAAAAGATTGCAAAACAATACTACAATTATCTAAAAGTAAAACTTTAGCAGCCATTACATTTTCAGTGTCACGTGATCCTTCCAATATGCTGATTTGCTGCTTAAGAAACATATCTTTCTCAATTTCTTTTAAAAAGAAAAAACATTTAGAGGATGTCTACAAGTCATCTGAAGCAAAATTTCTAAGTGCAATCACAGAAATCGCAATATGTATTTAAAAATGATGTTTATCAATGCATAACTGCTACGAAACGGATATAAAAATGCTAATAGGCCCATACACCTGGCATGGGGCTCCTCTTGAGAAGTATTTTAGTAGCCACCCGGCTCCAATAATGTGAAACACTGAGACAACTCCACCTTCATGCACCAAAAAAAACAGGCTGAGACAAATGCTTCGAAACTATAGTAAAACTAGACAAGAAAAGAGGGATACGGGGAAGGAAGCTTCTCATCTAAAAACCAACTAAACAATTACAAAGGCTTTTGTCCATGCATGTCTCAAGCACGACGAAATCTAAAAATGACTTGTGAGGACATTGTGTGTTATAACAAAGCACTTGTTCTTTCTTGGATCTAATCTTATTATACCATTGTGTGGATGAGCTCAGAAATCATTTTAATTAGATTTGGAGCCATGAAATATTGTTCAACAGACTACCGTTTACTCTGGAAGCTCAAAGCATGTGAAATCACACCCCTTCTCTCAAGCCTGTGCATCAGCTACAAGGCCAAATGCAGTAGTAAGCTGCCATTCGAACGTTCCTTCTAAACAATGGCAAAATATGCCAAATAGTTGGCTGTTGGAGTCTAAACCGTGTTGCTGATTGCACAATGAGATAAAACATGAATTCAATAGCAATGTTCCTAGCAGAGCTCCACCAGATTAAAGGAATCCAATAAAAAAAAGCCTCACATGAGCCTGAAGGAGATTTCTAACATGTTTGGTTGGGGCTTGATAGCAGCCAGAGCTGTAAGTGAGTGATTTCATTACAGATTATTGGTGTATATTACCACTAAGAGGAAGGGAAGACCCCATGGTACACATACAATGAGTGAATGACTAAATGCATTGAGTCATCCGGTGCAGACAGAAAGAAGAGTTAAGTGTTCAGTTGTCTTGGCAACTAAAGTAGCAGCAAACAAAGGCACTTCATATGATTTGGAGAAATATTTTGAAATCCTTGACAAAACACTCGAAACACACAGATCGCAGAACCAGCTGTAACTGTAAAGATCACTGACGCAAATCCTACCATTAAAGCGAATTCCAATTTAATCGATCCATACTGTCAGTGTTTTCTATATATTTGCTGCATATAAACAACAGCTTTAGAAGTTGTTAGTAGATTTTAAAAGTGCCATGCCCATGCCAAACAAATTACTGGCCCTCTTTCCTGCATGAAAGAATGTTTCCAACAACTTTTGCATGAGTAAACTGAACATAAACACGTTTAGATGCATGGTAGTGGTGTCTGCAGGTCAAGCCGCATTCTTATCGCTAAGGTTTATGCATAGTTGGCTCTGTTTCCAGCTACACCAGGCACAATGGATGCTTTGTTTTGTTCCCTTTTGTCCGTTTCTGCCCATCTTATACTACATGCATCCACTTACGGACATTCTTCGATTGAACTCCAAAGATGTTTGGCACCTCACTGACCAGACGACCACAAGTTCTCCGTCTGCTGCGAGCGACCGTCCTTGCGTTCTGTGAGGGACTGTAACTATTTATATGCAGACATACTTGTATATTTACACCTTAAACTCTAGATAGAAGTGTTATATTAGGCAAACATGCGTTTTGTTGTTATTATTCGCACCTTGGTCAATTATGTCACGTGATGTCAACATGGCGTCACCCATGAGGGGGCGACCCACTCCGTGTGTAGAGGAAACAGCACTTTCTTCAAAACTGGAATGCGAGAGTTTCACGGTGTACATTATAAGTGATACTTCTAAAAAAAAAAAAAGGTCTTTATTGAAAAAGAAAAAATAAACTTCGTGCTTCCTTAAAAAACACACAAACAAAGTTCTCTCACTACACCGGTAGGTGTGTCCAACAGAACCGACCACAAATAAGGATTTTGCACATGCAATTTCACAACCACTTCAGTGTTATGAGCGCACAGACAGCGTTCAAACACTCGCTCACACATTTTTGAGGAACTGGTCCCGTTTTCAAACTATTCCCGTCAGCATTTTTGAAGGAGAGAAAAAAGAAACTGCGAGCAGTGATTGAGCTGCGGTTGCTGGAAAGCGTACTCTAGATTTGCATGAATCCTGCGGTTACAACACCGTCAGTGCATTTGAATACGAGTTTAAACGTTACTTACATAACGACGTAACTTTTTTTCAGGTGGAGACTTTCTGAGCCACCCCGAGCACACCACATCTCCTCCGCTCATTTTCTTCTGACCTTCCTTGAAAACACGCGCTTTAAGTTTTGCGTTTCAACCTGCAACACATCAAACAAAAGTCCCAAAATATGAGGTGGAAGTTGCGCCCGAGTGTTTTCGGTGGGTTTATTAAAACAAACACAAATACCGTCACTCCTGGCTTCCAGCACGTCCACAGGGAAGAGCTTCCCGACAGCGACACAAACTCCTCTCTTCTGGCGAGAGGAATATGTCAAACACAGCAATAGCCCTCTTGTAGTTTAACTTACACACTTTGTCGGTGTAAATAATCCGCTGTTTTCGTTGTTTTTTTCCCCAGCTCAAATGCAACGAGGCAGCGAGTGATACTCGCCAAGTTCGGCGTAGTGAAAGCTTTGCTTGATTGCCTTATTTCAAAGTAAACCAAAACAGTTTCCTTGAAAATATATACAGTTTTTCCTTATTTTTCCAAAACATTATGGTCGCATTAGCACTGAAGTGCTTTTTGGACTAGAAATCCGTCCCGATCGTCGACCTTCCCTCCAGTTTCACTCCCCACGGCTCCTTGCTGATTGACAAGCATAGACGTCGATACTTTCCCTAAACTCAGCCTCCTCTGGCCTATAGACGCAGGGAGAAGTCGGTCAAGACGGAGAATAAACAGCATTACATCATGGGAAATGTAGTCTTGGAGTGTTGCCCCGTCAGAAGGAAAACACTGGGACGGTGGCTCCTATTACAAAGAATCGGTGTAAACAAATCTCTCATCCAAACAGAACTCGCTCGAGTCCGGATTAAGACTGCGATCATAAAATAGTCTTGTTTTTTTTTTACTGATTCGACTGAGATAGGTCACAAATTCACTCTGGAGGATTTGTAAAACAGCCATAATTAGTCGGTTTAGATTATCATTATAAATACTTTTTAGATAATGATTATTTTATCTGTTAAAACCTTTTCTTTTCAAGAAATCTAAACACATGTTTGTGTTGTTTTATGTGATTGCAAATATATTTAGACACTGCATTATTTATATTTATATTTTGTATGTGCTGAATCATGCTGCAATAAACTGAAGTGAACATTGCAGTAAACACCGCCATTAATAAAAATGTAAAAAAAAAAAAAACAGCCAGGCGTGTCTAGATTTGGCTTTCTTAAAGGTTTGAGCATGTAATATTCAACACACGATGACGTAAATACGTCAGTACGTAACAGAATCACTGAATTTGCTTTTGACTCTTTAAATGAACTGTTCGAAAGAACCGAATCGCAGAAAACAGAGACTTTAAGTTAAAACGTTAGAACGTATTTATATAGACTGCACCAGAATTGTTTAGGACTTTAAATAGCTACTTGAGTTTTTTATACAAGAGTTTACTGTAAGCAGGTTACACATAATTATACAAAGGGAGCAGTGCAGACAGTGTTTAAGATAAATAAATACAAAAAAACACTGATAATTATCAATATACTGATGAAAAGTGAAGAGTTTCTTTTAGAAAGGGACGTTCATGTTTGTGTTATTGGTATCTTTGGAATGTTATTGTAATGCTAAACGCCTTAGTGGTTATCTCTGAAGCTTTGTGCCTACTCACTGCTGTGATTTGCAGCTTAGAGCAAAGGACTGGTTTAGCTCACTTTATTATCCTATTTTCTTTCATCAGGATGTGCATTTAATTTATATTAAGT
>JAUMHI010000033.1:6164353-6175667 GCA_032359435.1 Enteromius unitaeniatus | reverse complement strand
TAGAGCAAAGGACTGGTTTAGCTCACTTTATTATCCTATTTTCTTTCATCAGGATGTGCATTTAATTTATATTAAGTCTATGACATAATACCAATCAACGCCTTGGTTGTTTTATTTCATTATTGATTTCAAAACCCAAAGACGATATGTGACGATTTAAATGGTCGTTACATTATAATAGTATAATAACAATTTCTAAGTCATAAAATAAATTGTCAGTGGGAGTGGCCTAATCTGTAGCAAAGACATGTGTTGATCTCAAGTTTTGAATAATTCAGAGTCATTGATTTTACCAAATGGTTTTAGAGACCGTGTGAGTGGCTCAACGCTGTTATAAAGCTAATGGCTCTTGGGGGGTTTGAAGAACTAAAGCTGGTGCCCACATTTAAAAACCACAAAGCCAACTTTGCTGTTCGCCAATTTAGATATGTGCATCTAAGAAGTGCTTCACCATAGCCTTAAGTGTCTATTCTAAGCTAATACACGAGAGCAATAATGTTGTACTGATTTTAAATGGGCTTCATGCTCAAAAACAAAGTTGTTTAGGGTTCACTAAAGGACATGAGTGCATTGGTTCAAACTGAGGACACTGGGATGTTGGGGGTGGACTTATGGATTGATAGCCACGAGGTGACTAACAAAGACAGTCTGACAGTTAAAACAGACCTCAGCTTGATTATTGTATTAGAACATGTCTTGAGCCTCAGAGTTTTTTTTTTTTCTTAAATAAAAATGTTATGTTTTTATTTTATATTTAAGAATGAAAATGTAAATGTATTTGTACTGAAAACAAATGTTGTGTGTTTTATTGTAACTGAAAACTGAAACTTTTTTGATATAACACTGAGCTCTCATACTGAAATTACATCTCTAACCTTGAAATAAAATAGGCACAGTCTTTTCAAATGTTTTAACCGCTCAATGACACAAAATTAGACAGTGATGAATTGTAACATGCTTTCTAAATAATAAAATAAGACCATTTTAGGTTATGAGTCTTTACTATAGAGCAAAACCATAATTATTACATATTAACACTGTACAGCAAGAGATGGTGTTTTATGTGTAGCTAGTCCAATCATTTTGTAAAATCTGAAGTATTAAAAGGCACATAAAAAAACTTCAACATTATAAAGTTAAATCAAGAAAGTATTCCCTGAATGAATAAAATAACTTAATTGTAATTAAATAACTGAAAGCAGATATAACTATAATCCTCAAACCAGAAGTTGAAAAACTTCCAATTAAAATATTCATGCAAGTAGCTCACTGTATAGTATGGTCCAAAAATATTTGCTTTAATTTTTAAAACCATTCTCTGCTTAATGAGTTCTGTTTATAAAATGAACCAAATAAGATCCCAGGATGAGGCCGTAATTCTGACTGTATTCTGTACAAATTTATTGCATGCCCATTTCTGACTTATAGTACTCAAAGTGCTTCAATAAATTTGTAATGAACATCAGTGTAAAGGGGAAAAAGCATGCAAACCAGAAAAATTAAGACACATCTGTTCTGAGGTGGCGCACTTATCCACATTGTGGGCAATCAGGACAAAAAAAATAATAATCTGGTGTTGTCAGTGGGACTGTCCAATGCTCTGAGGCTATTTCTTTAGAAGACAAGTCTGCTGATAGTATTGAAGCCCCCTCCTCCGCCCCCCCCTGAGGGTCCACAGCTGCCAGGAGGCTCATTATCATCAGAACCATTGGGTCGGAATGAGCAAGAAGCAGAGGTTGCTTGAAGAGCTCGAGCTCTGGCATTCAGCTCCTGCTCCTGGAAGGAAAAGAAATGATATTTGAAATTAATTAACACAAAATTTTAATTCAAAAATGTTGACAGAAAATGTGCATGCAAGTCTTATATGACAAATAAATGCAGTCTTGGAGAGCATAAAAGAGCACCACAAAGCATTCCCACCTGTAGGAAGAGTTTGTTGTCTTTGGTAATGGCATCCATCAGCTCTTTCTGCAGGGGCGGCTCTCCACTCAGTCTTGAGCCATTTACAACTGGCCCAGAATTGCTTGCTTGTCCAGTGACCTCTTGTTTCCTGTAGATCAGGACATAGGCTGTGTCCTTAGGGAAGCGACTGGTGACGTTCTGCAATGACTCAAAGTTTGTAAAAGTCACTCGGCTGTCATTAAACAAGACCCAGTCTTTGGACTTTTGGTCAGCGCATCCCAATACTTCATGCGAGGCCGTCGAGCTCTCTGATAGCCTGGAGCTTTCCAGGGACTTAGAACTTGGGTGAGCTACATAACTGTCGGTGCCACTCACATTCCTCCCATAAGAGTAGTAGTGACCGCTCTCGGAGGACATCCCAGAATGCACTACAACAGAACTCAAAACATACGGCACTGACAGCACCTCCGAATCGGTGTCGTTTGTCTCACTATTTGCTCTGTTTTCTGTCATCCCATCCTCCTTTTGAGAAGGCTTGAGTTTCTTAGCCAGATTCTCACCGCTCTCGGGGGAGTCAGATGAGGAAGACGTGACAGCAGTTGAGGAGGATGATGATACAGAGACACCGAGTTGGCGTAAAGGCAGGCTCATGTGCTGCGGGATGCCTACGTTGTCCAGGATCTTGCGACGGACGTGGCAGGTGGCGTCGTACGAGAAGCGCAGCAGAGTCAGAATGAGGTACTCGGGTGCCGCCACCACCCGCATGACCTTCTCGGCCCTTTGCAGTGAGGCGCAGCGTTCACAGAAGTAGCAGTTCTCGTTCTCAAGGATCTCTGGAGCTAGGAAGTAGTCGACCAAATCAGGTACAGACAGTGTGGGCTCCACCATTGCCCTCTCCATCCTGGTTCCTGTACCTTCTTTTACTGAGCCCTCCGAGGACTCCCCGCCTCCGTTTACCGCCCCTTGGCAGGGTCCCACAGAGGGGGAGCTCTTGTGCTCATCGGTGGGACCATGGCACTTGGACATCGAGGGGCAGAAGGCAAGAGAGAGGTCTGTAAATGGCTCCTCTTTTTCTGACAGGCTGTGGCATTGCAGGCAGCGAATAGCTGTAGAGAGTCGACCACCAAACATGCGCTCCACTAGAGTGCGGCCGTCTCCATTATCTACCGCAGGGTCTGGGTGTGATGGCATATCAGAGACTGGCTGGCCATTGGGAAGAGGTTCAGCAGAAGTGGTTGCAGGTTCAGGTTTTGGGCTGGACACCTGAAGAGCTGAGAGAGTCTTCTCTTCTTCATGCAACCTTAGTATCACATAGGACGACAGAACAAAACAAATACATGAACTGCAAACTCCCCCTGCTGTTGTATATAAGAAAATATGGTAGCACTTTAGAATAGGGAAAACTTATTAACTATTATTTACAACTTTTCCCTCAATAAATTCTAGGGGTGAGCATAAATTAATTTGTGAAATCTAGATTAATTTTGAGATTAATCTAGATTAAAATGGCTCATTTGAATTTTTCTAAAGGCATTCAGAATATGTGTCCTACCTAAATAGTGACTAAAAGTAAAGCCCTATTCGGACGGGACTAGTTTTACAGGGGGTCGTTAGAGAATGTTTTGTTTCACAGACGTATTTGGTGATTTTAATCCCATCTGAATCTGCCAGGTCTGTGTTTCTCTCTCTCAACCTCTGTGATAATTCTAGAGTCCGAATGCGATGTCTGTGATATTTATTTTTCACAACGCGTTTCCTTGTGTGTTTTGGCCAACGTGATATGCCGTAGATCGTAGCTTTTGAAATATGGTTTGTTAGGATATAGGACAATATTTGGTGGAGATACAGTCTGAGGTATTTGGAATCTGAGGGAGAAAATTGCCTTTAAAGTTGTCTAAATTAAGTTTTTAGCAATGCATATTAATAATGTAAAAAATTGGTTTTGATATCATATTAAAGCTAAAAAATATCTTCATGAACAATATCTTAATATCCTAACGATTTTTAGTATAAAAGAACTATACTGAATTTATCATTTTGACCCATATGATGTGTTATTGGTTAGCGCTACAAGTATACCAGTGATACTTATGACAGGTTTTGTAGTCCAGGGTCATGCATGTGGTTTCACTGACACTCGCAGTAAAACTTTAAGACAACAAACACAATTAGATTGTACTGGGATGAAAGTTTGCAGTTATTAATTTAATATAGTCTTATTTGGAAAGCAGTGTTTCTCATGTGGACTTCTGTTAAAGAACTTTCATGTGGTCAATCACATGCAAACAAAATGGTTATAACTTAGACGAGTAATAATTTAAATAGTAATTTAATATCCCTTTTTATGATTTATTTAAATCTCCTATCTAATAGAAAAACTGAATCTGAAAATATATATTATACTTTTTTATACTTCAATGCACATTTAATCAAGTGCTTAAAAATAAAAAATTTCACATCTTAACAGCTCTTACACTTTGCAATGTATACTCATTACACTGAAGCAAACAGCAAAACTGTATGCTTACCTACGGCAACTCTGACGGTTACGGTTACAGAAAAGGATGCTGTTTTCTGAGTTTACCTGTCCAGCAGAAAGCGCAAATACTCTGAGCAGTCTTGTTGGGATCCAGCTGTAAACCACGGTGGCCGAGAACCATCCAAAAAACCCCTTGGAGAATATGCTGCTCTCTGGTGGGCAAATAACATGATAAATAGCCAGTAGCAAGTATGCTTAATACTCTCATTTAGCAAACCTACCCAGCAGTGCCAACTGCTACAATATTTTAGAGGACAGACAGGAAATTGCACAGTAGATAAACATACCTGTGTGTGGGCCAAGAAGGCAAAAAGAAGCTGGAGCTTCTTCATGAGGGCACTGCTGCCATTCAAATGCAGAGACATAACATGCCGTCTGAAACTTTTAAAGAGAGACTGTTAAGAGCTGACATATATTTTTGAATTCCTGAGGATTTTGTGTTGTATTCACATGCAAACATTAAAACATTATAAAAATGCATGCTATCTGCATACGGAGAATGTTGGATTAATTACAGTAGAACAGTTGAGAAAGAGATCACATAATATGCAACAGATTTAAAACGTACTCGGTAGCCATAAATAAAATTTGGATGATGCTGTTCATGTAGCACGTGTTGCCCAGATTCACAAGTCCTGTCTTCCCCGTTTCTGATTTTCCTGTGATCTTAAGCAGGCCTGAGGCAAATGAATTTGACTGAGAGGTCCAGGCACTTTGGTTCAGAACAAATTTGATCTTCTCCTCATTAGGTTTAGGTAGTTCCTACAACAGAACCAGAGGTGGATATAAAACAGATGAAGCATTCAAATACACTACTGTTCTGAAGATTTTAATTAGAAATAATTTAATAAGAAATGAATTTCCTTTGATCAGCAAAGATGTATTAAATTGAGAGACAACAGTAAACAAGTTTTAGCAAAAGATTTTTAAATAAGTGCTCAAAGACTCTTTGAGCATTATTAAACTGATTTCTCAAATATCATGTGATACTGCAGTCTGGAGTCAGGGCTGATAAAAATTCTACTTTGCAATCACAGAAATAAAATTACATTTGAAAATGTTAAAACAGAAAATATTTCAGCTAATATTTCACCATATTAGAGCCATTACAGTATTTTTATCAAATAGCTTCAGTCTTGAACCTTACTGACCCCAAACATCAGAACAATACTCCATAAACTAGTTATTACAAACAAGGTCAAAATGCTAAATAAATTCAGCAATCATACACAACACATGTTAACTACTTCACATTCTTAAGTTAGTGCACAAGAGATAAAATCAGAGATTCCCTGTCTCATATCTTACTTTAATGGATTCGAGAATACTGTCATAGAGGTCTGGGAAGCCAGAATATTGATACATCATGCAGTGGATGAGCTCTGCAAACTGCAGAAGGAAGGTTTTGCTGTTGGGAAGGCCATCGTTCTTCAAAGACTTTACAAGTGGAACTATATGAGGAACCACCTGGTACAAATGACAAGGGTTATATAATTCATATTACATGATCACAAAGCAGATATTAAAAACCAAAGCTCCTTAAAAGCACTACAAACATTTACAATGCTCTGATTTGAATATTAAAAGCAAATGAAAGAGAGTGGAGCAATGTTCATAATGGCCTTACTAAGTGGAAGGCTTCAGGAGAGTGCTGGAAACTAAGCAGCATGTGTGAAAGAACCACTAGCGCTCCCTGTCTCACAATGGGATACCAGAGACGATTAAAGACCTGTAAACAGACAAACAAAACACATTCATTCGCCGGGGCAGCTCACAATGACCAGTTTTGAGGTATTAAAGAAAAAAAAGTTAATGATCTCAAATAATTAACCAAATTCTGATCCATTCCACTTCCTGATGCTTTCCACAAACCAGAACTCTTATGCTGTGGTTGCTCGAAATTCTTGTAACTTTGAAATCTCTTTTGTGAGTTGTTTTTGTTTTGGGTTTTTTTTATACACACAGACACACACCTGTTCAATTTTGAGCAACGTGACATCTATGAGGATGGTGAACTTTTGAACAGCAGCAAGTCCCTTTAATAAAGCAATGACCCAGGTGTCCACATGATTTGCTAGAGGCCAGGACAACCAGTCAATCATCCTGAAAAAGATAGAGAGAGAAAACAGGGTCAGGACAGGCGACGTACAAAATAAAAGCCTTACATAAGAGTAACGGACCCACAAAAAAAGAAAACTAAAACATTCAATTCTAGAAAAAAACGACAGGAAAACAAACACCACTCATTTAAAATATGTCGGGCCACGATGAACACTACACTCTTTCTAAAGAACTTGCATAAATGCAATTACCACATACTTAAAGCACACAAGAAGTAGAGAAAACAACATGATGGCAGTTGAATCAAGGGCTTAGTCTTTTAAACAGGCACAAAAGCACTATTCATTAGCTTTACACAGAGCGTGCACACACAATGTCTGACCTGCAGAGTGCTTGTGTCATACTGGCATCTTTAACATTCTGGTCTGTGGTGAGGCTTTTGATGAGGACTGTGATCATTTGCAGAGGGATGTGCTGGACCAGGCTTGCTAGAGCAATGGAGGGTTCAAATGAAGGGTCTGAAATCAAAACAAACACATTGTGGAATGATCCTTAGAAAACGTTACATTATGATTTCATATTTTTCATGTGCATTTGTATATGAACATTTTTTGAAGGGGTCATTTCATATACTATAAAAATGGCTTGGTTAAATATGTACATACGCAGCGACTGGGTTGTTTTCTACAGTTGGGTTAAATATTTAGGTATGCAACAAAACCACTGGGTCAAAAAAAAAAAACTCATTGTACCCAGTGTGGGATTGTATTTAACCCAGCCTTTTTAAAGTGTAAATTTCATTATTGTTTGATTGATTTCTCTTGAAAGCCTTTTTATGTTTTTAGCTTTTTGCATAAAAAGCAATACAAGACAAAACAGTTGTAATTCAGAAAAAAAAGTAATTTCCACCCTTTCAGACCATTAGAATTGAATGGCATGTTGTGTTGCTGTCTTTCAGTCATTGTTTCAAAATGGATGTTAATAGGCTTACGTTAAATGACATTTTAATTCCAAATACAAATCTCCCCCTAAAATTATTAAAATTACTATTAAAAATATAGGGATTTTTAAAAAGTGCATATGTCCAGCAGGCAGTGCATATTACAAATTACAATATTTTATAAAATATAAAATATTGTTTTAAAGCATACAAAATCAAAGTAATCTACTTTAAAAATTGTTTATACATTTTTCATTTAAAAGTTAATTATCATAATATTGTAACATTACATAATAATACATTATTGAAAAAATTGTATTATTTAAAAAACAGATTAAGATATTCATGTCAATGGTTCTCTGCTGATGGTTAATGGTCATGACATGCAGGGTAAAGAAAGAAAATTGATTATTTATGTTTATTATTCTTGTTGTTTTTATTTTTAAATTACAAAATTCTTTTTAATTTACATTTTATATAATAATACAAAAAAAAAAAGTTTTGGGGGAAAAATCATAATTTACTGACCCTTGTGTCTATTATGGGGATTTTTAAAAATAATATATTTATAGTGCTTCTTCATTCTTTTTAAAACTCCTTTCCCATTTATTCTAATTTCTTTAATTGAAAATATGATCCCAAGAGGAACCTCAGCTAACTGACCTGTGGATGAGATGATGGCAAACACCTCCTGCAGTGATGGTAGCAGTGTGGCCGGCTCTGCTTTCCAGACGCCCTGCAGCAGCACGCTCACCCTTGTCACCTGGGTCACATACTCCCTCAACTCCCGCTCTTCAGTGGCAGGACAGTGGAAGTATGCAAAGGTGCGCACGAGCTGCTGACAGAAGAGAACTCCAGCCTTCTCTCGGGGGACGCACTGAGGGAAGTCTGTCAGTATGGTGGCCAGCTTGGCACAAGTTGCTGGTTCTGGCCGTTCACAGATGATGCGTAGGACCTCGGTCTGCAGCAGCGGTGCCAACTCCAACACAGCCGGGCAGCTGATGAGCAGTCGGAGGGAACCGTGAAGAAAGTCCAAGATGGCAGGGTCTCTGCAGTCTAGAGAGCCATAGCCCTGCTGCAGGAGACCAAGAACGTATTCCTTGCTGAGGAAGCGGGCAAACTCGTCGCGATAGTAACGTGCATACGCTTCTTGAACTTGGAGGCCAACCTGTCTCTGAAAAGCATCCTCACCCTGGAGAATGAGGCGGGTGGTGAGATGGTACAAGGCCTGGCACTGCTCCTCAGTCACTTCCTTTTCTGCTGCCTCAATCACTTTTTTCACAATTGCCCGTTTGACAGTCAGGGGATGGGAGGAGCTGACCAGCGCTTCCAAAATCTTATCCATGGCTGGACTATATCGCACGACAGGAAAGGTAAGGTCAGTTGTAGCTGTAGACGAGAGGATAATATCATTTCTGTGTATTTTTCATGTCTGGTCAATCATACATCAAGTAGTTCAAAATATGATGGCGAGATTTGATTGTGAAATTTGATTGCAATTTCTGAGAAAAAATCGTTTCGGCACTACATACATATACACACCTAACAGATGCTTTATCTTTTAGCTTCCAGTGTACATTTTGGAAATAATGAATTTAGTAAGACTTTCTGTCTTTATTCTGCCCCACAGTTTAAACAAAAATAAATTCTCCAATTGTCACCAAACACACAATTACAAATAAAAAGCCATTTATCACCAAATTTCTATATCATCACAACAAAACTACTGCTGTCAAATGATTCATCTCGATTAATTGCATCGAGAGAAAAAAAAGTTTACATTAAAGTACGCCGCTCAAAAAAGTAAAGGGAATACTTAAACAACACAATGTAACTCCAAGTCAGTCACACTTCTGTGAAATCAATCTGCCCACTTAGGAAGCAACACTGATTTACAATCAATGTCACATGCTGTTGTGCAAATGGAATAAATGATAAGCAAATTCCCTGTGCTCTACACAGAAAGCAGGTTCACACTGAGTCTGGAGACGCCGAGGAGAACGTTCTGCTGCCTGCATCATCCTCTACCATGACCGGTTTGGCAGTGGGTCAGTAATGGTGTGGGGTGGCATTTCTTGTTTCTTGTGTTTTTCTACTTCAATTTTGAGTGTGACTCCAAATCCAGACCTCCATGGGTTAATACATTTGATTTCCATTAAAAAACTATTTGTGTGATTTTGCTGTCAGCACATTCAACTATGTAAAGAACAAAGTATTTAATAAGAATATGTCATTCATTCAGATCTAGGATGAGTTATTTTAGTGTTCCCTTACACACATACAGCACATATCTTGAAAACATTTACATGAATATATTTATATTAATTTATAATTCACATTATAAATTATATTTATATTCACATAATATATAAACAATTTTTTTTCTTAAATGTATACATGCATGTGTATTATATAGACTTAATAAATATACAAATATACAATAAACAAAAACTTTTATTTTGGAATGTGAAGCATCATAATTAACCATTTGACTGCATTAAAAAAAACTTTTGATCTTCCTTTTTAAATGGTTTTTCAATATTCCAAATAATAAAAAAGTAATTTCATGAATTAGTATATTATACCCAGAAATCCATTAATATCACATGTTAAATGATAATTTTACAAATTAAAAAAACTAAATACAACAAAATATATAATTATGATCAATTCACAGGCTTCCTAACAAAATGTGACTCTACAAAAAAATCATATTAGGTTTATAACTATAAAAAAAAAACAAAACAAACATTAATCTTAATCTTAATTAAGATGTTAAGAATTTAAGATAACGATTTCATGTAATGTAACCCTCTTAGAATATTCTGTTTACGGTCTTTGTGCTTTTATTGCTGACAGCAATTAGTTAATTAGATTAGTTAAAGATAAAGCAGTATGCCTTTAAGCACTCCTAAAAATGACAAAGCTGCCAGTATGAGCGAAAACTCCAAATGCTACTACGATTTTCATCTCATACATATAATATATATCACATGTAAAAGTGTAAGCTAACCCTAACAAATGTGTATGTATTCTGTGTTAGACGGAGTATTCTCCAAAGATTTAATATCACATGTTATTGTCAGTTGAAAGTGAAAACATCGGTATTTTCTCTAAAGCTGTCATTAAGATAAAGCTATCTGCTAAATGCTCTGCTAGCTAGCTTGGCTAAAACAAAGAATAAAATCATCCATTTTGCAGGACGACACAAAAAAACACGACGCAGAAAGAAATCGCACACTCCGTTTAGAGGTTAAATATGTGTTTTGTTCCCGTTGTGGTGGACAATATCAGCAGCTCAGCGGCTGATTCAGAAATCGAAACAAAGCAGATGCAGACAGATGCCCAGCACTGACTTAGCAAAAACAACAACCCCTCGCCTGTCCTTTCTCAAGATGTCAGCAATGACCGACACTCACCAAATCACGTCATTTCGAACACGTCTTGCTCCAGAACTGGAAGTAAATCACATCAAAAAGCAAAATACATATTTTTAGGAGATTAACGTTGTGAGCTGATTGGTAAACTGCGACCTCTTTCAATCAGCTGTTGAAACACACATACGTCATCTGAACGCGCGCAATGGACGGCAGGACCCCAGGCTTGCGTCCAGCGCATTTCCAGACACACAAGTCGTTCGTTTCTTAGAATAATTCACCTTAATATTAATTAATTACTGAGGTTATCCGGTTGATGTAATCTACCGTTATTTTCGAACAACGAAAAATGTTTTTCTTAATTATTCCAAATCATAAATACATTTTATTATATTGAGTAAGGCAAGGCAAGTTTCTTTAGAATCAGAATCAGAATCAGAATCGTTTTTATTGGCCAAGTATATGAGCGAACACATACAAGGAATTTGGTTCCGG
>JAUMHI010000033.1:6138962-6164253 GCA_032359435.1 Enteromius unitaeniatus | reverse complement strand
TAAAACAATAAAAGGCTTGAAACTACTTCAGTTGTATGTAATGAATCTAAAATATATGAAAGTCTAATGTTTATCAGTGCATTACAGAAAATAATGAACTTTCTCACAATATGCTAATTTTTTGAAAAGGACCTGTATTTGAATATAGGGCTTACACTCAAAAAGGACATTTGTTTTTAATTGGATTTATTTACAATTTTAACAAATGTCCACAAGTAGAACATTTTATGCTTAATTGTGCAGAAGTCTAGCTAAAGATATACTGAAGTATATTTAACTGTTCTAAAGTGGAACTATTTCAAGTATACTTTAGGTAAGATACACTTTAAATATCTTTCATTTAAATACAACATTAGAGACAATAAATCACATTTTAGGCTTAAGTTTAAGATGTGCCTTGTGCACGAGTATGTTATCATTATAGTTACTACATCAGTAAATCTTGAGCAATATATCAGAAAATACAGTTAATATGTTAAGATTTGAACTATAGGTTTATTCTATGAATTAAATGTATTTTAAATATATTATATTTTATTAGGGTATTTAATCTTCTAACAGTGTGTTTCTGCCTAACGAAAGATACTGGTTTTACCATGACAATACTTTTACTTTTGTGTGTGTGCATGCTGTTCAAATTTCATATGCAGATTATTACAAAGCGGGGCAGAGGGCAAGGTTTTATTTTATTCATGTATTATTATTATTATTATGCTTACAGCTCATAGTTTGACTTATTTGGTGTTCTTTTAGTGTTTACAAAGATTTTTAAAACTAAACAGGCACAAGCCTGGACACTAAAACCTTTCCCTGAGGAATAGTCAGCACTGCCCCCTGATGTCAGGGACAAAAAGTTTCTGCTTTAAAACGGACCTGAGTCTCACCAGCAGATGGAGTGAGAGATGTAATTGTACCACAGAATAAAATAGTAAAATAAACATTATTGTATTTTGTTTTAAATGAACACTATTGATACTTGGTACTCACAGACCAGTCTTTCTTTCTTTAACTTTCTTACTTTATCTGTGAAAACTACCATGTATTTTTTTTAGGGGTTACAATATTTAGAAATGTATGTTTTCAATGTGTAGGGCTATGGTTACTGTTCTTTTACTGTTAAAATGTAATAACCTTTTGTTAATAAATGTTTAGTTTGAACTTACAATTTTCTTTCTTTTTTTAATGATTGTGAATATATTTTATCCGTCTTATCTTTTTTTTTTATAACAATATGACTTGCAGATGCCAAAAATGCATTGCTCTGATCTTTAATATTTATAAGACAGTAATATTATCCCAAATTTGTCTTATGTAAATTTGTCTAGATATAGGAGCTTCAGAAAACTGCACTTTATAGGATCCTTATTCATCACCTGATATCATTTATAACCCTTTGAAGCTGCACTGAAACTGTAATTTTGACCTTCAACCGTTTGGAGTCCATGGAAGTGCACTGCTGAAATGATTTCATCAAAATCCTTCATTTCTATTCGACTGAAGAAATACATAAGCATCTTGGATGACATGGGGGTGAGTAAATTATCAGGAAATTTCATTTAAGAAAGTGAACTATTCCTTTAAGAAAGAAAAGAAAATGAAATTACTGGAAGGCTGTCTTCCTAATTGAGATCAAATTTAAACAGTCACATTTTTGGTTTTAGAGAAATTGCATTTATTTCATTCTAAACTGAATAGTTTTATAATAATGTGACGGTTACGAGTTGGCGGATATATCTCGCGCTCTCGCTTTCTGGTGATCAGGCAGGACTCAGAGGCAGGAGTGAAACGCAAGTTGAACATTTATTGAACAAAACAGAACCAGGAAACAAGGAAAACAAAGCATAGACTAACCCAATGAGTGTAAACGTTAACATCTGACAAAACAGAAGACAAAATATCAAAAGAGTTTAAAAAGAAGATCAAAGAATCAGAAGAATAAATAATCATAAAAACAAAACCATGTCTAATCAGCATTGGGGACATTTTTCATATTATCCATAACATTTTTATACATTCATATCTAAGTGACTTTTTGATGTCACACGATCACACCGTCTCTCCCCACAAAGGTAATATTGGCGTTTTTTTATGTCATTACATTACATGGAATGTCACATTCCACAACTGGAACTGTGACTGTGACATGAAAAGAGAATTGCATAGAGCAATTTGTCACAAATATTAAATCTAATGTCTAATGTAATGTTTCATGATGCATGTAAATTAGGCTATGCTGATTTTTTATTTGTTTCAACTAAAAATGTCACAGGTGGTGACTGTCATTCCCTGGTCAGCCACCACTACACTTATTTGTAGTTTTATCAGTGTGTTTTGGACTGCGTCTCCCATACCTTCGTGCACTCCTGATTGTCTGATTGTCACCAGCCATTGGTTGTTATCTCATTAGCCCTATCCTTTATATACTCTAATCTTTTTGTTTTTATGTTGCTAAAATGTTGTCAATGTTACCCCGTGTCTTGTTTCTCTGGCTCTGTTCTGTGGATTTATTAAAAGCATTTACTGCAGATGGATCTTTTGTTCTGTGGTTCATGACAGAACACTTCAGCCATTTTTCCTCCCTGGAATGATGGCTCTCCGGAGTTCTCCTCAGACCACTGTGAAGGGTAGGCTGGCTGACTGCGATAGCTGTGGGCTCTACGCCAACAGGGAAGGGAGATAACAGACTTTTCCCAAAGTTTTGGACCACAGCACTGAGGCTGGGTTGTTGGAAGGCAGCTCTCAAGGAATTTTAAATCTTGGCCTGGATGATCCTTTGGAGTTTAGAGGCTTGTATTATTGGGGGGTTGTTGACTATGTTGGTTACTGGAATCTGGTAAAGTTGTAGCGTTTGGCCTAGGGTTGGGTCGATAGACGATACCATCGCCCATCGCCGATGGCCGATAGACATCATGATTACGATCCTCCGCCCCGCCTCAGCAGCAGCACCAAGCTTGCAAAAAATACACTTAATCACTGCGAGCGGAAAACAGATGTACATGCGAAGAAATGAGTCCGTGAGCTCATTTCAAACCCTCGCACGCGCTCGCCATGTCATCCGTGTGCAATTCAAGCACCTGCGCGCGATCATTCCTGCGCTCGATCCTCTCTCACCTGCTCGCAGGAACACTGTTATTTTTGTCAGTCGTGATGCGGGGCTTGGTGTTTTAGTTACAACTAAACACTCCCCCCAACCGCCACCTACAATGACGATATCATCGTCCATCGCGATGTTTCACATTAGACAGTGTACGATGCCAAATTGGTCAACATCGCCTAAGGGGTAACTCAAACTGCTACTATAAGGGTCTGTGGAGCCTTCCCCCGAAAGGCAGCTAACACCTCAGGTAGGCAAAACAGGCCTCTGATTCTATGGCGACTGACTGATAACACCGGTTTATTGCTTGAAGGAATGTGAACAAAGCAACTCTGACTAGTTCTCACTTTTGAAAAGACAATGGACTTTTTCCTAAATTAATTCACAGGAAAACGTTCTTTGAGTGAACACATATCCTTCAGGGGTCCGTTCTTCGTACATCGCTAACTCAGTTAGCTGGATTTGATTGTTGTGGATTTGTCCTGATCTTGGATTGTTTCCTTCCTTTAATGCTGTCATGGCAACAGATCCATAAGCTTACATGGGAAAAGAAAGGTGTTGCAAGAAAGTGTATGACTATTTACACACAAATGATGACCACAGCCACCCACACATATATGTATATGTGTGTAAAAATATAAATAAAATAACAAATCAAGGAAAAAACATGTAACATGGGCAGCACTAACACATTTTATCATGATCAGTGTTTCTACAATAAATACATATCGCCTTTTAAACCAACGCACGAATGCGCAATAATCCTAGACAACTCAACCCAGCTATACTAATCATCAACAACAGGTTTGCTTGAAGAACCAAATTAGCCACATCATAATTAGCATGATGATATCATCTTAGATGTGTAAATTCATCTCGGTGTATGAAGAACAGACCCCAGGTCATTGTGTATATTGTCCCTGTATATTGTGTTGTGTATGGTACACTGTTTTATGCATGTTTATGATAGATCACCAGCTAATATATAATTACATTTATTCATTTACATTTATTCATTTAGCAGACGCTTTTATCCAAAGCGACTTACAGGTGGGGAAAAAAACAAGCAATTAGTCATACAGAGGCAAAAACAACTTAGGAAGTGCTCGTAATACATAAAACAGGCAATCTTTAAATAAGTGCAGGCTAGAAAGGGAAAGAAAAAGTAGGGTTAATTTTTTTTTTTTTTATGATGTCAAATAGTGTTGAAAGAGATGGGTTTTCAGAAGTTGTTTGAAGGTTGTAAGGAAGTTGGCATTTCGGATAGCAATGGGAAGTGGGAATAAGATCACCTCATAATATTAATACATCTCTTGTTTGGTATCTAAGGACTCGTCTTCAGACGATCTAATTGAGAGTGTATGTTATATGTTTTAAGAATCTCTTCTAGTTTCTATATCCACCTCCAATCCAGTGCATATGCAAATTACCATGCTTAGAAACAAAGAGCCATCCAAGGATTAACACACTATTAGCTATTTTACCCACAAGAGGTGTGACCTCAACATGTTTGAAAGGCCCCACGGCAGTGACCCGCCTCTCACTTTGCTTTTTCTGGATGCTGGACCCCCACCATCTCTCTGGTCTCCTGGCTAAGCCCCCGGTACTAGATGCAGCGCAGTCTGCAGTCTTGTGAGACACTAAGATGAGGATTTTACGCCACGGCAACACCTAAGGTGTACGCCAGGCTAAGATCCACAAATCGCAACAGATCTCTCTCTCAGCTCCCCTTTCATCTACCAATCATCAGAGTCTGGACATCTTTGGAATTCATCACTCTTCAAACCAGAAGATTGCCAATCCAAAACCTTGGGACCATCAGGACTTTGAGACTGCATCGGACCCTCGCCAACGAGGTATCGTACATATAACTAAACGAAACAGAGGTTTAGTACAAAACCCGGTAGGAAGTGCACTGATGGTTTCACAGGTGGTCAACTGATTCCTAGTGAACTTTAGTTTTTGGCTTTTCCTAACGGTTTACTCTTAAGCCTTCTTTGCCCTTTCTCCATACTTGTGTGTTCAGTTATGTGAGTTAAAGCAGAGTTAATAAAACTCTATTACAAATGAAGGTCCCTTTACAATTTCGACCCTTGCTACATGTTCTAATGCGGTGATACTGTAAGAAGGTATTTTTCTGTGGCCATGAAAATACTGTGGCCAAATATCCCTTCTTAGAGTTTATATGAACTTACACTATTTTATAGTTATAGTTAGCTGAATGAACAGATTAGTTGATGGTAATACTGCTACAGTTACTACTGGCAGCTTATTTAAATTATTGCAATTAAACCTAATTAATCAACATGCTAACAAAATTAAACATAACTTTGCAATGCCACAAAGAAAAATCTGTTCCCAACCAGCTGTAGTGCTGTTGTGTTGGCTGTTACATGTTTGCATGTAAGAAACAAAGAAAATGCAAGAAATAAAAATATGCTTATAAAAGAATCAATGACTTCTTCTTTGTTGCAGAGAAATGCATCTGTTCTTGTTTTCTGTTAAGGAAGACATATTTGTAAATTGCAGTGAACAACAGTATATGCAGTTTATTGTTATTGTAAGTAATTCATTACTTTAGAATCGGGCATAATTTGCAGATTAAGTGAAAACAGTGTTCATGTTATTTATTACTTGCCTTTAAATACAGAGACACATAAAGTTGAGTTTCTCCTCACAGTCTCTGTTCTCCCATTGCTTTGTCTTGGTGTTGCGGGCTCCACAGCGGTGCGGCTCAGGTGGACATGACGGCAGACGGAGGTAGTTTTGAGCATTTATCACATTCAGCCAAACCCAGTTTCCGGCCAGAAAGCGTAGTCCTGTCCAAAGCCTGTCTGTCTGGGCATTATTAGTCTCATTTTTAATCTGATTTACCGGCCAGCCAAAATGAAAAGACGCCAGATCAGTGTAGTGAGACCTGCAGTACACCAGAGCTTCCTCCCAGGTCTTGTTCTCCTGCACCAGAATGAAGTTCGCATCGCAGAAGAAAGGATACTTATTCAAACATGATGTTTTTCTCCAATTGTTCTCCAAAGATAATGCACAATCAGGCGGATTGTCAAGTAAGTATTGTGCAGTTTTATTACTGATATCCTCAGACTTCAATGCTTTGCAAATGTTTTCCTGGCTGTTGATCCAACTTAAATCATATGTTCCTCCAGCTGCTTCTTCAAGCATCTTAAGTTCCTCATAGTTAGTGGCTATAGACAGGCTTTTATAAAATAGCTTGCAATAATCCTGAGCATCATTGCAAGTCACTGGAATGTTTTTATAAATGTGTACTTTAACTCCAGTCTGACCTGTCATTAGTCCGTAAAGGACAAACAGGAGAAGACCAGTAAGAATGATCTTCATCTCTGCTGTAGTAAGGAGCTTTGGTTTAAGGATTGTTGAGCCCTGAACCGTTTATCACCTACACTGGGCTGCTGACACATTCAACATTCAAATCCCAGAGCAGATCTATTTTGTTTATTAGCTACATGAAACCCTTCACATGAAAGTACATGACTTAGAATTTTATGCAAAGATCAAAGGTCTGCATCAATATAACTACTAATAAAATAATTACGTAATATAGCACATGAAAAATAGCAACAGCAAATCATTCACTAATCATAAATGACAAAGTCACTTCAAGCGTTTTATTTAGAATGAAAAAGAAACTGATTTGAATATTGTACACCATTAAAAAACTAGCCTATGTTTTAAATAACAAAGGATAAGAAATTGTAATACTGTAATAGGCATTGAACTAAATCCATGTGTCAAGCTATTGTACATCTAGTCCAATCCAGTTGATTTCAATTCTTTGCAGCAGAATGGATGGAGAAATGCAAATAGCCTTTTCTGAGAATTTTAGTATCATCTCAGTGTTTGTCTGCATCTATCAAACATTCAAACACACGCAGCAGTGGCACTGCCCTGAACAACAGATTGTTTTTCAAGCGTAAGCTGAAACGGCAAACAAATGTAGCTGTTTGCATTGTTTTTCATTCAACTCTGCATGCAAAGAAAATCCACATTAGCAATCATTCAAATAAGAGAAATGATGATTTGACTTTGTCTACATTTACATTTCCTAGAATCAGCATTACATCATGAATTATTGCACCATATTCAGTGCTAACAGACTGGTCACTTATTCATATAAGCTGAGATGCTGTATCCTTTGCAGTGATGAAGAACACACACATTGCTTTTCTTTAATTCAGTGTTTTTGTTTGTGTGCATTGCCTGTTTGTGATCAGCTTGATCATTTTTCACACACTGTATTATGCCATATGGGCCTTATTGTTGGGATTTGACTGATTATTTTATTTAATCTGGTTCCCAGTTGTGGAAAATGTAAGCTTTTGATTCTGGATTCCAGGACCATATCTATCTCAAATCACCCCTACAAGTGTTAGCTTCCTACCATCACTGAAAGAGCAGCCCTGTTGTTTCTTCACAACAAGGCACAAATTTATCCTCTAAAATCTTTACCCTCTTATGTTCCTCTCTAATGTAGAGTGACCATATATGGCATTTTCCCCTGGACGCATCCTGGCCAGGATTTCTATAAGAATATAGATTTTGGCTTGATTTGAATGTGCAGACCGATCGGTATGACATCAGTTCCTTATGTTTTCAAAATGCTCTTGAGGTACAAATCAAAGCAATATAGAAATCCTGGCCAGGACGTGTCCGGGGAAAATGCCACGTATGGTCACACTACTTGAGTGGATGAGTTGTCAACCTCCTCTAAAAATGCTGAAAAAAAAGCAGCTGAAGATAAAAAAACATTTTCAGAAGCACTTAACCCACAACCTTAAATCAATGCACTTAGACCTTTATCCCCTTTTATAATTAATCACATTATTTATTACATTTTATTTTTTATTTTTACTGTAATATGAATTCATATGTTTCTCTTTTGCAGGGGTGTCTAAACCTGTTCCTGGAGGGACAGTGTCCTGCAGAGTTTAGCTCCAACCAGCTCCAACACAATGTTACAAAACGGGACGTGAGGCGTGCGAGTGCAACAGTAATTTATTAAAAGGCTCAAAGTCAGGATCACAACTGTCAATCGCCGGCAGAAACAGTAGATGAGGCACAAGCAGAGACAGAGTTGTAAACAAGCAAAAGGTTGAAATACCGTTAAACAGGGTCCTTGGGGAGAGACAGAGGGAAAGTCCGGGTCCAGGCAGAAATCGTCAACAGATAATCCAATAGAACAGTGAAATACAAAGAACACCAATGAATGCAACACAAACAATGAACCGTGACAACATCTAACACTGAGCGGCCTTTTATGCCGGCAATGATTTCAACATAAAAGTCCGGGTTAGAACATACAGAGAAGAGTACACAAATTCATAATAAAAGTCCGGGACTGAGAAACAGGGAAACACACACAACAGAAGTCCTGGGCGCTGGAGTGCCCTCCAGTGGTCTGAATGAGCCCTTCGGAACTGTCTGGGCTTTTAGGCCGACTAGGCGGCATTAGTGCCTTTGTGGTCCCTACTGACTGTGAACGGGCCCATTTGTAGCGGTCAGTCAGAGATGACACCCTTCTAGACCGCCTAGAAGTTGAATACACCCTACGAGACCAGACAGGAATTGTATTTGCCCTACGATACCAAATATGGAGTGAATGCGCCCTTCGAGACCAGACAGGAAGTGAGTAAACCCTTTGAGACCAGACCGAGAATGAAAGCGCCCTTCGTGACCATACTAACACTTAGATCACCCTCCGAGACTGAGCCAACAGAGAAGACGCCCTCCCAGACCGACTGGAACCTGATTCGGGGACCGCCATGGGCTATGCAGCCAACAATGAAGCCTCTGGGGATTCTACGGCCGAAACCGACATCTCCAGCGGTAGTGCAGCCTAGTGACCTTGACACGACCCCTCATGTCGTGCTACCAGGCTCTTGCCCGTTTCTGACCGGTTTGACTCACTGAGGGCCTTCTGCCGCTTCGCAGGCTGCGTAACTGGAACCGACTGGGTAGAACACGGCCCCTCGTACCGTGCGACGGGAATTGTGAGGGCCTTCGACAGCTCGTCAGGCTGTATGACTGGATCAGACTGGATTGCACCCGGCTCCTTGGGCCGTGGTGCAGAACCGACGGCCTCCCCGAGAGAACCAGGAACAGCTGGGATGGCCGACAGCTCAGCCCCTTCCGCTGAGTGATGGTGCCAGCGTCCCCTGCGGGAGTCTCTGGAACTACTAGTGTGGTAGACAGCTCCCCTAGCTGTTGTGTGGTAACTGGCTGAGCATCACTCAGCCCCTCTCGCTGAGTGATGGAGACAGCGCCCTTTATGGGCGACCCGGGAATCACGAGAATGGTAGACAGCTCCCCTAGCTGTCATACGGTAACTGGCTGAGTATCACCCAGCCCCTCTCGCTGAGTGATAATAACGGCGACCTCTGTGGGCGACTTGGGTACCACTGACGTGGCAGACAGCTCCCCTACCTGTCTCTCGGTGACTGGTTGGGTAGCCGGGCCGAACTGGACATCACACAGCCCCTCGCACTGAATGATGAGGTCAGGGCCCGTAGCTAACATTTCGGGGTTCACATAAATGGGAGACAGCTCCATGAGCTGCAAAACTGGGACCAACTGGGCGTGGTACAGCACCCCCGGCTGTGTTATGGGAGCTGACCACACAGGAAACAGTCTCTTGGGCTGAGGAATCAGGACCAACAGTGCTTTATATGGCTTAAATGGCTTGCCATACTGTGACACGGGGCTGGAGATCACCATTTTGCGCTGTGTTTCTTGAGTGACCGCCATTTTGTGTGAGGGCGGCATTACAAGAATAGACAGGGAAACAGAAACAGCCAGAACCCTGGTAGTGTCCACAGCCTTCACAGTCTTTAATGTTTTATGTGGAGGTGGCTTGCCATACTCCTCACTCCCAATACTCTAATAGTCTGGTGCTTCTAACTCAAAACCTTTAAGTAAGTTAGGTTTTCTTATTAAAAGAAGCTGCTACTTACTATTCAAACATGAGTTTTGAGCAGTGAAGGGTAGTGCTTGTTGTTTTTTGTTTCTCTGATCATGAATGCAGACATGGTGTTGTGTTTACGAGGCGTGATGAACACAGAAAAAAGACTAAATCATGATCATCAGTAATTATGTCTCCACTGGATGCAACAAATGCCTCGTTTCTAAAGTTTTTGTTTTTGTTTTGGTGTCATAGTGTCGGGAGGCGGCATCACATTATGGTAAGAGGCGTAACATTTCCTCCACATGCTTGAGGTATTTGGCCAATCACAACACACTAAATGGCTGGTCAAATCAGAGCACACCTCGCTTTTTTAGAAGGATGAGCTTTAACCTGTTTCAGTTTTGTTTTTTGAACCTTAAACCACATAAACACATTGCATTACACCAAATACTCAAAATAATTTTCTTTTTATATATCTTACTTGTCATGTGATCTCAATTTGGCACCATAAAAAGAATCATTATATAGACTAAAACAACACATTCTGAACTGAGACTATTTGTCTTACACAAAGTTAGTAAGTGTGAGGGTTTTGTTTTTGAGTGCTATTTAGAGGCTTTTAGATTAAAGGTGCTCTATGCGATGTTGCAGGATTTTAGCTTTTTAGATTTTATTTTTATTTCAAACCATATGCATCACCCCTTGATCGTCTTGCTGTCTGCCCTCTGAATACACTGGGAAAAAACCCGGTCTCAAAAGACACCACAGAGGCTGCAATACTGAAAGAAACACTTTGGGCACCACAACAAAAACAAACTTCGGCCAAACAACTGGCAAGAAGGCCGATTCTTTCCTATTGGTTGGCCGAAGTTTGTTTTTGCTTTGGTGTACATCCTGTAACCCTAGTGTTTTGCAAGATTGCATAGAGCACCTTTAATAATCAAATTGTTCAAAAGAATATTGTGGACCTGAAAAGTTATACAGAAAAATGGGTAGTTGACATAAAAATTGGTAATGTCCTGTGCAGTCATAATATCTGGGATGTTCTTTTTTGGGTGTGTGTGAGAACGTTTTTGTCTAAATTCAGGCGTTAAGGAGAGGCAGTATGACAGGAAACTCAGTTTTGTGCAGCGTTACTAATGCTTTTAGATCCTGTCTCTTGCAAAAACAGTGTGAAAATTCACACACAGACATGCTTAACAACAGGAAGAGGGGTATAAACACAGCAATTCTGTATATTGTCTTGTACTGGCATTTCCTGCTCTGACGTGAATAAGCCCAGACATGGGACGGAAACAGACAATTTATTTTTATTTTTACAGATTTGAGTCATGTCGCAAGGAAACAAATCCTCCTAATCATAAAGACCCTCTGATCTCTACTGTCCTATTCATTCACTTTTATTGGTCTCGTTCCTTATGCTCTCATCCACATCCTCTTGCTTTAAAACTGTCTTTATTTGTGTGCGAGTATCCACAATGTTATCTTTCTGTTTCCTTTTCCACTTTCATATTAATTTTCCTGATTATAGATAAATAGTACCTTATATAATTTGGTGTTAACTACCAAACGTTACAGTTCCTAAAGGGATAGTTCACCCAAAAATTAAATATGGTCATCATTTACTCACCATTATGTGATTCCAAATTTCAAATTCAATTCAAGAAACTTCTTTACAGTATACCAACAGTAGAATCCAGGAGAAATCAAGAGTATCCAAAGTGGTTTGGTAGCATTCTAAAAATTATCTTCTTTTGTGTTCCACAGAAGAAAGTAAGCCATACACAACACTGGAGTTAGCAAATGATGCCAGAATTTAATATTTAAAAAAATGAAACACATTTCAGCATTCTAGCTCAAAATCTTTGCTTTAATGTCAAGTTCCTTTCTTTGTGACAAAATGCATTATTATGTTCATAATTAAAAATTCAGTGTCCTGTTTTATTTATTCAGATTCGTCCAGGGTAGAATTTTAACCCCAGTCCAGCCAAGTTGTCAATTACAGTACTGTGCAAAAGAGCACAGTCCACTAGTAGTCCACTAGTATTTTCAGCAACAAAAAATGGTTTTAAGTGGCTTTTTTCTATCTTTTGCTGTGTCAGTTGGAAATATCAGTTTACAAACCTCCTCATAACTGTTCATACTTACTACCTCAAGTGCTCTTTGCAGTATATGAAGTTTTTGATAGCTCTTGTTTTACACACTTACACATGCACTTTGTCATCTCTTGTCTATTATTCTCTCTTTTTTGCATTGAAATAGATACACCCAGTGTGTCAGAAATGACATGAAGTAACAGAACAGACTAACTGAGACAGACTAAATCCAAAAGAACTGTGGCAACGTCTCCAAGATGAAAAAAAAAACGTCTAAGGTTACGTAGGTAACCCACGTTCTCTGAAGGAGGGAATGGAGACGTTACATATGGGAACTCGCATGAGAAACCAATCGCCTTCGTCTATTAAGAAAAGGTCAATGAATATTGGTGTGCATTTAATTACAGCCAGGTGCAGCTTATCACTACGTGAGTATAAGAAGGCACGGATGTAATGCACTTGCAGCCGGCGTCAGCACAACCCAGAGTCATGGCAAAGGGATGTAACGTCTCCGTTCCCTCCTTCAGGGAACGTGGGTTACCTACGTAACCTTAGACGTTCCCCTTCAGTCACTCCGACGCTACATATGGGAACAGACCCGTGGAAAAGCCACGACCCTAAGGCCGCATTACACAGAGACCCCAGAGCCGACAGGCAAGTTTGTCAGCAGGGGAGTCTGTATGTTACCTTCCCAACAGCCTGGAGGCCAAATAGTGACCCTGCAGGGATGCCAGCTTTTTCTCTTTTTACTGAAGCACGGGTTGGGTGGGCGGAGACATAAAGCATATACAAAGTTACAGGTGAAATTCAAGGAATACACTATATCAATAAGATATGGATATAAGTGAAGGGAAACACAGCCCTCTGGCTGACTGTGGAAGAAAAGGTTTTTGTAGGCACAACCTACTGGGTGAAGGAGACCCAGTAGGAGCACAGTCGGAGCTACTCCACATCTAGGTCCGACTGTGGGGCAGAAGGACTTGGGTTCGCCTTGGCAGGGGGAACCACTGAGAGGAGTGCACGGATCCCGTGGGAATGGCGCAGCGAGCCGACACCAGCCGGCCTCCCACTACCTGCTTGTCAGATTTAAGACACAGGAGGACACAGCCTCTTTGCGAAGGTTGTAGAACCTAGCGAAGGTGTTGGGTGTCGCCCAGTCTGCAGCCTTACATATATCTGCTAGAGAGGCGCCATGAGCCAACGCATAGGTGGAGGCAACACTCCTTGTGGAGTGGGCCCTCAGACCTAAGGGGCACGGCTCTCCCTGGTATAGATAAGACAGGGAGATGGCATCAACCACCCAATGGGCCAACCTCTGTTTGGAGACAGCATTCTCTTTCTGCTGACCTCCATAGCAGAGCTACTGAAAGCGTCTGAAGCTCTTAGTGCGGTCTACATAGAGGCGCAAAGCGCGTACTGGACACAACAACTTTAAGGCAGAGTCTGCCTCCTCCTTGGGCAGAGCTTGCAGGTTCACTACCTGATCTCGAAAGGGTGTGGTAGGAATCTTGGGCACGTAGCCAGGCCGGGGTCTCAGGATAGCGTGAGAATCAGCCAGGGTGAAATCTCGGTAAAGAAGGCTTGTAGGTCCCCTACCCTCTTGATGGAGGCCAAAGCAATCAGGAGCACTGTCTTAAGTGACAGATATCTTATCTCGACTAATGGCTCAAAAGGAGCTTGCCACTGGCCCTGTAAGGCGACAGCAAGGTCCCAAGAAAGCACCAGAGGTGGTCTCGGGGGATTAACCTCACCCGCGCCGTTGAGGAACCTAACGATAAGTTGGTGCTTCCTGAGGGACGCACCCTCCACTGCATCGTGGTATGCTGCTATAGCAGCAACATAAACTTTGAGAGTCGAGGGGACAGGCTCACTGGGCGAAAGGCATACTTGGGCCCCGGAGGCCAGCTGTGAGCCAGTGCATCCCTGCCCGAGGGGCACCTCGTCGAGGGAGTAATACAGCTGGCAGTGGGAGGACTCAGGGAAAGCAAAGAGATCTATCTCTGCTTCGTCGAAGTTGCTCCAGATCAGCTGAACTACCTGGAGGTGGAATCGTCATTCTTCAGGGTGGGTGGACCGCCGTGAGAGCTGATCGGCCTCACGGTTAAGTGACCCTGGAATGTGAACAGTGCGCAGCGATTTCAGCCGCGTCTGATTCCACAGGAGCAGATGGCGGGCGAGTTGTGACATGCACCTTGTTGGTTGATGTATGCAATGGCTGCAGTGTTGTCCATTTTCCGTGCGTGCCTGTGGTGCAGCATCAGTCGAAAATGACGCAGGGCCAGAAGCACGGGTTAAAAAAGCAAAAAAGCTGCAAGTGCATTACATCCGTGCCCTCTTATACTTACGCAGTGATAAGGTGCACCTGGCTGTAATTAAATGCACGCCAATATTCATTGGTCTTTTCTTAATACACAAAGGTGATTGGTCTCTCATGCGAGTTCCCATATGTAACGTCGGAGTGACTCGACTGAAGGGGAACCATTTTAACATTTTGACTCTTGTGATTTAAATGTCCTTTAGTTTCTTTTCCTTTTTTTAATTTTCATTCTTAATATCATCATAATAATGTCACGGCTATAGAAAACACAGAAATACAGTAAAACAGAGCATTGCATGACAGACAGGTATCTCATGTACTGTTATTGAGAATGAATGCTGTTAATAAAGATACAATTCAACAAGTTGCTGCAGCTATGCAACACACCACAGGTCATCTCTATCTGAAGCATTAACCTGACAGCTTTACTAGAAAAATGAGCAAGTAACATTAAAATAATTCATACAAGGTTGTGAAGAAAAGCACAATGTTGTGTGTTTTAATGTACCCTTATGACTCTCATCCTCATGCCAGTCCTCCGCTGGTTTGTCTCTGCCAGTGACGTTACGGCCAGAGTAAGAGACCGGTTAATACAGCTCGACTGCAGAGGAGGTGTGTGGTTGTTTTTGCGGTCATTCAGTACTTTAGTATATACTGTAGACTTACAGAGATGCTGTTTCTAGCTTTGACTAGTACATGTCACAAGCAGGAAATGAGGAGACGTTCAAGTTCATTCGCAAACTGTTTATTTACAACACAGAGCAGAATCAGACAGGCTTACAGGGTCGTTACGGGCAATCGTGGGCATCAGAGGCGAGGCGAGAGAGTAGTCAGTGTCCGTGCAATAGTTGGCAACAATGAATACAGTCCGTGGGGTGAGACAAAGGTATAATCCAGGGAAAGCAGAAGTCGGCAGCGATAAATCCAAACAGACACAAAAGAACACGGGTGGGAAAGCGAACGGGTTGTCAGTGCCAATGGGCCGTGACAACATACAAACACTTATACACATGAAACTAGGTCAGTGGATGGAGCCAACAATCAAACACCAAAACAACAAACAAGGGGGGCGGAGACATGAGTGGGAACC
Organism: Enteromius unitaeniatus; assembly: GCA_032359435.1. NCBI lineage: Eukaryota > Metazoa > Chordata > Actinopteri > Cypriniformes > Cyprinidae > Enteromius > Enteromius unitaeniatus. The sequence goes on along the minus strand of JAUMHI010000033.1, from coordinate 6,148,722 downwards.
GTGACAATATATGAGATGGGCGGTGACAAGAGTACATTGGAAGGAGTCCATGAATGAAAACAGACACAAAACATACACACACAGCTTGCAGGGAGCTGGATTGCCATCAGCAGGCTGGCACATCCAGCTGATCATGACAGTACGCTCTCCAAAGGACCAGAAAATGATGACGTTATGGTATGACTGCTAGATGGCCCCGGGGCTGCGAAACTCTAAATCTGATTGGCTAATCCAACATTTTCATTGCATTCATTTTAAGTTACAGAAGCCTTCACTGTCTGAAGGCCTTAGGCAGATTTCTATAACCCTGGCAGCACAATTGTGTGAGTATGATTGGATAGAAACTCTAATATAAACATAAACTACTGGAAGCAGTGTATCCAAGAGAAAAGCTATGAAATAAAGATAAAAGACTATTGGAGATAATTGAATACACATTCATGCAAAAATAAAGTAAAAGTCAGTGATTATAAAAGTGTTTAGGCCAGCAGAGAAGGCTTAGCTGCCCGTGGTGGCCCACCACTGATATACATTTATATATTTTAAATCTTACCAACTCCAAACTTTTAGTGTTGTAGACAGTTATGGGGGACACAAAATTGTTTAATGACAAAGGTATGACAGAGGTATTACAGTTTGTATTTGGTTTAAGAGAACATTTCCAATGTCCCCATAATTCAAAAGGCATAATAAATGTTGTTGTTTTTTTTGAAAATGTAAAAATGCTTAAAGTTTCCTGTTTGTACAGGATAAAAAGCATTATGCCAACATGTGTGTGTGTGTGCGCATGCTTTCAGGAATGTGTTGTCTAGAAGCAGCCTCCTCTCATGTCTGTGGTTTACCCATAATCCCTCTTTGATCTGGTGATTTGATGGGTTTAGTGTACCTGTAGCCACATGATCAGCAGCAGCCCAGTGTTTATATCACTGCTGTATGTGTCACTCCAAACGAACACAGCTGAAGACTTCTTACACGCATTCCTCTGGCTTATTGTCAGGCACTCTCAGGCTTCTGGAAAGATCTAAACAGAGGAAAACTGCTCATATGGTCTGCTGTGATAGTCATTAAAGACCATTGCTTTCTTCACTGTCCTCCTGCTTATCACTCTTAAGGCCTGTTCACACCAAGAACGTTAGCTATAGCATCCACACAAATGACTGATAACATTCTGTTATTAAATGAATGGTTTATAAATGGATTATTAAATGAACATTCATTTGAGAAACATTAATAACCAAACAATTACTGGTTATTCCTGAAGTCATATGGCTTTTTGTGAAAACAGGTTTAAATTTATAATAACTGAATATTTCTTTCATCACAGTTTGATTGACATTATTTTCCACAATACTATCTTTCAGTAAAACCAGTAGATGCGTAACCATTAATAATAATTAACTACTAGCAGGCCATGTAAGGTGTTCGCTCAGCATCTGACAGAAAGGTATGGCACATAATTCCATATGCTGACTAAAAAAACTGCAATATGTAAAGCACTTATGCTAGTGGGCAGATGTTCTGTGCACTAATTACAGCTTCAACAAACATGACAATGCCTGTTTAGTCCACAATTCCCACTCAGACAATATTTGTGTTTGTATGTGTGCTTGTGTTAAACTCTATCTCTAACAGTTAATTGGTTAGTTTACCCAAAAAATAAAGTTATGTCTTTAATGACTCCTAATTAAAATACCAAAGGCTTGTTGATCATCGGAACTACAGATTAAGATATTTCTGATATCTCTGACTTTGCATAGATAGCAACACAACTGAACTTTTCCCAGACCTAGAGACATATAGCAAGGATACTGGTAAAATATTCCTTTTGATATCTGTGGCTCAACATTAATTTAATGAGAATACATGAAGTGGAATCAAGTGCATGCTTCGTGATACAACAATGGCACCACAGCAGGATGAGGAGGAGAAGAATCGATGAATGCAGTTATTTTTGTTTAGTTTGCACACAAAAGTATTCTCATAGCTTTGTAAAATTACATTTGATCCACAGATTTCACATGGACTATTGTAACAACGTCCTTGCTACGTTTCTGAAAACATCGCAGTTTTTTTCGCAGGGTCAGACAGCCAAAAATGTTTTAATTTGTGTTCTGAAGATGAACAATGGTCTTACAGGTTTGGAACGACATGAGGGTGATTAATAGACCTGTATAGATCAGTAAGTCTCTCTCCTAGATGAACCAATGGCAGTAGAGTATCAATTGCACGGGGTCTATGCTTCAAAAATAAAAATAAAAAAATAATGTGCCTTTTGGAATTCAATGGGCAACTGAATTTATTTTAGTCTATTTTTAAACCCAAACAAAATTGAGCAAAATGTCCCTGAGAATTCACCCCAGAATCCCAATAAAGACAAAACCATTAATTTTCTTGTTGTCATACTCTCATTAAGTTACAATTTTCATCTGGTCAGGCAGAACATTAATGTAATGTTGTGCTTTAGCCAAGTTTTCAGTTTCGGGTGAACTATGCCATTAAACCGTTTATGCCACGTTTAGAATCTCCAAGTTTTGGCGCAAAAATTTTCACTCGCAAATTTCACCAGCGGCCTGTGACACCGCGGTAATTCTTGGGATGATAAACCCTTTCTCAGGTGTGAAGTGTCAAAAATTGATTTGTATCGCAGCCGCAATCTGCACGGCATGAACCTCTTCAGCGGTTGTGGTGATATGGCTGACCTTTCCCGCGGAACAGAATGTAATCATGACATCGTGAAGCTGCGCGGGAACACGTCTGCTCTAAAAAAGATCTCGTTGGTAAGGTTTTTTTTTTTTAGGAAAACGCTTCTAAGAGTACGAGGGTGTAGATATATAGCAGCCTCAGTCTCTGGTCAAGGTTACACGTTTCCTTTGTTTAATGACTCTCTTCACGAACCCAAGGTTAGCAATAAACTCGCTCCCTGGCACCTTTTCACAGCCCCAGATCTGAGAAAAGACGTATGTGTCTTTGGGGACTGCCATTAGAATCTATTTTAATATGTTACACAAACAGTTTGTATTGTGTTTCTTTGGCCTCTGCGTCGCGCCGCATCTCTGCGAGGAACGGCTGAAGGCTGCTTTACTACATTCCAGTGGCCCACTTATAACTTAAATGACTAGTTTAGTTAACCTCTCCGCTCAAGTCCAACATATCGTTATGGCAGCAAGCGCATAATCTCACTGGCATTAACATCCGTCATCTTCCCTCTCCGGCTATAAATAATACTGTCACCACGTAGGCCCGTATCCGCGCTTGCGCGCACTGGAGGAGTGAATCAGGCTCCAGAGGTGAAGCACTTTGATAGTCCAGCAGATGAAATATTTGCTGACTTCTCTCACCTCAGGGACTGGCGCGCTGATGGAGCCACTCAGATGTGGCCCTGCGAGTCTCAGAGGATTTTCCACAGCCCACTTTCTGCTCGATCCGTGCCAATTAAGCAGCCGAATTATGTATAATAGTGGGAGTGACTCGGATTTGCCAGAGCAGGAATGCAGAGGCCAGGATGACAGAGGGATACCGTTGAATAATTAGAGTGAATTTTCTGAGCCCTGGAAGCTCAATCATACTGTGCCAGACGCTAACTATTTTTAACCTTATCTCTCCCTTTCTCTTTCTTTGTAATTCTTTCTGATTTCACTTTTTCCTCACTTTGCTGCTGTCTTCCTCTTTGGGTATTGTAAAACTGCAGCAGGTGTCCTCAGTGTCCTAGAAGACACAAACAAAAGTTGAGTCCAAAACTTGACTCAAAAATGATTAAACAAATGGTCAGATAATCACTGGTCTACTTTAGGTGTAACTAAATGTTTTATTTTCTATTTATCTTAATGAGCTTTGCTCAATTCCTGGACATTGCAACATTCTAGACAAGCCTAAGTGCAGTGTAAACCTAAGTTCAGTAGCAACATATTAACCACATTTCAAAGACAAAATAATTAGTAAATTAGATATGAAGATGTAGTTAAATCTGACGTAAGTAGGTCAAAATAACTTTTTAACTTTAACTAATTGCGCTTAATATAAATGTAATACATTTTCTTGTTATTGCATAAACAGTTTCTAAATAAAAATCCATTACTACATTCAGTTTACACTAACATTCATAATTGTTAATATATTTCAATAATTAGTACTATTATTAAAAGTAAACTGTAGCCTACTTTTTCCACAACTACTACTAGCTAAATATGGAATTTGTGCATCTGGTGCTGTAAAGTAATTCAACATGAAACTGTATGATACTGTTTAGAGTGTGAAAAGTTCATGTAAAGGTAGTGTTGGGTTGTGTGGTGAGAGGATGACTCACAGATCTGAGACCATGCTCCAACTTTACATTTGGTGAGGAATTAACAGCCTATAATTGAAGCTGGAAGTGAGTCAAAGTGATTTTGAGGGATCTTTATTTTGTGAAATGAAAACAGACTGCTGCAGCCCTGCAGTGCCGCCATCATAACATCTGTCTATCTATCCCGAGCCCATCACACCCTACCCACCAATACACACACAATTAATTGATGTTGCTAAGTTACAGCTGATTGGACCATCTGTGTGCGTAAAATAAATAGATTTGGAAAGTTGGGATTTCGGATTGGATTGTGGGTAGTGAACATATCAGAATATCACAGAGATTTGGAAATGAACATGTTTAACCCAGGCTAGTTAGTAACCTACAGGCAATCACCCTGAAAGCCTTATGGAAATCCTATTATAAAAATAATAAACTTAACATTTTGCCCCGTAAGCAGTAGGAGTTGCCTTGAGGAGTCAATGAAAGCCACATAGATTCTGCAGATTTTGGGATGCTGTATTGCAGAACGATGATATTGATGTGATTAGAATAACTATATAGTCTGGTAGTGTATGATCCTCTCATACCCTTTATTTTGTGGTGACCTGTTATTCCTTCTAACTATTTTATTATTTTTTTTACAGGACTTTAAGTGCTGTACATGAAGTAACAGAAGTAAACATATACATGTATACACCACAAATACACACAACTTATAAACCACTATTAAAAGCTAAAGAAAATAAATACCTTTCAACATTGTCTCAAATCACTGAAGCAAATAAGCAGAGAACAAAACAGGTCCCAGTATGGAGCCCTGTGGAACCCCACATGTTAGTAGCACAACAGAGGAACAGTTTCTCAAACTGACTGAAATTGTAAGATATGAGGAAAACCAATCCCAGGCTAGTCCCTGGATACCAACCTGGTCCCTGATCCCTGGCCAAAAGGTTCTTTGTAAAGGAAATGGTTGTTTAAATTACAAATAATATTCTACACAGCAAGAAAGAAAATTGTTCTTTTAAGGAACTTAAAAATTTAGTTGTAGTTTCTAAGGTACTACTGCAAAAACCCTTTTGAAACTTTTATTTATTTATTTATTTATGTTCTGATTTTTGAAGTAGAACATCACACAAACAAAAACTTTTATTAAAAACATACAATAAAATACCCATATGATATGTAATATTATTTAATCTAAATGATCTGTAAACTAAACAGGAATAGGACTGTTTCTAAAAAGCAATGTTGGATTTTAGGCTGCCAATAATTCAGTGATTCAGTATAAACTGTATTTATCCTCATTGTAAATCATGTATTTAATCAGTTTTGTTCATGTAGGATGTTGTGCAATATCAATAACTGTCTATTTTGACTGCTTAAGTGACAGAAATTGCACCAATGCACCATAGATTTTTATTGGACGCACTATCCTTGGCATAAACAACATTGGTAATGGGAAGTGTTTTGCCTTGATTTTAAAAGTAGCTACCTTAGTAGTACCTTATTTTTAACTTAAGAGTGGGTGCATCCATTAGTAACTTAAATGTGCAATGTTAAATACTGGTTATTTTTAGCCATACAAAACATGGATTTCTTATCATATTATTTTAATGTATTGTTGTAATAATAAACTCACTATTTTGCAGTGCAAAGAGCGTTGCCATTTTTTCTTCTAGTTTCTTACCTATAGCTGCAAACCTTGCACATTCCCAGAAAATATCCCATTGCAATGCAATGATTGTATGGTTAGTAACACTTTCATTTGCGTTTTGCATCCTGTTCTAGTAAATCATAATAGCAAGATGAGAGGACGAGTGCAAACGGGAAAGTAACCACAGCCTCCTCTCCTCCAAACGTAAAAATATTACAGTGCCACAAAGCATAATCTCTACAACCTCCTGAAAACACTCCCAAACATCCCATGCGATTACTCATCAGACCTTTACCTCCAGCAGCCTTTGACCTGATGCTGCCCGGGGTCAGAGGTCACATGTCCTCATTTCAAAGATTTGATTGGGCCGTGTTCTAATTACTGCTTTGTCATTGACATACCACCTCTCTCTCCTACCCTCTCCCTCATGTTTGGTAGCCTTGTACAGGCATCATTTTGCCCTCCCCCCGTCTCGCGATTGCCTGCAGAGGCCGTCGTAACGAGATGTCAGCCCACTATGAATTCTAATTTAGCTCGGGCCAGTCTATGTCAGTTATTTGTAGCGTTCCACAGGATCATCAGCCTGCAGAGAGGCCATGTAGCGGCTTACCACCGCCGCGCCACTGATTATGAGTAAATTACTTGTTTTCTTCTCATTTTCGCTGGGTTTTCAGCACTCCTGCAGCAACATTGAAGGGCCAAATCCCAAACGGGCACTACGCAAAGGTTAATAATCCTGTTAATTAATGAACAAACTTGATATTGAGCATAACATATAATCGCTGAAGGATTACAACCCAAATTAGTAGAGTTGCGGCAATTAGACTGATGATTAACGTTTTAAGTGTGAGACTAAGAGCCCGTGTGCTCCACCACGGGTTGTAAAACTCGTACTGTTGTTGAGGGAGGTTGTGGATATGTTAGCGTGCGCATTAAGCGTGGTGCGCGCCGCGGTGTGCGTGCCTGGGGTGGCTGTGAAACGTGCGGTCCCAGCGGGGGCGAGCGGCAACAGCTGGTCCCGCTCTAGCCCGGTGCTGCGCGCAAAATGATCTCTCCATCAGCATGTGCTCGCATCTGTATTCATCCATGAGTCTTATCAATAAACAGACCACTGACAATTAGGCGAATCCGAGGGGGGACGAAACCTCCATCTACCCAAAAACTCCAGCCGTACGCTTTAATCACAGCTAATCAATAAAATGCTGTCAGATCTTTTAATTAAAGTTTTATTTGTTGGGAACCGTGTCGGAGAGATGCCGGCTTTCTATCAATGGCAGCGGGACTCTTCGGCGCCACTGCTTGGCCGGTCACGCCGGGGGTCCGAGCTTCTGTAATTGCATTTTGTCACCTACAGAGGGAGGTGAGGATGCCAGTTAAAGGTAGAGGGGGAATCTCTCCTGAACAATTATTGTCGAGCAAATTACCAGGTAGGCAATATCTAAACTGTCAGGAGAGGTTAAGAAGAAATGCTTTAAGGAAATGAGGCGCTCAGCCGTTCATCATGGAGCCGGTTTCTGAATCCAAATTGAAAAAATGTCATTCTATCTACAGGAATTAGAGCATGTTAGCTTTGCTCATCACAGCCGCTGACAGAGGATGGCGGGGAAAACTGTGTCATAAATGCTCTCTCTTTTCACTACGGCTGTCCGTCTGAAATAAAACCAAGCAGACTGAAACCGCTGGTTGTACGGAAGAGATTTACAGTGAACGAGAGAAGAAACCCCTCAATTCCCCCCTTAGTGGTATCAATGGAAAACAGTTTTGTAGTCACATGAGAGCTGTATGCTGCCATCTGCTTCATTCTCAGCATGGTGCCTCCACACACACACGCACACACTGACTCACTCTGGTGCACATGCAAAAATACATAGACACGTGTACAGGTTTAATAAGGGTGAATGCAATTTAAGGAATAAATTCCATTTGAGAATGAGAATGTATTTATGCTTGACGAAAAGTATATCCTTTTAAAAGGACAGCAGTGCCAGCGTGGCATTTAAACTGAAAATTAGGTTATGGTAAAACCATCTCAGCAGAGTGGAGTCACTGAAGCAGTGGAAGGGTTTAAGTCAAGAAACCGTACAATCAAACATAAACTAGCATAATCAGGAAGCTGGACAGCATAACGCGATAGAAATAATAAGTTATGCCTTAAGAACAAACACTGACATTCAGTAAATTTATTTAAAACAGATTTGTCTTTTCGTATAAATAAAATTCTGTACATTTTGGCATTGACTTCCATGTGTTTGAAATGATTATTTGACTAAATCTAAATATTAGATTTTTCATATTAGTCCCAAAAACTTAACAGATAGATAGATCGAGAGACACATAGATACTATACATAGATAGAAAGACCTATGCCTAACTGTAATTTGTATTTTAAACATTTGTACAATATATATAGATTCATGACATATATACAAAAAGAGCATTAAACATACAAAAACATATTTCTTGCAAGAAGTCAATATAAGAAATTCCATATAGGTCAATATATGAAATGGTTCTGTCATATTTAAATTGAAACATTCTTGCAGATTTATAAAAAAATGAAAAACTGAAATATCACATTGAGTATTTATTGAGTATTCAGTATTCAGACCCTTTGCTCAGTATTTAGTAGAAGCACCCTTTTGATCAAATACTGCCATGAGTCTTTTTTGGGAAAGATGCAACAACTCCATGCAGGCTTTCATGTGTCTTGCACTGAGGAGAGGCTTCCGTCGGGCCACTCTGCCATAAAGACCCGACTGGTGTATGGCTGCAGTGATGGTTGACTTTCTACAACTTTCTCCCATCTCCCGACTGCATCTCTGGAGCTCAGCCACAATGATCTTTGAGTTCTTCTTACCCTCTCTCACCAAGGCTCTTCTCCCCCAATAGCTCAGTTTGGCTCGACGGCCAGCTCTAGGAAGGGTTTTGGTAATCCCAAACGTCTTCCATTTAAGGATTATGGAGGCCACTGTGCTCTTAGGAACCTTAAGTACAGCAGAAATATTTTTGTAGCCTTGGCCAGATCTGTGCCTTGCCACAATTCTGTCTCTGAGCTCTTCAGGCAGTTCCTTTGACCTCATGATTCTCTTTCTGAGTGTGCGGGCCACTCACTGCTCCCCAGAACCCTCCTGTGAACCAGACTGTGATCCCGATCCGCCATGGCCCGAGCTGCCAGAACCTGTCAGCATCTCAGATTTGCCGTGGCCCGAACCGCCTGAAACAGTCAGTGACGCGAAACTCCCAGAGGTTCCACCAGTGGCTGCACAACCTCTAGATCCCAGTCTCCTGGTCTAAAAGCCTTTGTTCAGTACAGTCCTGACCAAGGAGGGTCCGCTAGTGGCTCCACGAACCCTGGAGATTTCGACTTCGGTCATGGACTCTCCAGGGCATCCTCTTGTGGCTGCACAACCTTTGAGTCTGTCCATCAGGGCTATTCTAGAACTCTCGTCCTGCCCTGAACCGGCCTTGGAGGCCGTTATTGAATTATTACCCCGTCCCGTACCGGCCATGGAGGTCATTGAACTTTTATCCAGCCAGAACAGGACGCAGGTACAAACTCGGCCTTAGAGGCCACCATTAACCTGTCTTAGTTTCTCTTTGCAGACCGGTCTCCTGCTCTTCCCTGGAGGGCGTATCAACTGTCTGATCTGCCCGGGTGGGCTTCTCCGCAGTCTGCTCCGTCCTGGAGGGCGTAACCACTGTCTGGTCCACCCAGTTGGGCGACTCCACTGTCTGATCTGCCCTGGTGGGCATCTTCTCCATCCGCTCTGCCCTGGTGTGCGGCTCCGCCATCTGCACTGCCTAGGTGGATATCTCTGCCG
>JAUMHI010000033.1:6109172-6132554 GCA_032359435.1 Enteromius unitaeniatus | reverse complement strand
ATCAGTGTAGTGAGACCTGCAGTACACCAGAGCTTCCTCCCAGGTCTTATTCTCCTGCACCAGAATGAAGTTCACATAGCAGAAGAAAGGATACGTTTCCGAACATGATATTGGTTTCCAAACAAGATTTTTGGTAATTTCACAATCTGAATGATTGATAAATAAGTAATCCACATCTGAGGTATTGGTGTCCTCATACTTCACTAACTTGCATGAGGTTTTCTGGCTGTAGATCCAACTATGACTGTATGTTCCCCCAGCTGCTTCTTCAAGCATCTTAAGATCTTCATTGTTAGTGACTACAGACAAGCTTGTATATCCTGAGCAATGACCCTGAGCAAAAGTGCAATTCATTTGACCGGTCATATAAATGTGCACTTTAACTGCAGTACTATATGTTGTCAGTCCATAAAAGACAAACAGGAGAAGTTCAGTGACAGTCTTCTTCATCCTTGCTGTAGTGAGCTGCTTTAATCACCTTCACAGGGCTGCTGACACAGAGCATTCAAATCCTACAGCAGTGTGTAGATGTCATGAGTGACAGGGAGTACTTTAATGTCTTTAATTGGACTTCAGCACTACTTCCGCACAATTAAAATAAATAAAAGTTGTATTCCTATTTAGTATACTAAAAATACAAATACATGACATACATGAAGTACATAAATATGAAAATGTATTTGAAGTATACTGAGAATGTAATATATGTATTTCAAATACATTTAAGTTTTATTTTTCACTAGGGCAGTACATGAAACAAGCCACATTCATTTATAAATTTCACTTCTGGTTGTTTAACCAGACTGATGAACAGATGAAATCACTAAATTAAATATTTGAAATTGACAGCAAATGAAAGCATGGTTTGGCAATGTAAAATAAATGCAAGGTATGTGTGGTTTCTAAATAACTGAACAGGTCTGATCATGTGGAAATGTTTATTCCACTGAAATTTAAATAATGTCATATATTACATTAAATATGAAATAATGCAAGGTATGAATATCACAATGAATAATGTGTAATGTTAATACACAATGTTAACACAAAACACATGCAAAACAAAGGATGAAAAACAAATAAACAAAAAAGCAGTTTTTGGAAAATTAATACAGGCAAAAGAAGCCATTTAAAAGTTTCTTTCTTACGTACTTACGTTTTTTTTTAATGAGCTGATACCAATAAATGTATAAACAAAACAGTGAATCTGTGTTAACTGATCAACTTTGCACTAGATTTGTCATTGTTAATGTAGATCAGCTCATTAACCTGTTGATTTGAATTATTTGCATGTGGGGTGGATGGAGAAATACAAAAAAATCTGCATCCTCAACCCTCATTCAAATGAGACAAATGATGATTTGCCTTTGCCTATATTTACATGTCTTAGTTAAACATTTTGTCATCAGTTACTGCACAATATACAGAGGTGTCTAGATCGGGGAAGAAACCGTTTTCATCCCGCCTATTCATCCCCGCGTCCGACTGCTACAGCAGTATAGTAGGGATGGAGATCTCTCTCTCTGCATCGACTTTAAAGGGTCCTTCCCTTCCCTCCAAGCTGCTGAGAACAACATCTGCGCTCGGCAGCAGGTCAGACTGGTGCGTGTCTGTACACGATGGGCGTGTTACAGGCGTACCAAGCCGAACTGCTGCGTGAGTTGGATGAGGGCGAGCAAGTGAGCTCTGAAAACATCGAAGAGCTCAGGAGAACTGCTGACCTTGTGCTACGTGCCACCAAAGAGACTGCCCATGCTATCGACAGGCCGTAGAGATGACTCTGTCTGACGTTAAGGAAAAGCACAGAGTCTGTCTGATAGACGCCCCTCTGGCTCTCAGGGCCTGTTCAGTGAATCAGTAAACAGTATTCGACAGGCACCACGAGCAACGAGATGGTTTCTCCTCACGAAGAAGGGTGTGGGTTCTACAGCCTCTGCTTCATAGTTCCAAAGAAGGATGAAGGGCTGAGGCCCGTTTTAGATCTAAGAGAATTTAACCGCTCAGTGATGAAACTGAAGTTCAAAATGCTTACTGTGAAGCAGGTTGTGTCACAAATCAGGTCTGAGGACTGGTTTGTCATGATAGATCAATATTTTCACGTGTTAATCCATTCCTCTCACAAGAAGTTCCTGAGATTCGCTTTCGGGTGCAAAGCTCACCAGTATCGGGTTCTCCCTTTTGGCCTTGCACGCTCACCCCGTATGTTTACAAAGTGTGTGGATGCGGCGCTGGCTCCGCTGCGACTCCAGGGCGTCTGTATACTGAATTATATGGATGACTGGTTAATTTTGGCCCAGTCGGCGAGCGAGGTGTGCAGACATCGAGATGTCGTCCTCACTCATATGCAACATTTGGGGTTGAGTCTGAACGCCAAGAAAAGTTTTCTTTCTCCAGTTCAGAGAACGGATGCATCCCTCACTGGTTGGGGAGCAATCAGGAGTGGTCGCTCAGCCCGAGGTCTGTGGGAAGATCGCCTTACTTGGCACATCAACTGTCTAGAGATGCTGGCTGTGTTCCAGGCACTCAAACATTTTCTCACAGACGTAAGAGACAGACACATGTTGGTGCACACAGACAACACGTCAGTTGTCTCTTACATCAATCACCAAGGAGGTCTGCGGTTGCGCCCATCCTCCAGTCAAGAGCTCCATCTACGAGGAAACTATATGCCTTGAAGTGGAAGTTATTCACTTCCTGGTGTAGAGAACGCCAGCAAGATCCAGTCAACTGCCCAGTTGGTACAGTTCTGGAGTTCTTGGAGGGTAGATTCTCTACTGGGGTCACCCACTCCATCCTGAAGGTTTACGTGGCGGCTATATCGGCCTACCACTCCTCTCTCGGTGGACATACAGTTGGTAAAGAATCCCTGGTCATACATTTCCTCCATGGTGCGCTGAGGTTGAGGCCTACGGTACGTTCCTGGGTACCAACCTGGGACCTGGCTGTCGTGTTAGAAGCCCTCTGTGGGCCACCATTCGAGCCCATAGAGGAGATTTCAGATCGTCTGTTGACGATAAAGATCACACTTTTGCTAGCATTGTTTTTTCTGAGGAGAGTAGGTGATCTTCAGGCCCTCTCAATGGGCCTGAAGGTCTCCCTTCACATCTCACCTTTGCACCTGGCATGGCCAAAGCCGTCCTGTACCCGCGAGCGGGTTACTGCCCTAAGGTACCTATGGTCACACCACAGCCTGTAGTACTACAGGCCTTCAACCCTCCTCCCTTCAGGGAGCCTGGTCAGCAGAAGCTAAACTGTATGTGCCCAGTGCGAGCATGCTTCGGTCCACCCAAGAAGAGGTAACCAAACAGATTTTGACCAGTTGGAAAGTGGATGCCATCAACATGTCTCACAAGTCCTCTGGTCTCCCGCTGAGGCTAGGAGGCAGGGGTCTCCATGGCCGATACATGTGACACTGCGGGGTGGTAGTGTGAACACCCCTCACACTTTCATTTGCTTTTATGGACTGGACTTGCGAGCCACTCCGGGCTCTTCTGTTCTCATGCCTTAGCTAGGCAGGGAATTTGAAAGTCTGGAGGCGTGAGCATCTCGTTCCCATAGCGTCTCGTCGATGCAGCTCGAGTTCCTGAAAAGGAACGTCTCAAGGTAATGAATATAACCCTAAGACTGTTAAGACTGCTTATCATCTAGAGTAATCAGAGAAAAGTATGCTAAACATTAAACATATTTTCAACAAACTTATCTACTTGTAGCTAAAAGATATAGACATGTAAAAGAGCATGTTAACATCTGTACAACTTAGCACATTTTGGCCCTCCAATGGCTCTCTGAGAAATATGTTTTGTGATGTGATTATAATGGTTTGAATCCTTGAATCCTTTGAAGGCTGCTTTCTAAGAATGTTTGCATCACCATGGTACGATGAAGTCTGACAAATATTTGCATTATGTTAAGGCTCATTTAAACCTTTGCATCACACCCAAATGGTAGGCTGTGTGTAGGATATGTAGCATACAGCATAGCCTGACATGCACCTTTACAAGAATGTTACAGCATGTCAGTACAACTGCAAATGCTGTTATTGGTCTGCTAGAGCCCTTTCTGCCATTTTACGAGTTTTGTGTGTGTGTGTTTTACGTATGAAAGGCTGGTTTCTGAGTCAGCATCCTGAACGGTAGCGGGTGAAGGAACTGATTCAAGGCTTGATCAAGGATTGGCCGTAACCCACTGCACTTCTTGGGTACGAACAAAATAAGCACTGTAAAAACCCAAATTCATCTCCGTTAGAGGGATAGACTTGATCATCCTTGATAGTCCTTTGCAAAGATGACCTTGATCTCCACACACAGGACAGAGGCATCCTTGTCTGAGCGGTAATGAAAAGGATGCCTGTGAACCTGGGTGGGTACCTGGCACACTGAATTGCATAACCAAGTTGCACCATCTGGACAACCAGCGGAACGGGCTGGGTAGCGCTAATCAGGCCCTCAGCCTGCTTACAAGTGGGATCAACGGAGCAGCACTTATCTGAGCCTCCTGATCCTGCCGTGGCAAAGACATACTTTGAGACAGAGAGTGAGGACGCAGAGCATCGCACACCAGCTGTATCTGTGTCTGGCTCAACACCCCTGTTGGAGAGTCACCTCCTTGAAGATATTCAGGGGCGAAGCAGGTATAGAAGCTGCAGGGGGCACCCTCGGTGATGGCCAGACATAGACACAAGATGTGTTTAATGGCCTCCGTCTGCTTTTGTACTGCCGAGAACTGCTGGGCGAAGTCCTCGACAGTGTCACAGAAGAGGTTGGACTGGGAGGTGCGTCAAGAAAGTGTACTTTGTCAACGTCACCAGAGATGGTGCTCCTGGACCACCATAGTGGACATGACCTGACCAGTGTTTTCAAAAACCAAAGAATCCTCAGAAGCAGGTTAGCAGTCTTCTTTCCTCATATTTGTTTGCAAAAATGAAAGTGGATACACACCGCCATCTTATATACCCATATATATGGGATAGAGGCTTGGCATGAAGGGTGAAGGGTCCTCCATTGTTATGAATAGGAAACCCTTAGCATCAATGTGCCGACATTATATTTTTTTACATTTACATTTTTTACTGTCTCCGTCTTCTGCATATGTCCTGTGTGCTGCTGCGGTCTGCGCTCAATTTAAAAAAATGCTGTTAAAAGAATCCTGACGTCAACGTTGGTTGTGAAATGCCTTTGGCTCTTGTGTATCTCATGACCGATTGCGTCATGTTATGTTTGGTGTGGAGTATGTTTTCCAAATGAGATGACATCATTTTTAATGATTAAACCTTGTGTTTTACTCTCTTCTTCACATAAAGACTTTGTATGGCTTCAGAAGACTTGGAATGTGACACGACTTGTAATATATACTGCTTGTACTGAAAACAATGGAGGACCCTTCACTTCAAAAAGCGACTAAAAGGGGTACCTTGAGCTTCAAAAAGCAACGCAAAAGGATCTTGACCAAGCATCAAAATGTGACGAGTTGGATGGAGACTGTGTTGGACATAAAAGCTACGGTGTAGGTTTTGCGCAGAAGTACAAATCAGATTTTAATGTTTTTTGCATTACTCATGCAAATAAAACATAAAAAAAGTTTTTTGTTACAACAGGACATGTCAAAGCGGACATGTCAACAAGCTCTTCTCTGATTGGCTTCCTTCATGCAAATTTTAGCTCGAGTTGAATTTTTGCATTGAAGACCCAATTTGGAGTAAACACATCATCCATTTTGTGTCACCAGCACAAATTTTATTCAACATGCATGTAATCTAGTTGCACAAATATTTTGATCTGCTTTTTTTCATTACTTATTTTACAATGCTCGTTCACTTTCAAATTCAATTGTAGTACATATGGACAGTACATGATTTCACACTGAAAAAAATAATATCTTTATATGTGTCATGTTTGGTTTGATTAAAAAAAATTCTGGTACTCTAATGTGATTCATTCAGTATGAACACTGCTATCTGAACCCTTGTGCACACCAAACAAACAGGCCGAGATAGCTAAAAAGGTGAGTCTCAGTCCACATCCAAACAAACTCTGGTGCAGTTCAAATTAAATATGACTGCAACATCTAAACAAACCAAAAACAGGAAGTGATTGCAAAATATAACACTATGTGACACGATGTCATAAGGGAACAAGCGTTATTTAAAGAAAAATGAACAAAGGGCAACCATGTGACAACATGGTAAGTGCCTTTTATGAGCTCTTTGTAAGTTCATAGGTGGTGTAAATAAAGTAATTTACATGAACCAATGAGCTTGCTTAGTCTAGCAGACGACATTAGGCATTAGGCTTAAAATGGTAACTGCACTGATCTGGAATAGGTGTGATGTTTGGGGTGTTTGGTGAGTTCTAGCAAAAAATATACTATATGTCATTCAACCTGACCAATTAGGTTGTGAATGTATTATTATGCCTTTATTTGGTATCTTTAGGTCCATTGTCAAAAATGCCAGCGTGAATGCTAAGCAGACCAGGACCAAATGTAAAGATTTTGCTTTTTGGTCTGGACAAAATACCAAACCAATCGAAGAACAAGTTGTGGACCCTGTGTCTCACTTGGATGCCTGAAGACAGCAACATTTCCTAAAGTTGCACGGCAACATTGCTCAAAAAGTTGCCCAGTGTAGTTTAAGTCTATGTGGAAGATCTTTGTAGAGGCCATGTGTTTTTACATGTGTGCATTTGGTCGACACTATATCCAAAGTCATGTAAAACGCACAAAGCTACACATTTACATGCATGATTTTGCATGTTACCATATGTAAATGAACCTTAACATTGCTAATACAGTGCTCTATGTACAGATATAGAAATATTTTACAGTATCAGGAGATGGTCGAATAGAGGCTTAACTATAATAACCATAAATGCAAAAAAGAGTGTTTATGAAAGAACAGCTCCTCTCAGATTAGTAAAGCTAAAGCATAAGGTAAACCATTGGTGTAGTTAATAAATAGCACTGTTTAAATAAATTAATGAATTATTTCTCATTATTTATCATTTGCTTTTGTGCATTTGTACCTGCAAAAGCATCTCTCAAAAGTAAATATCAATAAACATACCAGTGACATCAAAATAAAAAAAGTCCTTGTGTCATTGTTCAAGTAGTCATGTTAATATTACATGTAAACTACTGTACGACTATAGTTGGGAAGACAGTTACTGTACTGCAGTAAATGCAGAAGGCTGCACTTCTTATGTATGTCATAAATCCATTTCAAAAGTGCAAATGTACACATTACTGTATATGTGGGATATTGCTTTAAATATTAAAATGTTTAAATGATTGAGGATATCTCCCAATATCTAGATGCAACCGTCAGTCATTGTAAGGCAACTCCATGACAACTGCAAAATTCTTTTAAATCACGGAAATATGCGGGATTTTTACATGAATTGTAAGCAGAAGTACAAATAGCCAATGTGAATAGGAGATAGTGACCTCTGGTGTTGGATTTGGCAATTATTGGAGATGTGGTGGATGCCAAACAATGGGAAAAGTAAGTAAAAAAAAAAAAGATTTCATATAAATGCATCAAACAAAAGTAGGTCTGTTGACCAAATTCTTTTTTAATATTTTGACAAAATATTTGGAGTCACTTCCTCTTGTTTGCAGACCTCTTTGTTTTCAGTGTCCTGTTAAGAAAGACAACATGTGGTCAGAGTAACTAACATCCATTGTGCAATACATACCTTTAACACTAGAACTGCCATGGGCCAAAATGTACCCTTTTCCAAAATAAAAATAAATTTTTAATACATTTCCAAGTCTTCCAGTCAGTTGACTTAAACTAAAATTGTGGTAAAAATACCCTGCTGTTAAATCATAAATAAAAAAAAAACACTTTAACCACCAGAGGTCACTGTAAACTTAAAACTGCGCGATGGGAAATTTACATATGACTACCGATATGATTGATGGGGCAAAAACAAACAAACAAACAAAAAACATACAGTACACGCATACATAAAATACATAAACAAACAAATTTTGAGTTCAGAAGACGTGAAGAAACTTGCACATCATTCCATAAATTGAATTACTGTTCGTATTAGAAATTAAACCTTAACAATTTTATTAGACTTAAACCATGTACGGTACTGGGACTTACCATGTACTTTCTCAGACCTCCCAGCATTTGAATGGGAACCATGCCCGTATGATTTACATTTGACTAATCAAATGCTGATATTCAAATTAAGTACTGTTATTACAACATTTCAAGATCACCCATTGTTATCTTTTTTTTCTTCTTTTATTATGAAAGGAGTGCTTTACCAATCGCTTATTTTCACCATGTCTCACTTTTTCTGAATTCCCCCATTTGTATTACCTTGTAATTCTAGCTGTCATTGCAGGCTGGTTTAGCTTATATTTAGTGCTAAGGAAAGTGTGTAGTGTAGCCTGCTTAAAATAGTTAATAATTTTAATTTAATTAAATTTAATAATTTCATGACTCATAGACAATTATTTTATGAAGACAGTGGCATTATACAGTGACATAATATGTTTATTTTTTATTTTATAAAAATAAAATTATTAAAACAGAATGGGTAAACTTTAATGGTTTATACTTTTAAGTATACAACCACTGGGAGTTCAAGTGTTAAGTGATTTCATGTTTTTGGCTTATGAAAATGCATTCAAAGTCAATCATAATTTGCAAATTAAGTGAAAACAGTACTCACATGATGCTTCATCACTTCTTTTTCTTTAAAAACAAAGAAAATTGAGCTTCTCCTCACAGTCTCTGTTCTCCCAACTCCCTGTCTTTGCATTGCGGGCTCCACAACGGTAAGGCTCAGGTGGGCATGAGGGGAGAGTGATGCTAGTCTCAGCATCTTCCTTGCCGACCCAGACCCACATTCCAGACAGGAAACGCAGGCCTGTCCACACACTGTCTGTCTGGGCATCACTAATATTTGGTAGCACCTTTGGATCCATGTAGGCCAGATCAGTTTTGTAAAACCGACAGTACTCTAGAGCTTCCTCCCATGTCTTTTTCTCTAGCACCATGTTCAAGTTCTCATAGCAGAAAAAAGGATGCTTACTTGTACACTGCGCAGTAGGGCAAAATAGAACCCATTTAGCTCGGATTCTAGATTCCTCGTAATTCATTAAAGTACAGGAGTTTTCAGCTTTCAGAATCAGAGAGCTGAACCAACTCTGACCGTAAGTTCCTCCAGCTGCCATTTGTACCATCTGAATGTCCTCTTCACCTCTGATTGTAGACAGGTCTGTGTGATTTGTTTGGCAATACTTTTGAGCTCCTTTGCAGGTCATTGGAGTGGTCACATAAACATGAACTCTGACTGAAACTGTTGTTTCTCTATAAAGGACAAAAAGGAGAAATACAGTAAGAATCATCTCTGCTGTGTTCTAGTGTGTCCCAGATTGTAGTTTAAGCAAGGTTGGGCATTTTTATTTATCACTCTCACTGGGTGTTGGCGTACAAAATGCAAATCCTGCAGACTCATCATTAAAGCAGAATTCGTGCCCATGACATCAGTGTGCAAATTATACAGTCACTTTATTTAAATGAGTTTTCAAAGTGAACCCACTGTCAACGCTGATTTTAAAGTAGTAAGTG
Organism: Enteromius unitaeniatus; assembly: GCA_032359435.1. Classification (NCBI taxonomy): domain Eukaryota; kingdom Metazoa; phylum Chordata; class Actinopteri; order Cypriniformes; family Cyprinidae; genus Enteromius; species Enteromius unitaeniatus. The sequence continues at coordinate 6,122,965 of JAUMHI010000033.1, read as the reverse complement.
ATATATTTGTGATATTTAAAGCTTCTATACAGATTCACATGTAAATATAGTAATACAAACAGTATGTATGTTCTGTCAGTAGTATGTCTAAAAATGTACTCAAAGAACATCATATGTAAGCACAATCTTTTGGTTATTGAATTGGTTTGAAGCCTTATTGAACATAACTAGCAGGGATGTAAATTAAATACACCTGAACCAGCTAATTAATATATTCAGGATTCACTGAATGCAGGTGGGTTAGAAGTAAATTTCAGGAGTTTTGATTTACTTTTGTTTTGTCTTCCTTTAAGGGTAGGTTTGCACCACGCTAAGTCCACACTAAAGGTTTAAAGTTATGGACTTTTTAAAAGGATGCAGTGTGTTACACGGCTTTAAATGGATGAAAACATACTGCCAAGTTTTAAATGGGTCATCGGATGCTAAATTCACTTTACAAGTTGTTTGTGTGAGTACACATTCATCCTATAATGATAAAAATCTACCTTTTTTTTCTTCTTCTTCAGTTTTATAAACTGCAAATGACCTTTCAATGTGCTAGTTAGCCAGTTTCACAAATAGTTTACAGTCTGCTCTACAGATTACCTATATGTAGGGTTGCCAAGCATCTCGTATTAGCCGAGACGTCCCGTATTTTGAGCCTAATTGATTTGTCCTGTACATAATCTCCATTGTCCCATTTTTTGACTGCTACGCTGATCTAACTACTTACTGATACAACAACAGCAACGCTAATCATGACACTTGAGAATGATTAGAGACCCGACACCTGTCATCAACCAAACACAGCCCCCCTCAAATGCATCAAAATACCTTATGAAAATGCGCTGATTCCTCCCCAAACCCCCAAAAAATGAAAGAAAGAAAAAAAAATAGGGCACTGTTCATGTGGCAATATTAATTAAATTGCAAATACGCATAAATTGCAAAATAGAAAAGACTGTGCAACTATAACAAACAGTGAGAAGTTTAAAAGAAGTGGGTTAAACCAGTCAGTGGTTACTCAACGAAAGCCTTATGTATTTTATGTCGCAGGGAATATTCCATTGCCCAAGGAGGTGAGAATGACTTGACTCAACATGCTTTAATGGAAATGTACAAGAAGGCCACACTAGCTAAAGGTGTAAGCAATACCAGGGCTTTCTTGGGGGCATCTACTGTGGAAACTGAAAAAATAGCAGCAAATAAAGCCTTGTCCATGTCTGTCAAACATGATTTCGGCTACAACAGCACAGACTGTCTTGCTAAGCTAAACGGTGCCTTGTTTCATGATTCAGTTGTTGTGAAGAAGATGCACCTGGGAAGAACGAAAGCTGAGATGATCACAATAAAGGACCAATGACTGTGCTAAATGATCTATTCCAGACTGAAGGTGAGCCTGTGTTTTACCCTGTGTCTATATTTTTCTGTGTCTGATTGAGTGCAGTCCAAGTTACTTGTCTTTTATTAAGATGGTGATGAAATGGCAAATGATATTCATCAAGCTCTTATGAACTGCCTGAAAAAAATGTAACTGGATGTAAAACACATCACAGCCTATGCGGCTGATAATACTTGGGAAAAATCAGTTATTGTGCAGTGCAAATAGTCACATTTTAAAAGCTAATTGCAGGCTCACATAACTCGCAACACTTGCAAGCACAATCCACATGTCAGTGGATATTTAGTCATTGGTTTTAAAGATCTACAGCCAATTCTCAGTATCTGCTTCCAGCAGAGAGGATCTGTGGGCAATTTTTATTTTTTTGCCTTGTTGACATTGACTAGAGTGAAATTCTGCATCATGTTTGGATAAAGGTGGTGTTTTTGCAAAATTATTACATTAAAGCTGGGCCTGGGTAAGTATTAGCATCTGTTATAAGTTTACTATAATATGTTTAACTACAAAAAAAACAATTAACTGGTTTCCCTCCCACAGCGATAAAGATGGAAAATTCAAAGCTTGCTCTGAATGAAAATGTGAATTTATTCTTTGCCACTAGGTAACGCTTTTGGAGTGGTAAAATCATACAATCCATATAACTTGGATCAAATAATGACTAATATGTCTTCACTTTATGTTTAGTTAATCATTCACTACTGGTATGCTAATGCTTAACTACCACACAATTATTATGGTCTCCAAAAAGTGTTACAGAGAAGAAAATTATATTAAGATGGTAAGGGCCCCTATTAGGGGTTATGAAGGGTTCAGAAATTGCTTTTGAGAGTACCAAGCAACAGGTAGACAATCGTGCTTAACCCTAACATCAAAAAACAGATTCAGTTTCTTTAATTATGCATTTATTTTTTACCATTTTTGTTCAACAACTCCCAAACAATTCTTTCAGCGATTAAGTTTTCCAAGTCCCTCCAGTTACTGGTCGATTTTATTTAAAGCAGTATTTGTGAGTTTTTTAAGTTTAAAAAAGCGGCACATGTGACCGTATTTTTATGGTCCGTTATTTAAAAAAAGATTTTCGCCACCCCAGCTGCCAGAATTTTACTGTTTTTATGCAGAATTATTTTTTACAGTGTAGGTCTTTGACAGAAATGTTGCTATTTTTACACGTCTTGAATGAAAGAAAAAAGTAGGTATATTTGAAGCTTGATGCTGGTTTATGCTGGTTCATACTGGAACAAACAAATAATGGACCTGCATATGCGTTTTTTTTTCAGCAGCAGTGTGCAGATCTCCTTTTATTAATAGGATACAAGACCAACGGTAACATATTTGTATCAAACAACCATTAAGTTAAGCATGAGTAGTAAAGACTACTTTAAGTACATAAAGTAAAATTTAATCTAATTTGAACAAAGATTTTGCATGTGGAGGAGGAATATTTTTGCATATAGGAAAAACTGTTTCATGGGTGCATTCAGGGACGGACTGGGAATAAAAAAAACGGCCCTGGATTTTATCCCAAATTCAAACATCTCACAACATCACAGCCATCAATGTATCGCATTTATAGCAAATAACATCACAAAACCCAAGGTGACCCTGCTGAAATATCAATAGACACCATCACAGAAATTCTAATGGTTTCCACTACAAATCATATTACAAAGGAGGGGACGTTCTTGCAACCTTGCGCAACGTTCCCTAAAAGTTCTCTAAAGGTGACGAAAGTCCCGAACCTTTACATAACATTAGAGATGTTCCTAAAAGGTCCTCTTTTGGTTATGAACGTGCTGGTGCTCAAATGTCAAATATAAGACTTTAGGGGGACAACCCATTTTGGTTATTTTTTGGTCACACAATAATGTTATAAAGAGGACATTTGGAACGTTTACGGAACTTTCTCACATGGTCCTCTTTTAATCCTATTATAACATTCCATTTATGACTTTAGGAGGATGTTCCAATCAGCTTATTAGAATGATTTCTGAATATTATTTTAATATTATATTTATTAAAATATTATATCATATAATATAATATTATATTAATATTATTTTATTTACGGTACTATCATTATTATATATTATAGGCCTAATAATAATATCATGTTAATATTATTAATTTTAATGATAGAGTCGGAAGCGTGCGGATTACGCAAGGTTTATTCAAGGTCAGCAGATCACGGTCACACATTGGCATACGTGTATGTTCAGGGTAAGGCTTAAATCGTAGTCAAGGTGCACAGTCAAATAATCCAGGGCAGGCGGCTGAACAACAGAAATAAAGAACAGTTCAGAATCAAAACCGGAAAGGAAATGCTGTTGGAATGCTGAGTTGGAATACAATACTTCACAATACGCAATACTTCGCACTGGCTGGATAAAACAGACTGATATTTATACAGGTGTTAATGAGTAGTGAATAGAAGACAAACAAGGAACAGCTGTGAAGGAGAGGTGCATTCTGGGAGATTGAGTTCAGTATAAGAATGAGAGAACAGAGTAAACTGACATGAAAGGAGTGTCCTCAAGAGGTGCTAGATGGCATAACCCGCTGGGAATGTTACATTAATATTAATCAAAAACCTTTGACTGGTAGTGTAAGTTTATAGCTTTAACAAGATGCTTTTTTCCCACCTTATTAGGATATACAAAATCACAATGCATTAAGTACTCTTTTAATCTGGATGGTCGTGTGCAAATTTTGTTACAAATAATTTTTTTTATATATATTTTTTTAGTACTGCATTTCAGTAGCTACATAAATAATCATGTTTCTTTGTCTATGAAGCAATGTTTATTTGTCTATGAAGCAGACGGAACACAGAGGGTTATTAAAAGTAAGTGATGTTTATTTATAGTGCAGATGAGTTAAACGGATGAACTGAAGACTTCATTGAGATGAGTATGACAGAAATAGATCAATAGTCTTTGTCATGAACAGATTGGTAATTCTTGATTTGCTTTGCAGATATCCAGTGACGATGGAGGATCCAGGAGAGAGTGAGATCGCTGGAGTAACAGAGACAGTGGGAGATGAGTAACAGCCACACACTACGCACACTGGAGAAACACACAGGAGCTTGGGAGAAACACAGAGATTGCAGGAGATGGACAGGAGGTTCAGGTAAGTATTCAAAGAATATATATCTTGCCAGAATGAGTCCACTTCATCCATTGACGAGCTCGGACGAAGAGTGCAGTGTGGTGCGTGCTAATGAGGTCATGATTAGTGGCAGGTGGTGGTGACAGGTGATGGTGCTCAGAACTCAGGGGAAAGTGAACGTTGTGATTGGTCGATGGTGGAGCCTGGTGTGTCTGTGGCATTATTCTAATAATCTATTTCAAAAAGTTTCCACCCCTGGCTCTTAATGCTTTGTCTTTCCTTAAGCATCAGTTGCAATAGTTGTGTACAGTTACTTTTGGAAAGAGTAAGCAAAGGACTCATGTACAAATATCACTGAACAAAAAAATCCTGGAACATCCAGGAAACAACATAAAGTATTGTGTTTTTTGAAGGGTATGTAAACTTTTGAACTCCGTCATGTTTTTTTTTATAAAATCAGTTATTATTTTGTCTTGTGTGGAGTATATAAACATCTGTTAGGTGAATTAGCTCATGCAGAACAGTACTAAATACAAAATAACATGCAATTTTCATGATCTCTCATGCTTTGTTAAAATTCTTAATATTTTGCATATTCTGCAAGTGGTATGTAAGTGCACACACATACACACACTTATATATACAGTCAGTATATATACCGTGTATATATATATATATATATATATATATACACATACAGGTTTGGTCTTCTTAGTTGTGCACCTAAGTATAAGTAAAAGCAAATAAAAAGTAATTAAAGTGATTGCTAAATATTGTTATTAAGAATATTGCCGGAAGAACAACTTGTCAACTCTTGGAGATGGAAACTGACAAATGCGCGCACACACACAAAGTCATGGCAATAAAGCCAATTTGAACTGAATTAAATTGTCTGAGCTCCCACCTTTGTCTACCCCACCATTTCTATACATTTAATATTTGTTTATAATCTGTTTTTGTTCACAAAATAGATTCATAATTTTTTTCTTGCATGTTGTTTCATGTTTGAATGTGTTAAGTGTGTTAAGACACTAATAGGGAACATGCTATAGTAATGGTCCCCTTAAAGGTCGCAGAACAACCTGAATGTTCTGTGAAGGTCCTCCAAATAACATCCTCCAACCCTTTAAAGAACTCAACATCGTGACCGTCTCAGAACCTTCTGAGGACATTACTAGGCAAAGTCCTTGACACCAGCGGAGTCGTTCCGAGGATGTTCTGGGAACTTAAAATTTCCAGCGTGGATTCACATTAAAATACTTAATCCTGATGCTACTCATTATCTCACTTTCTATACTTTTTTCCAGGTTTAGTTTTGTTTTTAATTTGTGTATTGATCAAATAAAAATCTTTTCATAATCAGTAATCTTATTTTAAATTCATGCCATTACGTAAGGTTTCATCTGTAGTAATGACTTCTCCTCAAGATGGTACAAGAATCACCATCTGCAGATCAGTGGCCAACATGAAATCAAAATGGACTCTTCTAAACATCTACACAACAACCAAATGGACTTGCTGTTTGCATTTGTTCTTCATTTTTGCATGCAAAGAAATGAGCATCCACAGTCCTCTTTCAAATTAAAGAAATTAGATTTGTGTACATTTACCTTGTGAAGTATGAACATGATGTCACCCTTGTCGAAGGGGGACTCATAATGATATACTGATTATTATTAATATAAATCATGAGGTGTTGTGAGGGGCCCACCCCTTGGTTGTGTGACAGGGGCCCAACATTTTGTGCAGATGTCCCTGATGTGGACTCTCCTTACATATTCTACAATGGGAGTCTAACTGTAAAATAAAATTTTGACTGGCATTTAACACTAAAATGTATCAAGAGGTTTGGATAAGCATTTAGAAGTGGGGCGGATCTACCAGGGTGGCAATTGCCACCCTTAGAAAGAGCCTTGCCACCCCATTTGCCACCCCAGCACAATTGTCCCGTATATTGATAGTGGCTCTCTGAAGCCCGCAAATTGTACAAAATATCCCGGAATCTACACCAAGCTGGCAAGCGTGTGCACTCGAGACATTAATGTCCGCATCTTGCATCTTAAAATGCGCGCATAAGATGGAGTGATGGACATAGCACGTGTTAGACAGAGAACATCCTGATTGGTTTACTAAGCAAAATAAGCCAATCAGCTTTCAGTGTGGGTGGGCTTTTATTTATTTTCTCGGGACCGAAGTTATCAGTTCAGTGCAGCCTACAAGATCGTTGTGGCAAAGAGAGTGACTCGATTGTAAACAACAAACATTGCAATAGTTTTGATGAAAAAATCTGCCTTTTCATTAAAACTGAGAAAAAAAGAGAAGTTAAATATACCGTACCATCTCATTTAATACATCTGACTTTCTAATCCAGATATCAGGTTCAAGTCAATCACACATATAATTTTTAATAGGAAAATGTAAAAATGTGCACCCTGTATACAACAAAGAAGTTTTGCGTTTCTTGAATCTACAAAAACCATGCAAGTTGCCACCCCTCATAATTTTAATGCCACCCACTTGCCACCCCATGAATAATTTTCTAGATCTGCCATTGTTTAGAAGTGCAATTAAAGGTGCTCTATGCGATGTTGCAGAATTTTAGCTTGATTTCATTTTTATCTAAAACTGTATGCATAACCCCTTGATCGTCTTGCTGTCTGCCCTCTGAATACATTGGGAAAAAAAACAGTCACAACACAGAGGCTGCAATACCGAAACAAACACTATGGGTACAGGATGGGGATAATGCGCGCAAACAAACTTTGGCCAACCAAACGGCAAGAAGAGCTGGGGTTTAACACGTGCATTATATATGCGTACACTTAACAAACTTAAGTGTACTTAACAAAAAAAAAAGGTGAAATAACTGAAAACATCTTTTATATTGTAGTTTCTTAAAAATAGCCACCCTTTACTCTGATTGCTGCTTTGCACACTCTTGGCATTCTCTCGATGAGCTTCAAGAGGTAGTCACCTGAAATGGTTTTCCAACAGTCTTGAAGGAGTTCCCAGAGGTCCCACTTTGCGTTCCAGCTCACCCCAAACCATCTCGATTGGGTTCAGGTTCGGTGACTGTGGAGGCAAGGTCATCTGCCGCAGCTTTCCATCACTCTCCTTCTTGGTCAAATAGCCCTTACACAGCCTGGAGATGTATTTTGGGTTATTGTCCTGTTGAAAAATAAATGATTGTCCAACTAAACACAAACTGGATGGGATGGCATGTTGCTGCAGGATGCTGTGGTAGCCGTGCTGGTTCAGTGTACCTCTTGAAGCTTATCGAGAGAATGCCAAGAGTGTAAAAGCAGTAATCAGAGCAAAGGCTGGCTATTTTGAAGAATCTAAAATATAAAAGATTGTTCTGACTATTTAAGTAGTCATTTAATTTTGAATTAATTTAATTGGTTAAGATGCCTCATGTGATCTAGGTCAGAGGTCTCGGCAGCCATTTTAGATTTTTCCTTACAGCAGCAGTGATGCAGTAGTAGATGTCTCCCTGATAAAATCTATATTTTAGTTATTTTGTGCCAGAGGCCCTCGTCTGTAAGTTAATTGCTTTTATCTATGTTAACAACTGAGTATTCTATTTATAAAGGAACATTTGTGGTACTTTTGAATAAGAAGATGATTGTTTCCGCTCTCACATATTAATGCTAGATTTGCTGTTTATTTCTTAAAATGTACTTTTAGTCATGCTTTATACTTAATGTATTCTTTTGTTTGCATTGTAGTTTCACAAAATACATTGTTGTGCAGCTGAAGATTTCAAGTAAAACACTGGAAAAGATCTCCTTCAGTTCCGACTTTTTCTTCAGCCTTCATCCTGTTTAGCTATCTGTCAAGGTGCAACCTACTTGCAGCAGGGACAGAATAGTGAAAAGACGAAGCCTCTTCAAATTAAGTAAAGTTGGAATCTCTGCAACTAAGCTTTAAAGTCTACTTTCACAAGAAGTCTCTTTTCATACCTTATTCTTCCGCATTGTTTTAATCTGTATTTGAAAGATACAATTTACACATAGCAACATGGAGAGTGAGAGAAAATCAGAAACAGAGGATGCATTGGAAACTAGATCAGTTGTTACACGCTCAACAACATCATCTAAAAGGTCTAGTAGGAAATCCGCTGGTATGGCAGCAGCTAAAGCACAGGCTAGAGCTGAAGCTGAACGTACACGGGCATATTATGTCAAAAAAGAAAGTTCGGATGGAAGGCAGTCTTACCGCTTTAGAACATAATAAGGAGGCTGCTGCCGCTATGGCTGAGGTGAGAATATTAGAAGAGGCTATAGAGAACATGGAGGGAGGCAGCTGCCAAATAGTACCTCCCGTAGATCCTGTGCAGCGCACCAGTGATTATGTGGAGCGTCACTCTAGCCATTCTAATGTAGTTTCTAACGAGGAAACAAGTTTAGCTACCCCACATGTGGAATTTGTAAACCACTATGAGAAAGAAAACAGGCCGTTAATGTAAAGCTCTCCTGGGCATGCTCCACCTGACTGTGTTAAAATGGTCAGTGATTCGGTCTTGATGCCGCGTTCATCTTGAACGCTGTCAAGATGAAAAATCTCAGTCTGCCACATACAGTCCAATTAATTACCGGCCCCTTGCACAGACTTACAGTGCCAGTTCTCCCGTTCACTCATCGTTTCGAGAAGAAGCTGAAATGAGATATTTCTTGCCCGCCGTGAACACATTAATGCAGGACTCATAAAATTTGACGACCACCCAGAGAACTACTGGGCTTGGAAGTTGTTTTTAGGTGCTATCAGTGGACTCAAACTTACTTCCAATGAACAGCTGGATCTAATGAGTAAGTGGCTGGGTAGTAAATCAACAGAATACGTGAGACGCATTAGGTCCATGAATATACGTTATCCTGATGTCGGGCTTAAGATGGTTTGGGACCGTCTAGAGGAGTTGTTTGGATCCCCATAGATGGTGGAGAAAGCACTTTTTTACAAGATAGAGAAATTCCCAAAAATCAGTAAACAAGATCCTCTGAAATTACAAGAGCTCGGAGATCTGCTATGCGAGATTTAGTCAGCTAAAGCTGAAGGGTATCTATTAGGCCTTTCTTACCTGGACACTTCCAGAGGAGTGAGTCCTATTGTGGAGAAGCTGCCTTACCACCTGCAAGAAAAATGGATATATCAAGGTTCTGAGTACAAAAGAAAATACAATGTTACTTTCCCACCATTCTCATTTCTTACTGACTTTGTCTGTCAGGAAGCACATGCTCGGAATGACCCAAGCTTTAGTATTGGTACATCCAACCCAAACTAGAGTAAAGCAGAATCTTTGGTTAAAGGGCAAATGCAAAGAAGGATTGCTGTGTCCACCCATAAGACAGGTGTTCGGAGAATCTGACGTTCTCCCACAAGAAGTTGGGATAAAGAACCAATTGATGTGGTAAATCATTGTCCTATACACTAAAACAAACCTCATCCTCTGAGACGCTGCCGTGGGTTCAGAGCAAAGACGCTATAATAGAGGCAAACATTGAGAGTTTTTCGACATATTTAAAGTAAAAGGAACAGAGTATCCATACACTCTTCGAACCTGTGCTGGAGTAATGGAAACTTCTGGAAGAAGGGCCACCGGGTTCCAAGCCGTATCTATGGATGGAAAGGTATGCGTGTCACTCCCAACACTTGTCGAGTGTAATTATATGCCTTATGACCATTCTGAGATTCCATTTCCCACCTTTGCACGTCGGTTTCCCCATCTGAAGTCGATAGCACATGAAATACCTGAGATTGATCCAGGTCCGCAAATATTGGTACTCTTAGCTAGAGACATTATTCAAGTTCACAAAGCAAGAAAACAACTCAACGGTGCGAACCAGGCACCATTCCCCCAAAAACTTGACTTCCGTTGGGTGATAGTTGGTAATGTTTGCTTGGGGTCAGCACACAGACCTAGCAAAGTTGATGTGTTCCGCACAAACACACTCAACAATGGACGCCCAAGCCTTTGTGAGCCATGTCCTAATCAAATACAAGTTAAAGAGAAGCTAAGCATCAAAGATCATGCCATCTCCTCTCAAGGTTGTCACCTTTATTCGAACACTCAGTCCTTGCTGGGAAAGAACATTTTTAAACTGACTCAAGAGGATGAAAAGATAGCTCCTAGCATTCATGGAACTGATGGACAAGGAAATGTTCATGGATGGCTCTAACAGCTGGGTGGGACCTCTTCCTTTTAGAAATCCACGCCAGCGGCTGGCCAACAATAGAGAGCATGAAAGGTATAGAGTATGAAACGTCTCCTGTCACTCCATCAGACATTGAAGAGAAAGCTTATGATGAAGGAGCATTTTGTTACGTTCATGCAAAGGATTTTGGATGCAGGTCATGCAGAATTAGCTCCACCTGTAAACCAGAATGAGGAAGTTTGGTACCTGCCTATTTTCAGTGTCTATCACCCTCGCAAGCCGGGACAAATCAGAGTCATGTTCGACTCTAGCGCCCAGTACAAAGGTATTTCGCTGAATCAAGTGCTTCTCTCAGGACCCGACCTTAATAATTCCTTGCTGGGAATCTTATTGCATTTTCGAAAAGAGGTGGTGGCATTTACTGCGGACATCGAGCAGATGTTCCATAGCTTTGTGGTGAGAGCAGATCATCACAACTATCTCCGCTTCCTATGGTTTGAGGATAATGATCCCTCTAAGGATGTCAAGGAATATAGAATGAAGATCCATGTTTTCAGGAATAGTCCCTCTCCCGTGGTAGCAATCTATGGACTTCATCGTGCAGCTTAACATGGAGAACTAGAGTTTGGGAAAGATGCAAGAGCCTTCGTGGAGCATGACTTCTACGTGGACGATGGCCTGAAAGCAGACGAGGCGATTGATCTGTTGAAAAGAACTCAGAAGATGTTGGCAAGCTCTAACCTGAGGCTTCATAAGATAGCAAACAAACAGTCCTGCTTTAATGAATGCCTTTCTTGCGGAGGATCATGTAAAAGACCTCAAGGATGTGGATTTGGAAAAGGATACTCCACCCATACAAAGAAGCCTTGGTTTGAGCTGGAATCTTAAAGATGACACTTTCACTTTGACACAGAAAAGAAGCCTTTCACATGTAGAGGTGTCTTGGCTACAGTCAACAGTGTGTTTGACCCACTTGGGATGGCAGCACCCTTTACTATCCAAGGAAAGTTCCTTCTCCGTTATCTGACTATTGACACCAAAGATTGGGATGCTCCTCTACCTACAGACAGGGAAGCTGTATGGGAAGCTTGGAAACACTCTTGCAGGAGCTTGCACAGTTTGAAATTCCCAGAGTGTACTCAACAATTACTCTGTCCTTGGCACAAAGGACAGAAATTCATGTTTTTTCGGATGCTTCCACACAGGCAACTGCAGCAGTAGCCTACCTAAGAGTTATAGATGGAGACGGCTCATGTGGTTTAGGGTTTGTCATAGGCAAGGCTAAGCTTGCCCCGTTGTCTGCTCACACCATACCTAGGCTAGAGCTAGGAGCAGCAGTCCTGGCTGTAGAAGTGGCAGAACTCCTTCAAAATGAGTTGGATATCACTGTAAATGCTGTGGAATTCTACACCGACAGAAAAGTGGTGTTAGGGTATATCCATAATGAAACCAGGCGGTTTTATGTATACGTGAGTAACACAGTTCAGCGGATCAGAAAAATCAACAAGGCCGGAACAGTGGCATTATTTTCCCACAACCCTGCCGATCATGCCACACGTTCAATATCTGCTTCAGACTTGAAAGACTCCACATGGATTTCTGGGTCTGCCATTTTCAAGATGCATTGAAGATAATCAGTCATACATCCTAATTAATCCTGATTCAGATGTGGAAGTACGTTCAAACCTGATCTGACAATCATTGACTTTACTGTTCACCTTGGCTCACATCGCTTTTTGGAAGTGCTTTTCGAGCTGGAAATGTCTCAGACGAGCTATATCTAACCTTATCCACATCATACAGTCATTCAAACTCAAAACTGGAGTAGAGAGTGCCTGTAAAAAATGTCATCTTTTTGACAAAACACTCACAGAAGAACTTTCACATGTAGAAGTTGTGATTGTACAATGTGTCCAAGGAGAAAACTACCCTGCTGAATTTGCTTGTCTTTCTGTAGGGAAGGATATCCCTATAAATTAAAAATGAAGTTTATATTCAATAGGCTACAAAAGTCTTTAACCCAGTGGGAGAAAATTCAATGGAAAAATACAATCTTGTGTCCATTTTTATAATGTCATTTTTAATAGGGATTTTTAGTGTCACTAATTGCCCAGAAAATACTCAGAGTTTGAATGCAATAGATTAAAATATAAAAGTGCGTACCGGAGTGTCCGGCACATTTCTGTTAATCAACTTCCTTTCACTGATCTTTTCTTGGCATTCAGATGCAACTGTGGACCAGCTAGCTTTGGTCCATAGTGCTGAACGCTGTGGAACTGCGGTAAATGGCCCTGGATTCTGGGTTTGATGCCAACCATTTATCAATCTCATTGGTGGCAATGAGGTTAAGTGTGTAAGCTGCGCATCTGTAATGTGCAGGCAGCACACACATCCCTTGCTGGGCATCCTCATGTGAGACCAGAAGAGGTCGTTGAAGGCCACTTCCCCATCATCCTCCTCCACCTCCTCTTCATCCTCTGCAGATTCAACTTGTTGGTTTTCCTTAAAAGCTTTAACAAAGTTGCTGCCATTGTCTGTCACACAGGCAATCACCTTTTCAGCAGTTAATCCATACTGGGAAAAAATATCCATGAGTTCAGATGCAATTGCATCATACTGTATGTGTGCCTACCTCTGAATCTACGACAAGCAATGGCAGCCTTTTTCAGTTCCAGTGTCTCTGAATCGATCCAGTGGACCGTCACCCTCAAAAAAACTCTTGTTGTGGGCAGTCCAAATGTCTGCAGTTGTTGACATGTACTGTTGTTCATCAATTGTTTTCTTTAGCTCCATTTTCATGGCTGTATAGTTCCTATCCAGTTCTTTAGCAAACGTTCTGCATGGCAGTACATGCTGAAAAACAAGTCAAATGCAAAGATATTAAAACTTCAGTTCATGATCGTGTTATGCAAAATCCATCGCCTCCCTGTTGAAAATGATAAAAACTTGAGAGGAGTGTTCCTTGTCACCGAGCACCAGGACATGTGGATTCTGGCTGGTCTCATCATTCACTGATGAGTACTGCTGGATCATATTAGTGCCAACCTTAAAAGAATAAATAAAGATCAGTTGCAAAGATGTATAGTAACGAAGTAGAACTACTTCACTACTGTACTTAAGTACTAAAAGGCCGTATCTGTACTCTACTGGAG
>JAUMHI010000033.1:6056827-6085374 GCA_032359435.1 Enteromius unitaeniatus | reverse complement strand
GTTAATAGCTCGTTTAGAGAACCTTTTCATGATATGCTAATTTTTTGAGGTTTTCATGAGCTGTATGCCAAAATCATCAATATTAAAACAATAAAAGGCTTGAACTACTTCAGATGTGTGTAACTTTATCAAAATATACTAATTTTTTGAGGAGGACCTGTATATATATTAGTTATATAACAAAAAAGGTATATCATAATGGAGAACTTTCATTGCCCTATACATACTACACACCTAGTTATTATAAGGGTGTGCTAGAGTGTGCTACCTAAAATGAAACCACATCACAAACATACCAGTATAACATGGTTTATTTTTTGATTGAGATAATTTTAAGAGGAGCACAGATGAATGCTAAAAAGCACTGAACATTTGAACACTGAATGTTTATGATACAACAAATGTCATGTAAATTTAATAAGCTTTTTTATTTTATTTTACTTTGAGAAAGATTTCAAAAGCTGCACACTGTCCCCCAGTTTCACAGACAAGGCTTAAGCTAGTCCCAGACTAAATTGCATGTTTGAGCTGTCACAGATAAAAAATATCTTGCTCTGACATATCTTAAAACATGTCAGTGTCATTGTTCTGTGTTAAGATGCACACCTGTAATATTTTCTTATAAGGCATTTTTGTAAAAGTTGCTTAAATATCTTAATTTAACTAATGCCTACTCCAGGCTTAAGCTAAGCCCCGTTTGTGGAAGCGGGCCTGTATGCCTGAGAGCTAATCTTTAAACTCACAATAAATTTGAGTATTCTGACTGTGCTGCTGTTCAGTCATTATCCACAAGGGGGTGCCACTGAGTTCATAAGAACTCATTCACTGTGTTCTCATGTGCATAATATCCACCCTATCTGCCCTAAATAATATTAAAAATGACTAATATCACATAGAATTAAGAATGGATAGAATGCACATTGGGATGCAGGCATTGTCCTATCGGTGTAGCCAACTCTAAAAGTTGCTAAATTAAATTAAAATGTCATTACGCTACAACGTCATTATGTTACAACAACATAAACTTGGCACAATTGTGTCATTGCTCGAAATTACTCAAAGTATTTGCTCATACAAGTAATATAGCATTTGTAGTAGTACAAACACAACACTGAATTATAATTATAACTATAAAGTTATTTAATTGTTCCAATAGAAAGGGCACATTTACAATGTGTACAAACTGACTTGTTGCTGATTAATAATATTTTAAATATTATTTTTTTTAAATATATATTCAAAGTTGTTTTACCTGATTTAATTATGTATTTTGTTTTGTTGCATGTCTAAACAGGAAATTTATTTTTATAGTTATATAGTTTATAGTTTATTTTTACCTTTTCAAAAGCTGATAAAAGATACCAATTAAATATTAAATTAGTTGCTTTTTGGACAGAAACATGTTTCAGGTATTGGGTAAAGTTACCAAATCTAGCAACAAAATTGAATAAAGATTGAACCAACCTGGACAACACTCAGAAACCACTACAAACACACTAGATGAGGTTTCACATTGTCAGAAGACAAACTAACCATCAGACACAGACACAGACACAAAGCTGACTAACAAATCAAAAGAACTGATGAGAAACAAGGCAGGTGAAAAGCATCTGTGATTCAATGATTTAAGGATTTGAAAATACAAGTTAAGAAGTAGAAGAAAAGAGAAACAGAGATGGTAAGAGATGTTTTGTAAGAACTTACAACTTCCATTTCACATACAATCTCAGAAATAAAGGTACAAAAGCTGTCACTGGGGCGGTATGTTTCTACCTAAAGGGTCCAATTTGGTACCTTAAAGGTACATAATTAGTACATATTAGTGTACATAATTGAACCTAAAGTGTACCTTTTGAAAAGATACCGCCCCAGTGACAGATTTTGTACTTCTATTTCTGAGAGTGTATGACAGTGTGCATATTAGTTTGTAAATGTGCATTTTCTGATAAAGACCTTCAACAATAAGTAACTCTGTCCTTCAGATTATCCTGGCTATTCTGATATCGATGTGTGTCATCGCCAGTGGCAACACGAAAGGTGAGTATTCAGACATGCCCTGTAGACTGATTGATATCGAAGATCAGTCTTCTAAATGTGATCTGTTGGGATGTATTTTGGTATATTTGTTGAATGTAATGTCATAGCATGTTTGCAATGCGTATGGCAGACAATGTTCAGAGGCTTAGTGAGTATTGTTATTTACCTGACCTGACAAAAGTTGTTTGTGTCATTGAAGAAGTAGAAAAAAAATAGTTATATATAATTATTATTAAATATTATACATTTATAGTACATGCCTGTAAATGTACTTATGAATTTGAATAACAGAATTTCTGTTTGTAGTTTATATACTTCTGTTTATTTGAATTTTTATTTCATTTATCTAATACATCTTAAATCTAATTGTCCAAAATGTTCTAATTGTCTTTATCTTAATGTGCTGCATTATGTGTGTGATACACGTTTACTATCAAATGTTAAACCACCTCTATGAAGAAAAACGAAACAATCTAAACTCTGAACAATTCATCATAAATGTAGAGGGTGAGATGTTTTAACATTTGTTTAAACACGCACACTTAAAATCTGCTTCTATAAAGTTGACCTATTAACGTTTATACCAGGAAACATTAAAACGTAATAGTTTTTCAAAAACCTTTTTTGGGATTGAATGAATAATTTGCTTCTGGTCTTAAACAGTTTCATTTAGTGGATATTGTCAGTGCAGCTTCCTAAAGACCTGACATAAACAATTTACTATCTGTCTTTTTTGTTGATCTATTTATTTATTTATTTATTTATTATTATTTTATTTTTTTTATTTTTTTCATTCTTTCAGGGTCTGAAATGAATTGTTTTCCAACTGTCAGAGTGCCACGAAACATAGTGTTTAAAGCTCCTGTTTTGAGCGTGCTGAAGATAAACTGTACTGTAGTAGGATGTCACAGACGCCCAAGAGTCTCATGGTGCAAAATCTATGGAAATAACTGTAACCCTTTAAATGACACAAATAACAAAATGACTGATTCGAAGAAGATCACAGAACATGAATGGATGTTTTTCCTGGTTTTCCTGAACATCTCAATGGAGGATTCAGGTCTCTACAGATGTAAAGAAGGCGAAACGTCTATAAGTCATGCTATGAATGTGACAGTGACAGGTAAGAGACATTACCTTCAGATTCACTGATGGACTGTAAACATTCACATATTTTGTTAAATCTAAATAATGACATTTCTAGGACATTTTATTATATTTTTAATAGATAATGAGAAGAACACGTCTTCACACAATCAAAGCAACAGAAGTAAGGACATGGCCATTAACAGCCATTTTGCTGCATGAGACATTATCTTTAGATTCACTCATGGACTGTAAACATATTTTGTTGATTATTAGTTGTAAACTATTATTTACTGTCTTTACTAAAACATTAATAAATGTATTTTTTTAGCTAATAAGAATGAAAAAATGTTACCCCCTCTGAACAACACAAGTATGTGATCTTTACAACCTGATATTACTGATACACCACATCTCTTAAATCTCTTCTCCTTGTTCAGTACCTACAGCAGTATATGATCTAAATACACCTGCAAATAATGCTCTGCAGTGGCTTTGGTATTTTGTGTACATCAGCAGTGGAATACTGGGGCTGCTCTTCATAGTTATAACTGTACCATTTCTTTATTTCATTACACACCAAGGTGAGTGAATAGAGTGTTTTAACATAACAGTTGCTTTAAATTATATTAGTTTTGTGTTTCCTTTCATAATCCTATTTCATATTTTAGGGAGAGAGACTACAAGGAAAGACATAACAAATAAAAATCAGGTATGTGTTGTTTTAAATGGAACTGTTAATCATATCTGTTGAAACATTTTTTTTCTAAATGCTGTTTTCACTTCCACAGTACATGGAAACACAAAAAAATGACCTGCTTCTTCCTCTTTATCTCTATCTAAAGTCAGACGTGTTGACCTCAGTTGTATACCGTCTTTAAGAAACTATACTCTCACAAGAAATTATACAAAGCTGTCACTGAGGTACAAAAGCTAAATACATCTTTGAACCCTGTATGGTACATATATTTTAAAGGTACACATTAGTACTTTAAACATACATATTGGTATCTTTACAAAGGTTAGCAGCTCAGTGACAAGTTTGTACAATTATTGCAGAGCAGTACACACAGAATGTCATTTAATATGCTTACGAATTATCAGGCAATGTGCATAGTTTTTTGTCTAACTGTTGTTAATGCTGTAATACTTCAGTTCAGATGGCTTTGAAATAGTAATACGACCAGCTGTGAACATTATTACCCCACAACTGCTTCAGAAACGTGCTGTTGTATTTTTAAATTGCTGATTGTTAATATATTTTCTTTAATAAATTCCTTATAAAACATCCCGAAAAACGTTTTTTTAAATATTGATAATATATCTAGATAAACTTAATATCCACAAAAATTAAAGAAACGAAATAAAGAAATAAAGGATGTGCAAACAATGAGTTCAAAAAGAGATATGCATAAAGAATTTTTATATATTTTTCATTGTTTAACTTGTTATGAACTGTAGACATGGTACATTATTATTATTAAAACATATGGTGTACACCTCACTCACCTTATTTTATGCTAAATTAAATACAATATCTGATGTACAACAAAGTCACGCAATTTAAAATGAACAAAGTGCATGTTTGCTTTATTATTTGAGAAATTTCAGAGAACTTTATATAAAACACATAAATTACAAAGAGGTGTGAAGGAGAATGGAAATACCTAATTCGAGAATGACGCAGACTGGCTAAATGTTTCAAGCTATGAGTGTACTTCCCTCTAGTGAGAAAATATTTGTAATACTTTAATCGCTTTAATTCAAACTTTAAGACAATAACTTGGCACCAAAGGCCAAATAAGTGCTCATGTCTACAAGAGTGTTTCCCTGATATAAAACTCTGTTATTTTATTACACCCATCAAAACATCAGTAAAGCTAACAATAGCATTTTGTCTGGTTATTAATTTCTCTATGATTACAGAATGTTAACTTTCAGATCATATAAATCTGCCTAGATTTAGGTCACTTTAAAGAGTATGATTCAGTATAAGATGGCTAAGAAAAAATGCTTTACTAAAATATACAGTCTATAATAAATAAGGCATTTAGTGTTGAAAGTGTTGAGGTTAAATGTTTGTTTTTATACTGTTACACTGAATATCAGTTATATTAGAAGACGTTGACTCAGATTCGTCTGTGATTCAGACAGAGGGAACACTGTTGTTTGGTCAGGGTGAACATCTGAACATAGCAGCATTTCCTTTCATTTCAGTCAGCCTGCAGAAAGAACAGAGAGCAAAAAGAAATGTTTCAATATCTTATAATTACACAGTAACACTTTATTTCGATGGTCCACTTTGGAAATTCTATTAACAGTAAGTAACTTTGCAACTGTATGTCAACTAACAGTCATTAGCATATTAAGCAGACACTTTATTTTGACGGGTCCACAACATACTGTACTGATTATGAGAAGATTTGCAAGTATATGTCAACTTATTCTACTAAGTCTAAACCAGTCAACTCTAGTCTGGAGTTAGTAGACATGTAGTTGACATGTAGTTACAAAGTTACTTATTTAGTGGAACGTCTAAATAAGTAACAAAATAAAGTGTAACCCATTAAACTGCTAAAGACTTTTAAACAAGTGTTAAAATCGGATCATCCAACTCCTACTAATTCTTTATTTTTAGTTCTCTGTGCCAAGTTGGTACAGGGCTGGGTTGAATGATAAACAATGTTCCTTGATTGTTCTTTTATTATTCCAGTTGAGGCTTTTTCCTGTCTCTCATGAGATTACATCAATACTGAAACTGAATCATAAATCAACTATTTTACTGCTTAAATCTACTGCCACCTAGGTTCAGTTCTACTACATCTTCATGACTTCATCATATACGTCTTACAATAATGGGTAACACAAGTTAGTTTTCTTTTATCATAATATCACATACTATCAAAAACAAAAAAAATAAATTAAAAGAGTAATTTAAATAATTTAAATCATTTTGTTCAAGCAGATGTGACAATTTCCTCTTGTCCTGGGGTGTTTCAAATCTGATCTGATCAGATCTGTTTAAAAAATGTTGTAATAGGCTATACCCTTACCTGTGAAAAACTATTTATAAAGTATATTTGTTGTCGGTTATACAATTAATATATTTCTTTAAATGATATATTTTTTTATATATATATTATTATAAAAGATCAAGTGTAAATCAACTTACTACAAATAATCTTGCTCAAACCAGAGCCAGACGTTTACCGTTAACACACGACATTGTTTTGACAAACACCACAGAGCCACAGTGTTTCCACTATGAATAATTCAGCAAAATACGCTGGGTTAAAAAAGGTTCTACACACTTAGACTAGATGGCAATGCTGAACAACTAGAATGTTTTGAAGCAGGTGTAGATACATTTATTGCCTTAATGTGCTTGGTAATATGATAGTAGCAAGGAAAGCTCAGTAAAGATGTTCACGCAAAGAGAGAAAAATCTTGTGAGGAACTAGGCTCATCCTCCTCTTCAGACAAATATGACACTCAACTTAAGGAACAGCAGCACAGTATTGGGTTATATAGAATGTTGCATTCAGTTTTAAAGGGCCACATTACTTTCCTCAATGCATTACAGGCTTAATGATTCATCATAGCTTGTTTTTAAAAAGAAAAAAGGTTTTTCTATTATTTTTATAATCTCAAAACACGATATATCATTCTGTAGACATCACTTTCACTCCATTCTGGTACTCAACACCCACTTTTCATGATTAATTGATCCTAATGAGCAAAATAATGTTCTTTTCTATTTATTTTCTGTTTTAAAATGAGTTACCACAATTCACATTGACTTTTCACACTAAACGGTCATAGCATAAGCTTCTTGCAAGAAACAGGAAATGGTAACACCTTAGATTTCCTGTGGTTCTGTACATAAATGGGGCTCTGTATAAACATACTTCACCCTTGGCTTTGGTTTCTCTGTAACCTTTGCTATTACTATCGTTTACATTTGATCTGACAACAAAACATATTTTGGTGCAACTTTCTAATGCAATAAAATTCAAAGCAAAAACCAAAACCAAGCAGAAGACATTTAGGACCACTTCACTGATCAAAAGTCATGTGTATAGTGCAGTAATAAGCAATGAGAGGATGACTCAATGAACATAACCTGAACAGTATGATCTGACATCCTGTAAGACTATCCGGAGGTACTTTTTTCACTCCTCAAGGCCTCTTGTGTGGATTTAGTTGCTTTGGTTTAAATTTAAAACAAATATGAAATGTTATTTTCCTTTTGACCCTCTCGGGTGACCTGCAGATTCTCGGAGAGGAAAGTTAAAGAGAATGAAGCAGGAAGGAAGACTTGTATAAAGAAGACAGATTGTGCGAGGTTAGTGAGTCATTCTGGCATCTCTCTCTCTTATTTCCTGCCATACATTTCTCCAGTAGCGGTTTTTATCCCCCCCATGTTAAAGGCTTCTGGGGTATGACAATAGTGCAATAGTCTTTAACTTAATAGGGAGAAACACAATACATTACATATAAAACTCTAAAATGTATAAAGCACTTACATATTATATTTTATAGTTATACAGTAGTTGCCAAAATTTCATCAGCTAGTAGTATTTTCATCTTTTGCTGTAATGCGTGAAAGATGATCTGATCTGATCACCATTATTTTTTTGAAGTAACAGAACAAACTGAAACAGACCAAATCCAGAAGAACTGTGCCAACGTCTCCAAGATCCTTCAAGATACCTACCTGCAAAGCTACGTGAAAAACTAGTGCAACGAAGGCAGAAGCTGATTTAAATGCAAAGGATGCTCACAAAAAATGTTGATTTCATTTAGTTAATAAAAGTTAATTTGATAAAGAAAATCTATTTATGGCATTACTTGGACAGCGTTCCCTCATTTACAGCATTTTTAACAGTATTGTAGCTTTGCAGGTAGGTTTTTTTTCCATTTCATTTTGCAAGATGCTCTTGAAGCATCGTGAAGATGTTGCCACAGTTCTTCTGGATTTAGTCTGTCTCAGTTTGTTCTGTTTTCTGAACTTGTTGCTTCATCCTGTTAAAAATGAGTAAAAAAAAAGAGTTAAAAAAAAAGAAAAGAAATTACTGCCCTATCCAAAGTAAACAAGTTCTTCTTCCTCTGCTTGTTCTTGCCCATAAACTTCTACATTCTTATACTTGTACACTTTTTATTGTAAAACATAAAGGCATGGATAAAGCAGCTCTTATTTTAAAATTTACACATTATTTTTTTTATAAATACTTAGTAAAATGCTATATATATTGTGCATGTCATAAAAGTAAGAATTTAATTATCGTGGAGACATGATATTAAAAAGGACAGACGTTTTATGGTGCTACTGACCATATGAGCAGGTGAAGTCAGCACCTTTTCAGGCAGATACAGAGACATATGAGCAGCACAAGGGCCACACAGCTGGCTGAAATGAGAATGACATGGATGTTCCTGGCTGCAATAAAACAAACATATTACATAAATGTTTACAACAGTCTGGAAACAAAAAGAGAGCATAAGACAAAAACATTGAAGTTTCACTCACATTTATTCAGAGAAATGTAGATGGCAGACTCAAGGCCTTGGTGACGCACTTTACACTTCACGAGTTCATCGTCCAGTAGCTCAGTCTGCATTTCAATGGAACTGATCACCATGGTGGTGCCATCCCCTAGCTGGTAAAATGAGGTGACGGCAGGGCCCAGAGTCTGATTATGACCCTCCACGTTCCAGGAGATCTCTGCTGCAGGACGTGACACGGCTGAGCAGTTCGCCTCAATAATGCCCTGTGATACGGTGACGTAACTGGCCTCAGGTTTAGGTAGGACTGTGAAAATCACATTTAGTTCAATATGTAATTATATAAGACATTACCATTCTTTTTAACAGTGTAACATTTTAAATTAGAAAAAAAATTTTAACTGTAAATTAGCATTTCATTTGAAATCATTTTATATGACACTTAATTACATTAATCACATATTTGCTGGAAAATTGCCCCCAGTTACTAAAACACAAAAACACTCAATAGACATTATAAAACGTAGTTGTTAATATTTATGCAAATGTGGACAAGGGTTAAAGACAAACACATAATAAAAACACAGAATAAAAATAATTCAAATACTTACAATAGAAAAAAATAATATATATAAAAAAAACACATTAGTTTAGGTAGGTGCTTTTTACCAAGCATACTACTAGCATATTGACTTTTTATTAGTACATTTAGATATTAACACCTTATTCTACATGACCATATTTCAGATCCCTTACTCCTACCCCAAACCAATACTTAAACTAACTATTAACAAGTTGAAAATTGTTAGTTTATGGAGGCGAAAGTTGCAGTTAATGCTTAATAAGAATTGGTCCTTAAAATAAAGTGACATAATTGTATTATTATTATTATTATTATTATATATATATATTTCAGCTAGTTGCCAGCATTTTTCATTTTAAACAAGGTTAACTTGGTGTACTAAAACTAAAAACTGAAGTAAAACGGAATAAAAAAAAAACACCAAAATTGTTTAATTAAATAAAATAAGAAAAAAACATAACTTTAGAAAACAGTAAGAAATAAACAAATTCAAATGACATTTTGACGTACTGACAAGTGAGGCCCATATCTATGTTTAATTTGTTTTTGTTCTATATCAGAGTATTTTTACCACATTCTGTTTCCAATCCTAATTTTAACATTTAGTACCTTTTTTTAAATCTTTAAACTTAAAATCCATAGAGATACTGTATCCTGTGTGCTCTTGGTTATTGAGATAATGTTTAGCTGGGAACCCTCACAACACTCCAAGTGTGCCAAATATGTGAACTTTGTATATGTTCATTACAAATACTGTACTGCTCATGCTGAACTTTTCTTTGTTGTATTTTAAGTGGTAGCTTCACTCAGAAGACAAAAGAAGGCACTTGTGTTGTTATGCTGATTACAAGCCGTCAGACGCTGGTCATGTCTGCGGCAGACTCCATCAAAGAGGAACACTGTGACATAAGTCAGATAAAAGAGAAAGGACAAACCATGACCAGACGAGAGGAGAGTGAGGCTCTGTCCACTTCTGTGGCTGTGTGAGCTTTTTGGTGACAACAGCCAGACTGTTTGGGGAATATCAACAGAGGGAAGGCAAACACAGTGGAGCTCTGTTCTAGAGGAACAGAGTCGCAGTAATCGCACTGGCCCTCGTCCCAATCTATCTTCTAAACTACAGTCACGGCCAAGCATTATAACCAGTGTCAGCTTTGACTGATTGTGAGCTTTCTCCTCAAATAGTATTAACCTAGCAATGGATGGGAAAAATGCGGAGGCTAAAAAAAACCAGCTGCATGAGATAAAGAATGTAATCCATTTTGTTATCTCTGTGTAATTTATTGCAGTACTGCACTGAAACAGGAAATGCTACTGAGTGCATTTGAAAAGTTACTCCTCTACAAATCTAAGTGGATTTTCAGAGTGAACAAAGAAACCCATCAAATCTAAGCAATGAATGAAATGCTCCCGTTTACATAATTGTACAATAAGCATGCTTTTTAAAACAAACATGTTCAGCTAACATCGAGAGGTCTAAATGATTTGTCTGACTCGGTTCAGACACAGTGCTTCTAAAGCTAAACTATGTTCATTTGGATTGGTTTGTCATACAAAGGTATCACATGGCTTCTGAAGACTTGCTTTCCGCATGCTTTTTAAAACTTGAAAGTCTGTATTCATTGAGATAACATACAAAATAGTCACTAACACAGTCGTCTTCAGAATTTCTATTGGTAACCACTATTTTAAGGTGTTTACACGTGTGCTTGCTATTATAACAACAATGTATTATTAATGATTACATGCAAGTAACCCCAAACCTAAATATAGCACATGTACTTAATAATACTCAGTACTTAAATATATAATTCTGTTACAAGGATACCTTAAAATAAAATCGAACATTTCTATTTTCAGAATAAATTACAGAAAAAAGGGGCATGTGGATTTGGGAAAGCAAACAAACAAACAAACAAAAGCATAAACTACATTAAGTGATGTGGCAAAGCAGGTTTCAGGGGGGAGCGTGCACAAAAAAATCAACCACAGCTGGCATCGCATTATCTAATCAAACCTCATTTCTTCCGTCCAATCAGATCTATCTATACCCACTATAAATAAACCCATTACCTTGCCTTCCGCATCTCATTTTGTGCATCCCGCTCTGCCCTCACGAGGGTTCAAATCACTATGACTCGCCCCCCCGGACAGCACACCAAACTCGCTTCCTATCGTATTATGAGGTCCAAACTGGTGAAATATTATTTTTTATTTATTTACGGAATTAACTATTCCCTTAATTCAATTTTTTTTCTTTTTGTATTTATTTAGTTATTCTTTCTGCATTTTTACTTTTTAATTACAGCATTATTTAGTACTGTTTATATGTTTTCCTCACACATAATTGGTTGATGGTTTAGATGATTTCAGGACTTTTGGTGACAGCACTGTAGGCA
This sequence comes from Enteromius unitaeniatus, assembly GCA_032359435.1. Classification (NCBI taxonomy): domain Eukaryota; kingdom Metazoa; phylum Chordata; class Actinopteri; order Cypriniformes; family Cyprinidae; genus Enteromius; species Enteromius unitaeniatus. Next base: position 6,073,764 of record JAUMHI010000033.1, on the reverse strand, counting down.
AAACCTGAATGACACATTTCTCACTCCCACTTCATCTTTCACTTTGTTATAAATATACCAACTCAAACACACTGTATATTTGGAGAACTTACCCCGAAAAGAGGCAAGGGGGCTGTTGAATACCGAAACAATGCTAATGGAAAAAGCACCATGACTTCCATTTGTTACTACACGTCTGAAATGTTCCAACCCCACGCGTGTGAGATTTGAGGCAAAATGAAAAAGTGTGAAATGTACTTTTTAAGCATTCGCAGTTTCATTCTGTAGCAGTGCTATTTATTGTAGTAATATGGATGCTATAAAACATCAACATCACAAGTTCATTTTAAGATTGAATAGAAGCATATAGAAGAGGTTGCGTTTTTAATGCATCTATTATTTCAACTAAATCATGAAAAAACATAGTTCATAAAACATAGTTCTATTACAAATTTCAGACACGTGTGTTGAAGAATTCCTGATTTACGCCAAGACACTAGTCAAGTACTAATCCTTAAAGAGACAGTTTACCCAAAAATGATTCTTCATTACTCACCCTCACGTTGTTCTAAACCTGTAAGACCATTGTATATCTTTAGAAAACAAATGCATATATTTTTGGTGAAACCCTGCATAGACAGCAACACGACTGACACATTCAAGGCCAAGAAAGGTAGTAAAGACACCATTAAAATAGTCCATGTGACGTCAGTGATTTAACCTTAATGTTATAAAGCTATGAGAATACGTTCTGCGCGCAAAGAACACAACAATTCAACAATTTCTGTGTCAGACTTCAATGCACATTCAGCATTTCATCTTTGAGGGAACTATCCCCTAAAAGTAAAAATCAAATAAACATACCCCAAAACTCTGCATCACCACTCTTTGCACTTACCATAAACTGACAGACAAGCCGTCGCGCTCTTAATGCCATCTGGATACGCGTGAAACTCGCAGGTGTAACAGCCCTCATCCTCTGTCTGAGCCTGTTGTATGGAGAGCTTGGTCTGCCCAAGTGATGGATTTAGAGTGATCCGATCCTTAAAAGGGGTCTCAATGATGGGTCTGCTACTAACATAAGAAGCAACAGTGGCTGTGTCCCCTTGCTCCGCTGTTTTTTTCCACAAAACCTGCTGGACTCGCTTACTGAAAATATACTTGCACGAAAGAGTAACAGACTTTCCGCTCACAACTGTTTTATTTTCCACCATTTCCACCGTTGCTGAAAAAAATACAAAACAAAAGTAAAGAGATTACATGTTACAAGTAGGAATGTTCATCTAAAACAGTCGTTTACTCATAGTGGTGGCAAAAGTTTTGGTGACCACTGACTACTTTTTTGAGAAAAATGATCTCAAAATATCTTGTTTCATGGTCCACAGAAGAAAGTAGGTCCTACAGGTTTGAAAAGACATTAAATAAAAAATTTGGGTGAACTATCACTTCAAAATTATGTTAGTAGGTTAATAGTTGGAAAATGCGTACGCTCATTATCATCAAATGTTAGGCTGATAAAAATTGACTTATCGCAAACCCAGTGTCAGTTTTTATCCGATGTAGAGTCTTGTGGTTTTCGTGATAGTTTGTTGTCAGTTCTTAAGCAAAAGAGGCCAGATAGGAAAGTGGTTCTCACCACTTCCTGTTGGTGGCACTATTTATAACTTTAAAACTGTGTTTTGTGAGCGCAATGTGATAACGATCAATAACAGCCACTCACTATGAAACCATTATAGTGCGGGTCTAAAAAATTGCATTTCCTTCCAGTCCTTTTGCTGAGTAATTCATATTTCTTCTAAGTTCATCATTTCAGATCATCGGTGAGGAATAATATCAAGAGCACATAAAGTCTGAAAGTGATTACCAAGCCTCACCCGTAAGTGAAAGACAAGTCCTTCCTCTCTGCTGCCCGGTTGGGTACACATCAAAAAGACACTGGTAGCAGCCCTCGTTGGCTGGCGCAACTCTTCTGATGGTGATGACGCTGGTGTGAGCTTGCTGACCTGCGGTTCGCTGTGAAAGCTCCACTCCATTGTCTTGGGTGACGTGGTCGTACTTATCAGGCTCATAGTATAGCATTGTTTTATTTGTCATGTCTTCCCACCGCACTTGTTTTAAGGCCTCTCCTGCCTCTAAGGTAATATTGCAAGCCAGCATGAAGGGTTGACCAGTGACCGCCTCCAGATTAGACGGTGCAAGGACCTTACCTAACACATATCAAAAAAACTATTTGTGAATATTTGAATAATATTTAACAATGATTTGAAAGCACATGGGTGTTAGGTGTCGCGATTGTGGTAATGAGAATTGACGAAGGCTATGTCAAAAAGGTGCGAGAGAGTGGCTTCAACACACGTATCACACTCAAACAACATTTATCACAGACAAAGGGATAACTAAACATACAGAGTATAAAAACACGCAGACATAATGGGCAGAACAGAAAACCGCTGGGGAACACAGAGGGAGACTAATTAACTGATAATCAAATCAAGGACAGGAACTACCAAATAAAAACAGGCAACAGGAAAACCAAAACACAACACAAAGAATACGTAACAATGGGTCAATGTTTTTAAGTAATTAAAATACCTATTAATTTATTCAAAAATACATTTTAAATACAAGGAATCTTTTCCTTTTTCATTATTATTAAACTTTTTTTTATAGGGGGCATAAAGTATAAAATGTAAAATTATAAAATCCTTGTAAAAATTATAAAATCCTTTTCATAATTAAGATATAAAGTCGTTTTGGCCTAATCTTTTATTTATAATTTGTATTTATTAGATTTTTAACTGCCTGCCTAAACAAAATCATGTGGCACAACCAACATGCAGAAGAATCATAAACATAAAACAGAAAATGTATGTTCTAATGAGCTCTTGTAGATTGGCTTCTTTTCTCACAATCAATCTTTTTTTATTTCTTTAACACAAAACAGAATTCTGAGATGTAAACTCATATTTGGAGGGAAGAAAAACAAATCTCACATGATGAATTCTGTTAAATTTTCACAGCTCAATTTTGTTTTTCTCAGAATTGTTATTATTATTATTTAATGCGGTTGAAAATCGCATAACCGTCCATCAAAACCAACCAAAAACCAAAGAACACATTTCTATGAACTATATCTGCTAGATGTGTTTTAAGATTTGTCCATTTCTTTTATCGTGGTCACTCTTTTAAATGTCATTGACCTACATTGTGTTCTAGATCTTAGATACTCTAATGCTCAGAAAGGAAATGAACAGGCACCTTGTAGTCGAGAGAACAACATCAGTGTCACCCAGACTTGCAGAGATATTGCAGACACAGAAACACACATCTTGACCTGTAAATTTCACCAAAACAAACATTCAAGTTAGACAAATAGTCTTTTAACAATGAATTCACAGAATCCTGTCTCTGGATTATTCATGTGCGTTAAAGCAGACTCTACATAAACAAGTTTCACAATGGCATAGTTCATTACAGTTGGTAACCAAGGCAGTACCACCCTAATAAGCACTGCTAGGTTGTGTGAAATGCCTAAAAAAACATATACGACACTAACAAAGTTAGAGAATTCTAATTACTTACAGCCACAGATTTGTATAGAGCAGACAGTCCACACGATATCAGTTCAGCTTCTCAAAAGCCATTGCTTTATAACAAAAATATAATGGTAAAATATGTTATTACATATATTTATAAAAAGACTTCAAGAGTAAAAAAAAAAAGATTTTACACTGGTGTGCTATTTAAAGATAAAAATATTTATCCCACAAGTCTAGTCTGTGTTGCAATTTGAGGATTCAATACACTATTTATGGCCTTCTCAGTGGTAACAGTGCAATTCAGCATTTTTGGATTGTTTGGAAATGTGATTGTTATTTGCCAGGTATATTTATGGCATGAAAGGAAAAATCTCCAACCACCTGCATCCTGTCAAAGTTTATAATCTTTCTGGCACTTTAACAACAGTTTAGGTACCATCAAGCTCCCACTTTATTGTCTAGACTAACATTAACTTGAGGAAATAGCTTCCTTTGGCCTTTACACAAACTATATGATTAAAATCACTTGTGGCTTAACTCTGCCAGTAAATCCACAGAAAGAGTGGTTCTAGCAGATGATTTTTGGGCCACATGGCAAATACTTCCAGGCAGCCACACACCCCTGCTGACCTCAAAAGATCATGGTTGGGCCATTTTTTTTAAGTTGTTGTTGTCCACAATCCCCCAACCCCTACTCCATTTAAAAATAACCTTCATTAATCATACGTGGTTTACGTTAATTATAGGCACATATATATATATATATAACAAACTATAAATAAAAAATGTTTTGTGCAATGATGTGACTGACAGTCTATAAATCATGATCTGTTAATTGTTTGTTAATCTGTATTCTAGTTTGAAGCATATTTTTCTGAATATAAAGTCTGTGATATGGACAATTTCAATTAAGATTAAGGATTATAACACTTCACAATAAATTTAATTAGCTAACATTTCATTTTTTTTATTAACGTTAACAAAGATAACGGTCCATAATAACTAAGGCACTTTTAATGTAAAAATGACTAGAATGCAAACGTACAGACGTAGAAAAACCTTTGTTTGACTCATGCAAACAAATTTCACGTCAACATGAACTACTGATTTGAAAATTAGTCGATTAAGAATATATGGATTATTATTTCTGAAACTTCAGAAAAATATTTGGACCTTCAGCCCCTGTTTTGGTTTTAAACGTATTAACAAACTAGTTTTAATACAGCCTAATATTTAGAATAAGCGACTCACCTTGCAATGCATGGCTGCGTTCATCCGTATTGTAAAAACACAAGCGTTGGCAAATGCAGTGGCTCAGCGTTATTCTTGCATGTGTGAGATTCGGGATACAAATGGAAGTGCAAGTGAGGAAGTTGGGCATGCAGTCGTGGGAAGCATAGCAATCAGTGCTTAGAAAGGCCCGGTGACGCTTAGCGCATGGAAGCGTGCAATTACTAGACCGAGTAAACAGCGACATCTAGCGGTGTAAGTCTTCCTGTAATCAATGTCCATAAAAATATCTCCGAGGTAAAAATCATGTCTGCATGATTTTAAAATTGTCTGTACTGGGGGTTATGTTTAAAGCAGGAACGGCAATAGCCTACTACAAAACAAAAAGCCTTTTTTAATTGTAAGCTAAGCAATAAATATGAAATAAAATCCGTTTATGACTAAAACTTTTAACAAGCATCTTGAAGACATTACAATTCTTGTGGATTTATATATATAAATCTATAAATCTATAAATTTATATATATTTATATATATATAAATACTTTATATATATATATATATATATATATTAAATCCAGAAGATAGAAAAATGTTCTGTAAGATGTTCAATAGCGGGACAAGATTGTTCTTTGTTTTTTATTTTGTAATAAAATGTTGGATGAGTGTTAAACATATAATATAAAAAACTTACTAGCTTCACAAACACAGTATGCCCTGCAAACTCTTCCCTGTGGGGCCTCCATGATGGCCTTTTGTGGGCACAGTGGGCTGGGCCACACCAAACATAAACAGGCCTAGTGTGGGCTTGCACAGGCAAGACCCACAGTTTTGGGATCACTGCAGGCTCTGTGTGAGCAAACCACAGGACTGCCCAAATTCATCCCATGATGGCCCAGTATAGGAGTGTCTGTTTGGACCTGGAGCAACTTTTGCGCTCATGCAAGCATTGGTGGTGGGTGTACTGTCCAAGTTGAAACTAATACTACCAACATTGATTGGCCATTCTTTAGCCACTCGGTTGAAATGGAATAGCTCAAACTAAAAGAGACCTTTCCAGGAGGGTTGTAACAGGTAAGCTAACATGTGCTTTTAAAATATAAAATACTTACCACACGGCGTGTTGCTTCAGCAAGTCCACCTCGGACACAATGCCCTCCATATTTCTCTCTCTCACCCAGTGTTGGGGTTAACGCATTACAATTAACATGAGTTACGTAATAATATTACTTTTTCTAGTACTCAAGTAACTAGTAAAGTAACGCATTACTTTTTAAGTTTAGAATAATATAACTGACTAACTTTTTCAAAAAAGTAATGGCAGTTACTTTGTTTTCTAATTTATTTACAGACAAGTCTCCTACCTCCTGACATGTCTGGAGAAATCAGAAATACAGAGGCATTGTGAGCAGGGTGTGAATACAAGACTAAATGTGCATTAATTCATCTCACTCTCAACAAACAGATTTAGTATTCATCAAAATGAATTAAAATAAACTCAGAATATGATGCAAACCTGCCAAAATTAAATGTTAAATTACACAAATGTATCTAATCTCATTTTAATAAACAATGTCTTTGCTGCTGACCTTTAATAATCCAGTTCAACCATACATACAAGCAAAAATGACGTCAAAAACTAACTATTGTGCTTCATATTGTTTTGTTTTTTAATGTTGAAGAGTATTGAACTTTCTTCTCCTGTATTCTACTTTACAGATGCAAATTTACTTTTTCTTCAGCCTGAGGTTTATTGTGTGCTTTTGCTATGAATAGAATTTCTCAAGAACACTCAAGCTCTACCCATATTTAAAAAGTAACACGGAAGTAATGCATTACTGCAGTACTATGTAGTAATGTATATTAATGCATTACTTTCCATTAAAAGTAGCTAAGTAATGTAATTACTTTTTAAAGGAAGTAACGCAATATTGTAATGCATTGCTATTAAAAGTAACTTTCCCCAACACTGCTCTCACCTAGAAGATAAGGACACTTACGGTCAAACGGCCATCACACACAAACTATGATTAATATTACACAGTCGTACATATATAATCCAGACAAGCTGAAAGCTCAATAGTGCCTCAGTGCCACAAACCGATCATTTCCATTCATTTACTAATGCTGGAATATTGAGTGTTGAGTGCATAAATGAACATACTTTAAAGAACTTAAACCTTTCTGTTTTGCAAATACTTTTTAAAAGGTCTTTAAGTTTTTTGTAAGCTCTAATCATCTTAATTAAAAAAAACAAAAAACAAACATTTGAAATGTTTTACTTTACATAATGAATTTGCAATAAATAAAAGTTTCGCTCTTTGAAATAAGTTTTTATAATAAGAAAATACTTTTTTATGATCGCCTATAGGCCTATTTCCTTTTCAGAGGCTGTTAGAAAATGCTCCTTTCAGCAAAGTCCTTCTGATTGTAAAGTTGAGAGAATTAAAGACCGAGTGGGTGGATGAAAGGATCATTACTCTCTGCTGTCTGGCTGAGAGACCTAGAGGAAAGAGTGAGCTTTGCCAGTGAGTACATTTGCACACCAAAACATATTTTCAGCAGAGGTCAAAGAAATAATTTCTGAAATTAGTCAGGGTCAATTGTCTGAAATATGCATTTATATAATAATTATACTCTATTAAACTATTTGAAAATCTGTAATGTGAAATAAATATTGACAAAATCAAATGAAAACCAAATCAAACCAAATAAAGTTCTTTAAACATGACATTTTGATATATTTACGGTATAGGCAATTTACTAAATATCTTAACGGAACATGATCTATACCTTTTTGATTTTTTGCCATAAAAGAAAAATCTGATTGATCCATGCAATATATTTCTGGCTATTGCTACAAATTTTTACCATGCTACTTAATATTTATTTTGTATTTTATATTGTATTTTTATATTTGCATAGATAATTTGTAGTCCCTTTCAGAGTGTACTGGCATTAAAAAGTAAAAATTAATTCCCATAAAAACATTTTCTTAGAATATAGAAAGAAAACCATTAATTTTGGGGATACAGCATATATTTCTTAGCTTATTTTAGTCAAGGTTATGTGTTATATAACAAAATAATCTATAACTTCAAATATGTAACTAAAAGTCTTCTGTCCCCATTCATCCAACACCAACAAAAAACAGACTCATTTGATTATTTCCAAACAGACAGAGAGAGAGAGAATTAAAAACTAAATTCATAGTGAATAAAAATATTTATTTAAATGCCTTTTTTTAAATCAATCAATCACTTTTATTTATATAGTGTATATCTTTTAACAATACAGATTGTAGCAAAGCACTGAAAAATATCAAACAGGAGAATAGTATATTTAATGTATAATGACGAGATTAAACTGTTTATTTATCAAATGCTCTGTAGTCAAAATGATGATAATCACTAGAACTCAGGTGCTCCCAACTAATCAAGCCAGAGGCGACAGCGGCAAGGAACCAAAACCTCATCCATGAGAGAATGAAGAAAAAAAAAACCTTGGGAGAAACCAGGCCCAGCAGCTAATTTTCAGTTCAATTTTAAGCGCATGTCAGATTGTGCAAAGGACTTACAGTGTGTGTGAGTGTGTGTCTTTACTCCCTGTTGTGCAAAATAAAGGCCTTCACAATAAATGCATAATAACAAATATAGCCTACTACACACAGTAATAAATAAAACATCTATTACCAGTCATATACATGTTAAACATTGTCATCAACAATTAAATAAAAAGTCACACGACCTTAAAGCAATGGGATCCCAAACAAATCTTACAAAAAAATAAGCTACTACAGTGCAAAGTTGTGATGCGATGGTTTGGTGTTGAGCCGTTAGAGGGCGCCCGTGTTCTCCAGCGCATATAAAAGACGCTCAATCCCAGCGCCGGCCTTTTCAGCGGAGTCCACGATCAGTCACAGCCAGCGCTGCTCGCCTCTCGCACCCCAGACACAATCCGACAAAATGATCATCTACAAGGACATCATCACCGGTATGAACCTCGTCTAACACAACCTTACGGGCCAGATGGTTACATTTGTACCAGTATTTTTGTCGTCGAGCGTTGTTGGGTTGTTTAAAAGGGCCGCTGGTCTCGAGACACTTGAGGCCTAACTTTCTTGAATGCAGTTAGCATAGAAGCTAACCGAGCCGCGCTTCATTGTCGAGCTCCTGAATAACTTTTCTTGTTACTCTTACCATTACGAAGTGTTGAAGACCAAAGCTGATTCGGGATGTGAAGGCGTGCTGTGCTGTTCAGGCGGTCTGGCGGTGAAGGGGGGTGTTAGCAGTGGAGTTAAAACGCCGGTTTGCCGGTTTTGTGCTGTTAGAAGTTCTGCTCTTAGTCATTTTTACACAATACTCATCCAAGTTACGTTATCGAGCTGTTTTTGTTCAGATAAATTCATAGGAGTGTTATGTTTTTAGGAGAAACGTACGATGTTGAAAGCAGCTTTTTAAAAAATTTCCGAAATGGGTGAGAGCTGATGAAATGAGCGCTAAACAGGGCGTGTTGCTTTAGTCAGGCCAGTTCACTTTAAAGTAATGTTACTCCTCCCTTAGTCAGCTTTCTCCAGGCCCTTTAAGTGTAGCGTGGGGCCGGTTAAATACATGCGTTTTGTGAGCGCTAAAAATAAGACATTATATGGATCATTGATGGTCATGGTTTAGGCTTTTATGAGACATAAACTGCTGACCAGGATTAGAAGCGAAAATGTGAGATTCATTCAAAAGGGGAAAGGCCAAGGACTTAATTTAGAGAAAATTATGCTTATTGTGCTTTTCAGTGCATTGATCATTGGATGTTAATCAACCACTGTGCTGAAAAGTACAAAAAATTACCTTGTCAGAAAAAAAAACAAATAACCAGAATACATGATATCTGATTTATTGGAGTTTCTTAATGTTTTTGTGTTTTTTTCCGCAGGGGATGAGATGTTCTCCGACATCTACAAAATCAAAGAGTCTGAGAATGGAATGATGCTTGAAGTCGAGGGAAAGGTATGTGGTTTATTTTTAACCAAAGGGCTTTTTAAAAATTGATATTAACAAGCAAAGGCCCTCTAATAGACGTACAATGATGACAATCTTAGGACACCTTTGTAGGCAATGGCCGATGAAAACCAACCAATTTCTGAGTACGCATGTTTGATGGGTATTAAAACTGATTGTGAGACCAAAAAAAAATCTAATCAGTTTGGCAGATGTTGGCTTTAGTTGCCAATCAATATGTTTTTACCTTGAGTGATGGGTCTGATATCAGCAGCAGTTTTTGCTTCTGTTTTCAGATGATCAGCAGGGCGGAGGGAGATATAGATGATGCACTGATTGGTGGCAATGCGTCAGCAGAGGTTTTGGATGAGGGCTGTGATTCTACCACTGTCAGCGGGGTAGATATTGTCCTCAACCACAAACTTTCGGAGACATCCTATGACAAGAAGTCTTACACGGCCTACATCAAGGACTACATGAAGGCGTAAGTCATGAAATCATCATCGTGAAGAGTGTTTTACCTTGTCACAGGCTTAAACTCCTAAATATAATAATGTTATGACTTGAACCTTTGCATCATTGACAGCTCAGAGTCTTGCATTGTGGCCACCTGGGTTTTTAAAATGTTTAGATGCAATATAAAAGTGTCCTCGCGCTTTCTACCTGCCCTATGAGTGGCATGTAAGATTGAATTGGGGACTACAAAACATTTTCTTAAAAGACCTGTTGTACTTAGCAGTTTGCAAACTAGATGACTCATGTATTTTAACACCTTTTATTTGTACCTTTTTATGCAGAGTGAAAGCCAAGCTACAGGAATGTGCACCTGACAGGGTAGACCCCTTCATGGCTAACGCACCGGCTGAGGTCAAGAAAATTCTAGGCAACATCAAAAACTTTCAGGTGGGCTATAGTTGACGCATCACAGATTCATGTACATGCTCAAATGTTTGGGATTGGTTAGATTTTTGCGTAGTCTTTTCAATCAATATTATATGCAATTAAAATTATATTAAACTTAACCGACCCCAAGCTTTTGAGCAGTCGATAAAGTGAAAGCCCTCCAATGGACGTACAATGATGACAAACTTAGGACACCTTTGTAGGTTATGACCGATGAAAACAAACCATTTCTGAGTACGTCTCCTTGATGGGCAACAGCAAGCTGATTTAAGACCTAAATTTGTGTTTTGTAGGTGTTAAAGTTGACTCTACAGTTTTCACTCAGCATGATAGTGACTGGGATAAAGTCATTGTCATAAATTTATTTAAAGTCAGTCATCTTTTTCTGAAGTTGACTTCTTGCTAAACCAAAAGAGATTTTTCATTGATCTGCAGTGATTTTAAGACCGTGTTTCTCTTCACCACCTACAGTTCTTCACTGGCGAGTCCATGAACCCAGATGGCATGGTTGGTCTCCTTGACTTCCGTGAGGATGGTGTCACACCATACATGCTTTTCTTTAAGGACGGTCTGGAAATTGAGAAATGCGTAAGTTTATGGAGTCAAGTTGTATGTGTGTATAAAGTATGGAATGCCCTGCTCAAATGGTGTTTAGGAAATGATGCTTTATGTAGCATCCACTGATAGGCCTGTTGCCATAATCGGTGGCCTCTGGGTTTGCACAAGGATGCAACAGTAATATTCCTCATGATGTCTGGCCATCTGGAAGGTGGCTGGAAAGGACTGAATTGAGGAGAATAGGATTATTGCACTAGATTTTTAGAGCATCTTTAAAGAAAGTGTCATAAATTATAGCTTGGTGCACTAAAAGTGTTCGCTTAAAACAAAACTGATTATTTTTTTCTCTTTCTACTGTAGTAAACTTCCCAAACATCTACAAGTTACCCCTCCAATTCTGGCCTCTGCTTGGTGGATTGGGCTCGTGGATTAAACCAGGCATTCCCCCTCATCCTTTCCATCAGGACCAGAGGCTCTTTTAACTTCACGAGGCCACTGTTTTAATTTCTTGATTGGCTTATGCCTGTCTACGACAAGACGTGAACTGTCCTTTCATGAAATTAAAAACAGGACTTTTAGCAAGCCAAACCGCAAAGTGACATGGTTGTTGAAAAAGAAACAGTATTTTTGGGGTTCTCTTTTATTTCTTCATCATCGAGATGAAGTTGACTGCTGGCTTCTCACTTGCTGTGCATGTCAGCTTCTTGTTTCAGCATATGTACAGTTGTAATTTTCCCCGTTCCATACCGAATCACAGGATTGTATAGGATTTCTTGGCACCATTATTGAATAAAGTCAAGCTGCTGGCTAATTGATGTCTGTGATTTGTGTTATTGCAATGAAACTTTCAATTGTTCTGTTGGCAAAATGGTAAAGGAACCTGTTCTAATCAATGCTTGAGGAGCCTTTTTGAGAAGCTTCGGGAGCCTAATACAAAGTAACCAAACCTTTACCTTATGAAGATTGATGGGTTACAAATAAATGGTTCTTTGTTCAAATAAAGCAGTTTTAAATGAAGTTCACTGAAACCTAATGCAGTGATACAAAAAGCTAAAAGGCAGCCAAAACAAAAAAGTTGATCCTAGAGGCCCTAAACTCGTTGGGGTTCTATTAAGGTCCATCCCAAATAAATTGCATTCCATTCAGAAGGCTACCATGGCTTCAAACGATTAATACTAATGATGTATTAAAAGGAAATGAATGCAACTTTATTAAATTCACTTATGTTCTCTAAAGCGAAAATAAGGAAAAACTTAGAATATAACCCAATTTTTCCACCCTCGTGTTATATGGCATGGTGGCCAAACTCTGTGGGTTGGGTATCTCATCCCTACACTATTAACAGCTGGCCCACTCGGGAACTAGGAAAAAAAGGTTTCTGCTGTGACAGATTCGGAGTTATTATAAAAAAAATGTTTATGTGTAGATGTTTGATAAGATTTTTCTTTTTAAAAGGAAGTTTAGGATTTAGGTTTGATATTCGTTGTACTAGCTGTTTGACTTGCCAGGAAGTCAATTAGAAATTTTTCAACAAAGGCAGATTAATTGTTTATAAAATTCTACAGAGTTACATGAATGGTGAACACCATTTTTTTTGTATATTTAATACAAGGCAAGGCCCATGGGTTTTCAAAAGCAAACAAAAAACTTGCTGAATATCTGGGTATCTCAAATGATTGTGTTTTTGTCAGTAATAACTTTGAAAACGAGGCCAAACATGGCAGTTAAGACAAAAGCTATGCTAAATTACAGATCATTATAAAAGTGCTTTTGTGTGAACAAATGGTTGTGGCTTCCTCAGATGTGTATTGGAAGGACAAATGGCTTTGTTTTTTGAAGATGGGTGTGTCTGACATCTGCATGTGAAAGCAATGATTTGCAGTCTTTAAATCGTTTATAAGCATATGAAAGTGTCTTTAGCATCAGCATAGAGAATGCCAAATGCTTCACAATGCTGTGTGGCGTTAAAGCTTCACCCCTACTCAGCCCTGCATTTACCCAGCCTGACCTTTGATGTTCTGCAGACGTAAACTTCATTGTTTAATCCAGTTTGTTGTTGGTATCATTAGTAACCAAATCAACTATCCACTTTTAAACCTACAGAAGTATGAATGTGAAGTAGATTTACTGATGTGCACAATATTACTGGTTCTGGTGGCTACTTAAGAGTTTAAATAAGTCATACATTTTGCTTTCATAAAGTTTACACCTTATTTTTTAACAAATCAAATATATTAAAGTTTGTTTAATCATTTAACCCCAGTCCTGCTGTGTGAATTGTAGAAAAAAAAAAGTTTCACATTGTGTGCATACAAGGAAGACTTATTTTTTGTACAAAAACCTTTATTTCAAGAGCATTTAAGAACATGAAATACCATATAAAATAAGTGTTTCACTCAGAAAGCTAAGTCCGAATAAAACAACTGTTTACCATTAATCTGTCAATGTTTCTTTAAAAAAAAAAATCCAACCATTACTCTTTTATACACAACATTTATAAGAGAAGATTTAAGTTCTTTTTATACCCTCAGTATGCTTAACACAACTGCTCAGCATTGTAAAATGCTACATAGTTTTCTGATACACCTCTGAAAACAACTTAATCATCCTTGAAGATATTATCCAGAAACAAAATTTTAAACTTATTGGGAAGTTGGCTTTTAGGGTTTTCCTAGCCACTTGGAGTCTAATGGTAATAGGCTTTGAAAATGATCAGTCGCTCTTCTCTTCGTTCTGGTAGTGTCGGTACTCTGGTTTGAGCTCCCAGGTGTTTTTGTGGGTGCCTTTCACATTGTATATGCCAATGTCTCGAAGAATCTCCTTCAGGTAAATCTAGAAAGACAGGAAGATTTTAGAGGTAGCCCTTCATTGTGGGACTCTCCTGAACGGGCATCAAAGACTGACACAGAAGAAAATAAATTGTTGAATAAAGTCTTTTGTTTTCTTTGAGCCGGAGTATCATAAAAAGGTTGAACCACTGATGTCAAATGTACTGCTTTATTGATGTCCGCGCTCCCTTACTGGGCCTTAAACATGTCAAAGTAAAGTAAAACTAATTTGTTTGTGCTTCCAGAATGGGACATAACTAGAAATAAGCGGTCAACTTGTATTTACAACACTGTTCCAGAACAGTTCAACCCAAATATTAGAGTGTGTTCAATGCATTTACGGAGGACAGACACCTAAAACCTGGAGAGTAGTCTATAGCTTCTATCTCTGCAAGGACAGTGTGATTTAAAACCTTTAAGTGAGTTATGTTTTTTTCATTAAAACAATCTGCTAATTACTTTTCAAACTTGAATTTTTTTCATTTCATTACAACCAAACAAGACAGGTGTCCAAGTCATTTAAGTTTGACATTTTTAGTAAATTTAGTAAAAAAAGAAAATTCAAGAAACTAAAACTACCAGCAGTTGACGGTAAATGTCCTTATGAGTTCAAACTGCTGATTCATTCAGGAATTAAGTAATTGCTTCTCTCTTTGAATGGGCTACTGAATCATTGATTCATACGATTCAGTCAAAAGGCAGATTCATTCAGAAACTAAACATTTCTGTGTTGCTCAGATATGCACAGTTCTGCTGTGGCCTTATAGGTAATGTTTTTGTTTTCACAAAGCTGAACAAAACACACAAAATAGTGTTTAATTTTTGCCCAATATTAACTTTTTATTTACTGAGTTGTTGTTTAAAAAAAATTAAAAATAAATAGTCACATTTGCATGCGTGTTCATGACAAAAACCTCACTCATGTGATAGTGCTCTTGCTTCTGGTGTGATGTCGCTTATTATATGATATAAAAAACACATACGGGGTATTTATGTTTGCTCCAATATCTTGAACTTTTAGGGCATAACTGCATTGTCCTGAATCATATTTGTCAAGTTAACTGTATGAAATATAAGATGACATACAGGTCTGGGCCAATGCGTTAACTAGGTTAAAATATTGTAAATAAGTTATTTTTTCATAACTAATTAAGTTAACAAGTTAAACTGACAGCAGTTATGTTGTAATGTAACTCACCACGGGCTGTTTTGTGATGTCCACCAGATCCTTAATGTTATAAAACTGATGCTTCTCAAAAGCAGAGAACAGCATGTCCAGCACCTGCTGTTTATCTGCTCGTGCTCTCTTCCCTTCTTCTTTCTTCCTCTTTTCATAGTCCAGCTGAGGGTGAAAAAACAACAACAAAGAGTGCGTGCATCAACAATTAATTGCATATTAGATATTGCAGACATCAGCTGGACGATGCAAACGCTTGACCTACATTATAAGCATGATTTGCCACAGGTTTATAGTTGGTTGTAACTGCTTTGTCGAGCTGTTGAGAGAACCGGAGGGGTTTAGATAACTCCTCGATCTGCAGTCTGCAAAAAAATAATAAAAACAGAGTTGCTGCCCATATAGTAATTGGCTTACAAATGCTGTTCACTAAAGTTTGTAACAGAGTTAATGTGGGCACATGTGAACATACTTCTTCAGCCTCATGTAGCTTTCACTGACGGCTGGTCTGCATTCAGCTCTCTGCACCACCACTCCTTCCAGTGCAATTTTATCTTTGCGAAAAAAGAGATACATTAATACTCAACGACAGTTGTAACTGTGTGAAATCGCTGCTGCAACACAGCCTGTTACTGCTCAGTCATTACATCAGCAGTGAGAGGTGCATTGTGTGCATTCGCTGCTCCAGGCTGTGACATTTTCTATCTAGCAATTCTTTAAATTAGGCCATAGAAAGCATTTATAATTGCTGTTTTGTTGGCTGATTGTAAAATCAATGGCCATTAACAGTACAAGGCTTGACGTGGCCCTTCCTGGACCTCCACTCAAGCAGGGGGCGACGGTGAGCACTCACCTGGACCTGTACCTGTACCTGAGCCGCCGGCCTCGGCATCTGACTGCCCTACGAGAGGGATGGCAACATGAGAACGAGGGGGAGTACATGCCAAAGTAATCACGGCAGGCCAAGCCTCACAGCAGCTTCTTACACAGCAGTCAGCGAAAGCAAACGCACAAATAGACAAAAAAAAAAACCACGCAGATATGACCAACAAGCCACAAAGGACCTCTGATCAGTCAGTTCATGAGTTAGCTCCATTGAAACCAATGTGGAAACTGATATAAATTAATCCAAAAACCATCAACCAAAAGTAAGGATGTGGAGATTTATATAAATCATAGTAAATAAAGGAAGAGATTAATACTTCTATCCAAGGATGCATTCAATTGATCAAAAGTGGCGGTAAACACTTTTAACATTGCTACTTTATTTGTTTATTCAGAAAAATAAAAACAAATATTCCGAAAAAATAAATAAAATGAAAAAATTTAATGAATGCATCACCATTTCAATCAAAGGTAGCTTTCATCATTAATAAAAAATAGATGCTTAATTAATTGTTGAAATCACAACAAGAATTACAATGTAAAATACATTAAATTAGAAAAATTCTATAATAATATATAGGGCTGGGCAAAAAATTGTTTCGATCGAAACTGATCGTTTTTTAAAATGTAGTCGATTCAAAATCGATTCTCAATGGACACGTATAGATTTTTTAAATATTTATTTACACAAGCAATAAACATAAGATTTACGCTAATCTTATTACTAGTCTAATCCACTAGGTGTCATCCCCTTATTTACCTTGCGCTACGTTACAATGTTACATTCATTTGAAATGCCTTTTCTTGCAAAAAAGTGACAGTTTCCAGTGCAGTGTTACTGTACTTA
>JAUMHI010000033.1:6045705-6056727 GCA_032359435.1 Enteromius unitaeniatus | reverse complement strand
GTTACAATGTTACATTCATTTGAAATGCCTTTTCTTGCAAAAAAGTGACAGTTTCCAGTGCAGTGTTACTGTACTTACTGAGCCTACTGTTAGTCCAGTGTTAAAGTGTTAGTTCAGCCAAAAATTTCACATTTTGTTATTTATGAATGTATTGCTCATCATATATGAATTTCTTTCTTCTGTTTAACACAAATTAAAATATTTTGAAGAATACGGGTAAACCAACCAGTTGCCATGCATAAATGGCAGAATTGCATTGTTTGGGTGAAGAAGTATCTACACTGTTCATAGGCTTCAGTCTACATGTTACAACTACTGCTGTGAGATTTGATGTCTTAATGTCTGACATAAAATAACCTGATCCTGTTTCATCAAGGTATGCGACTGTTCTGACTTGTCCAATTTCCAGCACCAGTTTTTTATATGATTAAATCAATTCTGTATTCACTAACATTTGAAATATAGTCTGTTTTACTGTACAGAAGTGTACTTCAAATTAAAAAAGTGTTTATATACAGGTTTGTGGCTCTTAATTTCCTTTTATTAATTAACCACTTGTAATATTGTGTTCACTGTTATTATTTAAAAAATGTAGGATTTGTATCTATATTCATTCATATTGTCGAATCAAGAATAGAAATCGAACCGAAATCGAATCGAATTAAGAACTTGAAAACTGAAGTCGAATCGAAACATCTGAATCGATACCCAGCTCTAATAATATATTATTTTGTAATTTTGTGATTTGATTTCACAAAAAAGCATGTTTTTAATCAACTAAATGCAACATTCAAATAATATTTCTTTAATAACTGGTCCTTAACACAAGACAAGAGACCAGGCTTTGGAACACAACAACATTCAGAAGAACTAAACAAATCCTCACTGTCACTATAAAAAAAACAAAAAAAAAAAAAAAAAAAAAAAGTGAATTAGCATGGTAACTATACAGAGTTGGTCATGCACACACAACACCCAAGCTACACAACACAACTCCATGTTAATCAAGGAATAATTAAGGCAGTGAGCAGATTTGGTTTCCAAAATCAGTGATACTTGACGGCCCATTCTAATGTCTTCTACTATTAAAACACCACAATCACATACACTGATCGAGAGGCAGAGGTTAGCAACTGCAAAAGCTTAAGAGACCAGATGAAAACTACTAAAACCTAATATCTGATTCATCTCACACAACAGACAAAGAGCAGAGAGAAACTGGATAGAACTGGAAGAGAAGAGTATGAGGCAACTGAAGTATGTACAGGAAATCCCAGACATGGCACGGCATGACTTACCCAATGAGCTGTTTGAAAGCAAAACTTCAGTTAACAGGAGAAAAACTATGAGACTTCATTATATTTCTTATTAAAATCTAAATAACTAACATTACATAAGTCTTACCATTTGTTCAGTAATTATATATATATATATATATATATATATATATATTTCATTGACCACGGACAACACAAATTTTAACTTCACATTTAATGGATGGCAAGGCTATTTTTATTTAGTAAGACTTAGTCAAAACAGGTTTGAGGTTGATTTACCTGATTTTGTGTCTTTTTTTATTGTAACCAGAACTGGTACAACACACCCCAAGTGGCATTGCTACTAGTGTTATTATTTTATTATAACAATAATTAATGGAGTTATTATCCAGTATTTCCATAAATTAGGCTAGACGTACATTTATGGCATCTGTTTTTTTATTAAATTGAGTGAAACTCACTTCAAAGGGTTGTTGCTTTTATGAATATATCTATAATTAAAATAACTGGATTATATATATATATATATATATATATACACACACACACTTTTTTTTGTATGATTGTGTGTATGTGTTTGTTGTTTACGTATGCTACAATATTAGCAAATTAATTTATTTCTTATACTATAACACACTGGCTAATGCATTTTTATTCTGCACATGCCTAGCATGTTACAATTTAAAGTAAATGCAGAAAATAAATTCACACAGTCCTTAAGTGACCAACTTATCCTGTTATTTCAAGTATAACAGCTTTTTTAGATATCTTAATGCAGTGGTTCTGAAATTGTATTACAATAAGTACAAAAAAAAGAGTGTATATCTATTTATATGAAACTTTCTGTTATTTAAATACCCAGCAGTTCACAGCTGCATGTCCTGGTCCTCACCTGAAGAGTTTTCAGTGAAAACAGCCAGAGTCTGTCCACCGACCGTCTGCAGAGTGAATGGATGCTCTCTAGGGGCTCGTACCATAGAGGTTTTCTCCCCAATGGTATCTATGGTAGTCAGCTCCTCATTGAGTGTGAAAGACACCTGTCAATCAATCAGAGAAATACTGAGTCCATCTAAAGACGAGTCTCAAAATTAAAACACTCAATGTTTAAATACACAGTAGTTACCTCAGCTTTGCCTTGATTCCTGCACAAACAACAAATGTATACATATTAATGCTTTAAATAAACGTTTACTTAACTCCTAGTTTTCCAAAACATGCAGATGGTAGACTTTTTTTGCCACATACTTGCTTATTCGGAGCTTTCCGACCTCTCCTCTCCCGGTTGCTTTGGCCCACTGCTGTGACAAATACTTGGGGACCTTTAATGAAATGAATGCAAACATTGCTTTAAAACAGTGCCCATGTTTAGCCTGGTTTTAATAATGACACGACAAAACATCCTCAGCACTGCCATGCTATGTACTCGTGTTTGCTAAAGCCCTGAACGAACACCGGCTGCAGTCGTTGAAGCACTTACTTTGACCAGCCATACACCGGTGTTCTGTTTAGCCCCGGTTAAATCCACCTCTCCTTTGTCTGACATGTTTATTAATAGTTGAAATAATTCTATTTTAGTTATTCATGTGGATTTAATTGACCGCTTCGCCGCAACACACTCGCTAGCTAACGCACCATCAACAACAGAGCGGGTTGTATGGTAGCCTGTTAGGACAAAAAAGAAAAACGCGTTGGTTAATACAAATGCTACGCACAGACAAAATCCACGAATGTGGGAAACGGTAAAAAAAAAAAAAAACTATATATATATATATATAAACTATATATATATATATATATAAAAAAATATATATAGACATTTGTATTTGTTAGCTTAATCATTAATAGTTTAATTAATGGATTTTTTTACGTCGCTTTATTATTTTATTTAGTAAAAAAATCATAAAGACTCAATTTATTTGGATATGAACATGTTTTTGAGCACAGAATAGAATATAATAAGCAAGTCTGTGGTTATTCAAATGAGTCAACAAAAACAATCAAACCAACAAACATGGCTGCTAAACTTTTACTGTTACAAACCATGATTTTCCATAAGGAATAGAATATAAAAGAATAGGTATTTATTTACAGAAATGACATACTTTACAACTTTATGGTTATAATAACAGAAAAACCTCTAAGAAACAATTCAGTTGAGCCTTATCACCTCAAACTTATATTGTTTAAGAAAAAAAAGGATATTTTTACATGGGGCAACAAAAAATAATATTAGGAATAATATTCGGACCATCATGATTGTTTGTATTGTAACATTATCACTATGAATGTTGAATTGCATTAATATAGTGAACTGTACAGAAAAGATAATGAATTTAAATGGTAACAAGTGCATAAATCAAAGTACAACAAAAACAATTGTGGTATAAATATGTTAGATGTTCAGTTGTTATAATCATAGTGATGGGTTTTTTCATTAACGTAATAATAATTTGTGATTAAGTGTTATGACACAACACAAAGTTTCAATGGGTCTAAAATGGTCTTATCTTTAATTAAGCGCAATATATATTATTTCTTTCTTTTATTTTAGGGTGAGGTACATGTGAACTGAACTTGGAATACTGAATGAGAAAAGCACACTCAAAAACATAAAGCTGAATTCACTTGATATAAACAGAAACAGTAACACTTAATAAAAAGGCAGCCTAAAAGTCTACAGAAGTCACAAAATTCCTTTAATGCATTAATACAATTAGACATCGTTTAAAAAAAAAAAGTCAAGAGAACAACAGTCTGTCCTTCTAATTTTACACATAATTGTCAACAAATGTTTTGATGATGATGCTTCAAAGATGCCAGCGCAGTACAACATCCTTTAGAAAAGAATCCCTGACAACAAGAGATGCGTTTGTTGAATGTCCCTCATAGGAACATGCGGTCTTTGCTGTGTGAAAAGCGGGTGTTCAGCTCTTGTGACTTTCTGAGCAAAGCTTTTTTCTGAGCTTCATCAAACCGATTGACTTGGAGGTCTGTGTCTCTGTCAAAAGCTCTTCTTTCCACAGGCTTTTTAGCCTCCTCTTCAGCTTTTCTTTTCATCTTTTTAGTGTGCATACTGATGAGAGATTCACCTCGCTTGGACTCCTAAAAAAGGGATGGACATTCGAAACTGAAATTCACATTTTTATCCTTAAGCAGACACAGCTTCATCTAGAAAACTAAAAGATGTGGTCCATCAAAGTGAGCTACTACAAAAAATATTTCTGATCAAATAATAATACAAAAATAAAAAACACTAACTTAAAGTATTCCAAACCTTTTACTGGTAATATATCAGTGCTATATTGTGGAACATGTGAAGAAAAACAGCTGGATTTAGCTGAACTTACATTATATTTTGAAACTTTTTCAGCAATCTCAAGCTCTTTCCGAGACAGACGAGGTTCATCAACTTTGGTAGATTCACCTTTTTCCTTAGCTTCTAGTCGTTCCTAGAAAAGAAAAGCAAACAATCCCTGAAATACCTCTTTTCCGAAACCCGGTGTAAAAAAAAAAGCCTATATCACCTGCAGAATCACATTTTCACTGGAAAATCTATGATGACTCTCCACAACAATCCCCACATTTCACATCTGAACTCAATTCCATCTATTACTAACTCACCCTAGCTTTCCGCTCACGGTCAGCTGGAGTGTCAGTCCAAATTGAGCGGTCTTTGTTCTCAGGGCCTGATCTTTTCTTAAAGGTTCGTGCTTCCAGGCCGACATGCTGCAGCTCTGGAGGCAACTCGGTCATCCAGGTCTCTCTGGAGAGCTCTTTGGGCCCAGTCTGAAAGCAGAAGATTCCCAGATCTTTTAGTCTGCACAGTGACTGGAATAAATCAACATCTATTTTCACAATGAACAAAACAACTCAGTCAAGCTCTTTACTGTCATTGTACAAGTACAGCAAAAATGAGTCGGGTATGAAGTATGTACATGGAAATAAGAATTAAAGCATGCAAGGCTTAACATCAGAAACATACAATACAAAAAAACTACTACTACTAATATATTACAAATACTAGGTAAATTAACAGATTATAAAACAAACATAAAAAGCACTTACATCCACTCCTGTAAGTTTGTCTTTCATTTTTTGAGCTCTTCTTTCAAAGTCCAATGCCACAGAGTCTTGGGACAGTCCTTTTGATGGCATGGGTCCAATGACATAATCATCTTCTTCTTCTTCACCGCTTGACATTTCTGGTGTATAACCTGGTGGCAGAGCTGGTCCTAGAAATCCTCCTGCATCTTCTTCTCCCTCCTCTTCATCTGCATCATGTCTTTTAAAGCCTGGAGGTAGAGCAGGTCCTACAACAGATGGTCTGCAGAGGGAGAAAAAAAAACAAACATTTACATTTGCATACAGCAGTATGTGATACTACTGAAAGGTAGAGAGTATAGGGGTGTCAAATGATTCATCGCATTCAACATAAAAGTATGTTTTTACATATGTGTGTGTGTACTTTATATAGTTATATGCATATATAAACAGCTCTAGTAGAGTAGTAATATCTGCTGTGTTGTCACCTTTCAGGAGATCTGTCTTGTTTTCGATATCCTGGCGGTAAAGCTGGTCCTAAAAGCCCAGCATCATCTTCTGCATCTTCATCATCATCTTCATTATGATCTTGTCTTTTAAATCCTGGAGGGAGTGCAGGACCTAGTAAAGGTGGCCTGTTGATGCAAAATGTAGTTCATCCAAGACTTAGATTGGGATGCTTGAATTGCTTTACAAATTACCATGTGGGATAATATTATTAAGTGTTTATTACACTTCAGGTGAATTGTCTCCCTTTTGATATCCAGGGGGAAGAGCTGGACCAAAGAAACCATCCTCCTCCTCCTCGTCGACTTGCGTTACATCCATTTCATCTTTAACACTGCCCCTTCTGCTGTTAAAGAACCACAAAAGTTGCATAAACATCAGCTCTCACTTCATATTCACAATAAGGTGATACGACTTTATAATCACTTTATATTATATTAAATACATGCTATTATATTGTGGGGCCAAAACATACTGTGTAATGCAATGCAATAGCCTACAATGTTAATTGACATTTGAACAAATAAATTGTTCTCAAAAGCTTGATGGATCATATTTGCATTTGAACATGATTTTTCAAAAATAAATAAATAAATAAATATATATATATATAAATATATATATATACAGATAATTAAGTGAACTTAAATTGGATTTTTAGCCAGGTCTTTCACTTGCTAAAAGTATGAAGTATCAATCAGACTACATAAGGGATGTGGCTCTTTCAGCAGTTTGATGAAATTAATAAATTAGACATGTGTGAATCAAATATAATGGAGTATGGTATATAAAGCTGACTATCTCCCAACACAGCAAACATAATTTAGCTATATCAAAAGTGCTTAATTTGTGACAAAAACACCTTATTGAACATGAATCACATTTATTTGGAGAACCAACAAGTATATACTTTGAAGATGGTCGATTCCTAGATGATGATGATGATGATGCTGATGATGAGTATTTGGCTCTCTTGAACACGACCTCCTCTTGATCACTGTCTTCACATGAGCTGGAGGACTCTGAAGCTTTATCCTTTGGAGGCAAAGCTGGACCTATGACTGGAGGCAACATGTATTATTAATTAATCGCAATCTAAACTAAAGGAAGACTGTTGCTGGGAAAAGAGGGGGGACACCTTAAACACTCAGCCTTGCTATGCATTTGCAAATGCTAAATAATAATAGTAATAATAATAATTTAAAACACCCTGCAGTTAACAATGCAGCTACTACGTTATGTGTTAACATACTTGCGGATTCTTCATCTGAATCATCATCATTTTTGCTTTTTCCCATCGTCGGTGGCAAAGCAGGTCCAATCGTGTTTTGATTTGACATCGCAAAAATTATTGTGTCAGAAAAAAATAAAACACATTAATTCGTTCACAAACCCAGAAAAAGGCTACGATACATACGCCACTTTCTCTTATTTCCGGTTTCCAGATTTAGGTGTATTTCAAACTAAGAGTCCTGTTCCGGCGGAGTCCCACAGGTGGCGCGTCATTTTCCATCAAAAGCGTTTCCGACGCTCTTTATCGCAAACGTCACTCCTCTACTCTGACGTCAGCCGTTGTTGTTTCCAGGGAGGCGGGACGCTTGAAAACAACAGTCGGTGGAACAAATAAGTTCCAGTTTTAATCATAAAACACCTTTTCCCGAGATAAGATATTTTAAAAAAATTGACGTCTCACATAAATGATTACTTTGTCGTGTTTTTTCTTGTTTTAAAGCAGCGAAAGTCATGTAGTTAACCTGAAATAAGCGAGTTTGCCTTGTCCAGCTGTCATCGCTTAGCGACTAGCGCCTTATCCGTTAAATCTCTCCTTGACCTCCTGAGCTTCTCTGCCGGCGGCCGACTGCTTATAAGCCACATGTACCCGTTGTAAAACGTTAAGGAACTGTCTTATTTCCTTACATGACAAGTCGGTAACGTTAGGACGACTGGACTGGAGCTGTGTCAAGATGCCCCCTAAGAAGCCCAAGAACGCCACGGCAAACATCTCCAGCTCCATCGAGTCTGAAGACATCAGTTTGGAGACTACAGTCCCCACAGAGGACATATCGTCTTCGGATGAGAAAGATGGAGCAGGGAAGGTAACAAAACAGCTCCTGGAAAGAAAAGAGCTGCTTCATAACCTTCAAAAACTGAAGATAGAGCTGTCACAGAAAAATCTGCTCATAGACAACCTCAAAGTGGACCATCTTACCAAGGTAATGTTTGGTGAATGCAGAATTGGAGTCTGAAAGGTATTTGAACTTTCTTTTTTCACCTTTGTTTTTGCACGTTCATTTGTAGATAGATGAGCTAGAAGAAAGGCTGAACGATGCTCTCCATCAGAAACAGGTGCTCGCTCTGCGTCTGGACAGCCAGCTCAAACTACAGCAGGACGAAAACAGGTTCATTCACACACAGCTATACTGAGAACAAAACCCATTGCAAGCAGGGCTGTGCAATGGTCTGCTAAGTAAAAGACCATCGATCATGAAAAACTTCTCACTGTAAAAATGTTCTCTCTTTAATCCTGTAAGGATGACATGAAATAACAGAATCTTGATTAATCTAAATCATTTAGAGGTCTTATTCATTCATATATCATATATGATACAGTAGGCTTGAAAAGGTTGAATGTACTTCTGCTCTTGCAGGAAGCAGCAAGCCTTGAGGAAGCAGGAGATGGACACCATCATGCTCAGACAGAAGCAGCTGGAGGAGACAAACCGTCAGCTGTGTGATCGAGCAGGTGATCTCCGCAGGAGCTTGAGGGACCTGGAGCTGTCTGAGGAGAGGTACACTGAGCTGAAGGAGCTGCCCGAGGACAAACTCACCATCCCTGAATATGTGGCAGTAAGCACTGAATTATTAACTGGAAATGGAATTGAAGATACCTTTATTTCTTCCTTTTAAGCTATAATGCGTATGTGTGTACATATATATATATATATATATATGTGTGTGTGTGTGTTTTCCTCGTAAAGATTCGGTTCTACGAGGTTGTGAACCCTCTGAGGGCTCTTGCAACGGAGCTGCAGATGAAAAAGTCTCACCTGAATGAGGATCTCGACAGTCATCGTAATCAAATTAGATCACTAATGGAGGTTTGTAGGGGAAAAAAAGTCCCTTTTTTGGATACTAGCTTTACTACAGTCACATGAAATTGAAAATTAATCTATGCGTATATGTGTGTTATTTTTTTTTCATGTATGTTATGAATTTGAACACTTCTGTGCTTGTTTAATATTGTCTAATGTTTGAATCTTGTAATATTTAAAGCGGAAATAAAACAATAGATAGAACTGTGACTGTATGCAAGTATTGTGCAACACGCATCCAAATCAGTTTATGAATGTATATGAATGCCATATATCATATTCTGAAGTATATTTCTGGAGTGTTAAAGATGAAAAGAAAAAAATAACAAGAACCGTACAGAACCGAAAACCGTGATACAAACCGAACCGTGGGTTTTGTGAACCGTGCCACCCCTACCGTAAATTTATTGTCGGTTTCCCATATCCCAACTAGAGCTATGAGGACGAGAGGAGAGCGCGCTCAGAGCTGGAGATCCGCTGTCAGAGAGTCACGCTGGAACTTGCCGACACCAAGCAGCTTATTCAAGAAGGAGACTACAAACGAGAGAACTATGACAAAATCAAGCGGTGAGTGGAATGTCCTGCATTGTCTTTCTGAGTCCAAAAGAGCAGGCAACCATGCCATGCACACAAGACACAGTCTCAAAACTATATGGAGCTCATATAATGAATTTTAATAGATCGGCAGCCGTAATTTTAAGACCGGGACAAACTGAGTCGACGCCAACCAAGTAGCGGCAATGAAGCCGACGGTGTTGTTAGACAAAAAAAGATGTGTGCTTGAACACGCCACACAGACTACAGCCGACAGCAAACTTAACATCTACATTCTGTGTCTGCGTGCGATGAGTTAGCAGTCTATATTAGCAGCTATCAAGAGTAGATACTTATCATTCAAACAGAGAAACCAGAACAAAGATATATGAAATAAATGCAGATATATGAAACATAAACAAAAAAGCGCTTTTGAATATCAGTAACGTTAATAACTTTCTTCAGCTCAAGTTCAACTTTGCTCAAGCTGTTATGATCATTTTCACATATTGGAATGCTTTGGTAAGATCACGTAACATTGAAACGGTCTTTCGTTTAAGCCGCTGTTCAAAAGACTTTTAGAGACCCTGGAGATTTCTTTCAAAAGCATTACAAATGTTCCTAGAACCTGTGTTTTTATGTCCACAGAGAGCGAGATGGGTATGAAACGGAGGTTAGAGAGCTAAGGAAGAAGTCAGAAATGCTGGACCTCACACACACTGCCCTGACCAAAGAGAGGAATGACCTAAATAAGGAGGTAAGATGACTGAGAGAGCAGCATATTCTTTAGGCCAATTATTAAGTTAACATATATTCTGTCACAAATTTTCTCCTGTTACAAGATTTTTCTCATTGTATTTCTTTTTTCCTCTGCAGGTAGCCACTCTGCAGCAGTCTGTAACATTGATGCAGAAAGACAAAGAATATTTAAATAGGCAGAACATGGAGCTTAATGTGCGCTGTGCTCATCAAGAAGACCGTCTGGACAGACTGCAGACCCAGCTCGAAGACACAAAGAAAGCCAGGGAAGATGCCTACGAGAAATATGTTGCTTCTAGGTATGTGTGATAAATAATACAGCGTTTGTATTAGAAAGCTGGCGTCTATATTAGAATAGACTTCGATTTGGAAAAGAGTTCCAAGATCCATTAATACTGTCAAATCTTGTTGGTGAAGTCATTACAGTTTGACAGTTGTGCTGTTTGCATCCCTCCACCAGAGATCACTATAAGACAGAGTATGAAAACAAACTGCGCGATGAACTGGAGCGCATTCGAATGAAGACCAGTCATGAAATCGAGAGCCTGCAGAGGGCATCAAAAGAGATGTATGAAAGAGAGAACAGGTGAGAGCGTGCCTTCATATCTCTGACTGGACAAGAACAAATCCTCGAAAAAAAATCTTTGGGAGAACAAAAAAAAAAAGTTTACCATGTAAAATCTGGGTATGTAAGGAAGTTTTAGAATTGTGAGTTACAGTCCTGGAAGTCTCATTGGAAAAAATCTTATGGAAAAAATATTTCTAATTATTGTTCTCTAAAATATTTAATGCAAAAGGAGGCTTTTAATCAG
>JAUMHI010000033.1:5985852-6045605 GCA_032359435.1 Enteromius unitaeniatus | reverse complement strand
GGAAAAAATCTTATGGAAAAAATATTTCTAATTATTGTTCTCTAAAATATTTAATGCAAAAGGAGGCTTTTAATCAGCGGGATACATGTACAAATATTAAATTACATCAAATGCATCCGGATATTTCAAACATTTTTGATTTCTTTTAAGCTAGATTTGATCAAGTGGTATTTACCAGATGACGCATAGGTCATGCAAGACTGATATTTTTGCTTAAAGGTAAAGAGCTTACTCAATGCATGTTTTGCAAGATTCCTCTTTCTCATCAAACATTTTATTAGACTGTCCAACTTTTAATGTATGTAGAAAACGTTTTTATGAGGTGAACTCACTTTAAAGAGTTATAATTTTACCACAAAATCATGTACAATATAAACTTGTTTGCTGGTTTCTATTTAATTTTTTTTATACTTATATCTTTGAATTATTTTTGCCATGAAAAAAGCCTAAGTAAAAATAAAAATATGCTACTACTAAAGTATTTTGTTGGCTAGAAATGATGGTAACACGTTACAATAAGGTGTCATTTGTTGACAAGTTAATATATTAACAAACATGAACAAATAATGAACAACACATTCACTACAGTATTTATTCATCTTTGTTAAAGTTAGTTAATAAAAATACAATCATTCATTGTTAGTTCACATTGTTTTAGCTAATGTTAACAAACACAACTTGTGATTTTAATAATGCTAATATTAATAAATACTGCAGAAATATTGTTAGTTCTTAGTTGGTGTTAACTAATGTTGTTAGCCAATGTTAACTAATGAACCTTATTGTAAAGTGTTACCAAAATAACTATAACTTTTAAGTCATTATCATTTTTTCTTTCTTTAATAATGATCCTATTGTAACAAATGACAAGAAATTAATATATTGAAAATTCAGGGAATTCGTTTTTTTTGGTTTGTCTTCGAAACAAAAAATAATAAAAAAGAAAGAATTATTTATATTGAAATTATTTTCTATGAAATTTCATAGTTTTGAGTCAGCAGAGGGGTCCAGCGCTGCACCCCTATAGTGACCAAAGACTTTAAAGAATTAAAAACACAAAAAAAAACAAAATGTGTGATTAATAAAAGTAGAGTAGCTATCACTGAATGTCTAATTCTGCAAGCTTGCTTTATATTTACTCTTGCACTACCACAGTGTCATGTTTTGTATACCTTATCATAGCAACATTATACTTAATAAGTTGTTTTGAAAATTGTCTCATTTCATGTCAGTTTCTCCACTTTTGTGAGACTATAATTCATGTGTAACTGAATTTATGCCTCGTCTCTGCTTCAATTATTATTATTTATTTGTGATAAATCAGTAGAAGGATGAGGTTTGCATATTTGTTGTAATAGGTAATGAATGATCATTTGTCACATAGTGTCAAGACTTAAGCACACTTAACCTAAACCTGTGCTACATAATATACAGTATCGTTTTAGGTAATGTATTAATTACTCTTACAGAAACCTCCGCGAAACCCGAGATAATGCCGTCATGGAGAAAGACAGAGCGCTGAATGCAGAAAGAGATGGCCAAGCCAAATACGATCAACTCTTAGACCAGTAAGTTCATGCACACCTCTCACATATGCGTGACAGTCTCTAGCTGCCTTTGTATTCTGATTGACATTTATTCAATAAAAACACTATTGACCAAATACATGTGCGGGAATTCTTGCCAAATTCATTCAGTGGAAGCAATCATGACAGCTGAGTGTGTAATCATAAAATCTTATCACACCAGTGAAATCTGTGACTAATGTCAAGATGCTGTACCTTCTTGGCGTTTTGAAATCAGGACGTTAACTTTGTAAATGTCTTTCAATATTAGGACCAGCCTTCAACAGCCACTTCAACTAATATGCATTCTAACATAATATACAAAAAGTGTCCCAAGATAAAAACAAAACAAAAAAAAAAGAAATACTATTGCTAACAATAATTGTAATAAACAACAGTATTGGAACTAGAGTATGAGCACACAGTAGATATGATCTGTGGTGTTAATGCTGTTCTAGCCCTCGCGTGCATGTGTAAATCTATGAAAAGGACCTTTCTTCAGGGCTTTTTTTATGTTTTGCTTGTTTTTTTTCTTGGAGTCGAACAATTCAGGCTTGACTGGATTCCTCTAAGGCCAAATCAAGTAATCTCTGAGTGAACTGATGATAGACATGTCCATATATTGTCACTGTAAGTAAAAGTGGGTGTAGTCATGTTTTTTTGTGAGATGTCTATGTCCTGAACATTAGTTCTTGTGTAACCAACATGTGCCTCAATGACAGGTAAATAGTCAAAGCCAAGATTTTTAAATATGCTGATTGTTTTCCTCCTGGTTATGATCGGTATAATTATTTTTGGTGCCTGCATTCTTAAGGAGGAATTTGTTGTACAGTAAAAGTTCCCATGGTTTTAAAGCCTGTCTGACAGAGTTGCCGAACATGCCTTTGTTAGTCATTCCATTGTGATGAAATGCAGTTGAATCCTTGCGTCTGCATTGTCAAAATCAGGACAGTATTGGTTCTGGACTGTAGTAAACGAATGTGAACAAATAGATGATCCAAGACAAGGACATGTGGCTAGTTACAGCATGACCTGAAAAAAAAATAGCCAGTGAGTTGCCACAGCGCAGTGGACAGGCTGATGTAGCATTTGAGCTCTGGTTTAACAGCTTTGGTAAATTTCAGGTGTAAGAGAACATGTTAGACTGGCTAGAAAAGAAATAAGACGGGTATTTCTATTTTGATACGCTCAACTGGTGCATGTCTGCGGCCAAGACAGTTGAAGCACAGTCTTGATAAATGCCAAATCTGGTGTAGGCGTAGTATACCCTACCAAAGTTCAGGTGTTTTTGAAATAAGTCTCGCATGCTCATCAAGGCTGCATCTGTTTGATTCAGAATACTGTGTAATATTTCATCAGTAATACTGTGAGATATTGTTGGACTAACAGTTTGAACTTGAAACTAAGCTAGTGTCCAGAAACAGACTGCAGTCTGCTATATTTTGAGGAACCCTGCAATATGCTAATTTGCTGCTCAATAAGTATTTCTCATTATTATTAGCGTTAAAAACGTTGTTACGATGCTTAATATTATTGTGGGCACGATGATACATGTTCTTTTTGATCAAGATTCCTTTTTACTGCTTTTATTTGAAATGGAATTCTTTGGTAACTATGTGCAGATCTTAGTGGCCCCAACAATAGTTTGAACAATAGTGTAAATATAAGCTGAACTACATTGCAATAAAAAATTAAAAAACAATAGATAATTTGTTAAAGCAAATATAGAGTAATGACATCATATTCTGTCATCAGAATTTAATATTAATTTCTCAATGCTAGCTTTAATGAGTGGTTAACTTTTTTGGTAAGGAGTTTAAATGATAGATTTTGCCATGCAAATAGCCATGAAAGATGGATGAACAAATACATTTTATTTTGCAATTTAATTATTTAAAAAATGTGGCACAAAAAGGTTTTACATTACATTACTTAATTGAAAATGTACAAAATATTGGATAATGGGCTAAGGGGGCACAGTACTTGTGGTTAATTAAATATTTGTATTATTTTACTGTTTATTATTATGAAATATTATTATTATTATTATTATTATTTAACTTCCTCTTTCTTTTTTTGCTGTTACCTCTCTTTCCTGTTTGTATTTTTAGGTTTGGTCTCTCGATACTTTAAGATGCAGCTTTTTTGTTTTGTTTTTTTGTACACGAGCTGACTGATAGGGGCGTCTAGAAGTGCAGGTTGTTGCCCCTCCCTTTTCTCTTGAGTGGTCAGCCCTTATTTGCCCATGTGAGAGGCAACGGTGTCACTGAGCTCCAGTCACATGCCTAGCATACCGGCAGATACTCTACACACAGTTGTTGGGCATACCCTACGTTTTTCAGCCCCGGGGAACGGATTGCTCGCATTCATAGAGAAGCTCGATAGAGGGCAAAAACGACAGATGCTCCTTTGCCCTGCTCTTGAGAGGTCAAGCCTACGGTTCGTGAACATGTTGTCCGGCGACTCTATTTAGGGCTTACAAATTTAAGCGGGGGAAGGGAGAATATAAATGAATGTTTCATTGCATTGCGCCATGCCATGAAACAGAATGAAGCAAATTAAGATTTTAGCAGCTTTTTTTGCAGTGTCAGATGTACTTGCAGGTGTGATTCCAACATGACAAGATGCCTACGGCTACGTCCACATGAAGCTAGAGCTTTCCCTATCCAATCTTTTTTGTTTGCGTGATAAGTGATGTACTGGTGTCTTAGTAGGGGTGAGTCGTGGGCTAATAACATCATTGTTTCAGAAAATATTTGGATTGGCTGTCCACTCTAAAATTCAAGGGCGGCATTTTCCGATTTATCAACTCAGGCCCCGGTTTTGTAAAATATTGGTTTCATTCTCCCAAAACGCTGGATCTGTCAGGACCAAAATGTATACGCATACAGCTAAATGTGTCTCCGTGTTGAAGGGGCCTTAATGTTGGCACAAACATAAATATAGGTGCTCGATAGCTTGTGAATCCTTTACAATGTTCTGTATGTAAATATGACCCAAAGGGGCAGTCGTGACCTAATGGATGGAGAATCTGACCTGAAACCCGAAGGTTGTGGGTCCCAGGTCCGGCAGGGATTGTGGTTGTGGTTAGTGAGTAACCAGCGCTCTATCCATCTTTAATACCACGACTGAGGTGAGACCCTTGAGCAAGGCACCGATCCCCCATCTGCTCCCTGGGCACCGGCTGCCCACTGCTCCAGGTGTGTGATCATGGTGTGTGTGTGGTTGTTCACTTCTCACTGCTGTGTGTGTGTGTGCACTTGGATGGGTTAAATGCAGAGCACAAATTCCAAGTATGGAAACCATACCTGGACACATATCACAACCTTTCCTTTTCCTTCCCTTCCAAAAAAGTCATCAGATTTTCAAGCAAATACTGAAAATTGACAAAGAAAACCTAATCAAATAATAGAGGCAAAAAATATATTTTGTCATTTATTTTCTTTTTGAAAATGATCCATTATTACTTATGTGTGAATGGCAAAATCTCTAGGATCATTAGCTAATTTGAAGGGAAATTAATAAGAGTCTATCTGTTCAAACATGTTCTCAATCAAAGGGATTGCTAACAGGTGTCAGTGTGTGCCCTGTTTTATTTTACGAGCAGGGATCTATCAAAGTTTGATCATGTTTGTGGAAGTGTATCATGGTATAAACAGGAGATCTCTGAGGACCTCAGAAAAAGAATTACTGCTGCTTGTCAGGATAGAAACGGTTGCAAAACCATCTCTAAAGTATTTGATCTCCACAAATCCACAAACAGTATTGTGACCTGTAGCACTCATTCCACACCGTAGACACTTCAATTCTTGCGTGAAATGGAAACACACTGACGTCACATACGGGGCACGAGGCTACATTGCACATGTCATGAACCGTGCGACGCGTGCACTCTCCGAACCGAGACAAGCGAACCGAACAGTTCGTTTTTTTCATGAACTGTGCCACCCCTAGTGTTAATGGTTATGAGTTCACTGAACATCAATGGTGTGGATGGCATGTTGCAAGGAGACAGCCACTGCTTTCTAAAATGAGGATTTCTGATGGTCTAAATGTGATTGGAGGAAGGTTTAATGGGCTGATGACATTTCAAAATCGACATTTTCTCTGTAAATTAGAAGAGTAATATATGGAGAAAAACCTCCAGCATAAGAACCTTAACCAATTGATAGAACAAATTATTTCTGAATTATACCAGCAAATTCTAAAGGAAAATTTTTAGGTAGAAATATAGAAAGTTAACAAGCATTCAAGCACCACTGTATATGTATCTGACAACCAATACTTACAACATACTGTTCCAACAGCTTCCGCACCCATCCTTTTCTTCCCTGAATTTCTGTAAACAACCAAGTTTAATATACTTTAAGCTGATAAATGGCTTAACAATATCCAGTCTTACTTCATAATGTATGATGGGAGTTGTCCAATTACGTACAATTTGTCACAATTATTACTATAGGTGTTGGTCACCACTATAATGACACATCCTTTGTATTCTTCACAAAACTGCCTACATTTGGCTCGATGTTAGGGACAATGCACAACAAAAAAAAATCTTGACCTGCAAGTTTGGCCCCTTCGTAGGTGTGGTTACGGTTTCAACCAAAACCCCTGGAGCTTTCCGAAATGTTTTAATCGTTCAGAGACCAGGCTATAAATGTGGGAGGACACAAACCGATACTTAATCTGTTTAGACATGTTGAGATTTGGGGTTTCAGAATAAAGCAGTGACCTGCCCTAGGAAATACACTTGGCACGTCAGAGGCGTCCGCATCTGAGCTTGGCATCACCTTAATTT
Organism: Enteromius unitaeniatus; assembly: GCA_032359435.1. Taxonomy (NCBI): domain Eukaryota; kingdom Metazoa; phylum Chordata; class Actinopteri; order Cypriniformes; family Cyprinidae; genus Enteromius; species Enteromius unitaeniatus. The sequence goes on along the minus strand of JAUMHI010000033.1, from coordinate 6,039,239 downwards.
ACGGATCGCTTCATTTAGCTTAAGGTGAAGCACAGCGGAGATTATACATATACCATTAGCCCCCCTCCCTCCACGTTTTGTTTAAATCACACAATGATGTAAAGCAGATAAACAATTTTGACATTGATGATAATAATATCACTGAAAAAAGTTGTTTTATTGAGCTTTATGTTGGTCACAGAAAAAAATATTAAGCAGCACGACTATGGTTGTATTAACTGTGATAATACAGTTTCTTGAGAAGAAAATTAGTATATTAGTATGATTTCTGAAAGGTCATGTCATGCTGAAGAGAGGAGTAAAGATGCAGAAAATTCAGCTTTTCTATAGCGGGTGGCTGTGTAAACGTTTAAATTTAATGGTTACATTACCTTTTAGACTGACTTTGCATGGGCTACATATGCAGAATCATTGTTTTCTCATGTGCAGAATGAGTGAATGCAGAGGCACTTGTATCTGTGTTTTTATCCAGGTTCAGGCAGTTGCAGCTGAGTTCAGACAGCAGGGTGGCAGAACTGCTTAACCAGGTGAAACTGAAGAAGTTTGAGCTGGAGCGTTCCCAAATGGTCCAGGAGGAGACGTCCAGGAACCTCAGCCTTTGTCAAATTGAGTGTGAGAAACACCAGAAAAAACTGGAGGTAAGGCACATACGTAAATAGATTACGCATGACAAAGATGCACATGAAACATGAACAAAGTGATTTCCTTTAGCCTCATTGCAAGTTGAAACCTGTTAATTGCTTGGTAGTTCAAGCTGTTAATTCCCTAAAGTATTACTTCCCCATTCTGTCATAATTAAAAAACAACTTAATGCCATTTCCAACAGGCATGGCTTTTATTTTATTTTTTTTCAAGAAAACCAAAACAGAAATATTGAAGTTACTGGCTGTTTTTTTCCGTATATTGAAGTAAATGGGTCTAGCTCCAAAATGATAGGAAACAACATGAAAGAGTTTTTTCAAGTCATGTGGACCATACAGATTTTTCCAAGTCTTCTAAAACTGATCATTTGGGATGCACAGCATATACGTTTTATATTGGTTATTGCATTAAAAAAGTACAGATATCAATGAATAATGGATATTTAATTCAACAATTTGTTACTGTTTCATGTTAAAATAAATCACATGAATAGAAACTTGTGATCTAACAAGTTACTCTATAAAAACATAACCCTGTTTAGAATGTTAAGCAATTAAATCTCACCATGAATCTTTCATAATGGATATAAAGATGTACAGAAATACATTTTTCGTACATCAATTCACTTTCAATCCGAAATTGAACTTTTTGGATGTTATGAAATCTATGAAAATCCTACATGACAGTTTTTAATACATTACAAAAGTCTTTGAAATGGCATGAGAATAAACAATGATTTTTTGGGGGTGTGATCGGTTTATTAATCATTAACGCATAATTAAATTCTTCCAACGTCAGGTTTAAATTTGAGTGTATCAATTTTTTTCACGAGCGTCACACTGAATCGCAAATCATTTAGACATCAGATGAGGGCTGAACCCCACGCCAGCCTAATAAAATAAAAATTGTACATATTTGTCATCATCATAAAACCTATTTGAACATGATGTTATGACACCACCCTTGTTACTCAATTTCTGTTGTTATCTTAGTGTCTCTCTTAATCTGCTTTTGCAGGTTCTAACAAAAGAGTTTTACGGGCTACAGACAACATCAGAGAAACGCATCACAGAATTGCAAGCCCAGAATTCTGAACACCAAGCACGGCTGGAGACGTACGAGCATTTGGAAAAGGAGCTCGATGATGTTACAATGCAGGCTGCAGAGAGTAAGACCAGAGACTGATTCTGTCAGGGCTATTGAAGACCAAAGATAAGATAAGACCATTTGGGAGGCTGCACGCTGCAATTTAGGAGTCTGTTATGCTGTTTTTTTGACATTCCTACCCAAGGGTCTTATTTCTGCATCTGATTTAAGGATGTTAATGGATGTCAAAAAGCACATGTGAGCAGCGCAAAAATGGTTTACTCTTATCATAGGGATGGGCGATATATTATGCGCATCTCGTCAGTAAAGCCGATTCTTTGATTAGCGGTAAATCTCCATCAGCTGTTTTCAAAAGGAACGCCAGCTACATATATACACAGAGCCTTAGATCACTGAGAGGCTGCGCCATTGAATTACTGGCGAAACTCGACGCGTAGCTTGTCAGTGATCTAAGGCTCTGTGTATAAGCTAGGGGTGGCACGGTTCTCACAACCCACGGTTGAAAAACCAATTTTTTTTCTCATACTAATGACACATGCACTTTTTTGTGTGGAAAGGCAGCTTTTATTAAGGAACTGTAGGAAGGCGTTCGGAAATGTCAACAGATGAGAGCAGCAGTGCACACGGGGCAAAAAGCACCGTTATAACACAGACGCACATTCACGCTGATGTGACCGAGCCGACCAGAACCCAAGCATTCTTTCTAAATAAACCGCCGGGCTCGGGTCGGGTATCCATCCTCTAATAAGTAACATGAAATGCAAAATGTTCCCACAAACCAGATTAATACGACGCTGGCGCAGCCTTCCTTTTGTCTCCCACTTACCATTTCTACACGTGCAGTATTGTGACCTGCAGCACTCACTCCACACCGTAGACACCTCAGTTCTTTCACGAGAAAGGGAAACACACTGGCGTAACACACGGGGCACAAGGCTACATTGCGTATGGCATAAACCATCAAACCGTGCAACGCATGCATGCACCGAACCGAGACAAGCGTACCGAATGGTTCGTTTTTTTTTCATGAACCGTGCCACCCCGAGTATAAGCTGGCATTCCTTTTGAAAACAGCTGATGGAGATTTACCTCTAATCAAAGAACCGTCTTTACTGACGAGATGCGCATAATATATCGTTTATCAGGTCAAAATTTCAAGCATGTTAAACACACCACATGTCTGTTTTTCTACAGTTCTGCATGTTCAGAATGCCATACTCAATCAGACCTAACAAAACGGCCCCAGGGCTTGTCCTTAAACAACCTTCTTCTAAACGTCAGTGAATGTGCTGACACTGAGCTGAGGTGATGCAAAATGCTGGCCTAGCCAGGTTTTAAAATCCCTCAGGTTAACAACAGGTTTTTAACCTCATCAAGTTAATAACAGGTTTTTAACATCATCAAATCTCCATAGATCAAACATAAAAAAGAATGCCTAGTGCAAGGAATGCAGGTTGATACTAGATGCCATCCTTTGAAAAGTAAACTAAAATGCAGTTTGCACATTAAGTTTAGTTTTGATATTTAGACCATAAAGTAAGATGTATATTAGGGTCCAAAAATCATTAATTAAAAAAAAAAATCTAGATTAATCTAGATTAATTTTGAAAAACGCATTTTCGTTTCTGCACTCGGTTACATACATTTTAATTATAACAATTAAACGTGTTTAGTTCAACTGTTATGATTTTATTTTTAGTAAAGTAACCACACATGAACATGGTTTTGCTTTACTAGCTATTAAGCTTCATCATGGTATTTGTGATTATACGTTAATAATTGTAATCACTCTGAATGACTGTAGCAATGCACAAATACAGAGCACGTGATCTCTGTGACGCCCAGATATACAGAACAGATCCTCTCACCTCTGTAATAAACACAGAGGTGTTAGTCCCGTCCGAAATGGTACATTAAAATCACGGATGACAGGTGATAAGAATCGAAGCTCACACATACAGTAGTTTAGAAAACTAGTCCCGTCTGAATAGGACTACAGTGCAATTCAGCTAGGTATACATCCACGCTAAAATATCAAGGTGAAACTTTGTGAATAGAATAACAGCGATATTTTTTTATCACACGATAAGAGCTTGCGTTAACACAGCACGTTAACTGCCCACCAATAGTTATTATATAATAATAATAATTTATATTATGTATATATTTTAAAGTAATGAAGATATTTGTTAAAATTTCCATGACAACAAATATCAAAAATGTAACCAGCTTTTTATTTTGAGGAATATATATAGATATATATATAGATACAGTGGGTACGGAAAGTATTTAATATAATCAATTATATTAAATAATTTCAAATAATTTCAGTTATTTTTTTCCCTCATTGATGCACACACAGCACCTCATATTTATAGAAAAACATTTTCTTGGCATTTTTGCAAATTTATTTAAAAAGAATGAACTAAAATATCACATATCAAATATCTCATATCACACTTGCTGTCCATTTCTTCTGATCATCCTTGAGATGGTTCTATACCTTCATTTGAGACCAGCTGTGTTTGATTATATGATTGGACTTGATTAGGAAAGCCACACACCTGTCTATATAAGAACTTATAGCTCACAATGCATGTCAGAGCAAATGAGAATCATGAGGTCAAAGGAACTGCTTGAAGAACTGCCAGAGACAGAATGCTGGCTGTCCTGTCAAACTGACCTTATCGGGGGAGAAGAGCATTGGTGAGGTTATGAAGAATCCAAAGATCACTGTGGCTGAGCTCCAGAGATGCAGTCGGGAGATGGGAGAATGTTGTTGAAAGTCAACCATCACTGCAGCCCTCCACCAGTCGGGGCTTTATGGCAGAGTGGTCCAACGGAAGCCTCTCCTCAGTGCAAGACACATGAAAGCCTGCATGGAGTTTGCTAAAAAAAAAAACACCTGAAGGACTCCAAGACGGTGAGAAATAAGATTCTCTGGTCTGATGAGACCAAGGTAAAAGGTAAGGTTTGGCCTTAATTCTAAGCGGTATGTGTGGAGAAAACCAGGCACTGCTCATCACCTGTCCAATACAGTCCCAACAGTAAAGCATGGTGGCAGCATCATGCTGTGGGGGTGTTTTTCATCTGCAGGGACAGGATGACTGGTTGCAGGTGTGAAAAACTTGTTGAATCTTTCCCAAAAACTCATGGCTGTATTAGATCAAAAGTATGCTTCAACTAAATACTGAGCAAAGGGTCTGAATACTTAGAACCATGTGATATTTCAGTTTTTCTTTTTTAATAAATCTGAAAAAATGTAAACAATTCTATATTTTGCTATCAATATGGGGTGATGTGTGTAATTTAATGAGGGAAAATTACTTAAATAATTGTAGCAAATGGCTGTAATAAAACAAAGAGTGAAAAATTTAAGGGGGTCTGAATACTTTCCGTACCCACTGTTTTATATATATATATATATATATAATATGATTATTTATTTTTTAAGTGCAAGTATATTAAATATTTTGTAAATGTTATATGTATATAAATTATAAATGTTTATATATTTAATTAGAAAATACAGATTAAAACAAGTGTACTCAATTAAGTAAAATTGACTTTCAGACTTTCCAACATGATTTTTCTAGTAACATACACAAGTTGTCCTTTTCTTTATTTTGGATATTCTTATTTGTTGTTGACCCTTATGTTCTTCTCCAGTTGGTTGTAAAAAGTGCACCCAAGTCTCTAGGCCCTGTTCTCTTCTTCTTCTCTTAATCTGTTTAAACACCACTTCATCATTTTTCACTCATACATAAACTTTCCTACACAGTATGTATTGTAAGAAGATAGAAAACTGTTTATAGTCCTATTAGTGCTCTCCCTTCTGGTCAGGATACTAGCTGGGTGGTCTAGACATGCTTGCTCTTAAACATGCTTTTTCTCTTTTATTTGTAGTGGAAAATGAAGATGAGGCAGAGAGGGTGCTGTTTTCATATGGTTATGGTGCAAACATTCCAACAACTGCTAAGAGAAGACTGAAGCAAAGGTGAAGTCTGAGGAGGTCACTCGTCTTTGAAAACCAGAAGCTCATCTTTGTGTTTACTGACTGTTTTCATGTCTGCGTGACTCTAATCATAGGTTTCTGAATGTGTGTGTGTGTAGTGTTCACTTGGCACGCAGGGTTCTGCAGCTGGAGAAACAGAACACACTGCTTAGGAGAGACCTGGAAAGACAGACGGCACACAGCAGTCAGATCTCTGAAGAGGTGCTGAATTTCACTCTTTTGACAAGAATGTATCTGGGTGGGTGGGAGTAAAAATAATTGGCAGCAGAAATCTGCTTTCTTTCTTTCATTTGCACACCCTCTAAAAGCAAGTGTCGCAAAAGCAAGGACAAATGTAATCTGGAAGCAGCAGTCAGTCGCATATATTTTGAATTTCATCTATCTGCACATGCATTCTCCATGCTCATGTTGTTCCAAAACCATAAGCTTTAAACATGGCCAAAAAAAACAAGCAAAACTATTAGAAATATTGAACATGTACTCGGTTTTCATAAGAGAAGCAGTCTGTAGAAGAAGAGATGTAGTGATTTATTAATGAATCAGGTTTATTTAAGTCATTTAGTTCATTTAGTTCATTTAGTTCTCAAAACTGATTTGTTCTTGAATGATTTGTTCATGAGAATGAGTAACCTGGTAGTTTAGTGAGGCATTCATGACAGTTAATAGCTCACTGGATGGGGAAATTATCAGTGAACGGCATGGTCTTGAATTTCTATTTCCCACACACACACAAAATATTTTTCCATTCCATGGAAGAAAAAAAAAAACTTTTGGAACAACATGGGAGTAAATGATAACAGAATTTATTTAATTTTTAGTAAATTCTGAAACTTTTCCCGGCTGAAAAGTTATTTATATACAATAAAAAAACTGCACGAAAATACACTGTTAATAATAAAGGTCCTTCTGGGAGGCGGGCTTAACCTGCGTCCATCAGATGCCTCTGTATACTACTGGACGAATCTACAACCAATCAGGCCACTCATTCTGATGACGTATGCGTAGCCTGAAGACACCGCAACCCTCATTAAAGCAGTAGGAAAATGTCTGCACTTTCTTTGGGGTGCTCGTTTCTCATTGGTTCCCACTTTTTTTGGGAACAGAAATGCTCTAAAACTTTGTTCGCGAAAGTGAATGTAGTGTCACAGGAAGTATGGCCGGGCCCAGGATAGTAGAAGAACCTTTTTGTCTAAATGGTTCTACAAAGAACATCTCAAAAAACTTTGTTTTACAAAAGGTCCTTTGTGGTGAAAGAAGGTTCTTCAGATTATAAAAAGGTTAGAAAGAGTTCTTTACAGACTGAATGGTTCTTTGTGGAACCAAAAATGGTTCTTCTATGGCATCGCTGTAAAGAGCTTTTTAAAAACATTTTTAGAGTGCAGTTCCAATGTATGAAAAATAATTTTCCTACAATTTTCTAACCAATGGGACCAGATTGTTTATTAGTTTTTGATAACACTTTATTTTGATAGATATTCTACTAACTATAACTCTCAGAGTAGACTGTTAGGGTAGGTTTACAGTTAGAACAATAAGTAACTGCAAAGTTTCTTATAGTCAGCAAGTATTATGGTGTGAATTCATCAAAATAGATTGTTAGAATAGAAATAAATAGACTATTGAAATAAATGTTACTGAATGTTAATACATTTTAATAAATGTTACATTTTTAAACTGGCTATAGCATTGCAAACTGCAAAGTGTGGTACACAAAGTGTCTTCTAGTCCTAACTGCCTTTCAGTTTTCTATTTCATTGGAAATCCGTTCTATTTGCATATGTCATTATGGTGAACTCCGGGTCAGAGCTCAAACAAAACCACAATCAACTGTCTTAAAATGGCGAGTGAAAAATCTCCCTATAGTTTGGAATGCATTTTGAAATATTATAACAGAAGACCGAGAACCACATTTACATTTAACTTGGCACAATATCTGTTTTCTGTTTTTGAGTCCCCTCTTTAAATCATCATTGTATTATGTTTGCTTTTAGAGATATTCAGAAACTTCAACAGCATTTTTGTTAGTTCAGAATGTCAGTTGTGTGGTTTCAAAAATAGCAGAAAGTACTACAGACTGTAACAGAAACATTCAAGGATCAGCTTTCATTTAAAATAGTGCTTTGGAAAGTCCAACTTCATGCTTTACATGCATTTATTCTCTTCTCAACTGTGATAAACAGCTGTAGGCTGTTTGTACGAAAAAAAGAGAAAAAATGCTTTTAACGGTACATTTTAGATTTTGTCACCTATTTGTCCCCTCTTGAATATTCCTTAAATGTGCAATCATATCTTTATAAAGTGATAATAAATTGAACTGTGAATATAAAGAATAATATACAGAGATTTTATATTTCCTCATTTCCTTTAAAGTGACATGCAAATCGTCACTAGTGAGTCATTATTTTGTCAAAACATGGGGAAAAATACTCTGAGGAACTAAAGGTAGCCTAATTTAAAAACACAGCCAGAAATAGATGAAAGAATATTTAATTGGCTGTCTATTGGAGAAGAGTGAACTCAATCTCTTAGCTAATTAATACACATTTTGATATGAAAGACTCATATCAAAATAAAACAAAAATGTAATCTTTTGTGTCTTTTAATGTTGCATAAAAACATTGAAACCTCAAAATCACAAAATGTATTCATTTTTAACTGAAAATGTTAAAGTAATGCATATAATATGCTAAAAAATACTCTATGAATGTTTTTTTAAATGTACTGAACCTGCTAAAAAAAAGTCCAATCTTTGCACTTTTGAGCTGTTAGTTGTCATTTAGAACACATAATTGGTTTCAGCAGATGATTTAAAGCACATCAGCTGCTTATTATTTAGAATATTCCCTGTGATAAAAGAAGTGCTTGCTTAGTGAGTAGTCATTAATGTATAGTGCTTGTGATAACATGCATAGTATTCACTGGAACATAAGTTAACAACAGCCTCACTGTGATAGCAGAATCATTTGTCTTATCTCGTGTTCAGACTTACTCATGCCCACAGATTAGATTGTATTGTCAACAGTGATTCTCTGTCTTAATTCTTCTTCAGTCCATGTCTACAAACAAAACATAGCAGCATGCTTTTTAAATATGCAACTAAGATGTCCCATGTTTTTATCAGAAGTAGGGCTGGTATCATTTTAAAAATTTCGATACCGATACCTTGAGGTCAATACCCGTTCCAGAACGATACCTTTTTCGATACCAATTTTAAGAAATCAGTTTTAATAAAATTACATTATATCATTAACTACATTTTTTTCAGCTCGTTGACATTTATATAGACTCCAAACCTCATCTCCTGAGCCACTGCACGGAAAAAAATATATCCAACACCATGAATCAGTGCTAATTAGTTTTAATAAAGTTAATAAAGTTTTTATTGCTGCAGTCTCATTGGCTCACTGACGTTGATGAGATTTCCGTTTAAATTGCAATACATTTTTTGGCAACATAGTAATAAAATTGCTGACATCACACTGCCTTTGGTTAAAGTAACCCAGAAGACAGGTCTCTAGTTTTTGGAAATACCACAAATCTTTTGAATGTTGCATATGTTTTGCCAAAATATATCCACCTGAAGGTAGAGCTAGGTAAAATGTAAAGATTTTTCCAGCTTGCCCTTTTTAGGTCCCACTTTTAAGTGTCCCTAATACCCGTGTTCTTACATAATAACTAGATGTGTATCTAGTATGTAACAACAGTGTAAGTACACATTACTACAGCTGTAATATTTCTGCAACTACACACATGTAGGTACACATGTGTAACAGGACACTGGTAACAAGACTTTTTTTTCAGCTACATTTTGTAACAGCAGTATGTATAAGAGTAACCGGAACAGGGGGTGATCAGGGGGTGTAGTTGGGTAAGTTCAGGGATATGTAAAGTGGGTGGAGTTGGTGCACCTCTGTAATACCAGTGTATATACATGGTAACTCCTGAGGAACTGCCCACTTAATATAAAGTGTAACATTCTGGACACCAAACACAATTTATATGTGAAGCCTAATTTACTGCCCGCTGCTGTGTGACATCAGAGTAATTACATGCTTAACCCATAGCAATTGTCTATTTAACATAAAGTGTAACACTTCATTTACCAAAAAGTACCGTTAGTTCTGTTACACATTTGTACTTACACACACCATTCTGAGGGTTGTTACATGTATGCAGTTACAGAAATATTACAGCTGTAGATACTATGTAGCAATGTGTACACTGTGGTTACATTCTACATACACATCTAGTTACTATGGAAGTACACAGGAATTAGGGACACTTAATATAAAGTGGAACCTTGAATGGAATGTGGAAGTCTTACTTTACTGCAAAATAACGGTAAGAAAACATGCCTTTTGAGTTTTGCGAAAGCATACAGTGTAGTCTGATACACGATCAAACAACTCTTTTAGTGAATCATGAAATAAAAAAAAACAAATTTTTGAGTCAGTCTCATGACCAAACCAACTGAATCATTTGGAGCAGTTACTGAATCCACATCTGACTCAATCTCTGACCTGTGAGTCATTATTTTTAGGTTAATGTTAAAGTATGTTTGTGATCAATCGGGGGTGGGGGGTGTTCATGTAGAAATACATTGAGAGCCTTTGAATGACAAAACGGTAATATAAACTAGGTTTTTGTTTTTGACCTTCATTATGGTCTTGTTAGATGCATTTGAAAACAAAAAAATGCGTTCCTTTCACTTTTTGCATTCATTCTAACTTTGTTTAGTCAGCCCCAATGACATCAAACCCCCATCCTTAATGCAATGTTCAAAACAACTAATTCTTTGATCAACCCATATTTAAAAGTTCCTATTCTGAAAGAAGAAAAGCATCATAGCAGTGTGGATCAAAGAACAAACTGAACAAAACGTCAACTGTAGTCTGCTCTACATCTGAATAATCAATGGGTTATTAGTTATCATTAATTTTCACCCCTTTTACAAAATGTTTTTTCTTAGTTTTTTTTTTTTTTTATAGTCACCAGAAGTGACTGTGAAATGTTTATAAGGTTAAAAAAAGATTTCTGTTTCAAGTTAATAATATTATTTTTATTTATAAACTTTATATTCATCAGAGAATTAAAAAAAAAACTTGAATATAGCGGTTTCCACAGAAATAGTAATCAGCGGTATTTTCACTGCTTATAATAATAAGAAATATTTCTTGAGCACCAAATCAGCATATTGAAATGGTTTCAGAGGAAACAAATGTTTTGTTGTTGTTTTAAAGCTGTATTAATAGTTCACAATATTACTGTTTTTCTGTATTGTATATCAAAGAAATTTGATAAACATAAAATGTTATATAAAACATTACCAACCTTTGAAAAGCGGTGTATATATGGGCCATTAGTCTAGATTAGGCTTTCCAATATGCATATAAATAGACTATTGAATATTTAGACTATTAAATATGCATATCCAGTGCATATTTAAATTGGGAAGTCTTAGTCCTTTTGATCAGTCCAAAGCACAATGGTCAAGCCTAATTGTAGTTTGAGATTGTACAATGGTAAAAAAAACATACAGGAAAAAAAATTTATATTATTGCAGTGTAAAATAAAAAATTTCTATTTTAATATACTTCGAATATCGAATTTATTCCTATGATTAAAGCTGAATTTTCTGCATCATTACTTTGTTCTTCAGTGTCACGTGATCCTTCGAAATTATTCTAAAATGCAGTGCTGAAAACTGTTGTGCTGCTTAATATTTTTTTGGAACCTTCGTTATTTTTTTTTTAGGATTCTTGAATGAATAAAACGTTAAACAAAAAGAGTATTTATTGTAAATGGAAATAATTTCTAACAATGCACCCAAGTTTGGAGTCAGTAAAAAAAAAGTTTTTTTCATTTGAAAGGAATGAAAACGTTTATTCAGCTAGAATGTGTTAAATTAATAGGAAATGATGGCAAAGATTTATATTATTAGAAAATGTTTATATTTTAATACATGCTGTTCTTTATAACTTTTCATTCATAAAAGAATCCTGAAGAAAAAGTATTTAAAAAAAAAAGTATTATACAATATTTATTAATTCTAAATAATAAATCAGCATATTAGAATGATTTCTGAAGGATCATGTGACAGTTTGAACTGGAGTAATGACTGAAATTCAGCTTTAAAAGTATATCAAAATAGAAACCTATTTTTTTACTATTTTAAATTGTAAAAAAAAATTCAAAATATTACTTTTTTTCTGTATTTTAATCAAATCAATGCAGCTTTAATGAAAATAAGACTTTATATATAAGTCTTACTGTTTCCAAACGTTTGACTAGTAGTGTAAATATATATATGTAATTCATATAATAAATTTACAGTAAATCTCATTTACAGTAAATCCTGTAAATGAGAAAGACAGCTGGCCAAAATAATTAGAATCAGCTTTTAATAAAGAGACATCACAAGCCTATGCTTGTTCCTCTTTGTCCTCCTACACCACAGTTTAACCCTGGTACACTCTGTTCTCGACCTAAAGTACTATGATTCATGAATGAATTAACACATCCAATCTTTTAAAAAGCGGTAATAATAGATAATAATAGCGGTAATAATAGATGTCACCAAGGTACTTATCATTGTCCTATTAGGAAGGTGCTGAGACAAAAAGTGCTGAGCATTTTCTTTTCTTTCTTTTTTTTTGCATGATCATATTTTCTAAAACACTAAGCTATTAGAAAAATGGCCAGAGGGAGGAAAACGTAATTGCATCGTTTAAAACAACCCAGAAAAATCACTTGATATATATGACTTAATTCGCAGACATAACACTGGAACTTTTCCTTTCATTGGCATTTAAAGCTGCCATAACAAGATCATAGCAGACCGTAACTGTCATGCTTGATGTTCTCACAAAGCACCTGAAACAACTATGTGTTGATATACTGTATTTGGGTCTTGCATTTGTGTTGTGTTTACATATATCACGTTTCTCGGTCACGTGTTTCATCCCTTTTCGGAATGAAGTGTTTGCCCTTTTCTTTTGCCCTATCAGATGCATACTTGTTAATGAGGTTACCGTGAACCTGGCCTCCGCTGTTAGCAAACATACTTTTACAGTGTCAGACATGACTGATTGGCACTTTGTATGTCTTTGTAATTCACTGAGGATGAAGACCAAGTTTTCTTTGCAGAATTCCTTTAGATTGCTCATTTAGCCACCCACACAGTGGAAGCCTCTGGTTGCCTGCAGACTTTAAGAGCCCCACCCTACCACCGCAACCCAAAGATAGCAAGAGCTTACCTGTGAACTGGACCACAAGTCATATTCTGTGTCATCCTCTATATCTTATCACCATTGACTGTCGCTGACTGATGGCTTGACATAATAACAATGAAAGAGGGGATTATAATTGATCAGTTAAAGGATTGTACTTTTAAGATGTATGCTTTTGATGAGTATAACCAGTTCTTGTATGTCTTGAGTGTCAAATGATCCCCCATAAATCATTCTAATATGCTGATTTGCTGCTGAAGAAGAAACATTTCTGCTGAACGAACTTGAAAGTTTGTGCTGATTATTTATTTATTGTAGTTTTATATTAAAAAAAACAAAGTTCAATAGAACATTTATTTGAAATAGACATTTCTGTATTTATTTAATAAGAATTTCTTTAATAAAAGAATAACATGTCTTTACGTTTTTGAGCAGATTAGCGTATCCAATCTGAATTAAAGAATTTTTATTTATTTATGTATTTATTTTATTTTAAACGATATGTGTGCATGTTTGTGTGTGTGTGTGTGTGTGTGTGTGTGTGTGTTTGTACATATTACATGTGACCCTAAACCACAAAAGCAGAAATTGATATACAACCATTTGAAAATCTGAGGTTGAAAGTTCTTCTTATTATTATTATTAATCAAAAACTGGATTAGAAACAATTTCCTATTGTAAAAAAGTTTTACATATATTTACAGTACAATATTTACAAATATATCCATAGAACATGATCTTTACTTAATATTCAAAAAGGTTTTGTGGCATAATAGAAAAATCTGTAATGTTAATACCATTGCTACAAATATAGCCATGCTACTTATGACTTGTTTTGTGGTCCAGGGACACATATATTACTCTTCAAATTGCACTTAAAACTGAAACTGTATAACAATATTACAAACAATGCTGTTTTTTTAAATATAAGCTTATTATTTTTAGTTATTTATATAAAAAAAATTAGAATTAGTGAACTATGAAGCAAATGTTTTCAGTTTGCAAAAAAGAGAAACTTTTTTTTATCTAGTAACTAACAGTAAATAGAAGACCATCAGCAGAAAAAGTCGAATAGTGACATGGGTTTAATGTTAGAATTTTAGTAAATCTCCTAAAGTTCACATTATTCTTTTATGCACAAGTTAAAAACCACCTCAAGTGAGTGTAAAACTTTTTTTTTTTGTCATCTCCATCACCCGTTTTTTAAGCAATGCTTCAAAATGCTCATAAAAACGTAACAGCTGTTAAGATGCTGTTGCATCATCCATCATTATAAAATAATACTGGAATTATGGTCACACTTAATCTTAAGAATAATATTAACAAACCATTAACTAGGACCTTTACCTCAAACTACTAAAAGTATTATTATTTTACTTTCTTTCAGTTGGAGGCAGCAAACCAGCTTCTTCAACAGGCCCAGCAGCCACACAGCTACCTGATTGAGACCGTGCGACAGAGAGACGCTCAGATCCAAACGCTGAAAGAACGTCTCACGCGATTAGAAGAGGAAGTAAGGTAAAAGGGAAGTAAATGATTATCACAGATTTATAGATACATCCTGTTTTCAATACAACAGTACCATTTAAAATCTTTAAAAAGCTTTTATTTTGAAACGATATAGGTGGAGTCGCCATAGAATCATTGCCATTGTTTTGTAACAATAGTCGCAACGGTTTCTGACTACTACTGTAATATGCGCGTTCCAAGATATGCATTTGTATTGGCCGAGGAAAGGTAGTAGGCAATATCTTAAATCACTTAAATACCTTCCAACTCAAAGGTAATGCACCTGCCAATAAAGGTCAGGCTGACAGGACTGCATGTGCGTGCATGCATTGCTGTTTTTTTCTTGGCTCTTTCACACATGTCAGTGACTGCTGTAATCCCGTACCTGTATATGCAAACTGTACAAGCAGGTTTTCTCCTGTAATAGTGTCTTTAGAGGTCCTCCTGGGGCTAATGTGAAAAACATGCAGACAGATTTCAGCATCCAGCAGCTTTTATTAAAAGGCTACTTGTGGCTGGGGGGTTGTTCTTGAATAAGGATAGTTTAGGAAAACTTTCGAGCTGATGGAGAGGTTAGTCTCGGTGATAGTTCCCTGTTCATTGCGAACAGGTGCTGTGCAGTCAGTGAGGTGTATGCAATTCATTTATCGCTCGTTGATTTCACTTTAGTTAAATTTTGTTCTTAACTAGTTCTGTCAAGCCCTCCAGGTTGTGAGATTGTTCACAGCTCAGTGTCAATTCTGTAGAAACGGTAGTGCAGATAAATAAGAGATAAATACCTTCAAGCTGTGTTTGTCAACACTCATTACTCATGCCGTGTGTTTGACAAAGATGTGCTTCGCTGAAATGCAGTTTTTGTCATGTTTGACCCTCACTGCTGTATTTTCACATGAACAGCAGGTGACCTTTCGACTCGGGGGGGATTTGATATACAAACAAGTCTCATTTAGAAGTGGCTGCTATTTTTTTACAATTAATTACAAAGAAATGGCAAGGAACACATGGAATTTAAATCTGAAATTTGAAAGTGTAAAGATGGTATTTTGTAAATCTAGAAATCAGTTTTTGTAATGTGGACACGTTATCCTAAATGTATTCTGCTGGTTTTAACGCATGCATAAAGTGACAAATAAATGGTTGGTAAAATGTAATGAATTTTGTAAATGTGTGTTACAAGGCTTGTCAGGACATCTTCTAAACACTTTTGTGTGAATTTTTGCAGTGCACTAAGGAAAGAGAAGATTACCCTGCTGCAGGTGAAAAACAACATGGCAGCTGATTTGGAGAGACTCCTGAACCACAGAGAGGTAACTGTTGTGCCAGCTGATTAAAAGGAATAGCACAATCCTTAAGTTCCTTCTCTCTTGAATAAGAACTTATTTAGCCCGACGTTTCAAAATGGAATTTTGTTGTTTTATTCATACTTCTTCATAGAGAAAATAATCTAGAAGAATCTTAATATTGTTTATTTTATTATTCCTTTTCTAAATGTTGTAAAACATACTGAACACAAAATTTAGGTATGGATGTGTGCTGTGGTAGTTTGGCAGGAACGGTCTGTCAAAAACACACACACACACACACACACACACAATCGCCTTGGGTGGACAGAGACATACACATGATTAAGCTGCAAAATTGTGATTCATTCATGAAGCACTGTGCATTAATCATTTTACAATTGCAGTGGCGTTTCCATTCAGTAAAAAAAAGACAAAATAAATTTATCAGTAATATGTTTATCTTGCCGTACCATATTAAAGTGCTTTCATATTTCCGCAAGGTGTAAATAACAGGAGGATTTTTATTTTAGTTGACATGACCGGCTCTTATGTAAGTGTTGTTACAGCAAAATAAAGAACATAGAAATCACTAATCAATCACTGACTAACTTCTCAATAAATCTGAAGAAAAAAAGAACAGTTATTGTTTTTAGTGTTACAAGTCTCCATATAAGATACTAGGATTGTTTTTCGATGTACAACCTATTGTAACTGGCATACTGGGGTAACACATAATTAACTTTAAAACCCCCTGATATTTATCATGTTGGAAACACAGAAGAACATGTTTCTGAATGTTCAGTCAAAGTCTATCCCCCACATGAGCTTCAGTCTGAGGAATTTTCAAGTCATTTTGTACTGTTGACTTTGTGATGTCTGCCGTAGATCTTTCGATTTAATTCTACATTTCATTATTGCACTTTTTCAAATGTATAGCATTTTACAATTATTCTTTTAAAGTGGTAGTGAAAGCACTTGGGTGCGTTTTATAGCAATTTAATGCATATTTTTAGCAAACTGAAAATGAATAATTATTCAAATAAGTACCACTTCAAGTTTTCACTTAAAAACTGCTTTTTGAGGCATGTTGTCATACATTGTCCATTTAATATTTGACTACAAGAGAGTATTTCCCACATACACAAACACAGAGTCTAGTTTGGGTGTGTCCTCTTTCATCATTACTCAGTCACCCGGCCTGCCTGTCCAATTAGTAGTTATACTGCGTACCTTCAGTTTACTCTCTAAACAAGACATACCTCCACCATAAAACCTATCATGCAAATTAGGAATCTTCAGCTCTAGTAACTGACAGATGTCTCGGCCTTGCATGTTTCGAAAGATTTTAGTACAGCTCAATTGCAACAACAGCTTTCCTAGAAGTTTCTGAGATGCAGCGAATAACTAGAAAATCCAGTCTTTCAGGTCAACTGTTTCCCATGCTCAAGTCACCAGATTAGTAATAACCTTGCTGCTTGGGGTACTTTTTGAAGACAGACAGCTAATACATTACCTGACTGAGCGGAACGCACATGCAATGCCAAAATCCACTTGACCCATAGATTAAGAATGTAGTGTTTTGAATGACAAGGGGTAAAAGTCAGCACACCGTATGGATTTTTGTGGAATTTTGATTGTTGAGTTATCTTTCTATTAAATGAATGGACTTGTCCTGTATCTTAAAGGCATATGAAGGTACACTACGCCACCTCTGACATTCTGAACTCTTGGGATATTAAGGACAGGGCGTAACTTATTAAGCGCCGGTGCAATCTGGAGCTATTTTCAACCAAATACTGCTGGCACACAGTGTGCCGACTTCACAACTTCCAGTGGCATGTTGGCAGAAAGCATGCAATCCTCACAGACAGCTGCTCCTCACTGGCGCTTTTTGGCATGCCAGCGCATATGGTCGTGCAGTGATAAATAGAAATATTGAATGACTCTTACGCATCGGGCTGATCTACATTCGCATGAACCCAGCGGTCATGTGCTAGCAGGGGATATTTAACATTGCCGTCGTACGCTTGAATAGTAACCGAACTTTTTAGGCTTTTTGTTTTGACACTAGACGTACGTTTCTTTAAACAAGCTTTTTTCTGTACATTTTTGTAGCTGTATTCCTGTTGCATAAGATGGAATGTCTGCCCCTTTTATTTTAAGACTTAAAGGGTTTTACTCGGGGCAAGTATGTAAAGGTTTTTGTGCAGTACTGTGTAGCTTTAAAAATATCTTCTATGTCTGTCACCAATGCTTTTCTGTTTAAAAAGCTTCTTGGTATCTGGGATTTTTATCCGCATGCTGGAACACGAGAATGAGCAGCAACTCACATCACACGTGTCTTTTTCTATAAACATTTTTAATTTATGCACACAAGTCAAGTAAAAACCTGAAGCATTTGTTTTCCAATCTAGCCACAAATTGCTGGGAAGTTGTAGCTGAGACAAGACTGCGGTTGAAAAACAGGAATCATAAACGTAGATTAACTTGCTTATTAATATGCATTTGTACACAACTGTTTGTTTTTATCAAAACCTTGTAGTAAAACACCAGATAGACAGTATTTTTTGCATCTCTACATTTGTTTTTAATAAGAAAAGCATTAGAAATATTGCCATTTCACTGTTTTCAAGCAACCTTGTTTAAAATGAGGTGCTGGGTAATTATTTTCTTTTGTGAGATGTACGTAGTAAAATTTTTCATCCAACCTGTATCCGTTCACAGTACACTGATGACTTTGATGAAAGAACACTGTTGTGTTTGAGGGCGTTTACTTCAATTGATTCAGAAGTATTTACACTAAAGCAGGGCTGTGTGCTTTGTAGAGGTACTCTCAGGGCACCCCTTGTACTGGAGAGGTTATGAAGATACGCCTTTAATTACCATTGAAGCTTTGAATGAAGTGTTTACATGAACCCCCAGCCTGCACCTGTAATGTTTTTTTGTGGTGTATTGTGAGCCACTTCCATCAGAATTCGAACATTAGAAAGAGGACAAGAAAGAAATATATCTGAGGGGGGGGGGGACTATTACACATAAAGGAATCGTTTATTCAAAAATTATGTTGGAAGTGCATTTCAGTAACACTGACCATGTCAAAATCCATAAGGATAACTAATAAATATTCCATACTACTTTTAATATCTGTCTAGCTCCAATAAGAATAGAATAGAATCAAATAAAAAGCTACTATATGTAGTATTTATATTTAAGTCTTCTTAAGTACTAAAATATACTTCCTGCAAATGTTTGATTACAAGGCATGCAAAAGCAAATGGCATTTGGTGCCTGTAATTAGCTTTTTTTAATTATTATTATCTGAAAACAGTTGTTAGTAGGATTTCAGAACTTCATTGAGGGGAAAGATTTTGAGTCAATGGCACCAGAAATTTACATTTAGTTATAATACATTTTGGGTTTTTTTATTGCTGTAGACTTTATTTTATATGGTTTTGGAATATAGTGCGCAAGTTTTTTTTTTTTTTTTTTTTTACAACTTTTTTTAATTACAATTTTTTATTATTTGTCCTTTTTCTGAACTTGACGGATATCATTAATACAAGCTGTTGCATGATTTAAAGCTGTGCGGAAATGCCAAATTTTCCTTTTGTGTTTCATGGCAGAAAAATGTACATGCAAATATAAATAGCGTTTTCAATGATATGCGGTTTGCGTGGATTCTATGGAATGTTGACATCTTACATCAGGACACATGGATGTTTGTGTATGCAGTTTCAGTCTTAATTGCCCTACCTAAGGGGATAGCACTGCTGGCAAAACAAGACTGCAATCAAAGCACCACAGAAGCTGCAGGCTCTTTCTTACCTGTTTTGAAGGGGAGACAAACAGACAATAGGATGAAGCTCTTTGACCTTCAGGCGATCACTGATTTGTTCTTACTCTGTTGCAGGAACTTACTGTGATGAAGCAGGTCCTGATTAGCATGCGCTCACAGCAGCGCAGTGGGCCTCTGTCCGAACCTGAGCTTGAGCCCGATGGCATCGGTACAGCAGTTCACAGACCCAAAGCTTTAAAAAGCACAGACGAGAAGCAATACAACTATGGTCCCAAACCCACAGTGTTTGTGAGTTTTACTTACCTACAGAGCCTTTTAAACTGTATTTTGTCTTCTCTATAAACAAAAAAGGGCCATTTTTGGAACTGGTGATATGTTTCATATTCTTTTTTTATTTAGCTTTCTATTTGTGCTGATGTGTACTTGCTGCTAGACTCACATGAACTTTTACTGAATGTTTTTACAAAGAGCAAGGTCAAAGATTTAACAATGATGTTTTTTCTTCTTTCAACAGACCAATAAAGAAGTTCCAGAATGGTACAGAAAAGTCAAACGGAAAACTAAATAGAGACTTGTTCAACTTGTTTAAGACTTCTAGGATGCTCCATGGCATGCAATCATAGATGAAAGTCTGTTTTAAAAGACCTATTACATAACTAGTTACACAGGTTTGATGTGTACCCACAAAGAATGTGAACCTCAAACTATGAATTTTGTTTTTATGATAATAAATCATTCATAAAGGCATGTGAAATTGTTTTTAAAGTAGGCCAGTTTCAAATTGTATTTTAAGCGAGTATTTTAATACAGGGCTGCCCAAACTCGGTCCTGGAGGGCCGGTGTCCTGCAGAGTTTAGCTCCAACCCTAATCAAACACACCTGAAGCAGCTAATCAAGCTCTTACTAAGCATGTTAGAAACTTCCATGCAGGTGTGTTGAGGCAAGATGGAGCTAAACTCTGCCGGAGTTTGGGCGGCGATGCTTTACAGTGTCGGAATAAGCATTTTTACCTTCACTCTATCTGAATGTATCATTTGATGGATCCTTCCGTTTTGATTCGTAAGACGGGAGACACGCTGCTGATAAAAATAGAGGCTTATTTGTGTAGTCTTAATGTTACGCGCCCCAGGCTCCAATGTCAACAACAGCGATAGCTCCGAGCCGCATTATATTGATTCATTCCATTGATTCAGTCTGCTTGGGGTGGATATTTTTATTTGCTGTGTTGTTACTTTTAAATGGGACATTTTGCCAAATATTTATTCTCTATTTGGAGCGTTTATCGTTTGTAAACAATCCTTATTTTGCAGCTAGACAGTAAAAGCAGACGTGTTGACAGACACGTATTTAAAACCTGATAGCAGCTGTTGCTAGTTTTTAGGGAAGAGAATTTTAAGAATTTCGTTCCTTAACGGTTCCATGAACGATTTGGCTGTTTTATTGTTTTATGAGTAGGCTAACAAGTCAGATATAGCCTAATAGCAATAGATAGATAGATAGATAGAACTTTATTAATCCCTCGGGAAGGATCCTCTGGGAAATTTTTGTTTCCAGCAGCAATAATGATAGTATGTAGAATTAATAGAGTACTGTAAAACATGTAGCCTAATATGTTTTAGAGACGACAGAAAATGGTCATATAAATGCCTATTTATAAAAAATAGCCTACTAAACAAGTGCCCTAAATGTGAAACGTGCATTAATAAAAAAATGCACTAATTACATAACTATCATAATGTGTAGCTTATCACGTTAAGTACTACATAACACAATATTTGCGTTCTGTGAGTGATTAACGGATACATGAATCCAGAAAGAGATTCATAAGTGTTCATTGATTCATTAAAATAGTCGCGAATCGGTTGGTTCATTTAAAAGAACCGACTCACAAGAGTCATTCGTTCGTTTATCCGAAAAAGATCTGTTTTAACGACTAGTTTTTGGCTTCTCTGCTGTAGCTAGTAATTTTGGCAAACACTTTGTGTATTGTATAAAATACACTTATAATTAACGTATAAAAATAATGAATACAATTAGAACACACTAGGCTACTTCTGTGTAGTCAGTTGGGGTTTTATTAAGTAGCCTATGTTGCACTGCTGTCAATATTTCAATGCTAAAGGAAACGCGTAAAGGGGTGGACAGATTGAAGTGAGTGTTTTGACGGGTTTGTTGCGCTGTTACAGTAACAGCAGTAGTAAAGGTGTAGCCGTCTCACTTTCTCTGTGCCTGTCAGAGTGAGGCCCCGCCCTTCGGCTACACATATATCCCGGAGCTCCGGGGACGGGGCGAAGCGAAACGGGACATTACTACCGAAAGCGCACGGGTGTCGTTCCATGCACCAAACACTCAGCTCCCCTTCCTCAACGTCTATCAAAACACATCTTGCGGACCCTTTCTCCGTCACATCCACGGCTTTATGGCCGCCACGCTTCTTACGATGAGCGCTGCGCTCGCACCGGGACAAGATGACTTTCTCTCGCTTCTCAAACCCTCACTAACCGACGGCTTTCAGGAAGACTCCTCTCTGTTTTCCTTTGAAACCAAGAATCCCGATCCGGAAAGGAGCTTACCAAACGACTATTCTCAGGTAATTGTTCTCATCGGTTCTTTGAATGAAGCTTCGCCTTGTCGTTTCGCTTGAAATGTGACTGGATGCGTCCCGAATCAAATGCACGCATGCAGTGGTGTTGAAGGTGGGCCGCTGGAGATGATGCGGCAGTCCCATCAGCATCATGACCCATGCATCAAGCCATTCTTTCATTTGAGGGCTTTTTTCTTTAATATTCCAGACAGAGATTGAATCTAGTTTAAAGAGTAGTTTAAAATAAATGTAACTTTGAAGCGTGTTTCCTTAGCCTAATACTGTTCGTCGTTTTAATTGCAAAAAAGAAAAGAAACTTACATTAGTTATCAGATTCTTGCAAATTAGCAATTTTGTCCACGTTCTAGATTTTTACTTTATTGTTTTCTATAAACGTCAAATTGAATAGCCTACGCTACAAATCCACTTTGTATTTCAGTGTGTTGGTTAGGCTATATGGCAATTTTAATAAATAACCTCTGCTTGTTTTTTATAACAACGCATCGCTCATTTCCATTAAAAATTGATAGATTTTTTTATTTAGGCCAGTAAACATTTACACCAGGTCAGTTAAAAAAAATAAAGAAATGAAACATGATCAGTTAATTTGATAACATGGGTTTTTCTAGGTGTTATTACCAAAAAAAAATAGGTTTAGTTTTATTATAATTTCAAAGTGAACCTTCTGCGCAGTTTGTGTTCGCTACTTCAGTGCTTATGCAAATCTCAAAATGCAAACAAGCAATAGCCTGGGTGAGTGAGTAAATAAATAAATAAATAGCCTACATACACAAACATGGACTATAAATGTCATAATAGCCTGGTCAGTAACGCCAGACATAGGCCAGGCCTACCATAATATGAAGAATCACCGCGGCTCGAAATCTGAAGCGCTCCATAGCATTCTCCACTGATCAAACGCGCGCATGTTTCAGGAGGATTTGGTGATGTTGTGGGGATTTCCCCGTGGCTGTAAAGCAGGGCAGAGTCTGGGCTGGGTCGGGGAGCGCTCAGACTCCTGTCAGTTGCTTGCAGTTGGTTTCTTGGCTACCCAACCATCAACAACTGACTCCTTCTCCTCACCCACTCGCGCCGCTCTCGCGCTCCTGAAACTTCCCAGCAACGCCGAGCCTCAATCTGAAAACTTGTGAAAGAGATACATGTCCGGCGAACAGCTGGAAGATCTAAATCCAGAAATAGCTATGTGTAGCAGCCGCGTAAAGAGCACTTAAAGAGCTCTGGCATTCCGAGTGTCTGTATGCATGTGTGTGTGTGTTTTTATTTTCCCTCGTGTTTATTCATCTTTTGACTCGATAGACGTTACTCTCGGGAAGCAATGAATGAGTCTTGATTTATTATTTTCTGCTGATTACGGATTTGTGATAATTGGGAGGCATTTCTTCGGAAAGGCTGAGCAATCTCTCCAGCATGCTTTCCACCTGTCAGCAAGTCTGTTTTGAGCTTGTGGTATGAGCGCTGTTTTACAGTCTAAGGCGGAATGTAGCAGAGACGTATCGAAGAAGACTAAATGCTTTGCCTCTGACTGCTCCACACAGCAACACAAACGATTCGGGAGCTTGTATTGCTAAACACAAAAGCAGATCAGCTGTTAAGCCTCAAGTTCTGATTTTTAGGGTTTATCTTGACTTTGCAGGTGAAGAATCTACTTGTAAATTTCAGTTAGTGCAGAAGTTCAATGACAACTGAAATATATCAGTTTTACAAACAAACAAAAAATCACAGGGAAAAAAAGATATGGAAACGATTGATTATTAGTTAATAGGATATAAAGACCTGTCTGTTAATCATTTAGCAGAAATGATTATCGGTTACTTAAAAAGAGGCCAAATATCGGTCACACTTAGACTGGCCGATAAATTTGTTCTTCGCTAGATGTATATATGAAGAGTTTACTTGCAAAAACAGTTAACTCTGGGTTTTTTTACAATTTTCAAAAATAATGTTTTCATTATGTTATGTTTTTAATGTTTTATTGTATTAGATGTAGATGGATGTGTCATTTTTTATTTAATCGAAATAACCGCACTACAATTTGATTGAGATTAATTGGAATGCACAATGACTTTTACAAGTTGTTTTTGAAAACTAACTCATATTTCATTTTTAGTTTTACCAGTTCTGATACTAAATTTTTTCTGTTTCTCATTTTTTACTAAAATCTTTTTTTCTCTTTTTACTATACATTCAATGTTAATCGACTTCTATTACTGTTATTATTCCTATTACCATTGACTTACCATTACCCTTAAAATAGTTTGAAAAGTCATCAATGTTCACATTTCAAGTGTTCAATCCTCAATTTAAGAGGCAACAAAATATCTTCTAATTCCTCAGCCTAGCCGATAAGTCGGTTTATTGCTAGATGTGTATGATATATATATATGAGGTTTAACCTTCTCCAACATGTTTGGTAATAAAAGGAATAATTATTTTATTAGCAAATAATAACGTAGCACAAGTGTACTGGGGATTAAAATGTATGCTTTCTTTTTATATAGTAAGCGAAATGAAGTATCTGCTGTGTTCTGTAGTCCATATATCATTTAGCTGAGTAAGCAGGCATGTTGGCCATTGTTGTAAGAGTAAGTGAATATTTGCATTCTTGCAAGCTTTTCTAAAAATTGTATGTACACGGTGTTTGTGCTCGGCCAACACAAGCAGTCCCAGGAGATCCTGCCAGCTTTGCTGACAGAAGCAGCATGTGCAATATTCCAGCCGTTATTATTCTGAAATCTGTTTATCGTGTTTGCCTTTAATGGCCTTAACTACTGCATTTACAATCTTATTCTTCTCTCTCCTGCTCTGTAGGCTAAACTAGAGATGGATAAATATCTCTCTCCACAACCTGTGGCTCTCCCCGACCCAAAGAAGTCAAGACGAGAGAGCGTCTCTACAATGGACCACTTTTTCGGGGACGACCACGGTTCCCCCTACAGCATCAACATGAATGTCTTTCTCCCCGACATTGCTTATCTAAGAACGGGGATGTGCCGGCCAGCAAGGCCTTCGGTCCCCAGCCAGATCAAAACTGAACCTGTAGCGGCGCCTTACTCTCATCCCGAGTGTCCTGTGAACTCGACCGGCCCCGTTTCATCCACGTTGCCCGATTTCACCAGCATCTTCCACACAAATTCCAGTTCGGGTTCTGAAATCAGTGCCATGGACGATAACTCGGGGGTCTTTGTCAAGCAGGAGATGCAAGGCTTTGACATCCCGCAGGACGGCCCGCTCTTCCAACTCCTCAGCTCAGAGCTGGACGTCCCGCATCAAGCCAACTCGCACCCTCACCCTCACCCTCACGCTCACGCTCACGCTCACTCACAGATGCCTACTTTCCATGACCTGCACTTAGCCACCCAACAGACTGCTGCCAAGACATACTGTGGCATGTCCGGCTACCCTCTGGGCCCGGGCCACTTCGTGCATCCTCAGGGTCAGACCCACTCGCAGCTCAAAATGCCCTATCTCCCCCCCTCGCCTCCCACTTCAGAACCTGGCAGTCCTGACAGACAGAAGGAACTGCTTCACAATCTGACACCGCCACCATCTTACGCCGCCACAATCGCCTCCAAAATGGCCGTCCACGCGCCCAGTCACCCAACACCCACCTCGACACGAGCTCCCGTCACCGCCGGGTCCATGCCTGTCCGTTACAACAGAAGAACGAACCCAGACCTCGAGAAACGACGGATACACCACTGTGATTTTCCAGGTACGAACTAATACGTTTAAATGAAGCGGAGTCATGTATCAAAATCACCATAGCCAAATTGACAAGATGCCATGGTGTTTTCTGTGTTGCTTTATATTGCACTTTCTTACTCGCACACTTCAATCCACTGTTAAATAATTCAGAGATGGCCAAAGCCTTTTAACCAGCGCTCAAAATGAATGCCTGAGAGTTGACGTCAGGCTGACTGTTATTGAATCCTGTTGCATCAAATTGACTGGGCAAATTGTAAAACAGACAAGCCTCCCAGTGCCATTAATAGTGCATTTACGCTAAGAAGCTGCATGTCTGAAGCGACGAGCTTCGCAATTAAGAACCCATCACTGCTTTACTTCACTGAGTGAGGTTTTACTGCTAACGACATGAGATGGGCTTTGGATTCCTAATTGGAAAAGAAAGTACACTGAAACCAAATAACAGGATGCTCTTATATGTGACTGTGGCGATGAGTGAACCCGACTGATTTTGTGTTGGCGACTGAAAAAAAAAAAATCACTCTCTTGTCCTGCTGTTAATGCATCAGACATTAAATGGTTTTGTTTTATAATTTATAAGTGAAGTAATTGCAGTATTATTTTAATAATTATTTTTGCTATCAAAAGCATTGCAGCTTTTACTGTCAAAAGAAAAATCTGATACCGTTTATGCATCAAGCATATTATTTGCAGTCTATTAATATTAAATATTGTTATATATTACAAAATATGTTTTTTAATCAGTAGCCTTCCAGCATTTTATAATTTTTAAATGATCATGCAACAAACATAATAATTGCATTGTTTTTTAATACTTAATCTTTTAAATATTTAATCATTTATCACCACCAGTGTCACAACCTTTTTATCTGCTATTAAGAAAAACACAGTTGTCATGCTGTTTAAGTATCAAAATAATAAAGCATTTTTTTACATTTATAATAACTTTTTTTTCAGTGGTTTACCAAGATTTCTTTTTCTTTGTCACAGTCGTATCATAGTGTTTATGTGCCAAACATAATTAAACTATTTTTGGAATACTAACAATTTACATATTTAATAATATATCATCATTTTTATTCTTTATATAATTTTCCAAAAGCCTCTCATTTATTTATATATTTAAATCTCTCAAAGAATTTGTCATGCTGCATGTATCAAGCAAAATGATTGTTGTTTTTAATACTGATCATTTATAAAAATTAATGTATAATTATTTTAATAACTGATGTTTTAAACAATAGCCTTTTTTCATTTAAAAAAAAAAAAATGCTTAGAGCACACTCTTGTCATAATGTTCGTACATAAATTATAAAAATAGCATTTTTAGTACTTTAAATTTATAATTTGAATATTTTATCATTTACAATTATTCTATACATTTTGAACAAGGTTTTTTGAACACACAAATACTTACTGTTGTGAGTAACAAAAGCTGTTCTCTTTATTTAGGTTGCAAGAAAGTTTACACCAAGTCGTCCCACCTGAAAGCTCACTTGAGGACACACACTGGTAAGAGGTCCCCAATTAAAAATGGTTTTATTTATGCTGGATAAAGCTGGCCTCCTATTTTGGCACTTTACTGTCATGTTGCTGGGCAGAAGTGCGTTGTTGGCATGCACATGCGTTCATTCTTGCACGCTGCCTGAAAGCTATCCTGCGTCGCTTCCTAATATGAGATTGCACCAAAACCAGGCCCAAATGCATCACCAGGAACAGCCTATTATACTTCTTTTTTGCATATCAGTTTATAACGTCCGGTATTCCAATGACCTCCTAGGCAACATTTGAAATTATCAGCAAAGACACTCTCTCTAATATA
Organism: Enteromius unitaeniatus; assembly: GCA_032359435.1. Classification (NCBI taxonomy): domain Eukaryota; kingdom Metazoa; phylum Chordata; class Actinopteri; order Cypriniformes; family Cyprinidae; genus Enteromius; species Enteromius unitaeniatus. The sequence continues at coordinate 6,011,526 of JAUMHI010000033.1, read as the reverse complement.
TTTGAAGATATAGATTTAGTATCTAAATGGAAGTAAACAGAAGAGCAGACCTCATTTGACCCGGAGGAGTGAATATTAATACATTCTGGAATGTGGCCTTTGGTATGTGAACTTAATCAACTGATAAACTACTGTACTTATCAGGCCATTTTCATTTTCAAGGTATAGAATTTATGTTACCAATTCCTGAGTCTAATTACAGGCTCATGCTGGTTGTAAAGCACCATTATGATAAGATAACAACACCCACTCTTTTCTGAAAGACTTGACATGGCATGATTTAGCCTTTTTGACAGAGTTTCTCTGTTTGAGTAAATGGCTTGTCAAGCTGAGATTTACACCTAGTTCAAAATTTGTAATGACATTTAGTTTGTAATACATTTATATTTTTTATATTTGATTTTTTGTTTTTGATTATTATTTCATCCTACAATACAGGTTGGCTCAATTTAATTCAAAATTAATTTCATTAAATTCATTAAAAAAGCAAAACTTGTGGTTGGTAGTGTACATTTAAGACTTATCATTCATATAGCAATATATAAAGTACTATTACTTTTATTAATGTTGTTAAGTAGTATTATAAAACCAACAACAACTACTATCCTGTTATCGTGCATAGGTAGGATTAACAGATAAACATCACCTCTATTTTGATAAAGAAAAACCACACCATGTCCAGATAATCAGTGAAGATAAAACACAACCCAACCAGTCCTTGGAGAGAAGAGAGGGGCCTCAGGCAGACAACTCACAAGATGAGATCCAAACAAGTCATTACAGGATCTCTGTTCAGGGCTCTCCTCACATACGTTAGAGCTGAAGACAGGCACATGTCCTGACATTTAGCTGCTTAATTGTTTTTGAGCGCCGCACCTACTGCATGAGGCTGAAACTTACAGTATCGCTCTTTATAGTCCATTTTCTATCACTTCAAAGCCAATAGACATGATAAATGATAACACTGGGACAATGTTTTCAGGCTGTCGTCGTTTGTACTGATATTTGAAGTAATATGGATACACGAAAATGTAATTACTCAAAGCATGTAATGTTTACAGTGCAAAAAACGCATTATTGCGTTAAATGCCACTTTCCTCAAAAACAAACATTCTGTCATCATTTACTCAACAACACATTGCTCCAAACCTGTATGAGTTTTTTTTTTCTTTTGTCTAACACAAAGACGTTTTCAGTTTGTTGGACCCCATTGACTTTCGTTGTATTTGTTAAAACATTCTTCAAAATATCTTTTGTTCTCCACAGAATAACGAAACTCATACAGGTTTGAAATGACACAAAGGTGAGAAAATGTAAAAAAAAAATAATAATTAATAATAGTAATAATAAATAAATGAATAAAAATTATAATTATAATTTCCTTACTCCCAAGTTGTTCCAAGCTATTTTTTTTTTGCTATGGGCAACAACACTCTTAAAAATATATTTTTTGTATTCAACAAAAGAAAGAGTCTCATACAGGTCGGGACTAAATAACAGCAGAATGAACAATTCTGGGTGAACCGTCCCTTTAAAAGACACGAAATAAAGTCACAATCGTAATCATTCAAGAGCAGTCTGAATGTACAATTAGCATTTTTATTATCAGCCATCGTCTGTCGGTATACGTGTGTTGAGCTAGCAAGATTTTCCAAAAAGAAAGGAAAAAAAAAAACATTCTAAACCCGAGTTCTATAAAGGCAAACATTATGCTGCTATTTATGGCCGGCTATGAGTTTAGTCTTGTCAGCTTCCACAAACATACCAAAATACTGAGATACTTTAATCTTAGAGATTGAGTTAAGTGAAGTTTATGTCCTCCACGCCTCTTAGTATATGTTTGTTATGGTTACTATAGCGGTGACAGAGACTGCCCACACAGATTACTCATTTAGTATTACTAATGTATTAGTGAACAGAAACCAGTTCTGAATGATAGTTTCTTCCGTGTCATGTCCGTGACTCCATGTACCTTACCTAACGTGCTGTCCATTGTTTTCTGTGTTCAGGTGAGAAGCCGTATAGGTGCACATGGGAGGGCTGCGATTGGCGGTTTGCTCGTTCTGATGAGCTGACGCGTCACTTCAGGAAACACACGGGAGCCAAACCCTTCCAGTGCGCCGTGTGCAGCCGCAGCTTCTCTCGCTCTGATCATCTCGCCCTGCATATGAAGAGGCACCAGAACTAGACACCAAAACACACTATTATTATCATTATTATGCACTTGAAGTGATTCTTTCTTTCTCTAAACCGCGACGAACCTTATAATGTTTAGGGTAATCATCTCTCTCTGACCTGTCGAGAGCTTTAAATTGAAAAGCTTTTGATATTACCACGTTTCCTTTTTCCTCTCTCTTTAGTAAGTATAGATGACATTTCCGTTCGGACCCTCATCTCATTTTGACCTTCTCTTTAATACAAATAAGCCGTGTTGTACATGAGACTCGGCTCTCCAATTGGAAGACGTATTGGTTCTTGTACACAACTCCCATTTTACTTTGCACTTGAATTAGACTGGAAAAGAGGAAGATCCGTGTATGATAAATGCTTTTAATATATATCACTGGAATAGTTACTGCTCATAGCGGGGTTTCAGGTACACAAGCGATTCCCTCTTTTTAGTTGCTGAAGTATTTATAGCTTTGGATGATAATGTGCTGCTACTGAACAGCAATTATTCGATGAATTATTAAACAATGGTTTAGAAAAGCAATGAGAAGTGAAAAAGGGCTTTAGACAGCTGTGTGATTTGTACAGCCTCCTTTATACACACAGAAGCATGCCGAACATTTGTTGTCCTACTGTCGTTGATGCATAAGCTCATATGAATGTACGAGACCACGGTGACTTTTCTTTTGAACACATTTCATCTTAAAGTGCCTTTTTGTGTTTGTTTTGATCAGCAGCACATGCTTCAACTTCTTTTTCATAAAAATTCAGCCGGTTACCATTATTTCACTATTACCGCCTTTCATACGTTTAAGAGAGGGTTAAAGCTGGTTCATCAACTGGTTCTTTCTTGTAAAATCGATGTATTTATTGCATTGGCTTTGTGAAGTGGAATTTGACAAGTTTTGTGTAATTGAAATGCCTTAATGTAAATACTATGACATTTTATTGTACTGTAAATATTATTTTGATTAATTTTGTTGCCTTTTTTTCCTTCCTTTTATCGGAAAAGGATCATATTGCTCTGGATTTTGGCTGTGTGACTATTTTTTTTTTTTTATATATATATATTTCACTTATTTTGTAGATTCTCAGATTATATTTCTAAATTGGTTGTCCTCTTGACAAAATGTTTTTTGCCTACTGATTGAAATGAAACCTAATAAAATCAACTTTATAATTTGTAATGCTTTTTACAAAATTCTCTCATACATTTCTTTCTTTTTAATGACAAAACAAAAATATGTAGAACGATCATTAGTCAGCCTGCCTCAAAGCGGATACACTATATTTCTACAGTTTACAGGGGTGTATTCCAAGAGGTTCCTGTTGACCCACTATACCATTTTCTATTTGTTGATGTTTCTAAGGTCCAAGAGTGGAAATACTACAAAGGAGTAGAGATAAAACTATCATCAAAGCAGAAAGTTAAGTTTCAAAGATCACTTGGACCTATGCCACAGAGTTTGAATGGCTCTTATCTGATGGTTGACATCGTAAAGAAACAATTTCCACAACTCAAACAAACCCTAAAGCTCTGAAAAAGAAAATTAATGGGAATTCCTTTTTATGTCAACATATGTCAAGAGTGAGTGTGACGTTAGTACAATACCTCAGTGTTATTGTTTTATTACCTAGTGCAACCTATTTAAAATGTGACATGTTGCCCAACAAAAAGGTAGCATTAGTTCACCCCAAAAATAAAAATGTTGTAATCATTTATTCACCTTCATATTGTTTGTGAAATGTCTGTTGTGAGAATAAGATAGAAGTTAACAGTAACCAAAATGGTCTGGTTAGCAACATGCATAAAAAGGTCTCTGTGATATTCAGAGTACAAATTATATTAGTTACCCATATAAATTATAAGTGTTCATTTAGGACCTTAGATGTTATTTGATAGTAGAATTTGGTATTGTAATTCAAGAAGTTCTCTATTTTTAATATAGGCATTTTAATAGCTGTTGTAGTAATCATTTATTCACCTTCATATAGTTATAAACATAACCTTAAAATAAATTTAGTTTGTCTGTTTTGAGAATGATATGTAGTAGAATGGAAGTCAATGGTAAAATTGGTGATGTTCAAAAAGTACAAGTAACATTTGCTACCCATAGAAGTGTTAATTTAGGATCTTAAATGTAATTTGATAGTAGAATTTGGACTTGTAAGAAGAAGATTTCTATTTTTAATATGGACATTTTAATAGCAGTTGTGCAGCTCATATCACAAACAACTCAAACTCTAGTTTACAGTCTTTAAAAATCAATCTTAAAACTGGAATATTAATGGTATTATTTCTGGAAGGGAGGATTTCTCTGCTCACAGGCTCATAGATCCAGACCAGAGACCACTGTGACAACTGAAAATGTCTTCGCAATCATATCAAACCTCTTCCCAATAATTCTGAAGTTAGTATGATGCCCCATTTTATCTCATTCTCAATCAGAATAACAACAATCTGTTACGTTCAGAAACTATCAGCACGGATGGACACTTGGTGGACGCACTGTTTGTTTTATGAAGCATCACTGGTTTCTTGGGGTGCAACCGAATTACAAGCTGCCAAAACTTTGGGGACCCCTGTGAGCAAAGAAACAATACAGCTTTTGATATGAGATCAGGAAACACCACAAAGGAAAATAAATGCTTTCATTGCTTTTAAAGAGAAGGGGAATTTCTCCCTCTCTTCTACATATGTTCTTAGTTTTATTTCTCGGACAAACCTCAGCCCCTGGACATAATGAACTTCAGATGTCAAAGACAGGCAAACAATGGAAGCTCCACTGGACCCAATCAGGAGGTTCTTCAAGGTTCCTCCTGAGAATTGTTACTCCTACAAGTCCCGTTCTCTCCTCCACTCTTTCTTCCTCTCCTACCTCCCCCTTTCCGTAGCCTACATGGAGGATTTAAACCCCCAGGGTGAACATTATTTCTCTAATGCATAGGGCCCCTGGTTTTTTCTTCACTTTCAGCCCTCAAAACATCATAAGCTGCACTTTCTCATAACCTGTCCCAGCCAGATCAATACAAATGAGTCTCCCGTTGCTGTAAACAAACAAAAGTGCCAAAGACAGAGGAAACAGCTTTATTTCTCGCAGATTTGTACATGTTATTATATGGACAGTGTCAGAAAGAATGACCATTTAATCGGGTTAGCCCAATCTATTCCAACTCTTAAGACTTGATAGCTTTGTAGTTGAATTGGGAAGTCAAAGGCTAGTTAGCTTAACTTTTAGACCAACAAAGCCAAAGTGACAATAACATGGGCCTTTATATAAGCCAGCAAAGTTCAAGCAGTCAAAGTATCAGTTTTTGGGCAAAAAATGTCTGATTTACAGCATTCCACATATCACCCAATTTTTACTGCTTCCCTCAAGCACTAATCATGCAGCTGGATGGTCGGGTAAATGTTCAAATGCAAGGCTACAGCCCCTCGAATTTTCAAAGGGATTCTCTTAGACACACAGTCCTCACTCAGTTAAATTAAAAATGTTAATTAAAAGTGACTCTTCTTTTCGATACATCTGCAATAGCATGAAAATCTTAATTACGGGATAAAATTTTTGGTCAAATTAATAGAGTGCTGCAGTGATAATGTGCTTTGTAGGCCAAACTGTAAGTTACTATCACCCTGATTTTCTTTTCTTTTTTTATTCATATATTTTTGAATCGCTTTTGCTTTGGATTGCAGAAAATAAGATCTGAGACCAACAGAAGTTCTTGCATGTTTTAGATTATCATAATTATCTTCCCAAATCAATGCGACTTTTGTAAATTTTGAAGCCTAAATTAAATTCCCTGCCATACAAAAAATCTGACTGTAGGCTATAAACAAACAACAGCATGGTTGCATACTGTACATACACACACACACACACATATATATGCACTTGATTGTACTTATATATACACAATAAATATACACAGTATACACACATATATTATGTAAACAAAAACCTTTATTTTGGATGCCATTAATCGCGATCAAATTCATTCTTTTCCACTAGGTGGTGCTTTTGGAGCAGCAAGTATAGCTGTTTCCCTGGGAACGTTGTACACAAAGCAGCACTGCACTCACAAAGCCTGATGATCAAATGACAACAATCGCCGCAGATAAGTGTCACGCAAAGGAGGGGTTTGGAAAAATTAATTGTTGAGCGAATTGTTAAGCAAGTAAGGCAAAAATAAATGCATATTGTAAGACAATGAAACGCAATGAATGTTTTTTGGGGCCTTGCATGCATGTCAACCTATTGTTGGGGACTCCCAAAACCAAGATATGATCCTTCCATTACCCATAATAGGGGCACTTTAAGCTCTAAGCCTGACTTCAGGACATTGAGAACCAGAAATGCAAACTCGGTTCTGTTTTGACTTATGCAAAATTTGTCTATTCTGCAGCATACGTATAGTCAGAGTTCAAAGTGCTCGCCAAAAGACAACATTTGGCAAGTACAAAACTCAACTTTATTACGCAAACACAATACATTCAAATCAAACGCAACTCTTAACTTTTTTTTAGGTCAGAAATTTGCCAAAGCTGTATTCTTTATGGGCTTTTTACACTTGAAACAGGTTTATTCTAAACCCCATTTAAACAGAATACTGGGCTATAAAGTTTTTCTCTGGTTCAATGAAAACACAGATTTTTTCTTCAAAACTGTTTATTACAATGTTTTTTATGTTGTTTACAGTCGAGTCATTTAGCTTATCTGCACGCACACTTCACAAAATAGATACTGAGGAAACAACTTTTTTCCATCTGAATGAAAGCTGTGCACCTTTTGTGGCCAAAAAAAATCTCAAATTCAATAAATGTAGTGCCTAATTTTCACTAAAGTCACAAAATTGTCACCGGTATGTGCGTGACTGTGTGTGACAGGACCTGAATGTCAAGGGGTGACTAACTGAGGCCTTTATGTTTACATTATACCTAGTCGCCAAAAATAAAACAATGCATGAGAAATGGATTTGGCGTTTTAGTTGTAGTGCACTATGCAACAAGCTATTATAAACAAGCTAATGTTAACTAGATAAGTAACGGAGCACTTTATCTATTTAGCTTTTTAGTATCCTCATTGCAGAATATAGTGTATATTGCATAATTGCAATCATGTTTTTCCTAAATTAGCATTTCGCTGAACTTGGAATATGAAGCATGCAATTGGGTGTCAGCTGCTATAAGCATATATTCATAACATTTAATAACGCTGTCTGTTCACGCTGTACATGTTAAAAGCAGGCAAACGCACTTTTAAATTACATGTGTCAAACATACCTGTGATGTTCAAACGCGAGTTTAGACCGATAATAACCGCGATGTGAAAAGCCCTCGCGTGGTAGAATGTGAAATATTCATTTTCTGTATTAAAATTATTGACATTTTGTGTCTGGAGTTTCACCGAAGAGTGGCTCGTCTCTAAAGTGAAAAAAAAAAATCTTTCTTGACAAATTGCGTGTGATATATTCCTCATTTGTAAGTAGACTAAATGAATTAATGAATAGATCAATCTATATTTGAGATATTTCTGTTTAATTTGTCTCAGTTCACTCGCCCTTGACAGGTGCAGAAGTGAATTTTGGATCCACAGCACACATTATGTCTTTTCACAAAACCAGCAGAGGTCATGTATCTGTCTGGTTGAATTACTTTAAAAACATTAAATTTCCTGTTCCTCTTTGTTGAACTTAAATATGAAGTTTTATTGTTTAACTTACAAAGTCTACTCTGTATTAACCGAGTGTGAAAAGGGACTACTGGCTCATTGAGCAGATTACAAACAATTAATGTCACATCTGGGCTTCTGGCTGCGGGCCGATAATACATGCTGCTTTTGCTGCAATTTTTCCAGTGTAGCTTTACAGACCACCCACACAGACAGGAGGACCTGTTCCCAACACACTGCGGAAACATAATAAGCATTGAATGAACACATGGGAGCTTGAGCTTATGGTTCTAATCATGTTCTTAATACCTTAATAGACAGTGGTTTCAAATGGGTACTTTCCACTCTTAAACATCAACAGTGCTGCTCCTGAGGGGGTGTGTGTTGCTCATGGCTGCTCTTGACATTTGTTTGCCATAGCTGAAGACAAACTTAAGCTTCCAGAAGACAGCTTGGACGCTGATACGCATCTATGTGTTAAAAAGCGGGTGATTCAGTGGCCTGCAGAGTCCGTGTCCATGATTCAGTCTCTCGGTACTCTCACACCTCAGCGTGAGGAAAACAAAATGGCAGACGGTGAACCATGAAGTACTGCGAGTTTCTTCACTGAGAGGCAATCTCATGAGCTGATGTACTAAAACAGCTGCGGCTAAAGCAGTTAGCATGGGAACGCTTGAGAGACTCATTGCGGAAACACATTCACATGCAGTGAGCGCTTTGTTAATTCTGTCCCTTTGTTTATTAAGCGCACTTAAATGAGTGGTCTGTGTAGGACTGGGCAGGATCGTATTCAAGAACCATCAAAGTCATAGGAACAGAATATTTATAGATGAATTGATTGATGTGCCTTGTTTGAGGCTGAGTCAGCATGAGAAAAAACTAGAATGAAATGAGACCCATAATGAATGCTCAGAACCGTTCACATTAAATGTAATTCACCCATAAAGCAAAGCTTACTACCTGGGGCTAGTTGTCATAAGGGATATATTTCAGCTTTAGGGTTTTGGAGGCACATAACAGCAGTTTCATAAAAGAGGTAAGGTAAAAACTAAAGTGTCAAAGAACAAAATATAGATATCACATATTATCACATTAAAATCAGGCCAAGCAGACATACATACATTTAAGATAGGGAAAGAAAGAAAGTGCATTCTTCTGAAGCAGTATAATAGCTGTATCAGTGAGATTCTAATATAACTTTTACAAAGAGTTCAGATTGATAGATTGATATAGTTTGTTTTAACAAAAAAAAGTTTATAAGCAAGCTAAAAATTCTAATATGCTTTTTCCATTGTGACAACTTACCCCTTATGGTGAATGCTCACTAAAAGCTGTGATGTCAGTACTGTTATATTTAGCATTTTGTTGAGGTTAGTGGATGACATCATCTTTCATACAAAACTCCATTAATAATTATTCAACCATCACTGTGCATCGATTTCTATAGATAGATTTTTGCTCAAAGTACACTCTAATAAGTCACTATTTTATCTGTTAATGTTTATGCAAATATAAAACTAAGGCTAAGACCCTCTTGAGTGTTCTTAAAGGAAAAAACAAATGCCTACACACTCTGTGCAGCTATACGGAAAACCAAAACATGAATAAGAGCCTTTATTGATTTACTATCCAGTGTCTCACACAAATATATGCCATAAACCTGACAGATTTTCTCAATGACTACTTATCAAATGTAGAACAAGGAGAACGGGAGACTTCTCCTTCTGTAAACAGCCCATTTACTATCCCGTTTTTACCTGCAGCACACATAAATGATTAATGCTAGTGATTCAGATATCAGATTAGTTTGAGGTGAAAGGCAAGTTTATGCCAAATCCCTATAATATTTCATAACTGAGTGCTTTCAATAACTCTTTGTCGGATAAAGCATTTCTCCCCTTTTAAAGAGCTTTACTGTCAGAAGAAACGTTCTGGTTTACGTGTAATTGTCTGAATGTTTTGCAGATCTCATTTGTTATCATTAAAGCTTTTAAAACATCAATTAGGACTATTTTGACAGTTTAAGTTTAAAGTGCACAATCATGCACAATAGACAAGGAAAGGGCAAGCAAATGTCACGCAAATAGGAGTAACTTCTCAAAATGTGTCATGCTTGACCAGACTCATAAAAGGTTTGAAGCACAAGTTCAAGCAGTCCGTGTTTCTAGTTAAAAAACCCTAAAACAAAATGTTTATTGTCCAAAATATGATTATAATTAATGGGTAATGCTTCTGATGATTGGCAGCAGCCCAAGCTTCCATGACAACAGATAATTGAAGCTAATGGGTTCTCATTATGTTTTCATTCACTCTGTGTGTAAGCTCTATGTAAGGTGAGCACCACCACTGTCGGCTAGTGACCACACACCTGCCATAAAACACGCAGACACACACAGAGCAAAGGTGAAAGGTGTTGACGCATATTAAAGGTTCAAACATTTGTGTAATGCCACAAACAAGTTCTTTTTCCACCCGCATTTTGTTGACAGAAAACAGATGTGGCAGGTGCTTCTGCCAAAAACAGGTTAGATGTGTATGTGTGAGGAGATATGCGCATGTTAAAAAGAAATAGACGCTACTGGTCAGTGACCCTGCCACAAGCTCCTTTAGATTCTTCCCTGCAGCCACTCAACTCAAATAACACAGACCAGATGTAGCTTGTATTTTAAAAAAATCAGAATTTTGTTTCTGTGTTGTTGAGTAAAGCAATTGTGAACCATTAGTTTATGTATAATTCAATATTAAATTATATGAGAAATTGAATATTATTAAATACTTTAATAAGCCAGTAAATATATATATATATTAAAAAAAAATATATAAATATATATATTTGGAATGATACGTTCTGCAAAGTACTTTTTTACCTTTATGAATGCAATTGTGTTAGTCCATAGTATTTATTTTATTATTATTTATTTTAAAAAGTGTATTTTTATTTTAAGGTCCAATTCTTGCTAAAAACAAACCATTAACTACAACTTTTTCTTCGTTAAATTCCCAATTTACTGCTTATTAATACTTAGCAAGGTAGTTGTTAAGTTAAGGCATTAAGTATATAGAATATAATCATGCAGAATATCTGCTTTACAAGTAACAGCCAATAAGCTTTTAATATTTATAGGTAAATTCTACTTACTGCATCAGCACAAAACACATACTAAATCAAATATTACGTTATACACGTATGAACGTTATATAAAATAATTCCATTTTAAATTTCTGGGGTATTTTTGCTTGATTGCATGTATGAGTGTATTAATAGGAAGGGTGAATACTGTAATACAGTCAAGTTGACAGGAATTTATAAGCCATGTAAAGCCATTGAATCATATCCATAACTATACAAAAAAAATCACTTAACCCAAGTTAGAAGTTCACGTAACCCAACCGGAACTCCTTCAATCTTTGGAGCTGCTCTAGTGTGGGTGGTAGGGATGTAAAAAGGTTCTGTTTGACTTTGAAAGTCTCAAGACATTTGTTTTCTGTTAGTTTATGGTATGCATATATGTCTCAAAGGTGGCAAGGCAATTTGTGTGCGGGCGGACAGCCATTCCAAAACTTTCAGAGCGAATTGCTCTTCCCCCTCACTTTTGTCCTGGGGGCTCACTAATATGAACTGGCCACTCTCATTTTCCCATGCTCTTGGAAGCTCACACACGCACACACACGATACACACGTGGACTCCACTCTTGCACACACAAATGTAGTCTACTTGACGGATCAGATGCCTGCAAATTTCTCCCAATCTCTTTCACTCCCCTTTTGCACACAGCTGTCGCGTTTTCACTCTTCACATTCTCTCAAGTGTTGATGGAAAACAGCATTCCGAACTCCCTTTTAAATGGTACATTAGAGACCTTAGACACAATAGCATAAAAAACACCAAACAGAATTGTGCTAGCGACCCTTGAACCCTTGCCTCCCGCCCTCGCACACGCACACATCCACTGACTTACTGACCTGAGTGGGATGAAGCTCCTTTCCACAGAAGAAAGACTGCAGATGTTCCTCAATCACATCCATCGGGATCGCTGGCCAGATCAAGCTTAACGTCACTATTCCCAGATATTTTAGAATGGCCTTATGGCCCGTCACAGCTGAACAGGCATATCAGACATATCCAAATCCATATCAGTCCTCTTGCATGGGCATTATGCCTCATGGTAAATGATAGCTACATGTTGTTCAGCATGTACTGTATTTTGAGTTCGACTGGATGGTCAGCAGGGTTCAAGATGAACACTGGACTGTGGAAAATGGGAGATAATTCTTTATTTTTTTTTGTGACAATTATATAATATCATGTAGCCTACATAATATAAAATAGCAATATATCATATTGGAACATGTATCATGTACACTATCCTTTAAAAGAATTGAGTTGGCAAGATTTTTTTATGTTTTTGAAAGAAGTCACTGTTATATTGAATATTTTGTAACATTATTTGTATTTATGTCATACTGTACATTATTATTGTCTATTTTCATCAATCAAATTAATTAATCAAACATATTGATGATATATATATATATATATATATATATATATATTGTGTTTTTTAGGTGCATTTTTACGGACCAAATCTCCTATATGATTTTTAACTGAGATATTATATATATATATATATATATATATAAACAAAGTATGTTTGTGTAGAAATTTAACAAAGACTGGCAGAGAGATACTGATTTAGGAGTAGATTGCAGTGGTCTCTTATTTCCAGAGCTATAAATATATATATATATATATATATATAACACAAATATATATATATATAAAAAATATATAATATATATATAAAAAAAATATTCCAAAGTATAATTGTACACATTAAGTTATTATATATTATTTAATCAAATAATTTATATTATATTATATATTATATTATATTATTTATATAATAATATTTATATATTTTTTTAATGAACTTTTTCATGGCCAGCAAACCTGGTGAGTTCATTCACCTTTTTTCAGTATGGCATAAGTTTTTAGCATTCTGGTGTAAGTTTTTAGTTGAATAACTGCATAGAACAACCTGCTAATCTGGAAAGGGCAGTGTATTTGGTGAAGGTGGATGAGTCAAGAATGATGCACGAACCTAGGAAAAAAGGCTGGGATACGTGGCATCTCTGTGTAGACAGAAACCGCCTGTCCTGAGCAGGGATTCCCTCACTTCCGTGGGAACATTCATATGGAAAGTAAGGAAAAAGATGAGCGAGGCATGGAAAAAACCACTGCCGTCAATCAGTCATAGTCTCCAAACACAAGCACCCTCCTCATTCCCTCACTTTGTCACTACCATTTGCTGTGGATCATTACACTGATGGCTTTCCTGAGAGCTGCTCCAAAATCTCACCACAGCAAATGCGAACACTCTACGATTAAAAAGCTAGAATAACAACAGCTTCCTCAGACAAATATGACTTTATGTTCCTGACACGAAGAGGAATTGCCAAATATTTACCAGAACTGCCATCCCCCCAAGCTCAATTAGCTGTATTATAAATGCAGCCTCAGAACTGCCTGTAATGGGAGTAAATGGGAAGTAAACAATTATGTGACTGCATTTGTATAGCGGCTCAGTGGTTACCCAGAAGACAGTGGCTTTGGAACATTATGTCACAATCGCTAAGAGAATTCTGTTACTGCTCATAAATGGTTTCACTCCAAATTTTACAGGAGTCAGTTACGGGGGTGGTTAGCCGAATACCAGAGACAAGAAAAGCTTGTGACACTGCAGTTAAAAATCACATTCTCTCTTAATGTGTCACTATTTAGGCTCGCTGTAAATTAGCGTGGAGGCTTTCTCTGTTTAACACACCAGACCATTGTGTATAATAGGCCTTTGATAGGCCAGAAAACTTCAGAATATGAAATAACTTTGGCTTCAAAAACATTCTTTGAGGCACCGTGCAAACATTTACTCTCTCTCTCTCGATAAAACCTTCAAGTTTGTTCATGCACCAGCATTGTGCATAACAAAGAATGACTCATAGGGTGGTTATAAAAAGCACACCTTTACAATTATCAGTTTAGCCTTTGAACCTCTGGGTGTAATTTTGCTGCAATGGCACCAGTATAATTGTGACTAAAACATGACAGAGACTTTGTGGAGTCTGGCAGCCTGCAGTGCAAGTACTGCAATCACGTTTTGTTCGCTTGGCACTCGTCTGATGCCCTGGGGTCTGTTGTGAAACCTGTAGCGTTGCACCACAGATGTGCACGGACACCTGATTCTTGCTCAAACCTGCAAATGCTTCGCTGAACCTCGTGCATTCGCTCATATGGCATTGGCATCGGTTGTTTTTTTTTTTGTTAATGCGACTTACGTAAGAGCACCTTTTGATCACTGGTGCACAATTTTTTCGGGGGCCTAGACAAAGTCAAAATTATATAAAAAAAACTATCCTAAAGAGATAAAGCAGAAAAAAGAAAGAGAAAAAACAACTGAAGCATGTGCCAACTAAAATACGAACACCCTGTCTATGTTTTTTTTCCCGTACAAACATACACACTCAATCTCTTTCTTTCTTTCTGTTTTGAAGAGAGCTCAGCGGTTGTGTTATGACAGAGATTCTTTTGTTTGGATTATGAGGCAGAGGAAAGGGGAACAACAAGCCTTACTGCTGTTTTTACTGTCAGATAAACAATATTTTCATAAGGTGTTTCTCATCCTCTCAGATCAGAGGGAGATGACTGATTGAGACATGGAGGATCTATTTCCAACCAACACAAACACACTCAGTGTGTCTGCTTGTCCTACCGACGACTGTGGAAGTGACACTGGCCTAAAAGCTTGATTTAAAACAGCTTTATGAAGCTGCAGTCATGAAGTAGGCTTTGCTTTTATTAGGTGTTGTTACACATTAATACTTTTCCTATCAAAAAGATCTAAAATGATAACAAAACATGTCCAGCATTCGGTAAAATCATTGCTACGTTTCAGGAGAGGCATGGCCAAACTAAAATTCCATTCAAATCATGAGAAACCGGTCTTAAATCAACATTTAAAGGTCATCTCTAACATACCACAGGAACACAAACACAACAGCAACCTTCTAAATAAAGATGACTACATACGCCTATGATATATTACAATAGTACGGTAATTACTACAGAAACTTTTATTCTGTAATTTGAAAAGTAAATTCGATTTTAAGCATTATTTTAGATAAACACTACATGAACGTTTCAATGTTAATAAACTTCACTGTGCCGCAAGCAAAACTAAACTTTTATTACTATCATTAGATTTTGTGAAATAGGCCTATCTAAACCAAACAGAATTAAAGATTCGTCTTTAATTAGGGATAGTTATTATCCAATAAATCTCGTCAAGATTATATTTCTTGTGTAATCCATTTTTAACATATTTAATATTCAACGAATATAAAACAAACTTCAAACTATGCAAACTTTAAGCAAACGGAGGTTTTACTAATACTTACTCTAAATGTATAGATGTGCACGCACGAAGAGAATCTGGAATTAATCTCTAATTACAATATTTTATTTATTATTATTTTATTTAATATGCAAATATGTAACCCCCAGGGTGATTTGGCCAAAGCAGCGCTAATAATAAAGAAAACGAAAAGGTATGATGCTTATACTGACAACACTCAGGGAAAACGGATGGCATTCCCTTAAAATATTCGACATAGTCAGGGTAAAGGTGGGTTAAAGGTTAAATCGAGTGTCGTGAACTGACCTGATTGAGACCAGGTTACGACAGCTGTCTGAACTGATCAGGAGTCTGTGAACAATGGCATACTACTGCAACCTTGTGGTGAATTGAAGAAGTACATTAAAAGCGAAACAGCTGGTCGAATGCAAGAACAACTTATATGGTATAATAAAGCAAATAATAATTTTAGATTATTGTAAAATATCAAAGTGGAAAATATTATGCTTCCTGTAGCCCCAGTGTTGTCTAGGAATGTAAGCCAGGTCCTGAGGCCTAAAGCCATCCTGCTCAGCTGGCACTTAAACTATGTGATAGGTGCTCATACGCTCCAAAGCTTAAAAATGCTGTCTCTGCAGGAAGTATACAGCGGTATGGCAAATAAAAAAATACATTAAAATACATATTCTAAAACATCTGTATACTATATTATTGTAATTAAATGTTTGTTATGTAGGCCTGTTACTCTTCTAAATGCCTGTCAATTAAAATATATCTCGATTTGATCTAATATAACTTTTTTTCTGTTCTGTATTGTAAGATTAAGCCTATCACTTAATCTCTAAACTCATTATGCATATGCATTTGGGCCAAGACACAAGTCTTTTCTGTACATACAAATCTGTGCTTTTATTCATGCCTTTTTTTCTAACATATACTGTATTTATGTATAAATTCACAGTTAAATCCATATAAAACTGAAATGTTTACCATACCATCATTTACAGATACATCATCGTAGAAGAAAAGGAAAATTAAAAAATAAAAAGGAATTCCCATTTGACGATCATTTACACTCATGATTTTTAGTCACTGGGTTCCCTGTAAAATACTTTTGGCATCACATATTTATGGACAGAAGGGTGCAAATCTCAGAATACAGAACAAATATATGACATACAATACAAACGAACAAAAATTATATACCACATAGTAAAGACTATAAAATATACAGACACCTGCTACACTAGTTTTGTGCACAAATGATGCAAGGAAAATTTAAAACGGTGTGAGAGAATGTCTCCCTCAAATGGCTGAGTCCTGAGAGGACAGAATACTACATCAATGGTACGGCCATCTCCTCACATTCAGTAATATATATATATATATATTTATGTATTCAGTGGGTACGAAAAGACCCACCTAAATTTTGTCTTTGTTACTTTGTAAAAATTATTACTCTAAAGTTATTTTTTTTCCTAATTAATGTACACACAGCACCCCATATTGACGGGAAAACACAGAATTGTTGACAGAGGTGAAAAGGGTAAAGAAGAACCCAAAGATCACTGTGGCTGAGCTCCAGAGATGCAGTCGGGAGATGAGAGAAAGTTGTAGAAAGTCAACCATCACTGCAGCCCTCCACCAGTCGGGGATTTATGGCAAACCTTCTCCAGAGTTCTCAGGACCTCAGACTTGGGGGTTTACCTTCCAACAAGACAATGACCCTAAGCACACAGATAAAATAACGAAGGAGTGGCTTCACAACAACTCTGTGACCTAAAAATGGCTGTCCACCAATGTTTACCATCCAACCTGACAGAACTGGAGAGGATCTGCAAGGAGGAATGGCAGAGGATCCCCGAATCCAGGTGTGAAAAACTTGTTGCATCTTCCCAAAAAGACTCATGGCTGTATTAGATCTAAAGGGTGCTTCTACTAAATAATGAGCAAAGGGTCTGAATACTTAGGACCATGTGATATTTCAGTTTATTCTTTTTTAATTAATCTGTAAAAATGTCAACAATTCTATTTTTTTTCTGTCAATATGGGGTGCAGTGTGTGCATTAATGAGGAAAAAAATGAACTTAAATGATTTTAGCAAATGGCTGCAATATAACAAAATAAAATTAAGTTAAATTTAAAGGGGGTCTGAATACTTTCCGTACCCACTGTATTTTAAACAACAATTTCAGATTCATAATAAAGTGATAACTGGAGCCCATTCAGAAAATGAAGCTAAAATGTGAATATTGTGATAATGTAATGTTTTATGTTTATTTGTCTTGTTTTTAAGTTTTGCGTATGTGTCCTTTTAACTGAAACAAATTTGTACTATTTCTACACAATGACAGCCATGCCATTATTACCCTGCAAATAGTAAATTTAATTTTTTCCCAAAGTGACTTTTATTTGCTAAATGCATATCCAAAGCGTGCACTGAATAGAATTAGGTTCCTCTGCAAATGTTTTTTAGACAAAAATAAATTGCAAAATGAATTAAAATATTTGGAAACTATTGTGATATGCAACTCTACAAGGCTTCCACGAATAAACCTGAAGGAAACCTGAAAATGTGTTGAATCAAATACATTTAAAGGTGCTATATACGATTTCAACCAGTAGATAATAGCCTATCAGATCTCACATCACAACAGAACAAAAGTCAGATTTGGCCACACCCCCTCAGTTTGGCCACGCCCGAATAGGTTCTCTCATTGCCATTAAATTGAAATAACATAAATGCTGGAGCCTGAGAAAATTGCTCATGGGTTAATACATAATGAAAGATCATTTGAGATACCTTTGGCTTTTGTAAGCAACGTGAAAGAAATAGTTGCTTGCTGATTCAATTGCTACTAATTATATGTAAAAATCGTATCCAACACCTCTAACTGCACATGGCTTTTAATAGTTAGTATAAGACTCTGTGGCTCCCACCTTTATGAATAAACCTCACATAAAAGTGCAGAAGATAAACCGTATGAGGGAAATGTAGATAAATGTAGATGAATCTCATAATACATGGACCTCATCTTCAACATGGTCACTCATTCCTGTCGAATTGTTGTGCGAGGAGTAATTCCAGACCTTCTTCGTGCGACACCGGCAGATAGAGACCTGCTCTGTCTGCTTATATTGTTCATGGAACGTCTTGTTCACACTATGCATGTTTGTGGGGCATGTCTGCGGCGGTGGAGGGCGAGGTGGTCCGAGCGGGAGAAGCTGCGGTCACAGTCGCTGCATTTGAACGGTTTGACTCCGGTGTGTTTGCGGTAATGTCGGGTCAGCTCGTCAGAGCGCGCAAACTTCCATGTGCAGTTATCCCACGTACACTTGTATGGTTTCTCACCTGAGAGAGAGACACATATACAGAATGAATAATTAGATAAAGTATGTGGCAGGAACAGATAAACTTGCTCTGATGTAAATGTGGGCTGGCTCACCTGTGTGTGTGCGTCTGTGGGCTTTAAGATGAGAGCTCTTGGTGTAAACTTTATTGCATCCCTCAAACTCACAGCGATGAATGCGTCTCCTCTTTGAGTCGGGTGACTCTGAAGGCCTGGGCCTCCGCAGGCTCTCGATGCTGAACGGCAACAGGGAACTGCAACGACAGCACGTGATTTCTAATGTTATCGGAAGCGATTAAAAACACATGTTTGTTTCTGTAATTTGTGGGCACTTTCCATAGACATCTATGACTTTATACTGACCACACAGTTTTGTCCCCTAAACCTACCCATTACAAAAAGCCTGTTTACAATTTTACACTTTCATTTCGGGGGTCCCCACAATGTCAAAAATGTCATTTTGGTCCCCACAATGTAGCACTGTAGCATACACACACATACAGTTATTTTGATAACTAAATTGGGACATTACATAGATTTTTAGTGTTTTTATATAAAGTATTACACACAAACCTAAGCCTACCCCGAGCCGTAACCCTACAGAAATGCACAATTTACAAGTTCAAAAAGTCTTTTTTCTTTCTTTTTCCCTTCTTTCTTTTTTTAAATAACATTTTTAAATGAGGACGTCCCCACAAAAAACCTTTGGCGATTGTGTCAGGTTTTTGTCACTTTTTGGTACAAATTTATCCCCAAGTAGTACACACATACACACACACACATGTTTGATTAACTATATTTGTGAGGACATTGATAGACTTCTATTGTTTTTATACTGACCTAACAATATTTTTTATCGCCGTACACCAACCCTACCCCTAAACCTACCCATCACAGAAACCTTTTTGCAATTTTACATTAAACTTAGAATTTTATTATTTACTTATTTTTTTGCGTTGTGAGGATCGACCATATGCCCTCACAAAGTCAAAAATGTCAGGTTTTACTATCCTTGCGGGGATATTGGGTAGTTACAGGTTCCCACAACCATAGCAAAACAAGCCCACACAAAACTTCTTTGTGTATAAGATGCTAGGTCTAGTGTAGTTTTTAATTCAGAACACAGCACACACAACAATTTATTTCAGAATTAGTATTCTATTCATTAATGATTTTATTAATTATTAGAAATAATATTTACTATTATAAATTCATCTTTATACACGCAATCACAAACTGGAAATGTGTGGGAATAAATTCACACGTAAAACAAATCAGGAAAAAAAAAAGTTCTTTACTTTAAACGGCCACTTGAGGGAGCTACGCTAATAATAATCGGATGTTATCAGACAATGTGCAGGTGAAGTGACGCTAAATTATGTCTCCTTTCCCACCCTAGTCTGCAGTCATCAATAATTATACCAGCAAAAGTTTAATTCCCTTAAATTCTCCCATAATCAGAGTGGATCTCTGTTACTATATTCGCACAGACGAACAAATATTAAAAGAGGTCACGTGCTTCATGTTCATCTACGATAATTTAGGCCTTGTTGGTGTTTACTAGTTTAAAAAATATTCATGGTTAAAAATAAGTTGGGAATATTAACCAGCCCGACACAGTATTATTTGCAAACAGGGCGTGGACGTGCTAAAACTGTACTAAAAGCTATTATTTTTTGCACTTCCGTTTGGTGGCGCTAATGGTTCAGAAATATATAGGCTTATAAAAGTTGACATTTTACATTATTATTTACATTATCTGTCATTTACAGATAAAAAAAAGAGTATCAAATGTTTATTTAGGTAAATTAATATGCTTTTTTATTTCATTTTATTTTCTTGTCAGGATAAATTAGACAGGTGCCTACTTCTCACTGAAAATGCTTTCTGAGTGGCAGAAGAGGCCTTTTTACCCCACCACAGAGCCACTTCCTGTTTCTTTTGGGTTGCAGGATTGGAGTGTGTGAGTGTGTGTGTGTGTGTGTGTGGAGCGGGGTCAACAAGGGGCACCTGTAGCTTTTGGCACACTCCATTACGTTTGGGGCCCAAAGAGGAAAAGAACAAAAAAAACATCCTAGATCTTTTCTCCTCCTTCAAACAATATCTACATTCTTTGAAATGCTGTCACTATTTTCCACTTTCCATCAGGGCTATGTGCTCATATACAGTTTGGAATTTTTAGTCTGAGGTCAGAGGAACTCCATCTAAGTTTTACAGTAAGAATCAACATTAGACTGTTGTCAACAAGAGAGAACCAGGGAGGGAAACAGCAGCTGCCGTCAGACTAAACTCAGCAAAGTCAGTTATGTTCCGTCTTTTGTTTGTATGTTTCCCACTGGAGAACACCAAAGGGGCTTTCCAGTGGTGGTGACGTGCAGGGCAGCATCAGTGTCTGGAGACCAGTTTATCAGTTTAATATAATAATAAAGGTAAGAATGACGTCCATTCATTATTTAGCTGATCACGGGTCAGGGGATACATAAACCTGCATCGACTCCTGCACCTGTGTCCACAACACATTCAACCTGAAGCACACACTCCCTCTGAGACTCAAATCAGTTCCTGAGGCTCAACTGCTTAAACAAGGCCATTTCTGCAAAATGTTTACTCTGAATATGCTTTATATCAGGCAGGCATTTTCCAAACATGTAAAAATATAAATATGCTCATTAATAGAATAGCTGTCACTGGGACAGTATCTTTTCAAAAAGTACTAATGTGTAACATCTATGTACTATTATGTAGAAGTATAATATAATTAATATAATAATACAATAATTAAGGAAAAATATTACTGGAATTATTTATAATGTTTTAAAAGATCATAAATATTTATCCCCCATTTAAAATCTCTGGAGATATCCACAAGGTGCTGTCCATAAACTATAACCACATAGACTCGGTATACCTTATAAACACTAGGGCCTGCTTTCACAAACATGGCTTAGCTTAAGCCAGGACTAGGCCTTAGTTAAAAAAGTTTTTTCCTTAGAAAAAACATCTTCATACAGAGCAATGACACTGACATATTTTAAGATATGTCAGAGCAAGATATTTTCGGTTGAGACACCTCAAACATACATTTTAGTCTGGGACTAGCTTAAGCCTTGTCTGTAAAAAACCAGGGGTAGATGACTCACTGGAACAAATCCTTATTGATTTAAGAAACCAACAGCTCCAATAAGCAATAAAACACTTTTTCTTTCACACTAATATTCACTTCTGTAACTTTCTATGAATCATACTGGCACCTTTGTCTTTTCCACACACATTTAGGCAGCACTGCCAGCCATAGCCTTTGCCCCTACTTGTTTACACTTCAGGTATATGTGCCATATCTAATCCTTTATTTAAAAAAAAAAAAAGAATCTCTCTATACACTCAAAAAATAAAATAAATGTTTAAAATATCAGTTTACTTTTCAATATCTATGTAATGGAGGTTTCTTGAACTTGTCTTCCCTCACTGGTTTTATTGTGTGCTTTACTGTTATTGGGCATTTTTTAAAATATCTGCATTTCCCATGTTCCCATCTTAAATATATCTTATCTTATACTGTTAATCATATGGTGAGGCAAGAGCTGTGTATGTAAGATAACTGTCACTAGTAGAAAGGGGGAGTGGTTTTTATGCTAGTCTAAAACATATTTATTGGCACGTTTTGCGCATCTGTTCCTATCACAATCTAAAAAATGTATTTCACCATTTCTGTCATCCTGGATATGATATCACTGTACACAATGAGCTCTGAGAATTACCATCATATATCACAATGATAGATAGGACTGGATTATGAATATTGCAGATTAATGATGAAGGTGTCTTTACTCTTGCACGGCACGGGCGATAGTCAGGGCAGTGGATCCTGTTTCATTCACACTCTCCAAGGTCACGTTGGGCAGGTCATCATCCTCGCTGTCGCTCAAAGATCGCCGAGGCGACAGTCCATCTGCGATTCGGTGTGTGACTGGATAAAAACAGAAGGTTGGTGTAGTTGAATATACAATATGTACAAAGAAAACAATAATTACTTACAACCTTCAATCTGCAAAATACAGAAATAAATAAACAGTGCTGATTTTCTGCTCTTGATTCAGAGCTTGTGCATGATTTACTATGATGGAAGCCGAGTTTGTTAACTACTGTACTTACATTTAAATTGATCAATAGATACTTTTGTGTAGATGTTTTTAACATTGCATTGTATATATATATATATATATATAGATATGTGTACCTGCATGTAACTAATTTCTGTAGTTATGTCTATAAATACATGGGAATGATTCAGTTATGTAGACATTCTTCAGTTTGACTCTATGGCCGTAGCACATTAAATGGTTTTATAGTTAAACCATTTTATAGTTGATTAAACACTGCTAATCTAAATCTCCCCTATCTAACAGCTTTAAATTTTGATGTTTTGTATTTGAATCTCAAGACATTTGAAGTTCTTGACATCCACACAGAAATGTTCGAGTGTCAGAGTAGTTCACTTTATTCTTGCAATAAGTGAGCTGGGCATGTTTGTATTGGTTTGGTTTGTTTTGTTTGGTTGTAATAGCAATTTCAAAGGTCTCTGTTGTACTCGTGCCATTCCATGTCCCGTCTTGTTGCCATGGATACTTCATGAGCGACTGCAGAGCATAAGGGCACGGACCCTCAAGATAGGGGGCTGGTCTCTGTGTGTGAATCTTGAATGTTTTTTAATGAACTGAAATTGGATCATCAAAGTGTGAACTGCACAGGCCTAATTATGTGTCAACCTGCTTGTTTGCACACACTGTGTGCTACTGGTGTAGATAAATGCTCTGATTGGTCAGTCTATAGCAGAAAGAGACACACACTAATACAAGACATAAGAGAGAGTTATATGACGTTGGACATCTCCAGCCTCTATCTACATCTCCCCCAGAGGACAAAACAAGATGAAAAAAAGAGTAAAAGAATAAATGGAAAGCCTTCCTAGCCACAGAGCCCATTAAAAACAGTTCTGTTGCCCATAGGCAAGCTTTCCTAGATAGGGTTTGAGTGTCTTTAAACATGCTTCTATTGTGTTTCCGCCATACGCCTTGTCACTAATAGACCCAGGTGCCCTCTTTTAGCTTAGTTGAGTTTTTGCTATAGCATCTACTTCCTGCACTGATGTGGTGGCAGGAATATAAAGAGACAAGCACAATGGAGCTGCACTCATAAGAGCTGAGCCTGTCTAACACACAGCCAGGCTCTGGGTTCTGTCACTGTCCCTGCCAAGAATACGGAAACTCTAGAGAGGCTTTAAAACACAGTGTTTTGCACCTACAGACAAACACTGTAAAATCCAATAGCATACCTTACTTATATATACTTACCTTTACTTAGTTGTTATGCTTACTAGGATTCATTAAGTTACAGATATTTTGTGATGAGTAAAATGACTTACTTGCTGCTATGAGTAAACCTTACTAAGAATATTCTTGTTGCCACAACAAGACTAATGACATGACTTCAGTAGTGGGGGGCAGCCGTGCGCTAATGTGTTAATAATGTGCAACAAAACAACAGAAGAAGTAGTAATGGGGTTAGCGCATGTGAGCAAGCAACGTTCTGAATTTGCGCGCTGCCGCCGAGATTACTGAAACCGGGAAGAAGGCGAGCGAATGCCACTGGATAAAGACTGATTGTTTCTACACAAAAATAATAAGGTAAGCTTAAAATGTGTCAGTGTGTCTGTATGGAAATTCCGAAGTATAATTCAAGGATATGCCAAAATGCCAAGATTAGCTTTCAGCAGGTTTTAAAGTTAATATTTAGGTGCCACGGATTTAATTTTATTTAAAAAAAATAAGTATTTTAAGTAAAAAAGTAGATTAAGTAGAGTAAAAAAATTATGCTTTAATCACTTTTTGGGTTAAAGTGTTTTTTCAATTAAAAATTTTAGCTGTATACATTTAATACATAACAATATATTTTTAATACATAACAATCATGTACATTTCATGATTATACATTTAAGATTAATTAGCTCTTTGTCTTTCAGTAATAGAACTCAAATAGATGTGTATAGAAATGCCCTTTCTTTCTTTCTTTCTGTAAAGCATGCAGATATTCAGAAATGAATGTTGTCTACAAGCCACAACACTTGCAGAACTTGCTTTTAACTGAAGATTTTTTTTCATATTTAGGACAACAGCCTTCTCTGAACAGCGTCTCATCACACAGGCCTCAATACACTGGAGGAGAGCTATTATATTAGCTGTTATACCCCGCAGTTTTGACTGCATAAACACTGCTACACTTTATCGACATTTTCAAAAGAATTATTGCGGATGCAGTACACCTGTAACTACTATATTTCTTGTATTTTTACTTATTTCATATTTAAGAGGACATTTCAACCCCTCTGCAACCCCTAAAATATATGTTGCTACTTTAATTGTATTTAATATCGTACAATAAACAATAATGACTTCTTAATTGGAACTTTGACTAATCTTTGTACTGTATTTTTTCATGTTTTAAACCTTGTATCTTTTTTTTACTTCTAGAACCCAGATTTGACAAAACTGCACACCTGTTTTACTTTGTGACTACCTCAGATACTTCTACAACCAACCTTTGTAAGTACTCATAGTTACACCTTAAACAAATACATAAATGTGGGAAAATCAGCTTTGTTCTTGCTGTTATATCACTGAGATGTTTGCATTAAGATTCATGTTGATTATATAGCCAGTTCACCCAAAATGGGCCAAACTGTTTCTATGAATGGTAGGGAGTTTTATTTCTTCTTGAACTTGGTTAGGCATGGTCTGATTACAAACCAGTCTTGATCTGGAATTTTGAAACACCATGAACTGTGCTGTAGAACGCCTGGAGCGATGTCGCTGCTCAGGATTGGTCACTTGTCTTTTGCCTAACCAACAGTTTCTCTGGACATACATGTGATTTGAGTAAAGCAAACAAGGTAATAGTAAAAATATTTTTTTAAATATACATCTGGTACCGTATCTTAAAAGTACCGTATGTAAGAAATGCATTGTAATAATCATAAAATGTCTCTGTTATGTTCAACAGGCATTAAGAAAACATGTTAA
>JAUMHI010000033.1:5930179-5980149 GCA_032359435.1 Enteromius unitaeniatus | reverse complement strand
AGATAGATATAAAATATATATTATATTTTGTATCAAATATTCAGTGTCCTATTCACTGAGCACTTCATAATAAGTAAATAAATCAAGGACATAAACATATGGGGCCGGTTTCCCAGATAGGGATTAGATTAAGCCAGGACTAGATCTTTGCTAATTTAGGACATTTAAGAATTTTTAGAAACATGTCTTAAAAAAATGCCTTATCTGTGAGCATTTTAAGACCTAACAGTAATGTATTTTAAGATCTCAGTGCAAGCTTTTTCCAGTTCTAGACAGTTCTAGTTAGACAGCTCTAACATTTATTTGAATCTATGACTAGTCTTAAACCCTGTTCGGCAAACTGCCCCCATGATGTTTATATGCCCTAAATAAACATGCACATCATGACTGCATGTGCACAAGGTATTCTGAATCCAATTGAGAAAGCAGTTTTGCAATAGGCTAGTATTTTCATATTTAGCAAATTATTTAAGATCTACAGCAACCCTTTTAATCAGTTTGAAATTTCATTCCAGTCAAGCTCAGTCAAATTTGGATTAGTTAAATGAAAGCTTTTCAGTCCCATTGACCCATCAATGCAATTATTAACCAATTATTAGATTGCAAACATTTACTTCTAGACATAATGGTAAATACTGCTTAAATATCTTCATAATAATAAATATCTATCTAAAGTGTTATCACTGAAATCACAAAGTCTTGTTTACTTTGTGACTTGGATATTGCATCTCTCAAACACTTGGTAATGAAAGTTTGCTACCTAGACCTTGTCCCTTCTCCCGATCCAATCACGTATGTGTGACATTCCTGTTGTTCCACACCCATTTGGTAATGCACAGAGCTGATGCCATCTGAATCATAGAAGACTGTGCGGTGCTCTAGGCTTGTCACGGTACTAAAAGGTCAATGCAAAATAATGTGCAGTGTGAAACACATGATATATGCACATATAAAGCTAAGACAGTGGCATCACGTAGTCTGCCAGTATATACTGGTTTTTCAAGTAACTTTCTAAGAAATGATTGCAATAGACAATGTGTAACTGCTTTAGACCGCTACAGAGTATGCACCAACATATGTGAGGTGTGCTTGACATCTCACTTGACTATTGATTTTGTTTATCAGCTTTCTTTTGCACTCCCAGGTTGCTATAGTGACGCAGAAGCGGAGCATTGCTTCAGGATGGCAGAAGGTATTAAAAGCGATGCCCCCATCAGGGAGAGAGTGCATGTCCCATCTGCCCTGAGGAAGAAAAGGCAGGAATACCAGCAGACAGACAGGAGTTATGCAGGCAACCTCACTAGGTATGATATTCTGTTTTCCTTCGCTTTAGAAACTGACTCTGCATATAAATGTTGGATGACATCTTTCGCAGAGCTTATAACAGATACAGCAGGGTGGCAATGGGTTTGGCGTTGTAAAATGTTTTAAATTCACTCACTAATAGGTCATAAAGAATCTTAAATGCTTTTGTAGTTTAAAAGGATCTTAAATGATTTTCATAATTTGCTTTCATGCTCACAGAAGTCTTCGCGTGACATTTTATGTAGGTAAAATTTTCAGTGTATAATGTTTCTGTATAAAAATGTGTAAAATATGGAAAATACACTATAATAAATTGCAATAAAACACATCAATTTAACTTGAATTTTATTTTAATATAATTTTTCATATTATGTTTTACATTATTTAATGATCGGATACAAATAATGTAGATTAAATATAAAAAAATAAAGTAAAAATGAAAAGCTAAATATTTACTTTTTGATTTGTTTTAATTTAAAATGTATTAATAAATAATAATAATAACAATAACATTGTTAACAGTATATTGTTTAGCCCTATTCAACGTGTATAGTTGGTAATCACTTTGGCTTTCAAGGAAAATTTGACTTTTTAAAACCATACTTTTTTTCAGTTTTTTTTTTTTCTTTATTAAAAGATCTTGAATATTATTTTTAAGGATGATGATGACTATATTAAATATCTTGTGTATGTACCGTAGTTCTGTTTGAGTTTTCAGATCATGCAGGTTTGCTGTTAAAATGTAAAAGATTATTGAAATGTCCATAAAAAATGGTAGTTTTTCAGTTTTATTGTTAGTTTTATGTTAACAGGGTTGACTATACCAAATTTATTGTGCGTTTTATTGGAGGTGGTTTTCTTAGTCTGTCCACCGTCTTTTGGCTGTAGTGAAAATGGGAGGGGCTTATGCCAAAAGCTCCCTCCGGTTTCTGCCTTCCTCCAATGGGCAAGCAGTTACCAGAGTGACAGTGACTCAGATGCGGATCGCCCTGAACCAGACCTTGTGCAGGATGACCTAGCGGGTCGTAGGTTTCGCTCTGTGACTTCCATGGCCCCTGTGAACTTTGCAATCCCTTCAAAGCCTGTAGGACCCAGGGTGGCCCCTATGGTGACCCCAAGTGCTAGGAAATCATGGCTCACCTTGTCAGATGCCTCATGGCTGGCCGCAGTGCCACCCCAGAGATCAAACCAGAGGTCAGAGTTTAGAGGGTGTTTTAAAATATAGACTCTGTCTGCCGTGGTGCCCTAATATTTGTGCTCATGTACATCCAACTGGTCCTAACTACTTTTTGTTCATCTGTTGACTGTAACTAAATAAGCTTATTAATTTAGAAGACATGCTTGGTATTTTCCAAACTGGTGTTCTACTCGTTTGGAAGAATTGCTTGGTGTGATCCTTCAAGGTTCATCTTGGCGTTGTGTGGGCCTTCACTAATTGGCTGTTCGTTTATCTTATTACTAGAAGTGCTGTGGTTTGTTGCTGTGAAAAAAGAAAAAAAGCGGTTAACAATTTTGTGTGCATGTTCATGCATGTGCTTCTTTGAGGCGTTTTTGCACTTGTCTCATATGGATGACTCTGTCTTGGGAAGCAGCGTGTCATCCGCTCCCTCTTTAAACGGACAAGCAGACTTTGAAACAGCCACTTTGGAGGAGGAGTTTCTTCAGCGAGCCTTAAACAATGGCACGAGTGACTCTGATGAGGACCGAGGATATGCCGATCCGGTGCTGGATGACCTTTACACCCGTCGGGTGCTCAGCTCAGAGCATCAAACCTCCGTCAATGCTGATTCAGACAAGTTCCTGCCCAAATATTGGACACCTGAGGAAGAGCTACATGTGAAAAAGATAAGGCTAGGGTCCCAGCGCAGACCGTGGTATAAGAAGATGCAGGGCTTGAGGTTTGTGTCATAAGGAGAAAGAGGGTGTTTTTTTTTTTGTTTTGTTTTTTCTCGAGCCTGTTGGAAATCTAGCAGAGAATCCCATTTTCCTGCTAACTCAAAATATAACATCTATCATAGAAGTGAAATGAAATCCATAAATTGTCATAATTGCCGCTACCGAACTTGTCCATAGTCCTAACCCCAAACAGTTGCTGAAACAAAATTGCAATTTATATATCTCAATTTTAATTCAATTTTCACCCCATAACAAAGGTATTTGATAATTTTTATTATTTGAGTATATTAATAATAATATTCAAACCGTTAAGAAAAAAAAAAGTTTAAGGCAACCAGCTTCAGCCGATTTGAGTTTTCCTACAAAATCTCATACAAAAAAAAAGTTGATAACTGCTGAAACTAGTTGCTCAGTTGATTTGTGTGTGTGTTTTTTTTTTTTTTTAAATAGTGCAGGAGTACATACTTTCCTGTACTTGGTTTTCCTCTTTCCTCTATTTAAAATGGTCTTTTCCCTTTTCCTCTTCTATTGCTTTCTCTATTTTCTCTGTCTCTCCTTCCTGTAGCCGAAAGATGTCTGGGTCCTCTGAGGACGACTCTGATTTTGACGTCACTCCTTGGCTTGCTGCACCTGCTCCAAACTATCCACCTGATTCCAAATCCCCCCACACCCTTTGAGACATTCTTTCTTTTTTTTTTTTCTTCTTTTTTGTGTAGTAGTGCATTGGATAATTAACTCAAGCCGTACAGTATATATATATTTGTAGAAGGATATAGTATGCCAAACAAAATGCATATGTGCACAATGTTGAAAATGTATGAACCTGTAGAAAATATTTGGTAAATAATCAACGTAATCCTTTAGCTTTACTTAATTTGCTAAAACACAAGATCTGCATTATTGATGCAGCAATGTTTTAGCTGGTAAAAGCAATTTATATGGCATATACTATGTATGTTTGAACCAAAACTTTGCTTCCTTTTTAATGGAGCTTAATTTAGATTTAATCAAATTCTTAATTTGGCAATATCCGTCTAATCCCTGAGCCTAATTTTATTGTTTTATTTGCCTGGCTTCATAAATTCATTGGTGTGAGATGACTTGGCCAAAGCTGTGCGTGATTTAGGAAAACAAAAAGCTCTGATGTTACTAAACTGAAAAGAAAAGAAATCCATATAGTGCATTTTAATATAATAACAGGGATTAATTCTGCAAACAGCCACAGAAACTGCATTTGCGCAGTAATTTCTACAACATCCAAGCAAAATGAATCCTAGAACATTTGTTCTCGGATTCTTTTACAGTGTTTTACAGTGGGATTTAACCACAAATCTCCAATAACTAAAGATGTCTCGGAAGTTTCTTGAGCTGATTTACTGTTACAGGTGATTTTTGTCACAGTTTGTAGTCGAAGGACTTGCACTGAAATGTCAAATAAACCTTTTGGGCCAATAGAAATATCTTTTTGTGTGTGTGTGTGTGTTTAATGATAGACAGTAAATTTATGCAATTTATGAGTTTGGGTGGGTATTTTTTTTTGGTGCAATCTTCTATTCATGTGATCCTCAATGGGAGAAAACAAAAGAACATGTTTATTTACTTTAAAGACAGTTTCACAATCAAATATTTTCATGATTTCCCAGATTTTCCATGAGACACTCTCGGTACCCGGGGTGAGTTCTGCAGTTTTTGATGTTGCTTCAGTATCATCTTGCAATAGCAAACTCCTGATTGCTTTTGCATTTGTGGCTCCATTACGCTGGCGGCTTTTTAAATGTGTGAATGTGTATTTTGAAGGACTTGTCCCTCAAGTAAATTATACAATCAATCATCATACAGCATTTTACAAATTGCTACATGCTATATGCCTTGCATTCTGCCCCTCCTGCATCATTAAATCATTGTTTTACTATTATTTTTCATAACTGTGTGGAGTTTTTGCTGGTTTATCTCTTTATTCAGTTTAGAATGATGATGATTTTTAATACAGCTTTTATGGGGTTCAGTTCAGCTCTTAATCTCTAGATGTCAGTATAGCATAATTATACGTGCATTAAAGCCAACATTCCAAACTTCAGGTGTTTTGAATGGAGATTGATTTAAATGACCATGTCCATCTCCTCTCAACAGAAGCAAATCTATGGGTGACATCACACTGGAGCCCATTCCACAGGAATCTGACACCTGCTCCAGCTTTGACCTACTGGGGTCACGGCATGTTCACCAGAGGTCTTTTGGAGAGGTGACCCTTGACCCCTCAGCTATACAGAGAGTTCAGCAGGAGCAGTTACAGAGCATCCGGGACAGAATAAGAGAAAGTGAAGCCAAGTGGCAGGATGTAAGTGATTCTTATTTGTGTGTGGAACTACTGAACGCACAGATTTTAAGAATTAACGTTTACAGTTAATAGAGTAGTACTGTAATTGGCATCATTTGCTTACCCTTGTTTTAAACCTGTATGTGTTTTTCACCTGTGGAACACAAAGGAAGATATTTTAAGGATTGTATGCACAAAAACAATATATTGAATAATTTTAGTACTTCTCAGAAAACTGTAAATTCTTAAAATATTATCCACAGAAGATCAGACAAACAGGTTTGAAATGACATGATGGTGTTGTGTATATATACAAGATATGTTTGCATATATTATTATTATTATTATATATATGAAAAAAAATTCTTCTGTGCCTAGGGTTATCACAGAAGAAAATGTTGTTTATAAGGACATCCAATTTTGGCTGTTATTCCATAAAATGTTGCCAAAAGCATCTCTAAGTTTCTCCTAGATGTTGCTACTTGTATGTCTGAGTTTGCACTGTGGGGGTCCTCAGTGAGCCAAATAAAACCGTTGCGTTTGGTTATGGACTGGCCTTTAAGACTCTTTTGCCCCTTTTTTAAAGATCATTCACACATCACATGTTATTGTAAGACAGGTTTTTTTTTTCTTTCCTGGTATTTCTTTGTTTATCACTCAATTTTCACCTCTGTTATTGCAGGATCTGAACAGGTGGAAGAGCCGGAGGCGTAGTACAAACTCTGACCTCCACAGGAAGCGTGAGGAGAGGGAGCAGACTGAACTTATTACCAGTGGGGGAGGGACCAGTGCCATCAGGACTGCACAGCTCACCGGGGTGCCAGAGGAAAGGTAATATACACTCTAACATTTTTTTACACAAACAGTAATACGTTTTTCTTTTTGTCTTGATATATTTTTAAAGGTATAGTCCAACCTCAAATGAAAATTCAGTTACTATTTCTTTTTACCATATATTATTTCAAGTCCAATTGGTAATGGTTATATATATTGCAGTGTTAATATCTTGAGAAAATGGATCAAGCTTCAATGTGCTCATACTGTACGTCCATAGACATACTGCTGAGAGCATGTAGGAAAAACTGCTACTGCACATATGACCTATATTAAAAAACACCCATGTATAGAATACATGAAATGCACCCTGATTTAGATCCTGATTTGCTCAAGGGATTATGTAGCTGAATCAAAGATGCTGATTAATTTTTCCAACAAGTATTGCTTCCTTAAGCGATCGCTTGTTACAGCTTCTTTGCTGCATTGTGATCCAGAGATTTAGTGAAAAAATCTGTCAATGGTGGGGAAAGAGTCGAGTAGTTCTTAGCTAGCATCTCTGTGTACATACATAGCCAATTTTCCACTAGCTTATACTGTATGATTCTTTAGGGTCTTAATGGAAAATTTGTAATATATTTTGTTTTAAAAAATTAAAAAGAAACTGTAAAAAACGCTAATTTTAACCTGTTAAAAACAGCTCTTTTGAAATCACTCTGTTCTGTGTACTTCCCCATTAAATCTTCTCAAGCTGACCCTGCCCCTCTTTTCAGAGGCGCTTACGGAGGATCTTTTTTTTTTTTTTTTTTAAGTTGTATTCCGAGTGAAACTTGCTAATTAGCACATTATTAGTAAAGGCGATTTGCAAAGATTCATTAAGAGACATACTCACTGCTTCTGTAGGTGAGGCTGGATCATGAATGATTCACGTGAACATAAACGCATTTCAGTTGATCAAGTGCGCGTTTGCCTTCAGAACCAAACGTAACGTTAATCCTCTGCATCATCAGTCACTCAGATCTCGAGAGTAAATGACTACTGCTATGTTCATTAATACATTCTACAACAAAACACCTCAATTGCTTAGGAGTCTTGCTTGTCTCTGCATCTCAGTCTGATGACGGCTCACTCAGGGCGGGTTTGAGGTAAGACACCAGTTCAGTCTGTGTGACACGCTGCTGTCAATCAACTATTGTGGGTGTGGCCGAGTGGCTTGGTTTCAGAAGGGGCAAATTATTTTTATTAAATTAAAAGAAGACTACTTGGTGGATCTTTATCATTGTAGGGTGGTTGTATACACACAAAAAAGGGCAACTTTTTAATCCTTTTTGTCTTATTTTTTTATTTTATTTAAATGCCTAACTACGGTTTACATTAATAAATCAGTATCCCCCAAGATTAATAAAGTCTCTAAATATTTAGTTTGTAACACTTGCATTAACTGTTTGTTAACAAATTGAACAAAAGAGTTACCACATGGTGTTTACTTGTGGGTAATAGAGACATTTGATAGTCACACCTGTCCTCCAAGCCCTCTCCACCCCCTGCTTTTCCTGCTTCCCACCCTTTAGTGCACAGGTGACCACTAACAGTCATGTGCTTTCCTGTAGAGTCCTGCTTCATCCTTAAACTCTTTTCTTGGGATTAGATCAGCAGTTCACTCCAGTTGCCTGTTCACTCTCTTCCAGCTCCAACATGCCTGGACATATGAGGGATGCGGGATCCAGTGTCAGCATAACTGGGTGGTCCACCACCTCACCCCTCATGAACGGGACATCTTCTGCTCTGACCAGAGGCACCAACACAGAGATGACTGACTCAGCTGGTGAATTCTTCACCCCTACATCAGCTGTTGTCTCTGAACAAGGTTCACTGACCATGGATCCAGAAGCGTACGAGCAGCAGGGTCCAGACTTTAGCCACCACGCAAGTCTTCTGGAGAGTTTTTATTCAGGAGGAGCACGCGTATCTGCTACTCTACCCAGAGGTTATAGAAGGTCAGAAGGTTCCTCGCGCCTCTCCACAGGCGTCACACCCCGTCCATTTGGAGCCAAACCCTCCAAAGTGTCTCCACTGCCCAGAGTTTATTCAGTAAGTGCTCATTATGTTATAGATCACTTGTTGTTTTATTCAAACAAAAAAAACGTAAAGTCTTCACGTGAGTCTGGATTCTCAAAGTGGAGGCTTTTGATTCTGATTAATGGGATTTTTGCCATCTGTGTGAATATTTTTACATTGTGTTTAGTATCTCATTGTGAACAATCTCTCAAAATTATAAGTATTAAAAGTATATTTATTTTTATTTTGTATGGTCTGATTGGTTAGGTTCCAGGTATCACTTTGCACTTTCACACAATTTTCCAACACTATTTCGTTTAGAAGACATATCACCCAAATAGCAATTACACTATAGCTATTTGTCTTATTTTGAGTCAAACTTTTGTTTTAATTGAATGAAACATTTAGGTTAAATCAAGGAACTGAATCCAGTCTATAATTTTTCTTTTTTTTTTCTCCCCCCAAGTGTTACTTTGACAAATCTTATCCCTCCCATACTCACCAGTCAAGAAGATTGTAGTATTGGTCTAATTCTCTTAATAAAATTGTAATGGTCAGGTATAAAGGGGTGTTGAAATTGTAATATTCATGAGATGGTTTAATTTTAGATCATCATTAATCACATATGTATATATAATAATATATATTTAAATACTCATTTACTTCCGTTGTCACTTACAGTATACTTTAACAGTTACTGTGGGGTAAGATACTGGACTGTAGTTTCTAAATGGTACCTAAATGGTTGATAAACACATCTCATAAAGGAGTGAGGTTTGAGGAAGAGTGGTAGTTTGTTCAGTGTTCCATGTGTGAAGTTTAGTGTTACTCCTCATCACCTGATCATCTAATGGTTGGCTTATGAATAATGGATAAAGCCACTACTACTGCTCTGTACTCTGGGTGCTTCATGAAACCCGAGCTGTGACTTTGTTGTATGTGTGTGTGCTCTTTTCCATGACAAGCTTCTCTACTGCATAGCCACATTCAGTCTTTGGTCACCGTATCTTGAACAAAAGCAATAATGTATTCCCTGTATCAGTAAGTTATATGAAGACCTGTAATCTAATAATACAAAATGCAACGTAAACGAAATAGGGTCAAGTTCCTCCAAAGACGCATTCTGGTTTTTTTAATATAAATTACTATGTAATCCTAATTTCATTTTAATGCCATTTTCTTTATAAATGTCTTTTTTAATGTCTGTTGAGTCTCAAGTTCAAACAGAATTCGGCACTGCCAGTGCTGAAGTGGTTATTTCCTTTAACAACCACTTATTTATTTACTTTTATCTTGGGTTTCTACAGATGGACGACTCTCATAAAAGCCTGATCAGTGGGAACCGAGACAATTCAATCATCCCCTCTTTCCTCAGTCGTCAAGCCTCTGCTGACACGGGCCACTTTTGTTCAAGCACTCGTCCAATCAAGAAGGAAGAAAAAGAGAGAAGAGATGGAAGGTTGTTAGCTCCTCTAATTAACTCATTTGCCACTAAAGTGACTATGGCAGCCTCCAATGTACAAGCATCTCCTCCTGTTGCTTCTGAAATCAGGGATTTTAAGGTAGGCTGCTTGACAATCTGAATCGAGTAAATTACATCATGTTTACATCCAGGATATCCTTAACCTATCTAGAACACTCACTGGATGAAAACACTAATAAATTGATTGATATAAAAATACAGCATGTGCTATAAATGTACATGCATGCAATTACTTAAAATGTTAAAATGAGTTCTCAGAAAACAATTTTATTGTGTTATACTGACTAAAGCAGATTTCTTGAAGATGGTGTCATGGGATCCTCAGGTGTCACATTCTCTACCTGTATCTCTCTCTTTCTCTCTCTCTCTCTCTCTCAGGTGGGTCAAAGTGAAATGCGAGTCTGTTTGAATCAGAAGCCAAACAGTGGAAGAGACTTTGGATTCAAGGCTCACTGGGACTCAACTGGTGCTTGTGTGAAATCTGTTCAAACAGGTAAAACTTATTTAATATTATTCCAAGCAGACTGTTTAACTAGAAAACTGCCGTTCATTTTAAATGCATCCAGGCTGTGCCATTTCACTTTATAGAGGGTGAAATGTAAGCTATCTGTGAATCAGTCAGCTTAGATGTACAATTTACTGCATAGACTGTTTTACCAAAAATAATCTCAGTTTAGAGAAAGGGGTGTATTGATGAACATTTGGTGGTGTGTGTTAATGGATGAATATAGGTGTGTTGATAAGTAGAGTGTATTCAGGATTTCAAATTTGGTTTAAAAAAAAAAAAAAAAACATATCCTAAGTTTTAGTAAATATCTGCTTTGGGATATCATGACTAATTGTGCGCTTTTTTTGTTCTTGGCAAGTTTGTGCATCACGCTGTCCTATTTATTGTTTGTTTATTTATTGAGAAAGCAAGAAAAAAATGTTCTTGTGCATGCATTTCTATGTGTGCTTGCATTCAGGCACATTCAGTCAATTCTCCGGATTCTGGAGTGAGATTGAGATGAATGATTTATAGAGAACAGTGAAGGTGTTTCTTACTGTGCATTAGTCTGATTGGTTAAACTGAAGAAGTCCTGCAGGGAGTCTGGTTCTGCGTTTAGGATGTTTCCCCATGAATGAGAGGAGCTTAAGCATTTAACTGCAACCGGCGTGTTTAAAGCAGGTCAGGGCAGCCATGCATGTAGTAAATATAACATGAAGACCATCTACAGTATGTTATGTTAGCTTTTAGTTTCTGACATTTGGGATCATTTTAATATGCCGTATCGTGTGGCGTTATGAGACGGGCTGAGGTGCAGAAGGCTCAGGTTGATATTCCCCAGAATGCTATTAAACACACTAACCTACATGTAGAGCCTCATCAATGATGTATGAAGCTGTTCTGTTGTTTTCTGTTCCATTTAGGACTGTCAGTAAGGTAATGTATTATGATTCATGTTGATGCATGTTGATCTTTTTACAGAAAAACCTGAATGCACAAAAAATGTGCACATTTTTGGCAAAACATTTTAATTTTGTGTACTTTATTTACATCTGGATTTTTGCAATAGTGCTCTTGTCTGAAATAATGAAATGTTCATGAGCTTGATTCATGAGCTTGAAAATTATGTGCCTTAATTTAGTTCTAAAACCAACTGTTTGATTAGGTAGGCACCTATTGGTTTAATAGCTTATTGATTTAATTAATCCCCATGTTGCATGCTACAGTACTTATTAAAGGCTTTAGGCACTGATGTAAAAATGCTGTAAAATAAGTATGCTGTAGATATAATAGAATTAAATAGATTTTCTATATCAATTTAGCTTTTATTAACTACCTTAAGTCAACATTTGGTATGACTGTCCTTTGAATTTAAAGCATATTTTGCACTCTGTGCACTTGTGCATAGTT
Organism: Enteromius unitaeniatus; assembly: GCA_032359435.1. Classification (NCBI taxonomy): domain Eukaryota; kingdom Metazoa; phylum Chordata; class Actinopteri; order Cypriniformes; family Cyprinidae; genus Enteromius; species Enteromius unitaeniatus. The sequence continues at coordinate 5,968,419 of JAUMHI010000033.1, read as the reverse complement.
TTTCAGGTAGATTTGCAGGTAGATTTTTTTGAAGGATCTTGGAGACATTGCCACAGTTCTTCCAGATTTAGTCTGTCTCAATTTGTTTAGTTTCTTCACATCATTCCAGACAGACTGGATGATGATTAGTCTCAGATCGCCATGCGGAGCACTGGCTGTTGTCAGACTCCTTGAGCAAACAAAAATTTCACTGGATTATTTCAATTAATGGCAAAATGATAAATGTAAAATTATATTTTCTACTGAAACACTACAGCAAAATATAGAAATAATTGATTTAACAGTAATTGATTTAGCTGGTGAAAATACTAGGGTTTTAATCATTTTGGCCATCACTGTTTACACTTCACCAGATTGTTTCACATGCCAGTGAATCAAAGCTAATAAAAAACAGATTTGTATTCAATACAAATCAAAAATGTCTTGTTGGTCTAGATCTAGAAGTAAACTCGATTATGTAGGTCTTGCCTTTCTTCATTTTCTTAATCTGCATTACACAGGCAGCCCAGCAGAGTTGTGTGGTCTGCTGATGGGTGATGAGATTTTGGCACTGGGTGGATGCAGGGTGACTGAAATGAATTATGAGCAGTTTAAGGGCAGTATGGACACAGCACAGCAAAAGGGCACTTTACTGATGGACATTCGGCGACACGGCCAGAACGGTGAGGATGTGAAATTTGTCTGTGAGAATGGAGGACTGTAAAAGTAATGTACTCCACCTAAAAATGACATTTTGCTTACTCTTGGGTCATTAAAATTATTAAGTTTTGAAGAAATTTATGTTACATTATTATTGTGGTTGGAGGACTCGTATTTTGTCTGGAAGCTATGATTTAAAAGTTAAATAGTTAAATAATCTTGAAAGATTTTTTTCTTACAAGCACAAAGATTGTGGAGTTATTATATTTTGGATTGTTGTAATGGTTATATCAGCTGTTTGGAGTCCGGCGGCACCCACTGTTAAGCAAGTCATGTAATGTTAAGTTTCTCCAAGTCTGTTTGCATGAAAAAATAAATGAATCTGCATCTTGGATGATGTGAGGGTGAGCAAATTTTCATCTATTTAACCATCATAATTTAAAATGTTTCCTTATCAGATTAACGTTTATAACACTGTCGCACTCACATTCAGATAATAATATATTTGAATTGCTTCTTAAATCAGTTTCTGGCATGGTTCCTCCTTCTGATTTTTATGAGTCCAGAAAGTGAAGGTGCCATTCCAGATTCAGATGCTTTTTCTGTTGCTTTCTGTCACGGGGAAGGTGGTCTATCTGTCTGTCAGTCAGTCAGTCTCTCTGTCAGGTCTGAATACTCTGTGGGTTCAGTTTAATTTTTTCCCCTCTTTACCACTGGATCAATAATCTTTGCTTCAGTTTGTTCAAAGGGAATAATTATAAGCACCCTTTGATTTCATTAATGGACACACACAGGAGAGTATTTAAAATTCACTTAATTTTAAGCCACTTAAAATTCCACTTTCAAAAATCACAACACTAAATCACAAGTTCACTAACATGTGACTTGGCATTTCTGATGTATGTTTTGGGTACTGGACAGACTGGGGCAGTGACCAACCTTCCCTACCATACAAGATCCATAAGACCATCAATTTGACCAGTGCCAATTCAACACTTATAGGGCGGCCTGAGCAGTATGTCTCGATTAGTGCAACCTCTCCAGTGGAGACCATGGCGAAGACTCAGTTCAATGGACAGCCTGCTAATGTAAGTCAGGACAGGACTATAATGAATTTGGTAGAAATCAATCAGTTTGGATATTGTTGTTTAAATGTTGTCATTTTTAATATTTATTTCCAAGTTTGTTATTCATGTGCTTAAGAGTGCACTATTTTTCAAAGGGATCAATAATCAATAAGGGGAAATTAATGCTTTTATTCAGCAAAGACGCAATAAATTGAGGAAATGTAACAATAAGACTTTTATAATGTTGCAAAAGATTTTTCTTTCCAATTAATGCTTTAATAATTAAAATAAAATTAAATAAAATTAATAAAATTAATAATTTTTAAAGAATCATGCACACTTAAGACTGCTGAAAATTCAGCTTTGTAATCAGTAAAAATATTAAAACTGCTTATACAACTGTTATTGTATTATTTGACTTTGAGAAATATAAGAATACCTTCCACAGTGTTTTGGTTGTGTATATTCCATTTTAAGTAATTGAGTTTGTTTTTTTTTTTCCTCCAGGGAGTGCTATCCAAAATGGTGAATGGACGTATCCAGGACAGTCCAGCTTCTCTAAGTAGCAAAGGTGGGTGCTCAAGAACCCATTTAGCAGTAAAAATTGGGTTACACTGAATAATTTTTTATATTATTTCAAAAGAGACACTCAAATATGTGGAAAATGACTCTTTCCACTGTTCTCTCCCCACCTGTGTTGTAGACTATGAAAGCATAGTTTTGAAAAATCATAGAAGAAAGTTAGAATTTTTCAAGCAAAAAGGTAACCGCATTTACTCAGCCTGTAGCAGTTTAATGCTACATGGCTAATCGATCACTGCAGCTTATTCATTTAATTATGATGTGACTGATTTGCATTCTCTTAATGGTGTGTATTGGTGCGGTCTGTTAAGTTGAATCTTAATATGTAAATGCGCTAAAATATACGGGTTAGCTTGCTACATTCTAAGGGCCTGGCTAACTAAAGCATTTAGTACACACAGTAAATGTGTCACCCGTTTAAGTTAAGATTGCTCTTTTCTCACTACTAGGTGTATTAAAAGCTTTAAGTCAAGCTCTAGGACTGAGCAGTTAGATCTGTAATTGCTCGGTGGGTTTCTGTTGCTTTTCATTTTATTACTCTTCAAGCTAAAGCTAATGCTCTGTCCTTCAGGTTCCACCGTTAGCTCCTGGGTCTATCTCTGTGGTAAATAAAGATGTGTGCAGTGATACACTGTTATTGACTGTATGTGAGGACTGCTGTTTGTCACTCCTTTTCTTTTCATCTTTTTGATTCATGTCATGTCATTGCAGAGTTGTTTACAAAGACAACTTTGAATTGGCTAGTCTTTCTGACAACAAACTGCTTTTAATTCTGTAGCATGCGCTACTCCTCTGAGGTGTTTTTTGCACTCTCATCATGATTTGTCTCTGTCTTGCTTGTTGTTTAAAGCCTGCATTCCAGCATATGAGTGTGAATTTGCAGTGTGCTCACTTGACCGGTGGTGGCTTTGGTTACAGTTTTGTGATACGAGTAAGGGGTGTGTGTCAGAATCCATTGAGCAGCATGGACCAACAGGTTAAAGGCATCGAAAACTCACAGCTATGTGTGTGCTTTATGCTGTTTAAAATGATCTTTTTCTTCACCTCTTTTACCAGGTGGCTCGGAGTCTGCCATCTCTGATGTGAGTCACATTTAGTCTTCACCTGATAAATCAGAATTTAATACAGATAGTTTACTTTTTGGTTCCTGTATCATTATTTTCTGTTGTTTATTTTTTTGGGGGGGGTGTCAGCTGCAGGTTCCCTCCATCAGTAGCACCTCCTCTCGCTGGTCATGGGATCATGAGGAGGAGAGACGGCGGCAGGAGAAGTGGCAGATGGAACAAGAGCGCCTCCTGCAGGTACCACCAAACACTAAATCGCATAGATGCTCTTTTTGACTTGTTCATTTTAGTTTCAGTAGTTAATATAGCCATTTGGGTAACACTTTACTCAAAGGGGTGTGCATAAGACTCACATGACACCTTCACAATCATGACATGACATGCGTCATGAATATGAAGGAGGTTTTATGCATGTTTATGACAACTGTCATTAAGTCTCATTCGCTCAGTTATGTCACTTTCAGTGCAAAGATGACATTGTTTGAAGTGTCTTTATGACAATACTTCATAACCTGTCAGTGTCTTGGTAATGCCAAGTTGTCAGGACAAGTTATGTTTGTCATGAAAGTAGGGCTCACTGCAGCACACAAGATTCAGGGGACGTGGATGGATCCACATCTAGGTTTAAGTGTGGAGATGGGTAGGTTTAGGTATATGTAAGGTGGGAGGGGTTGGGTCTGGATGGAACCACGCCCCCTGGAATTTGTGGGCTTGAAATTGTCATTAAGTGTAAATACTATGTTAGGGTTAGATTAGGTTATGACAGAGTCATGAATACTTCTCTTGACCTTAAGTACAGTGGTAGATTAAAATGTCATTAGTGTCAAAATTCTGTCAAATTAGTTATGACAATATTTATTTCTTTAATATTTTTTTTATATATTGTCTAAGTAATGTCAAGTTGTCATGCCAAAGACACTAGCAGGTTATGAAGTATTGGTTTGTCAAGTTGCAAAAACGAAGGGATCGTGAATTGTATGAATTGTCTAACTGAAATACATTAAGTGTTTAAACAGTACTTGCAGTTTAGCTTTTTCATGTTTTTTTGCAAATTCATAAAAATAATTACTTGTGGACCTTTGTTTGAATTGGTTTCAGGAGAAGTATCGACGTGATCAGGAGAAGCTGGAGGAGGAGTGGAGGAGAGCTCAGCAGGAGGTCTATGGAGAGGAGCACAGTGGTACTGAGGTCAGAAGACTGTCGTAGCATTAACATAGAGTTTTGTCCCATGCAGTGTATTGTTAAGCTATTGCTACCAATATACCCTTTCTACTTATGACTGGTTTTCTGGTCCAATTTCTCTCATTTAAGCTCTAACACCGCATGAAAATTGAGTTTTATTGCCTTTAGACTCTACAGCATAATGAATGGTGAATAGGAATCACAACAGCGTTATTATATGCCTCCTGCTGATATTAGGAGCTGAAATGCACTGATGTGCTGTCAAATGGAAATGCTACGTATATTCCATCGCCCTTCCTCAACCAATCCATTGGTACCACTTCTGTGACATCCAATCAGAATGCAGAGAAGGTGGAAGCAATACAGAACAGACAGATCACTGTACAAACAGCAGCAGCACAGCAGTCACTAAAGGCAGAAGTGGAGTGTGATTCAACCACAAAGAGTCAGTGGTAAGAAAAATGACAAGTTGAAAGAGATGTTGTAGCTGTTATTGGCAAGAAACATTAGGATTTAACATTTCTGTAAATACAAGGACTGTCATTCAACAAAAGTCATTTCATATTGTAAAATACATGCACACATATGAAGAGATGAATTGCTCATTTCAGTAAAGATTCAGTAAATAAATTCACTGAAGACATTACATAATTGCAGCAGACGAAATGTCACTCAACAGTATCGCCCAACACCTATCCAATCCAGAAGAATCTAGTTTGTCAGCCTGTCTGAGGAAGATTTAGGGAACACTTTTCTTGTTGGTCTACATCAAAACACAGACAGAGGCTTTTAGCTGATATGTTGAATCTCGCTGTTTTTTTAGGATCTCAGCCATGAGCACCATATTTTTACTCTGCCCTGACAAAATGAACTGTATTAGTTGTATTTATTTAAGCTTATTTGGCATTTGTAGTTATTGTGGTATGTGTACGTCTCACCGCTGCTTTGGTTATTGCTCGTATGTCTATCTGTCTGCTTCTGCTTTGTCCTGCTTCAGCTCAGAGGAGTCCTACGGGTTTGCCAAGCTTACGGTTTCTGACAGGTCAGTTTGCTTTTGGGGTTGCATTTGCTTCTTTTGAATGGCTTTTGTGGCACAAGCAAGATATGATGATATGCATCTGGCAGCAATTTTTGTGGATTTAAAATTTTTCCGGTTTTGTAGAAGGTATTTCATATTATCTTCTGCCATAAGAATTCAGGGGCTTCGTTGTTTGTGATGCAAAAATGACACGCGTCACTTTTTCAGCAGTCACTCTGTTTTAAATGTTTTGTTAATTCCTGTTTTGTTGAATTTATGTATTTATTTTGCGTAGGACAAAGTCGAAATCTACCCCTGCACTTCAAGGCCTTCACAAACCAGATGCTAAAGGTTTGATCACTTTACATTTTGGTTATTTTTCTCTGAATTCCTGAGCAGTTGAACACCAGGTACAGTTATCGTCTTCACTGCCTTGTCTCTTCATTGGCAGCAGGAAGCGGTAAAAAGAAGGGACAGCTGTCACAGGCAGAAAAGGAACGTCTGCAGATCCTGGAGGAGATGAGGAAGAAGACACCGCTCCTCACTGACAACAGTTGGATCCGTCAGCGAAATGCTAGCATCAACAAAGAGCCCATCACTGTGGGAACAACAATCAGGAGGTCTTGATGAATAAACATTTTCCTTTATATGGTTGAGCACAGATTTTCTTTGTCAGCTCTACACTACCATTCACTAGAGTGACACATGCAATAATAGGTACTGAAAATAATGTATTCAAATAGAAAGCAGCTATTTCATCTTACTGCTTTTTTACTGCATTTTTTGATCTAATAAATGCAGGTTTGGTAAGCATAAGAAGCTTTTTTTTAAACATTACAAAATCTTCCCGACTCCCAAACTTTTAAATGATAATATGTCTTGGTTGAAAAAGGAAATCGCATCATTTTCAATCTGAATGCTTTTAATATCACAATCTCTGCATCACAGATATGAATCACTGGATAACCTCCACTCAACCAACTCTTCCTGGTCCAGGCAGTCCTACACTTCAAGTGTCGGGAACAGGCCCCATTCTGCTTTGGGAAACACTGGCACTTACAGGAGTGGACGCAGCAGCCTGGGCCCTGATTCAGCCATCTTCTCCACTGGTCTTAAGCAGAGCTCCTTGTTTGCCTCAAGCTCTACCACTCCACCAATTACTATGCCTGAGCTGACAGGCCCTAAATCCCGTCCAAACTCTCAGCAAAGTGGCAGGTGTGGATTAGTCCTGACCCATTTTTAAGTGTGGTATTTCAGAATGAATTTTCAGTTGAAACACTTTTAGGCCAAATTTAAGTGTAGCTTTCCTTCCTTTTTTTTTTTCCTAAGAAGGATTTCACTCTACTTGACTTTTAACCCCAGGTATTAAAAAAAACAAACAATGACCATGTTCTGAATGGAATACTAGTGTACTGCATACTGCTGTATATACTGCAGTGTACTCTACAGTTCAAAAATTTGAGCTCAGTATGTTTTTTGTTTAAAAAAAAAAAAAATTTATATATACTTTTATTCAGCAAGGATGCAACATGAAGAGTGACCGTAACGTTCTTAAAAAATCAAATCTGCTAAAAAGAATACTGAATTTATTTGATGTTTTAATAAGACAACTGATCAAATAAATGCAGCCTTGGTAAGCATAAGAGACCTTCAAAAACCGATCTTACCGATCACAAAGTTTTGAACAGTAGTGAACAGTAAATGCTGCAGTGTATATTGTATTTTAAATTTAAAAAATGTCTTTGCTGTCAAGGTAGAAATAAAGGTAGAAAAAATCTAAAGCGGAACATATTGCATAGTGGGATACAGTATTCCACACATCGTGGTTTCATTGTGCATGTTTTGTCAATTAAGGTACGCATACAAAAAAATAGTGTGTACAGCATATATATATGCAGTATAGTATGGTATTCCGAACTTTTTAGTACTCTGCCGCCAGCCTCCCCCTCTTAAATGTAATCGAATCAATACAAGGGCAGAGCAATGCTATCTTCTATGTGACATTGAACTCTGACACTGGCATGTGGTGCCTGTAGGCTGGTCAGTGGCAGGCGGATGTGCTCGAGGTGCAAGCAGCCTCTGGGGAAGGGAGCTGCCATGGTCATCGATTCCCTAGAGCTCTGCTTTCACATTGGTTGCTTCAAGGTGAGACTAGAGGTCACCTGAAAATGAGAGTGAGCGGGCACTTCATGGATCTGTTGCACTTTGCCTGGGTTTTTAGCCTTCGTCATTTGGGGGCGCAGGAGATCATTTATCACCTAATATCAATAAATTCACTTGTTGTGGTGTAGGCAGTCAGATTACAAGCTTGCAAAACAAATTAGAAATGGTCAATCTTAATTTAAAGGCCTAATTTTGAATCCAATGAAAACAAACGTTATTCTTGTAGTGTTTTAAAGGGATAGATCACCCAGAAATGACAATTGTGATTAATTACTCTTTCATGTCATTCCAAACCCGTAAGATCAACACAAATTAAGATGTCTTTGATAAAATCCGAGAGCTTTCTGCGAATGCATAGACTGCTAGCTTACACCTTTGAGACCCAGAAAGGTAGTAAGGACATTGTTAAAATATTCAATGTTTATCAGGAGTTCAGCCGCAATGTTAAGAAGCGAGAAAATTATTATTTTTTTTTGTCTAATGAAAACAAAAATAACTTCATTCAACGATTTCTTCTCTTCTGTGTTTGTCTGCGTGGTCCTGTTATGAACGTGCGTTGAAGAGTGACACCGGAGAGAAGACAATTACTGAAGCTGTTTTTCTTCAGTGCTTCAACCTAAATTTTATGAAAATAATACTTTGCGCGTGATGTCACATGGACTGTTTTATTGATGTTCCTGCTACCTTTCTAGGTTTTGAGCATTTCTGTTGGGAAGCTCTTAGTTTTCATTACATATATCGTAATTTGTGTTCCAAAGATGAAACGTTCCAAAGGTTTTATGGGTTTGGAGTGATATGAGGGTGAGTACTTAATGACTGAATTTCCACTTTTGGGTTAACTTTCATTTCTCTTTCAATTTGAATTTTTTTTTTTTTTTTTTTTTTTTTTTTTTTCTTCAAATTGAAGTCCAGCTTGTTTTCTGATTGCCTCATTATCAATAAACTTGAAAATGAACACAACTTCTGGCTAACCTCGGTATTCCCACTACCATTGAATCACCAGAACCCTGCCTGTCACTGATCACACAGGCTTTTCCAGTCACAAAACTATACTGTATTTTCCGGAATATTCTGTCTATTTTTTTAGTAAAGTAAACGGTTCTGAGTTATGTGCCATTACATATGCACATAAATATTATATTTCAGTTATTTATCTTCTGAGAGAAATTAACTTACAGACCACGCAACATTTGACCTGGTTCAACTAATTCATTTTTCGGAACATACAGTATTTGCTTTCCTTTTACTGAAGCTTGCTCCTTTTTAGATTTGTTTCCGGTCGCAAGGGTTGTGTTTTGTTTACGGTAGCTCCTCGTTTCTTCACTGCTGCACAGGAAGGTTACATCACTGCTTCACCAGCCATCACTAAAGAAATCACCTTTTCAAAGCTAGCTGTGGTGGAGGATCTGCCCACGCTGACCCAATAATCAGTATTTCTAATGAATAAATCATTTGCCTGATTTGGGAGGCTTTGGGAGTTGAAAAAGGGTTGTATTCTCTCATCTTGATGTGTGTCCAGACTCTCTGTTTCTTGTTGATCTTGCAGTGTGTCAGCTGCAGGACTGACCTTGGGAGAGGGACTGAGTCCGGAGCTCAGGTCAGAGTCAGACACGGACAGCTCTTCTGTAACACCTGCTACAGCAGAATCAGAGGTAAACAAGAACCAGCATGCAATTATAAAACCAGACTCAATTTGAATAACCAAACTATGAAATCTGTGGAGAATACTAACTTGCAGACTAGCCTTTATTGCTGATTGAAATTAAACTGCTAATGGTGTATAAATATCATGATTAATCCCATCCAAAATGTTTTCGTTTACATATTTGTGTTTATTGTGTATATCATGTATGTAAATATGCACGCATACGTTTATATATTTTGAAAATGTTTGCAATTATATTCATATAGTTTATATAATACATAAATATACTTTAATATATAAATGTAACATATTTATATAACTTATAAATACACAGACATTCATGTATTATACTTATATGTACATAATTGTACAGTACACACGTTATATAAACAACACTTTGTTTTAGATGCAGTTAATTGCAATTGATAATTTGACAGCACTTATAATATATGTATTAAGATCTTATGCTTAAGGCTGCATTTTATAAAACCAGTAATATAGTGAAATAAATATAGATTTAAATAGTAAATTAACCGTTTGCTATTTTAATATTTTGTAAAATGCTGTATATTTCTGTAAAGTTGAATTTGTGATCCTCAAGAATGATTTTTCCAATTTAAAAAAAAAAGTAACTTTTTAAATAGTTTATTTAGTTTTAAGTTATGCATCACAGCAAATTTATTTATTTATTTATTATTTTTTACGTGATGACATTTAATGACAATTTCTAAGCTCCTTTATCATTATGATTCTCAGTCTAAAAGATTCAGTTTGAAAACCTTTGCCTTTAGTTTTATTAGAACAACACTATTCTAACTGAAAGACTGTCTGTGTTTTCTCATAGTCTGTTCCTCCGTCTCCAAGTGACCAGAATGCATTGCAACAGATCGAAGAGGAGCATACCATAGAAGCGACCTCAGGAATCACAACTATTAGCACAACCTAACCACTGCACCAGGCTTTATCCACTGCTTCCATTCACCGCTTTGACAATCAATATATTGAGACTGGTAGTTCTGTGGTTGCTCTCATAGTAAGACCGCTACTTAGTGACGAGTTCAAACATGTTATTTTGATCACTGCTGATACCCGAGGTCGTTTCTGTACCGACTGTACAGTTATGCATTCCATGTGGCAAGTAATAACATGTCTAATGTGTCGAATGACTTCTAGGAACTGTTTGTTCGTTTTTGACAAGTCCTTGCTAAAAATACTCTCATATCTTATAATATAACCTTTCCTCATAATTATTTAATGTTGTAGCACTTTTTATTTGGTAATAAAACACTTTTTTTTTTTTTTTTTTTTTTTTCCCCTTTCTTTGGTAGAAATCACATAGTGGTGAAGGGGTTAAGTCATTGTTCTGTATCACTCAATTAGGAGGAATTGTATTATGTAACAAGCTGCTTTATAGAAATACATTTGATCAGTCATACATGCAGATGTTGAAATGCATTATCCAGTAGGTGGCACTCTGGTTGTAACTGACATTTTTCTCTCTGTTTTAGTAGACGCAATGTTCTGCCAATCAGATGGCCTACACATAGACATTGCATTGCATATAATTGTAAGATTAAATTACCTGGGACTCTTTTTTTCCAAGCCCCTATGCCAGATGTTTCTGTTTGACGTTTACACGTCTCTCTCCTTGTATGACATAGGTTAGGCTAAACAAGTTAAATTGTGTGAGTGTTGCCATGGAAATAAAACTTACTTTTAAATGGAAAATGATTATGTACTGAAAATATTTTCACTCCAAAAACCATTTACTTCGTCTTTTCCCCCTGCTATGCATATCATTATCTCTTCATGTCTTGAAACCGATGCATACTTAAGTCCAAATATGGATAATTTAAGAGTGGCTGCGCATCTTCAGAATTTTCTGCTTCCTGTCATTAACTTGCTCCCACAGTCATCTGCATTTCAGCTGTTACTTCGTTCTCAATGGCTCTGCAGTGAAGATTTATCTAAGAATTTTTTGTTGGAATGATAACAGCTTCTTTGCGTCACTTTGTTCTAAATGTTCTATTTTCCTTCAAGGTGCTGGAAGTTTTTGACTACTGCAGTCAGTTACCCATTTCAACCACTAGTTCATAATGTTACATACTGCACCTTTAATCTGTGTGATCCTGCCCACTCCCAATTAACAAAAAAACAGCCAAAATTATGTCACTCGCTGGCCATCTTTGAAAAGCCTTTTAGGCATCTAAGCGCATCTCTTTAAATGGGGGAAAAAATACGATTTAATTTCATATGTGAAATCACAAACAAAATCTGACAATAACAACAGAATCATAAATGTTGTTTTTTCTGCTCAAATAGCTTTTTTTTTTAGGGCTAGACCAGACTGTTTCTATAGTAACTGGGTCTTCTAACATCATATATTATTGCTGTCAAGGAATTATGCTATATTTACATTGCTGTCTCTCTGAAAGATAATGCTATAGCCAGTCATTCTACAATAAAATCTGTGTTCTGGGGAGGAATGCCTTTGTTTTTGCAGTACTCATTTCAACCGCTAGCTGTCTTGCATACTGCACCTTTGAAAACACGCAAAGTACTGCAAATAAAAAAGAGCATTATCAATAAACATGGATGGCCTATTAGGTGCATGTCTGCCACCTACTGGACTGGAGTGTGAAGCGTTGGCTTTTTGGCTGAATGGATCCTTTAAAAGTGGTTTACTGGTCTTATTGACCTCATAGTGAATAGTCTGTCTTTTATTTACTTGCCCTCAGGTCTTACAAACTCGTACGACTCGAACAGAGGAAGTTTAGACGCATCCTTTTTTTTTCTTTTCTTTCTTTTGATGAAGTAATTAGGCTGGCGCACAGGAAAACAAAAGCACACCATAATAATGGTTCATACAATACAAGCTATACAATGGATTAGTGTGAAGAACAAATAAAAGTCATTATTGACTAAGCATCTAACTCTCAGAATGTTTGGGCAATAGGTTAAAAATGTTTTAATAATTAAAAAAATCATTTTTGAGCCAGCTCTCAAATTAATCAGGTCAACAAGAGTGCATAAAATTAGTCAATGATTTTATGAATAGAACTGATTCTGTTCAATACAGTAAGCTTGCTGCAGTTTTGTTGTCTGGCCCTTTAAATGCTCAGGCTTATTAAAACAAGGTCTATTATGTTTGCCTGTCATTGTTTGTACGGTTCATAAATGGTAAGAAAACACAAAGAAAGTGTCTTCCGAGAATGTCTTCCTCTATGTCATTATCGTTATAGTGTAGCTACTTCACTTTTCACGTCAAATTGAAACTTCATAGTTCTTTTTTGTTTTTTCATTGTAGATTTCATCCTTAACTATAATATTTACACAAAAGTGATAAGTGATGCTGTTTTGATGAACAGATGGTGCATGCATGTGAGTACCTCTTCCCTCCGCAGTATGTTCTTCCCAGAACCGTTATGGAAGTCATGACCCTAGAGCACTAGCCGGAAGGGTTCACATCGCCCATAAAGCACAGCATTCCGCTCATGCGTGCAACCAAGTCTCAGATGTGTCCTCTTGGCTAGTTTGCCAGTGACGCTCAGTTCATGCAATCTGAGCTTTATATCTGCTGGCTGAGGTCAACAGACTCCCTCGGAGAGACCCAGGGACAATTGGTATCATTCTTCAACTGATTTAAATGCACCCAAATAACCCTGCAATTGAATTTCGTATAGAGACATAAAAACCAGCCTGGGTCACATGATACTAAACAAAAGAAGGCCACACAATTCGTGTAAAGTCTGCCAGCCACGGTTTGTTTTTATTTATCCTGTGTTTGGAAAAAAAATCCCTGCCTTTTTATTAGCATAACCTATTTTATTCCTTTGCTGCTTGTTTTTCTTTATTCACGTTGACATTTAATCTCTCTATCTGTTGTGTTCAAGACCTGTATATTTTTACCGTTCCCTTCAGCTAGTTCATAACACATGGCCTTTTTAAGGGCACGGTAGCACTTCAGTGTCTTTATATGGGAGTGCTGTGAGTTTTAATTTATTTAGCTTATCATGGCAGATCTAGGACTGTCCCTCTAAACCCCTGAAGCAGAATAACAGTTCTCAGCCAAATGTAGGATGTTTTGTTTTGCCTTGCAAAGCATATCCGAAAACAAGAAGCAGCTCGTGTTAGCTTGGGAACACAGTTTGAGAAAATACAGGATGGTTTGGAAAATGCTTCCCACTCCCTGAGTTTGAGCATATTGTGGTCTTTCTGTATATACCTCAGATAAGGCCTCTCAGACTATTGAGTACAGGAAATGTACTATTGACTATTGAAAACAGGAAAACGTCAGAATTCACATTAATTTGTAGATTACTTTATGACAGATCAGTGGAATTGTTGCATGTATAAAGAAACATAAACACTTTCCTGTTAATGTATTGGGCCTGTTGTGAGAAGAGTATCCCTGGAAATTAATGTAAACTGCATTGTCTGTGTGAAAAAAAAACACATTGCTGAATTTCCCACAGCAATGAATGGAACTGCTTAAATTATAAACAACTTGCAGTTACACATAATGATTAATGACTGTTAACAGTTCAGATGTAAAGAAATGTCCTGTGGGTCAAACTCCATTTTTTTTTCTCAGTTTCTCCAGACTGTCTTTTCCGGGTATTCAGAAGCAGGGGAGATTTACCATTTTTTTCTTTTCCTTTGGCATAAAACAAAATTACACAAATACTTCTGTCTGTCCGCTAAATGTTTTATTTAATTATAGTTTCACGTGGACAGGTCATGATCTAGTGTGATCTTGTGGCTGGACTTTAGAAAAGCAGTCATGGTCGGGGTTTTGGCTTTGGCTGATGGAAAGACTCCAAGTATTAACTAGTAAAAATTTCCACTCACATGAGCACTCTTACAATTCTGCATCACTTCCAGTTTTTTTCTCTTCAGTTGATGTTAATAAAAGTTTGGAAACTCATGTTTAGTTCCAGTATTAGTTTTCATATTAGACTTTAGAGGATGAAGATAAATCGATGCTGCTAGAGTAAACGGCTTATCATTTAATAAACAGACAGCCAGTTTTTCCTAGCTGGGGACTTTTTTCAGGTGCTGCATAATATCATTGCATCTGGTAGAGCCATGGTACAGCGGCAAAGTTTGATTATTACGCCGGAATGAGCCCTCTGAAGTCAGTTACTCAGTTAAAGAATCGCAACAACTCCAACTTCTGAAGTGCCTTAAAAAGAGAAACAGTGGTAATATATTGTTTATTTGTGCTTGTGTTTGTATGTTCAATAAACTCACGGTACTACCCAACCTTCATCTGTAGACACGATTCTATGGCGTACACTTTTAATGTGTTTGTAAATTGACTGGTTTTGATGGCAAAGGATGCGTCCATCCTGTAACCAGCACATGACCCCTTTAGAAGTTTGACATCCCTGTAATAGTTCATGTATTCCTTCTTTAGGTGGTTCACTTTTTTCCTCTACTTGCACACCTTTCTTCCGCTTGCACACCTTTTTCTCCATAATCAAGTTCAAGATTTGATTTTGAATTCTAACAATTTATTTAAATGATGAAATTGAACTAATTAATGCAATTATGTTTAAATAAATAGATCAAGCAATCTTTCAAAAACGTTAGATCTAAGTATAAATTGCATACTCTTACTTTTAAATAAATACTTTGTGACTGGTATAAAATAAAAAAATAAATAATTCACACAGGCATAGTTTATCAGTTCAGCCATACTTTTGTATTGTAAAATTTTCTCCCCTCTGTTGTATCATAATAAGCAACATGCATGAGCGAACAAACTGTTACTGATGGATTCACAGATGCAGATTTTGCTGATGCTCTGCTAATGTTATGTTTATGTTTAAGCTGGTTGTTCTAAATTGAGTCAGTTTATCAGTTGAGGAGTTCATTTGGGATGAGTTCTCATTTTAGAGGTAACTCTCTAGTGGAGAATGCTGAAAAAAATTAGAAGAATTAAGATGCAAGAATTATTGAAATGTTGCAGACTCAGTACAGAAAATACATTTGACCTACAGGGAGATTCAGGAAAGTGTGTGCGATTGTTTCTGAATTCTGTTTGCAGCCTCATGTTTGTGGTCTGAACTCATTCCCATTAGCATCTTGTAACCTTTTCCTCTCACTCATTTTCCCACATCATGCAGAAATGTTCTGTTTATTCTTCCTCATAGGGATCCATTGTGATTTTGCTGTATGTCGTTACATTAACTGGCTATGTTTGACAGTCTTTACGGAGAACGTGGCTCATATCTATTTAAAATAATTAGTTCATGTTTTGGTACAATGCAGCTCATCTCAGGCTGATATGCAGGTCCAATTGTGTGTACTTGACTACAGTAATCAGCTAAGAGATAGGTTTAACGCCTGCACTGTAGTGTGTGTGGGTGGGACATTGTGACTGAAAATATGTTTTATTATAAAATGACTCAATAATAATAGACCATGCAGCTGTCATTCCGTGACACACAAAGACAGGTGTGTGGTAGAATACTGAACTTCTGGAAGGAGAACGTGGATGTCATATCATGCACTAAAATAGAACCAGAGCACCAAAAATTTAAATGCCCATTATGAAAGATGCCATACTGAATAAGCTGAACCATATTGTTAGGTATAAGTTCTATATTTTGTAACAGAGATGACTCACATTTGTTCAGGGGCAAATAAAGATTGGTTTGAGTTGCAATTTAAAACTGACACTGTAGATGGCTAAATATATTGTTTTGGGTGGGGGAAGTCAAATAATTAAAACATATTTTATTTGTGGGTGGGAAATATACACAGAGACAGAGAGAGAGCAGAGAAAGATGTTTGTAAGACGTATGATTTTAATCTCTTAAACTGTGCACCACAACAATGAAGGGATGACTATCCGGATGCCTTTAAAGACTGGAATCAATTGAAATTAAAATACCAGGAGGCCTTTGGACTTTTTCTTTGGTCAGTATTGTAGGTTTTGTGATGTGCTTTATTTACCATGAATAAAGCACACAAAGGCAGTTTCCATTGTTGCGTAACGTTCCAGTTTCAGAAACTGCGGCATGTGCTGGTTTTATCACACTATACCCAGAGAATCATTTGAGATGAACTGTTATTTGTACATGCAGAAAAAGAAATGGAAGAATAGAGTGGCTGCATATCCATGCGTATTAACGTGAATGTGTTTTGTGGGCATGAAAATGACTGTGTTGAGCAGGTCAAGTGCGCTGCCATTTTGTAAATGTCACAAGTTAGCATTACGGATCAGTGTCTTTCTGTTGACCTGAGATTGTTTTTCTCACTGGGTCACTGATATTTCAAATTAGAGTGCCAAAGCTTCAGCCACGATTGGTTTTCTCATTCATCCAGTAATGTATGTGTGTGTGATCAGTGTGTATCAGCCCACACAGAGCTCATTTCACACGTTCTTGGAGTGTGGAGGGTTCACAGTGCTGCAGACATCTGAGCCCTCTCTGGTATCTTTAATTGCTCATTTATTTTCTCTCATTGCTCTAAAATATTCTTTGCTATCTCTTGATTGTAAAGGTGCCTTTTAATAGGACTTCACTAAGGCTTCCATTAACACACTGTGTTCTCTTCTTATCCGTTTCCAGAGAGAAAATAAGAGAAGGGCCGTGCCAAGGGCTGCAGGAGGAGATAACACTTTTGTACAGAGGCCTCCATTAGAAGGATAATTACTTGGGCCCGGAGTCAAGACATAGCAATGGCTTGGTTACATGTTTTATTGACAAAGCAGGAAAAGAAAATTATCCACAGAAGAACGAGATTCAGGGGCTCAAAATATCCAAAACATTACATGCCCAAAAGTGATAGAATGCATTAGTGTGCACTTAATGCTTTCAGTTGCACTTAAATTGTGAATTAGGTTTTTATGGCTTTTAGTGCGATGCCCATAGTGTATTGTGAATGCACTGTCCGGTTAATTTCCTCATTTCATTAAGCTGTGATGTTGCTTTCCAGCTGACCATGAATGAGCCCTGTGTACCGTTGTGGTAAGCTGTTAAACAACGTCACTTTTTTTCCCTTTCAAATTGGTTAACCAGTCAGCCATTGCACCCTTTATCTAATGTTTATATGTTGATGCTCTGAACTCTCAAAGTCTAAGTCCCTCATAGAAAAGACAGCTGTCGACTGCAGATAATTCTTTCTTTAACTGCCGATATCTGCAAACATCTATTTCTACACAGCAACAAACATGCATTGATAAAACTCTTCAGATTGAGTCACCATCACAAACAGTTTACTTGCTCTTGTTTTGAATAAGCTTTGAATTTTTGCTTCAGTAAGTTTGTCGTTTTGATATATTTCTATGATCATATTTCTATTTAACTTTTCCGTTTTAGTGATTTATACTTCAATTTATTTTATTTCAGTTGGTTCTTAAGGCAAAGTTTTTATATTATGTTTTATTTCAGATTTATTTAGATGAACAAAAACAAGCTTTAGTGTTCATTCATTTATTCATTTAGCAGACGCTTTTATTCAAAGCGACTTGAGGTATACAGTACAATAAGTGCTTCCCCACAAAGAGGCAAATAAAAGCAGGACGTACATGCAGTACAATTTTTCAGGCAATGTTCAGAGTTGATTAGACAGGGAGAGATTAAGGAAAAAGAAAGCAAAGTTTTGTTTTTAAGGTCAAATAGATCTTAGGTCTCGTAGATTTTAAACTTCTGGGGTGGATGTTGATTCTTAAAAGTAAACGGAAATTTCTGAGAGTTACGACCCTGTGGCTGTTCTATATGCAAGCTGCAACCGAGAGTCAGTGCAGAGAGATAAAGAGAGGTGTGACATCGGCTCCTTTGGTTCCGTTGAAGACCAGTCATGCTGCTGCATTCTGAATCATTTGTAAAGGTTTGATTACTCATGATGGAAGTCCAGCTAAAAGAGCATTGCAGTAGACCAGTCTGTAATTGACAAGGGCCTGGACAATGCAATGTTGTGCAATGCAAACCTGCAAGATCGAGCAGTTTTTGCAATGTAATCTTTTTGAAAGTCAGCTGGTTATCGAAGATTACACCAAGATTTCTGACTGAACATGATGGGGTAATTATTGATGAATCTGACTGTTGAAATCATGCTGTAGAGTTGGAGTGGCAGGGAAGACAAGAAGCTCAGTCTTTGCCAGGTTGAGCTGTAGGTGATGTTCTTTCAACCATGTTGAGATGTCTGCCAAGCAGTCTGAAATCTATGCAGCTACCGTTGGATCATCTGGTTGATAGACGAGATAGAGCTGTGTGTCATCAGCATGGCACAAGTAGAAGAAATCATATGCCTGTACTCATATGATGGTACCCAGTGATGTAATGCATATGAAGAAGAGGAGGGGTCCTAGAACTGATCCCTGAGGTACTCCAGTGAGCGGTTGATGTGCTTTGAATACATCCCCTCCTCAGGCCAATATAAAGGACCTGCAAGTGAAAGAGGATTCAAATCAGCAAAGTGGAATCCCTGTGAACTTGATTGATTAGTGTCCAGATTGATTAGTGTCTGTGAAAGAAATAAGGATACATGGTTGAAAACAATGCATTCAAGTGTTTTCGGTATTAATGGAAGGAGAGAGACAAGTCTGTTGCTATCTGTAAATTAAGTGTTTAATGTAGTTGGTAGTATTAATGTAGTAGCAGTGTGGAAGTGCCTGTGAGGAGAGATGTGTTGTTGATATGTGTGAGTGCTGGTAAGCGTGTAGGAGAGATTGCTTGGAGAAGGTGTGAGGGGATTGGGTTATGCTAGAGGTTATGTTGTAGGATGGCTGAAGAGGTGAAGTTAGATACTTCTACCTCAGTGAGGGGACAGAAGGAGAAGAGGGGAATTTTAGCAGATGTGGTTAGTTTGAGTTTCTGTGTGTGGGAGCTGAGAACTGACTACTGATTGTTCTAGATTAATTTTTTTAAGAATGTAGAAATGTCATCGGCTGTTAAGGAGATGGTAACAGAAGAGAGAATTATGTTTTGAATTTCAGTTCACCTTTTAGTGTTTAATCATGTTTTATACACACACAGTTCAGTAATTTATGGGAGAGTTTTTACACTGTGTACGTGGCCTTATTTTTAATGTAACTCTAGTTGGATTCGTCTGAAAAAAGAAAGTCACATGCACCTAGGATGCTTCAAATATGAGCAAGAGGTAAGGTTAAAAGGTAAGTTGGTTGCCAGATTTGTGAATGCCTGTGGTGGTAAGGCGTTGGAAGTCAAATAAAACTAGGAAATCTGCAGCATAAGGCTTGTCCAAATAAATACTAAACTCACCAAAGTCTATAAGTGGACTGCCATACTTGGAGAATGAGAACAGCAGCCCATCCAGCTCCTCTAGGAAAGGGGACAGAATTGCCCAGGAGGGTGATAAATGACTACAACATGGGGTTTTACTGAAGCTGTTACAGTAATAGGATGAGATTCAAATGAGTTATTATTGCAAAGGGGAGCGTGGGTTAAATATTTCCAATTGTTAGAATTGAGAAGACCAGTACCTCCACCCCTCCCAACCTGATGAGGGGTGTGAGAGAAAGAGAAGTTTTCGGAGAGAGCATTAGTGGTGGCTGAGTCTTCTAGATGGATCCTGACCTCAGTCAAGCCCAAGATGCTAAGTATATTGTATTGTATTGTATTATAACAAACTGACTCCACTTAAATACTGATCCACTTGAGTGAAAACAGCTGTCCAGCACTTTAATTATCACAGCAAAACCTATAGCATGCAAACGGCTGAAAAAAATCATTTCTAATTTCAGCCAACAGCAATTTCTAATTTCAGCACAATCAGCATGAACTTTTTCAAATAATCCAGCAGTAAACAAATAAATCCTCCCACCTAGCATATATATTTACTCTAATCAACAATGCATAATGAGCATATTACTAACCAAAAATATTTTGATCACATCCAACCAGGAAATAAATACATTAAATGACTTATTGTACATGGTTATCCTATATATATCAACATTTTGGTGTGCTTCCTACTTTGTTGCAAAAGTCTGAGGAAGTCTGTTTTTTTTTGTAGACAAAGCACAAAGGCCAGTGAACACCACTGGGACTGTTATATTACATCAAAGATAGAAAAAATGATGAAAATGTTTGCAACATTCAGAAAACACTGATTTTTATTGTAAACAGTATACAAGTTTAAACATGGACTCATATACATTCAGTCAATGCAGTTACTGTCATTTGACACATTTGACATTTCCATGATATATTTCAGATGAGCTTCTACTTCAAAAATCACATTGTGCAAATAAAAATGAAAGTACTATCTGTGGGTTTGTAGCAGGAGAATCAAATAGCCTAAGGGAGCGGTGTAGTGGGGTGGAGTTGTATCATTGGCTGTGACCTAGAACCTCTTTAATGAAAGACAAATGGTGCAATAACATCTATCGCTTTCATGTCCCAGGGACTGATTTTTATTAAAACTAATTTCAGCTTTAAGGATGTATGATGGGCACATTTTGACTGTCATGGAAACTTTTCTTGTAAGGCCTTCATCTCATCATTTCCATCACAACAAAAAAAACTCTGCAACTAATTAAATTTTACTTTGTTATAAGGAGAAAAGTGTCTGTGAAAAGCTAGACACTAAGATAAATGTAGAAGAAATTCAGAGTAAATATGACTTGGGAATTTCTATACTGCAGCATTTTCAATCAAAATCTAATTTTGTTATTGTAAATGATCCAAAAAGGTTAAAAATATAAGGAACATTATGAAATTGCGCATTTATTTAGGATACACAGCCTTAGCAAAAAAGTCACAAAAATGTTATTACATCACAGAAGGTTATTAAACACTGAAGGCAATGCATTCACTGTACGTTTACAAATGACATATAGCTTTAAGAATGTGAAATATGTTACTTGATAACCATACCACCAATCAAAAGATTGTGCTTATACATGGATACATGTAAAACTTTACGTAAAGGTGTCATTTTTTACTACATGGTGAAATAAATTAAGCATGAACTAAAATAAAAAATGTCAAGTATTTATAAGCATTTATGAATCTGAATTTCAAGATTTACTTATGCATGACTAAAAGAAAATATGTTAATATTACTTAATTGCACATAAATCAGAAACAAACATGAATAGTGAGCAGACGCAGTTTTTAGGATTCATAAAGATTAATATTGTAACAAATTCATTGCTGTTAACTATAACTATAATTATTAGTTAGTTAACTAGAAACCAAAAATTAATTATACAATATTGCTATTGCTATTACTGAATACACATTTTTTGGAATAAATTTTGCTGTCAATTCTAATAAATCTTGGTAATGATCATGATGTCTTGTTGCAGTCCTAGTCCCATATTTAGTTTTTGTTTTTTTAAACCACATTTTCTTTTTTATATGGCCACCACTGATTGCTAGACTAAAACCACAGACTCACTTTAGGCAAGGGAGTTTACAGCTTACACTGGCAGAGTCTTTACATAAGAATGTAAGGGAGTGACACAGAACGTGCTGAGACGGCTCCAGTGCATGGCCTGATCTCAGTGTGTTGTAGCATTTCAGTCATTTAGTGTGGGGTCTGGTGGACTCTGTTGACTTGGGGTCATTGACCAGCCAACCACAGACTTGGGTGGTCGTCATGGAAACAACAGCCCAAGAAGGCAGACAGCTGAGGGGAGTCTGGAAAGGTATGTAGATGACTCACCTCACTGTTTGTGTGCCTGTGTGTGGGAGTATTCTTCTGAGATTTTCAATTGACTTCTCCTCTGAAGATTTGTCCGTGTTTCCCTTTGTTTGGTCAAATATGCCTGCAGAGCTTCTGATATCACTATGCGCAGGACATGCACAAATAAGGTTGTGTATCAAATATCCACAAATTAGATTTTCATTCAGCCTGTTCTTTTTCTATCCCTCGATACACGTCATAAGATGAGCCAAACAAAAGGTAAACATTAAAATAATGAGCACTTTTGTTCAGAAACATAATTAGAAATATTAGTATTTTAATACAATGTACAAAAGGAAATAGCCAGGCTCTATTTCATTAGTGTGACAATGCTGATGAAATCTAATGTAATTCTGTCTCCTGTCTGCCTATTGCAATGTAATGTTTGTCCCTGGTGTCTCCGGAACAAAGTGAGACCTAACATGATGTTCATCTAACCTGGCTGTTGTTATTATTTTTCACAGCTCTGTCAATTTTGACAGAATTGTTGTTTTTCTCATAGCAAATCAGCCGTCTCACCATATTCTCAGCTAGTTAAATCCGGTTCTTGTTGGGGATTTACCAGTCATTCCCAGTACCTCTGAAGGCTTACAGGAAATTCACTCATCATGCATAGAAATCATGTGTTTTGTTAGCCGCATAATGAAAAATGAAGACTGGCACTTGGCAAGCATGTGTTTGGATTTTCAGTAACAAGGCCGACCGCTTTCTCTCTCTCATCTGGTTGCTTTCCCTGTCCTTGCTTAGCTTGTATGTGAATGAGTGTGTGTATGTGTTTGAGACAAAATGTAATACAGGCATATTTTGTCTCAAAAGGGGTACCTTAGAAATATTTATCTGGAAAGACAACTCAACCTTTGTCTGAGTTTGCATTTTTAACAAACAAAAAAATAGCACTATTGTAATTACTATATAATAATAGCAATATTGTATTACTATAGTAAATATTTTTATAAAGCCTGTGCTGGTTTACAATAGCTACAACGGAATAACTGTAATATGTTAATGACATTTTTATGCTGATGTTCAGACCTGTCTGTTAATTAGTGCCAGTAGAGTATGGAGTACAGCAAGGATCTGTTTTAGGCCCTTCATTGTTTTCCATACGCATCTAGCCCCTTGGAAATATCATTGGAAAACATGGAAATGATTACCATTATTATGCAACATCTTATGAACAGTAAAATTTGTATAAATATTGTATATGAAAATTCAATCTAAAGTAATGAAGTCCTTTACATTATTTTCATTAAACTAGGTTAAGGTTATTTTATAAGTTACTTCTGTTTGCTCATAGTATATATGAACTAATGTTAATCTATGCAACTTAAAACACTGAAAATGTATTAATATGTGAAACATAATATTAAATAGTCACAACTCAAGCTTTGTTCTTAAATTCAAAGCATCCTGTGATGCCCGCCCTTGCAGATGTTGGTCACTGAGCAGTTATAGTCCCCATAGTACTAATATACCGCAACATGTGAAGCTACTGACAGATGGGAAGACACAGCTGTTATTTACAAAGGCCAGAGGGTTAAACCCAGAATCTTCCCGTCTCAAATTCAAACATGTCAGATCTCATATCTCTATGCTTATTTGGATCATCCCGTGGTAGCACTGTTGTGGTACTGATATGGAAAAGGTTTCGGTTAAGGCAAATTTTATTTTTAAAGACTTTTATTTAAGATGAAAGCTTTTTAAATTTTAAAAGTACAACATAAAAAATATCTTTTGCCAAAATACACTGAGAACATTTTGATATATTCAAGGTCGAAGCAGTGTGAATGTATCTCATCACTGACTGCATTCATTTTAGCCCTGAGCTCCAGGAATATCTAATAGTGGCCTTTGTTAACAGACAGAGATCATATCATGCTTTTAAAAAGTTGGAATTGCACTTTTAAAAAGTGCTGCCTCTGATTATCTTTTGTAAAATATGATTTCACCCACAAACAAACGGCTTCTCTCACAGATAAGCACCAGCATGAGTAGAACTAATAGAAGCAGCATGGCACGTTAATTAACGTTGATATGAATAGTTCCTGTGATTATGCGGACGGTGATCATTTTCATCCTAAAATCTTGTGCGTCACAAATCGCCATGGAGATTGCGATCACAAAGCCTCTGTGAGAACATCCATCTCTCGTGATCAGAATTGTTGAGCTAATCCTACAGCTGAAGAAATAAGAAAGCTCTTATCAGTGCCGGATATAAGCTACAGCTCAGAGCAGATGTGAGCATCTGCAGAACATCTTGTCTAGTAATTCTCCCCAGCTGACACTACCCAGACACAGGCACCTTTGGCATGCTTCACATGATGGCTGACTGACTTCTCATGCACTCATGCAACATCTCTGATCTACCACAAGGGTTTATATGAGGCATATTTAGAGGGTTCATAAATCTTCAACCTATTTTGGCACTGCGTTGAAGAAGAACTTCTGTTGAAGCTATATTTCTGTCCACAACAAAGCACGATTCATTACTTTTAATGGGCAGACATTAGCCGGGGGTTTCAGCAGACGTGATAGGCCTACACTAGGGCACTTGTTTGTCTTTAGTGTGAAAGAAACTTTTACTTTTCAAGTCTCTGAAGAACCCTTGTTCTCTCCTTCAAAAAAAGTAACAAAGTGGTACAATTATTATGAAATTAGAAGAATAATTAGCCTATTCATACTGTATCCAGTATCAGGTTTTTTTCATAATAATTGTAAATATTTGCAAAAATACTTACAAACTGGTATTTTTTTGATAATACTATTTTTGATTATGTTAATTATACCTGTTAGTTTGTAGCACAGATAGCTTTGCTGTTTTAGTGCACTTATTGTTAAATGTCAGACAATTAAACCTATCTAACCTATCCTTCTCCCCAGCTCCACCTGTCTAGATCTATTGCAGGGGATTCTCCCTACAGATCTTGGACTATTCTGACAATGTCTTTAATGACCAATGTCCATTAAAGTATGAAAGACATCGTCAGAATAGTAATTACAGCATAGTAATGAACAATGTTCATTTCTTGGCAGTCAATGGGACAGTAGTCTCACGTAGCCAGACCTTCTGCTATAGGTCTGGAATTCATAGCCGCTTTCTTTGGCAAGGCCCGCCCATAAGGCCAAACCAATCAGTTTGTTTCATTCAGCATCATGTTTTGGGGCGTGGAAATGTCACCACAACAACAGAACGGCATGCAACAGTCAATCAGAAAATCCTGATGAGACGCTTGTGGTAAACATCTGTTTGAAGCATATCTCGCCACTTTTTAACACCCACAAGCAATTCTGGAGAACCGAACACAATAGTGAATCAGCCAGCTGCGATGTCAGTGTCTGTTGTTTCATGTTTGCCAGCAAACACGGCTAATATCCCCTTCTCCGGTACTTCACTTGATCTTACATAATAGATAGGAGGGGATGCACTACTAGTAAAATTGGATCGCATGGTTTTGAGAAACCAACGCTTAACTGATCTTAATAAATGCTTATTGTCACTCATGTAAACACAACAGTTCTTTTCCGCAATCACACATCTTTGCTTTGTTTCCCAGTGGACCGAAAATAAACGCGATCCTCGCATCCCCCGGAAATCCGATAAAATTCAACCAATCATTTGATGACTTCGACATTCATGAAGGGTTTCCAGTTAAGTGTTCCATATGCATCAGACGTTTAGCCAATGTTCCGTGGGTTGAGACTAATGGGACAGTAATAAGCCTCTTGATTTTAATCTGAAATATCTTTAATTGTGTTTTCCGGGGATGGACTGAGCTTTTATAGGTTTAGAACAACCTGGGGCTGAGTGATTAATGACAGAAAGTTTCATTTTGGGGTGGAGCCACCCTTTTAGTAATTTCTTCTTCAGCCTCAAAGCGCAAAATTATTATTAATTTTTAAGATTTAGCTCCTTAATATTTCCTTTTTATTATATATTTCCTGTTTTTCAGTGTGTGTTGGCATGTGTGCAAAAAAAAAGTGTTTTTTGAGTGTATTTTCTGTCCATGAGTTCATAAGTGAATTTTGTATTACTATCAAATGAGGTGAAGCAACATATGTGGGTGGGAATGTGCATAAGTCTCTATTTTTTTTTTAGATATCAACACTCTTGAGTGCTAGGACAGTAGATATCCTGGCCTTTTTACAGTCTGCAGGGGTTCCTTTTTCTCCAAAAGAGCCCTGTGTCAGAGCCAGCGGGGGTGCAGGATGCAGGGAGGTGTGCGCCTGAGCG
Source organism: Enteromius unitaeniatus (assembly GCA_032359435.1). Lineage (NCBI taxonomy): Eukaryota > Metazoa > Chordata > Actinopteri > Cypriniformes > Cyprinidae > Enteromius > Enteromius unitaeniatus. The sequence goes on along the minus strand of JAUMHI010000033.1, from coordinate 5,942,162 downwards.
CCTGCTTTTGTTCCCCGCCGCTGATTGATGCCGGCGGCCTTTACCATGCTCAGAAAAAGCAGCGTGAGACTAACCGGACCTCCACGGAGCGGAAGCCTGACTTGGCAGAAGACTCAGTAAGAGGGAAAGCAGTGGCGACATTTACAGAGGACACCAGCACCAGCTAAAAATTCCCATTTAGGGCATGTTTAGGAGCCAATCCCTGACCAAATTTCAATATTAGCTACTATATTCTCACTCTGTTGAGTGGAAAGGTTCAACAGGTCAGATTCTCACTATATACACACTAAGGAAAAGCACAAATCTGACGTCAGACCACATTCTACTCTAACATTATGTCAAGGAAAAGATCAGATCTGCTTTTTATTAAACCCACAAGGCTAGGGAGGAGCTTTGGATGCATTCGGAGCATGGATTTTCTTTGATGCGCTCAGCGATGTTATATTAAAATACAATATTGACCTGTTCCTGCTGAACATGCTGAGATGTATTCATCGAATCCAACTCATTTATAGTCTGCGATGAAAAAATGACTCATGCCCTGTGGATTTACATGGAGCCTCTTTCTACTGCCTATATTGTCCATAATCTTCACAAAATAATATAAACTGGCCCTCTTTCAAGGAAAATATGTTCTGCAAAGAGATGTCTGGCCAAATTTAGCCAAAGGCAATTATTTGTTAGAGGTAAAAAACAAGCCTCTAAATCCTCCTCCTTAGACTGGTGGATTTAGTAGACTTTGATTTGTAGTGCAATTTATCTTAAATTAAATTTCTTCAGTATACAGACCCTGGGCTATATTCTGCTCTAGAAGCTTTGGGATGGCCCCCCACCCCACACGGGGAATAGCAAAAGACTCCCTATTTTCCAAATCTCCTTGTGACATTCGGCCCCTGGGACCTAAAAGTCTAATTTTTCAGACTCAACATCGGCTCTTTAATAGAAAATAAAATAGATGGTAAGCCTTGGGAGAATGTAATAGTGTTTAATAATATAAACAGAATGTTCAGGTTTATTGCTCTTGCAGAAGCTACCAAAAATACCTTCCTTATCTGAAGATGATATGAGCAGGCAAGTAAAGAAAAACTAATTTGAATAATGACAACAACCTCTCCAACATAGGCATTTACAGGTGCGGCTGGCTCCTGCAGTCATAAAGCGACTCTGTAAACACACGAAAAGTGGTTGTCATGGGGATGACGTGAATTCTTCACCATCCTTCACCTTTTCTGCGAGTCAAATGGAGTTCACCGTTTAAATTAGTCTCATTAAACCTGACAATCTTTTAAGCATATTCAAAGCCATTTGATTCACAACACAGGCATTCCTGATTTAGCCACTTACCCGTGTTGGTTATTAGACAAACAGAATGAAGGGATGAACCTCTTGAGCATGCAGCCAGACGTTCGATTATATTGATCTGGGTTTGTCGCTATGGAGTTGGTTTACATAGAGGCATAGACTCTTTGCTGTTTATGACAGAGGCTCCTGGAGAGATAAGTCCGAAAGCTGGAAGGTCCTCTCGACCGTTCATAACTGTGCAGTCAGGTTCTTCTCTAAATAAACAGCATGTTCAAATATTTAATATACAGGAACTTACATATTTATCTTGGTCAACAGTGGGATTAAATGCAATAAAATTTCAACATTCTTTCCACTTTCACTGTGGCCCTGCCTGACATTTCCCTTTCAGGTTTTGTAAATCTGTGCAAGATCGTTAAGTAATGTGTGCTGTCATTCATTAAATGTCTATATAATGCATTCATGTAATACAAATCTAATCTTTCCAGGTAATAATGCTATATTCTAACAACATGCTCTTGTTTAGTTAACAAAATATCCTTTCAAGCCCGTAAGGTTTTTGTTCTCCTTCAGAACACATATGAAGATATTATTGATGAAATACCTCAATGACCCTGCATAGTTGCAACAACTATTAGTCAGTTGCAGTGCTGTCTATGAAGGGTCAGAAAGCTCTTGAATTTAATTCAAATGGAAGAAAAAAGTATGGAGAAGGCTTGGAACAGCTCATGATCCAAAGCATACAACATCATCTGTGAAACACGGTGAGGAGTGTGATGGCTTGAGTATGCAAATGAAGCAAAGTTGACTGGGATGGAGCTTCATAAATGTAAATTAACAATACACAAAACACACAGAAAAAGCAAGTTTTTGAAAAGGTTTTTGGTAAAAATGGAGAATATTCTGCAATGGCCAAGTCAATATCCTGATCTCAACCTGCCTTGCTGAAGACAAAACTACAACAAAAACTGAAGTCAGCTGCAGTAAAGGCCGGGTAAAGCATCTCATAGGAGGAAACCCAGTCTCTGGTGATGTCCATGAGTTCCAGACTTAAAGGTATGTTGCACGATTTTAGCCACAAAAAAACACATCTCTCTTTTTCTGTCTGTCTGTGTCTGAAACATCAGGGTTTCCCCCCCAAATGTTTTTCATAATCCTTCATCTTTAGTGTGTTTAATTTTGATTATCTTAAAGAATGGATGAATGCATGTCCAAATGAATTCAAGAGAACAAATAGCTGTCTTCTAGCTAAAAAGCACTGACCAAGACCATCTGCTGTCTCCTCCATAGCGTATGTCTCCGGTCTGGCAGAGAGAGACAAAGTATTCCACTGAATTATTACAAGCTGGAGAAGAGTCCCAGAGAAACTGTTTTTTAAAACTCTGACAATGATTTTGGAAGCATCCCTTGTCTACAATTTATCTTTTCTTTGACTTCTGGCAGGGGAAGTTGTAAAAAGTTTCCTATTTTTATAAATGTGCACTGTAATGTTTTCACAATATTCATACCCTGTTATGCACATGCTTGTTCTTCAGCAGGGTAATCTGCTCTTGACCACATAAATCTAGACTTACCAAATATACTGGTAACTCTGACCTTTAGTGTGACCATGATAGCAAAGCAGGCTGTTTTTACTTCTCTGTTTAGAAGTATGGTTAGATCTATTTTTGTTAAAACAGAGGGAAGGACTTTTGTCAGTTTTGAGGAACAGATAAAATGTCATGATGGTTTGTCACTTGTGTGGGAGGAATGCACAAAGAAGGAACCACAAGTTGAAAGTGTGAGAAGTATATCTGCTCAAAATTTGCATGAAACAGCAATGAAATTCTACTATCATTGCTACTGTAGTGCATTAACTACACTGTCATGACAGTCGGGTGAAATTTTAAAAAGACAGTGTTGCAATCTTTTAGTATAAACAATTTTGTTGATTGCAAAGTGCTTTGTATACTTTTTTTTATATAACTACTGATCCACTTAGTATTGATATGCAATATATAGGCCTAATGTTTTAAAATTACTCCATAATATATAACAACTCTCACAAAGCAATTAACAGGCAGTAGTTTTATACAGTATAATTATTGTTAGTATTAGTATTTATTTATTTTTAAACACATTAAATGAGTTTTTTTGTAACGTAAAACATGGGAATTAATGTACTTAATCTTTGTCTGTATTGCTTTCCCAGCTAAAGTTTCATTTGATCATTTTACAAATATTTTGGAAATATTTGATTATCCCTTAATGTTCTGAAACAAGCAGTACTAACATAAAAACCCTTACACACGTACATTTTTTATGGATGAAGTAATGGAGACATGCTACAGCAACTTTTTAAAAAGCATTAAAATCATATAAAGCTGAAAAAAATCTAATGTTCTATTAAGGTTTGGAGGAATTGTTTTATAAATTTGAATAAAACTCGCCAGATCGTTAAACAAAATTCCAAGAGCATTCCCTGTTAGCTGAATTCATCACACATTAACACTGACACACACACACACACTTTCAGAGTCAAAGTGAGGGCTCTTTGTTTTCTGTTCAGTCTATTTTTTTTTTTTGCTGGCTATCTGCTTTTTCTCTTCCTCTTGATAAAACTTCCTCTAGACAGAGAATTTGTTTCTCTCTCTGTGATACTGACACTCTCCAGGTGGCCCATCATTGTCAGTCACATACTATACCTTACAGTTTTAAATAAAAGCATGTTTACTTGTACTAGGATATTCAAACCACTGATATTTGCATGTTGATTCTATCTGCGTAACATTATAAAGAGAAAGTATCGTTTATATGGTTTGTGTATGTGGTCACAGGACTTTTGGCAGGCCTAGTTCCTGTTCTCTGTCTCCTAGTAGTCCATCTGTTTCCTCAGGCCAAAGAGTCTCTCTTCCCTGCTCACATTCACATCTCCTTTCAGAGCCTCCTCCCACTAAACCAGCTCTTGCAGCATCATCAAAGGTGTTCAGCTGGTGCACACCAGTTTATACTTTGTATCTTTATGTTGTTATTTCACACGATCTGTGACAGGATATCAACTGTGGTCTAGGTTTGCAGCAGCTACAGTTTTACAATAACTACACAGCTTGTTTTGACATACAAATTTCACGTGGGACACATTTAGTTAGAAAATCACAATATATAATGCAGCAGAATTCAGTGTTTCCATTCAAATATGTATTTTTGGGATAAGTTTATTATGTGTGTAAAGCTGACAGACATCTTGGCTAAGAATAAAAAAAGATACATAGTGCAAACACAAATTATTATATCAGAAATGTCAATGTTCAATGAAAAGCAGAGGGGAGGGTAGTATATATTCACTCATTATGGAACAGCTTGCTATTTTACTACTGGAATGACATTTTATTTTTTGTCTCTGTTGTGTCTGTCGAGCTTCTGGATGTACTCTCAGAAAAAAAAAACAGGAATGTAATGAACTTTTAATATGACAAAAAATATTAGCCTGTTAATTTTATAAAATAAAAATCAAATAAAATCAAATAAAAAATTAAAATCGTATCATTCAAAGTACATTTTGTCCTTCCTCCAGTCCAAACATACGTATTAAATGCAATTGTTATCAGCTGTTGTTTGAATTCTGGGAACAGACGAGAATTTTTTTTTGGACATCCGCTATTTTTTATCTTTATTTTTTATTTACTTACACAAAATACGCAAAAATCGTCTGCTCGGTCTTTACATATTGACACTGTGGAAAAAAACTACACATTCGTGGCGCGTAGCGAATGAAAAGGTGAGTGTCCGGGAAATGTGTTTGAATAACAGTGTTCCCAAAAGTGAGTCCACTTCACTCCCTGCAGAAAACGTACTCGGTGTAACTCGTCCAGATTTTGTCCTCGTTGGGGTCGTTACTCGAGTACGCACAGGTGCCCGTGGAGCTGCACGCAACCATGTGAAAGCCCACCTCCGCCAGCCTGTCAAAGGCTTGCTCCAGGAAATTATACTTGAGGTAATACCGAGAAGTGTACCTCTCGGGGGGTCTGTCGGGGTCTCTGCTCTCATTCAGAGTCTCCCCGAAAACTTCTTTGGCGAGGGATGTTTTTCCGCACACCGTGATTCTCGCCACCCGTCGAAATTTGGCGTCCTGTTGGATGTCTCGTCCTATGGTATAGGAGCCCCTGTACCCGATGGTTATGTAGCCGTTTTTCCTCGCGTCCAGAGACGGAGAGCGAGGGCCGGTGCTGCTGCTGCTGGTGATGCTGGTGCCGGCGAGCGCAGCCTCCTCCGGGTCGCTCTGGCACACCTCCTCGCTGATGGAGTTCTCCTTACTCACCGACGGTCTCAGGCGCTTTGCCAGCTCTTGAAGTTGAAAGTATTCTGCCTCTTTAAGAAGGCTCGCTTTCTCTTTGAAGTAATCGGGCAAAACCAGAGTCTGGTCCCGCAAGTAATCCAAAACATATCGGAACAGAAAGCCGTCCCTGTCCAAAAAGTAGCGTCCTTTGCTATCGGTGGTAAGTTCCGCGGGTTTTTTCTGACCGAACATGGTCCAAAGTAAAGAATTGGGCACGGAGAGTAAAGTGGAGTGGCGCGTAACATAAACTTGCCCCCCGACATTGAGCTCAATAATTTCGGGGAATCGCTGAGAGGCATCCGCGCGACTCTTGTCCATCTCTGCACAGCTGCGCGAGAGCTCCGGTGCAATCACGGGACTGAAGAAGAGTGGAAAGAAATATTTCAGCTTTGTTTATGTAGGCTAAACAGACTTACGTAGGAGGAATCTGACGGCTGGATTAACTCTTTACTACCAACCCCCCTAAACACGAAATTCACTGTGATTTGCTTATTTGAGTGCTGGAAATGTTCTTAATTTAACAGTTTTATTTCCAGAGCACACTAGATAAACCTATATTCTACCGCTGCCAGTCTACATCCTTTTTTTCGGATGATTTAAGATTTTTATTTTCATTATTTATTTGTTTGTTTGTTTTCGCGCACTTGTTGGCCTTTGGGTGCAATTAGAATTTGATTCGAAAGATTTGTTTTTAATGGATTCCACATGATTGGCATAACAAATGTCCTTTTTTGAAGTGTCCTTATTACAGTGTAATTATATTAATTATATTACATCACTAGGCCTATAGAGGCTACTTTAATGAGTACAGGACACTTAACATGACAAGGACAATGTAGAATAGTGTTACCCAGTAAATTTCTGGTAACACTTCATATTAATATGTCTTTGTTATATGTTGCATGCTACTACTGTAATAACAATAATTTATGCATAATTACATGCAAGTAACCCTAAGACAAACTCTAACCCTTAACGTATAGTAAGTGCATGTAGTTGATATTAATCAGTAGCCTGCCTAAATGTGTAATTATAGTGAAACAAGTAAACGTGTAACCAATTCTCTTAACTTTTTTTAATACACCTGTATTAAAGGTGCCTTAATGTGAAATCCCTTGGAGTTTGGAAACGAGTAGTCTACAAAAGTTTTTCATTACGCATTTTCGTTAAACATTCCCTGACTGAACCAGTGAACTTTGCCTATTTGTAGATCAAAACACAAGGGTACATTTTATTCTTCCTGCTCTGGATGTAAGGTCCATTTATGCAATGTGATATCCTTTGGAAGTTGTTTATGCTGATTTATGTACATATGGTGACATTTAACCCTTTATTTACTTCATGCAAAGCGAGAAGAGATGATGGAAACAGGCGGCTCAATGTCTATGTCGGCAAAGGTTGGAGCGACATCTTGTGGGCGAAGAGGGGAAGTAGTTCAGGGATTGTGCTTCTTCTGAATTAAGCATCTCACTGTATTCTCGGTCAGTAATATACTTTATGAAACAATATAAAAATATAAAAGTAAGGTACAGCTCTGAAATGTCATTAGAATGAAATGTATGACCTGGATGGTTCCATGTATTGTTCTACTAGAGCTGTTCATCAGTACACACCCTGGTACAGTAGGGGGAGCTCCCTACATACAAATCCACTGTGTTGCCAACTTCGCAATTTTGTTGCTATATTTAGCAACTTTTTTTTTTTTTTTTTTCAAAAAGCATCTAGCAACAAATTTAGCAATTTTTAACATTTATTTGGCTACTTTTAGCAATTTTCAACACACACGTAATCACATTCAAGTTATATGGCTGGCTCAAACTGTTTTTTTCATAACTGTTAATTTACTGATATCTGTTAACATGTATAATTGTTGGTAATTTAGGTAGCAATAAATTCCAAAAGTGCTATAATTGTTGTCACTTTCACAGATGTGTTAATTTAAAGTAAAAAAGTACACAAGCTATGTTTAAAAGAATGTAACTGTTCATTATCAGCGTTATATTTAAAAATAAAAAAATATTATCAAAAAGTATTTGTATTACTTTTACAAATAGTCAACTATATTTTTCATATTTCTAATGATGTTTTTGCTGAGATGGCCAGTCAATTTGAGAAAACAAATTATTTTGTATACTACATAAAGATGTGGTTTTGAGTTGCGATTACGCAATGACGTCATCGCGCAAAGTAATATGTTAATAAGAACCTATTCATTGTGCATGTACTGTTTTAATATAATATAATACACGGCGCCTCAGAGAGTATAGAGCCATGACGGGCTTACGCTTGTCAGATACTGCGCGATGACGTCACTGATATGCAACTTAGTGCGTGACGTCATCTGGCAACATTTAGCTACTTTTTGGCAACGCAGCGTCCACAACTCAGCTGTCTTTCATATAGTTTGATTGGATTCTATGCGATTCTTAAAAGCAGCACGACTTATTCTTCTACCAAGTAAACGTTATAATAACACTTAATAGTTACAAGTGCTAAAATGACTAAAAATGACAGACACTTAACATACATGATGTCAAAATGACAACCTTCAGCACACTAGATCATCTAGATTTCCAAAAACAACAACCACAAATGCAACACATATGCTGGATATTCTCATGGCTGCAAGCAAAACATTTTATAAACAAAATGCAAAACGCTGTCTAGAGAACGGTCGGTCCACACATCATTGACTCCTAAAGAAGCTCTTCGTAAATTTCCCAGAAGGCCCATTCAGTGTGCTGGAGTGTGGGAATAGTTCTCCATCATCAGACCACTGAGACACACTTACGACTGTGGGCAGATGGGAAAGCGCTCTTTGTTTAGAAAGCATTTCCTTCTTCCCAGTTTGCTACAGTTCATGCTTCGAAGCAGAACTGAGAGAAAAACGAAATATTTAGACATGTTTGCTTTGTACATGCAAGGGTAAAATGTTGCAAGAACAAAAAGGTTTGGTGTCTTTCTCAGAACCACAGGTACCCTGGCTTTTTAAACGATCTGCTATACTATCCTGCATTGAAGAACATCCCAAAATGGCTGAATATTTTCTTCCTCTCTGTAACAACCGTCAAAACAAATGGAGATATCAGTGAGCAAGCATATTATATATGGCTGCTCTATCGTTTTTATTTATCTATTTATTCGACATTCATCAAATCAGTGCAAGTTCACCCCCTTGTGGCTGATGTGGTACATTGCCACGCACTGATCAACACTGACCCTAAAAACACCGTACAGTACATTTAGTACGTTCACGTCCTTGTGCAAACACAAAATTGCTCACTTGCGGATCTCTTTTGATTCAGCTCAGCAATTTTAAGACACCACTCTGTGTCAGAATTTAACTGACTTTTCAAAATAGAGCATGTAACCCTGAGATGTCTGAAGAAAGCACACTTCATTAGACAGCTGCCTTCATCTCGGCTATGCATGGTGTCTTTCTGCTGAGATTGACACAGGAGTGGAGTAATTTCATGATGCATGTTAGCAGGGCATCTGTGTGTGAGTTGGAGTATTGATCCCATGTCTTTCTGTCTATTAGGAAAGGTCAGGCACTGTTGGGAGAATCAGATAATTGGGCATCAGTGTAGATGAATATCACAGTGTTGTTTTTGTTCAATGGATGGTGTCCGGTAAAGTGGATAGACTGAGCATGTAGCACTTAAACCTTAAATTTCCTTCTGTTACGCCTCCACATCATTTCCTGTATTGAAGCGGAGGAAAAAAAGCCATTCAGTGAGTCGGAAATAATGAAGGTCATCTGCAGAATAGCTATTTGCTATAGCGGTACATTACTCATATGATTAAATAATCAGAGCTTTGTGGCAGACCTTAATAGTCACATAGTTTTAACAACTAAAACCCGATTCTCAGTTATTTTGGAAATAATTATTTATGCATGGAGCTCTGATGTAATCATATTGACACAACAAATGTTTTTTTTTTTAGTTTCTTTTTTTTAAGAAAGTCGGTATCCTGAAGTGTTATATATAATATGTATAATTAGTGCAATTTATCAAACAAGCTGCAAGACTCCTGCTCCCTTTTCTAATTGATTTCATTTCTCAGCAGCTGGTTTGTTCCATATAGACTGACAGCCTCATTTGTAAACATAATGATAAGTCAATGAATCACCTTCTACCAGTCTGGCTTTTCTTACAGTTTAGTCAATGACAGTTTCTGGAGTGCATTTTGACTGAAACAATGAAAAACCAAAGGAATACAATGATTTTTGGAACAATATAATACAGACTAAATATAGTTCAGAAGTCTTTTATCAATAGTTAATGATAGTAATAACAATAATAATAATAATAAGAAGAAGAAGAAGAGGAAGAAAAATATCTAGATTGATGGATAGATAGATAGGAACACATTGATTTTGAGTTAGATAATTTTTTATCCTTAACACAGTGTTTTAGGAATATAAACCAGAAGTCTTTCATCAATATCTATTAAAGAAAATTAGATAAATAATAATAAATAAAATGAACAAATTTGAATGAACATTTTCCTGAGTATTATACTTTTTTTAATTATTTTTTTATCATAAGTCTTTAGTTATAGTTACTATACTATAATTAAATAACAATGCTATTTTTCCAATATGAGCTCTGTTTTATAATTTATTTGTATACAACCAATTCATGGGATAATATGAACATATTACTGTAGATGCATTTTTTTTATTTTATTTTTTTATAAATATGTGTTTTAATGTGTGCTTTAAATAAAAAAAAATCACATTGCTTAATGTAAGCCTTCAAAATAGTACAGAAAGCTCACTGGTCAGCAGCTACCAATTGGATATCAACAAAACAGTCTTTAAAAAATTCCCAGAATGCCCTCTTCCTCTAAACTGTCTATCAAACGCTTTTGTCAGGTGACACATTGGACCGCAGGCTGAATTTTAATGCAACTCTTTGCCCTGATATATCAACATGTCAGTCTTCCCCTCTCCGCTCGTCACGGTTTGTTTTTCCCAGTCAAACCCTTGTCATTTAAATGCAAAAAATCCCATAAATTTGTTTGTGATTTCCTGTCTAGCCTTGTCATGCGTAAGCAATCACTTACTGGAGCCGTGGTGTGTTTCTTCTGGTTTTTAGACAGAAACAGTCATGATTTTTGCATGTTCGATGCTTATGTTTCACATTCTGAATATTTTGCAGCAATATTCTATTCTATTCTGTTTTGTTCTGTTCTGTTCTGTTCTATTGTTAGTGTTGGCAGTGTCTAAAGCCATAAAATCCTAAGAAGGGCTCAGCTGGATGTACCCTGATTTTATAGCGCCGATTTAAATATGTTCACTCTGCCAGTTTGCTTGTGTGAAATATCATCCTTATATTCTGTGCTCATAAAGCAGAGGGCAGCATTGATCAGCTGTGCATGCTTGTCAAATGAAGCCTCACCACACAGAAGGCACTGAAGTTCTGTAAAGCCCTTTGAATTACAGCTCACTCAGTTACAAATGTCATCTTACTTTTTCACTCTGACAGTGTATTCAGCCTTTATTGTTGGCTTAAAGTCATATTGACCTCTGCCCTTTGAGAAAAGAGCCTTTTTCCCCTGATGTCTGCCATTTGGAGATGCCTGTTAATTTCAGCACAGAGTGTCTCGTTCAGGATGCGATCCAGTCTATGTGTTACTGGAGACGTATGAAAGTCTAATCAGTCTTGACATTTTCAGTTCTTTATCTCTCTTTCCTCTTCTGCATCTCCTCTGTCTGTGTTTTGTGGTGGCATGGAGGTAAATGTGTCCTTATTAAATCAATAAGGTGTGTGTGCGTGTTTTGGTTGGGCTAAGTTATGCCTACCATTTAGTTTTGCTTCGGCTGGTTGAAAGCACAGCATAAAAGGAGGGAATGTAATTTGATGTATAGTCTCATAACTAATAGGCAAGTATACCCTGACAGGTTCTCAGAGGAAAAAAAGCAAATATAAATGTGTTTTCGGTCACACAAACTGTCAGATTGAGAAAAGGTGACAAGAAAGTCCCACATGAAGCTTAAAATATTTCTTTAAGGCTTTGGTTGTTTTCCTGGAGTATTTTATAGGTGGTATTTTCATACCTTCCTTCTTTCTCTCTCTGGGAGATGTTAGTCACGCTACATTAACTTCCATCACTTCTCATGAGAGTGTTGGCATTTTAGAATCTAAACTGCTGAAGCAACACGGTGATTAATACAAAGACACAGAAAACAGCAGAAACCCTATACTGTAGTTTTTTTAATGCTTTAAATGTTATCTTTATATACACTCAACAAAAATATAAACGCAACACCTTTTTTTCACCGATTTTTCATGAGATGGACTTAAAGATCTAAAATTCATTCCAGATACACAATATTACCATTTCTCTCAAACATTG
>JAUMHI010000033.1:5910277-5925453 GCA_032359435.1 Enteromius unitaeniatus | reverse complement strand
TAGATCTTTAAGTCCATCTCATGAAAAATCGGAGCAGAAACAAAGGTGTTGCGTTTATATTTTTGTTGAGTGTAGTTCACCCAGAAAATTACCCCCAAAACTATGCAAACGAGAAAGATCATTGTGCTGCTGCGGAATACAAAAAGGATACATGCATTTTTAAATATATGTTTATATATATTTCAATAGACTCAATAGATAATACATTTAATGTAACATTGTTTACATCAAATATATTTTCAATACGTTTTATTTACTTATATAGTTTATTTTTTTAAAATATATGTTTAATCTTAATTTTCAAACATATCTTGTATTTGCCAATGGATATTCTTCCCTTTGCAATTAAAGTAAAGTGCCCCTATGATGCCATTTTAAAGGTTTGAATATTGTTTTATGAATCTCTTAAAGTTTACAGGTTTACATGTATGCAAGGTCAAAAAACACTTTAGTTTAGATTTCATTTTATCCCATTTCTAAATGATTCGTAAAAACTCCTGTGTGTCTTGTTGATTGAATAAGTGCAATGCTGTCTTTATGAAATAAACACTATTATGTCTGTAAAAGTTCATATAATGCATCACCACAGCGGTGTTGACGTAATGTGATGTCATTTTAATGATGGACAAATTCCACACATTTCGCTGGTCAAAAACCTGCGGTGTAACTGCATTTGAGTTTGACACAAAGCACAATTTCTATTTAGATTTTAATCTGAATGTGCTTTAAGATAGTAATTTATTAACATTTCATCATATTATATAGTCCTATGGTCACACAGCATGGTAGGTTAAAGTTTTATGATGCTTTTATATTATGTGTTTGCTGGCTAGATAAAAAAAAATCTAATATTGTATTTTCATATTGGGGCAGGGTAACCCTTTAATATATAATATGCACATTAATCCTTCCTATATGACATATGTATGTTAATCAACACTGTTAATATACAATGTATATTTAGCATGTATTTAAAATATATTTTGTCCTTAAAAAAAAGCTTTATGTGTTAATGTTTTTTTTTTTTATGGAATTGTTTTCTGCATTCATTTCAATATACAATATAAGTGAAAGGTAACCAAGGACTGCTCAAAATGGACAAAAGCACCAAACCCCTCCCCAAAAAACAACAACATCAAATAACACATCCCATATATCTTTCTAGCGCCAAAATAAAACAAAATTTTTCAGCTTTACTTGCACAAAATGAGTAAAATGCACATTCTTAAATGAGTTTTGGGGTGAACTATCTGTCTTTAGATGTTTTGAAATCCTTTCTCTTTTGTAGAACAGGGGTAATCAAAATAAGACTGGTGGTAATGAGTGGTGCATTGAAGTATTGAGCTATATTTAGAAATGTCATTCCTCATGCCCAAGAGAGCTGAGATGAGTAGATTGTTGGACGTTGCACACTCATTGTGTACAGTAATGCTGTCTGAAATCAGAGACGTTTCCTATTTAATTAAAGCTGTACCCCTATATGACAACTAATTAAATTTGAAACATGTTAAACTCGCATCAGATTCTTTGACAACCGGATATTTTTCAGACCTGTGACAATTGATCATATTTTCTGGAATACTTTTTTGAGATCACCCTCCTCAATTATCATATAAACAAGTCACAGGCTGCAGTTTAATTCAATAATTGTGTTAGATGTGCATTTCATTGTTATATTATTATTGTTGTCAAATTATTAATTGCGATTTATCACATGTCAAATAAAAGTTTTTGTTTACATAATATGTGTGTATACTATGTATATTAATTATGTATATATAAATACACACATATACAGTACATATTTTGAAAATATTTCCATGCATTTCCATGTGTCATGACACACTAGAGAAAGACTGAGGAATTAGTGAGAGTGAGGTTTATTAACAGTGCAAGGGGTGAACACAGGAGGGAGCAAGGATTGAGGTCCAGGAGATCCAGATAGGGTAGATGGAGTGAACCAGGTCCTTGTCAGTAGCAGAAAGTCAATGGAGTGGGTATACAATGGTGCAGGTTGTCAAAGGAGCGGTGGAAGTCTGGAACTGAGATCAAACAACACACAGCACAGGAATACTTCTGGAGAGAGAGCACAAAGAGATTATTCTGGTTTAGATGCACGGTGTGAACGGTAGAACGGACCGTGAGTGTAAGTGAGGAGTGTGCTTAGTGCCGGGAACCATGGTGGAACTGGAGACCCTGGAGGTCATGGTGGATCTGGGGCCTCTGGAGGCTATGGTGGGTCTGGGGCTGTCTGCGGCAGTGGTGGATTAGACTCCGGCTTTGACAGTGGTGGATCAGGCGTCTTGGGAGCCACAGGGGTCCAATTCCAAACCTCCCTTCTGCCCACCCTTTCTAGGACCCTGGCCATACTGCCCCCCCACCAAAATTTTCTTGGGGAGGTTCATCCTTTCTGGAGGCCATGGTCTATGTGGTTGCACTGAAGTGGTGGCGTCAGGTGGGCAATTGGGAGGTGCTCTTGCGGCGCGAACTCAGGAAGGCGCTCTTGAAGCGCAAACTCAAGGACAGAACTAGAATAGGGATCGGCTGTCCTGGCCGTAACTCAGGAACTGGAATCGGAATCGGCTCTCCTCTCTCCAAGACTGGTGGAAGGGGATCCACGGGGAATTGGATTAGATCTGGCAACAAAGGTTTTGGTGGGCGTGTACGGGGTTCTGGCACTGGCTGCTCTCGAGGCACACTCTCTGGCGCATTTTCCCATGGCACAGGCTTCAGGCGCTGTTGCCGTGCACAGACGTACTACATCCGCCATATTGATGTTGTCATGTGTGATGCGTTGTCACAACAGCTTTCAATGAGTCATCTGATTATTTAGATTGTGTTAAACAAGTGTAATTAATCACAATACATGACGTTTTTTTTCTGAGTTTTTTTACACTTAAAATGAGCTGCGTCTCCACTGGAATAGAAAAGTGTCCATCGTATGCCTACTTCTTGCCTACTGAATTTCCAATGCTATGAATTCTGACGTACTACTTGCCTCGCATGCTGTTTTTAACGTACTATATAGAAGGGAAGTAAGTGATTACGGACGCAGCAACAGTATTTATACACAACGAACTAATGAAGGAAGGACAGCTGGGGAGACAGAGGTGGAACTGATCAACTAATAATCACATAAAGACAGGAAATCCAAATAAATGCATAACCTGAAAACGAAACTAAAACAGGAATACAAGAAAATGAAACCAAAACAGACAGAAACGTAAAACTTATGAAGGGGAGCATGATTGCAGGTGACAGGTGCAGAGGATCAGAAGGCAGGTGACTGGAAAGTGATTGTGATTGTCCTGATGGCTGAGATTCCCTGACACCATGTATGTATTTATATTCTTAATATTCTATAAATATTTTTAATGTATAAACTTTTTTCGTAATATTTTTCGTAAATATATGCATGTGTGTGTATTTATACATAATAAATATGCACAGCACACACATATATAATATCTAAACAAAGCCTTTTATTTTTGATGTGATTCATATTTTAAATGATTATTATTTTTTAACAACGTTTATAATATGATTGTAATGCAGAAATATAATTTATATCATTATAATTAGTCAAAACATTATAGTTGCTGTTGTTTTAACTTCATTATACAATATATTATAAACAACAGCAGTAATTTACAATAAATTACATGTATTTATTATTTCTTAAATAATAATAATAATAATAATAATTAGTAGTAGCAGTGTTTAATTAATAATATCATCAGATTAATGTGTTGTTAAATAACAATAAATAAATTAAACAACAACCATAAAGTTATTGTAAAAAGAAAATCATTATCCTCATATCTTCGTATAATTTAAAACACCTGAAAGATGTTTATTGGGAATATATTAACGTTTCAAAAAAGTCAATGCTTAAACAATTTATATAATGTATTTCAGCCTATCGTGACCTTTAGCATATTTGAACCCTGACCTCCTGCTTCCTCCATCTCTTCCCTTGCCCACTGTCTTCATTCTCATAGACATTCTTAATGGCTGGGCTGTTCACCTTCTCTCAGGGTTACAGCTGAACCCCTTCGCTTTTCAATCAGTGCTAATGGATCTGCTGGCCTGAGTACAAGCTCAGTAAAAAGCTTCTGTACACACATACACACGTTCATACACACCCTGTGATGCTTTCTCTGCCCCGAGAGAATGGCCTAGCATGCCAACGAAGGGAAATAACCCTAAGGATGTTCTCATTAAGTGTTCAGTCTCAGTGCGTCATATTCACTACTACTGAAAAAACTTCAAGGTGCGCTAGCCATTTTAGAAATAAGTGTTGCTGGTTGTAAGTATTATAAAAGCCTGCCTTGTGTCTTCTGAGTAGTAAGTGAAAATCAGTGCTAAAAGTGTCTTGTCTTGTTCTAAAGAGGTCAAAGTTTGGAGCATTCAGACAGCACAAAAGCTTCACGTTTGACTGGAATATGTTCAGATGGCCCTCCTCCTCCCATCTGAATGATACAAGACAGAGTGGTGAATAGCAGCACATGGACTCTGCTTGTTGCCTTTAGGGGTTTTCTTTGTGTTCCCAGCACAGGGATCTCACAAGAGTAGGGCAAGAGGTCTGCTACTATTGAATTAGGCAGTGTGTGTGTGTGTGTGTGTGTTTGGATGGGCAAGAGAAAGTAATGGCCTCGCAGGTCTTTTTGTCTTGTGAAAGGGAATATAAAATAAGATGAATGCTCCCCAGTAATATTTAAGAGACATGATGGTTGTATATAATTTCATTTTAAAATACATCTAATAATTTGTTAATAAAAGAATCCAGCTGGAAATGATTAATTCTATAGCTCAAGTCCAAAGTTGACCAGCTTTTATAGATGTACATTTTGTGTTAAACAAATAATGTGCATATCTGTTGATAACACAATTTATTTATTCATTTTTTTGACTTTTTTTGGCACTCCTTTAAAAAAAAAAAACTAAAACCTATACATAATATAGTAATAATACATAATGGTATCATAGCGACCCTGTGGGAACTCTCTATAGGCATAATGGTTTATACTGAACAGACTGTATATTCTATTCCCCTACACCTAAACCTACCCCTTACAGGAAACTACAGGCAGTTTTTTCAAAACTGTATTCTGTGTGATTTATTAACTTCTTTACCTGTGTGAATCTCAATTTAGGTCCCCACTGTGACACGAGTCCCTATAAGTCTGTGTGTATTCAGGCTTAAGTCCTCACCAGAATAGAAAAATAGGTAGCCTATACACACACACACACACAAACACACACATTTAATGCAAGTATCTAATCAAACAAATTCCTAATCAGCCAATCACATACCAGCAATTCAATGCATATAGAAATTCAGACAGGGTCAAGATAATCTGCTGAAGATCAAACCGAGCATCAGAGGTGATTTAGGTGATTTTGATAGGGTATGTTTGTTGGTGCCAGACAGACTGGTCTGAGTATTTCACGACTGCTGATCTGCTGGGAATCTGTAGTATTTACAGGGCAGTTCTGAGAACCAAGAGGTCCAACCTAGTTCTAGCAAGACATACCTAATAAAGAGTTTGGTGAGTCTATACAATTTTTTTGAAAATAATTATAATGCGTGTACACGTATTCAGAGTGCAATAAATATTTGTCCATCTAAATTACAGTAATTAAATGATTATCCTATTGGGGACACTCTTATTGCTAAAATATGTGCTATAGATAGACTTATTGAACCTCATTTAGGCGCAGAAACCATCCTTGATTTGATTTTACGGTAATCTCACTGCCACACTCGCTTTCACACAGGTAGCACAAGAGGCACAGATCTTGCAGAAGATAAGAGTTTCCTGAAAGGATTCAAAACAGGATACAGATCAAACATGGGGAACAAAACACAGGGTAAGCTAAACACAAAGTCTGACACTTATAGATATGCGCACATGTGATTCATAAAATGAACATACACACAGAAAATGCATGCACGTCTCTCTTTCAGATGTGAAATCTTTGATATTGATATTTGATGATATTGAACTTTCATACCACTAAATGGTTTCAGCTGGATCCGTACTTAATGTCATTAACATATAAAAAAAATCACTAGTCATCAATGTTAATTTGGAGCAACGAGTTGCAAAAAATAACTTGCATTTTCAAAAACCTGCAGTACTCCTAAAAGAAAAAGACCCTGATGTGACACTAAACACTTTCAACTTCAAAACCTGTTTTTAAAAATAGGAGCGTTGACGTGGATTTAAGCGCATACACACACACACACACACTCTAAGATCAATTCTTCGCGTACACATGCTTTATAAAAGAGGCCTTATATGATTTTCTGTGCATCAGTGACCTATTGGGACCTACAATAAGGTGTGATTGGCTGACATTTAATCATACAAACTAACAGTGTCATTAATAAAGAGGTTAACAAGTACAAAGAATTTTGATAAATCAGGTTCATTCAGCTACTAAATGGCTCTTTATAGATCTCTTGTCAGATGTTGTGTTTCTCCGGGGCCATAGCTGAGCATTGTGAAATTGACCCTGTCTCATTCCTCTACCATGTACTGCTGGGACTGTGCTGTATGTGTCACACGCTGCAATTATTGGCTTTGCTAAAGGGGATGAGATAACAGCCCACTCATCTAATATAAAACCAATGAGACTTACTGAGAGAAACAGAGCTGGCTGAATGTGTGTGTGTGTGTGTCTGTGTGTGCTCACGTGCCTTTATGTTAGTCTGTCTAACTTGCTCTCTCTTTCTAATTTAGTCCCTCTCTCCCTTATCCCTCCATCCCTTCATCCCCCCTTCTTTCTTTGTTTTCCCTCCCTCCCTCCGCCCTCTTCTCTCTCTTTGGCTGCCTCCATTTTTCAATTAGATGTCCGGCAATTACATTATAGAGGCCATCACTTAAGAAACACATAAATAGTCCTGAGTCGCCCTGCTGGCTGAGAGTAAAAGAAAGAGATGAGATAATATACTTTTACGTCAGGGATGGAGGGAATCTGCTGCATAATAACAATTTGGGTTATCATCACTTAATGCACTTAAATATGGTTTAAATGTTAAAACAAATAAACCGAAATGAATTATACTCTACCTAAATTACCTCAATGACTACTCAAATTTTTGAATACTCAAATTTTATTTGATTCAAATGATTAATTACCCTAATTTTGTTCCAACATGTTTGACTTTCTCGTATGCAAAAGATATGTAGAAAATATCTTGAAAAGTGATTTTATTACTATGGCAGCCCATAAAACATCTTGTGGGAAAGTAATATGAAATAGAGATATACAAAGATAGAGAACAGTCTACATCTCAAACTCTCTAGCACCAATAGGCTCTCATACTGTCATGCCGCCATCTGTCCTGTGTTTATGTTTTCATGCCCATGTGCTTCTTGTGTTTGTTTCCATTCCATTCCTTCATATTCTGCCTCATCTGTAACCCCGCCCCTGCCATCAGTGTTTCATCCTCTACCAGCCGTGCATACCAGGTGTCTTGTGTTTTGTCTTGATTAGTCTTTGTATTTAAACCATGCCCTATGTCTTGTTCAAATGTCAGTTGTTAATGTATATGGATCGTATCGTACCTTTGCTCAGCTTTGCTCAGAAAACGCCGGGGTATGTGGGCCAAAAGGGTCCGGGTGGGAACTAATACTCGGGAGATGGTTCCCGCTGCTGCTCGTTGGAGAGGGCCACAGAGGTGCGATCCGTGACACCTCCCATTACAGTCATGTATATTAACATATATTAATAACCATTTAATGCATATTGTATATATTGAACAAATACGTGTTCAATGTTTATACTGCTATCAATAACGGGACGCTACATTGGATATTGACTAAATATCTTCTAATCTACACCTTGCTTTAATAAAAAAATTCCAAAGAAACAGACAGGAATCTTTCCACCCAGCCTGATTTCATGGCAATTCGTACATACTGTACAAGGTGGCTAATTTGTGCATTCTAGCTCATATAAATTCATACCATTTTTGCTAAATTGTACGTGTTTTATGACTTCACAGTTCATATGAATTTATACAAATGACACCTAACCCTGTCCCTAAACCTACCCGTCATTGGGTTTTTCAGACAAAATGTACAAAATCGTATGTATGAGGTCATACGAATCAGCCACCTCGTAACATCTGTACAAATTGGTCGTGAGACTATGTTGATGATTTCGGTTCTTTCTGACAATAAAAAACTTGAATACGACAAACTCATTACAACCTAAGACACCTCATTACAACCATTACAATTACAACCTAAGAAGTGGGAAGAAGGAAGTTTCCAATAGGATGTGAAAGCTGCATGAGTCTGCAGGGCAACTCCAGCTTATGCTCAGATTTAATCGTAGAGTGTGCGTACACTCAGCGTCAGTGCTTATATTTATAAAAATGGTCTTTGACATGGAAAAGCGCTTAGCGTTATGTCAGAATCTGAGCAGACATATGCACTTTTTCATCATCGGAGTATTGCAGGTTTTTGAAAATATAAAGCTGTTCTGATGATGATTGGTGATATTTCATATTAATTACATTAATTAGGAATCATTTACAAGGCAGCGAGCTGAAACCATTTATTTGCGTGCAAATCCAAGATCATGTGCGATTCATTTCACAATTAAAAGTGATGCGTATGCCCGATTTTGATTCATACATTCATTCTATAAATCGCATGTATGCATATCAGAGAAATTACCATAAAATTTAATTTAGCAGGGCTTCTTAACATTTTGTAAAAGAGCTCCTTAACATAGCTCCTTAACTGTCTTCATACCTCTGTTGTGCTTGCCCCTAATTATTGTTGTACATACACTGAAAATCAGTAGTGTCCAATATTACATATTATTTTGTTGTTTTAACATCCTGTTTATTTCAATGTACAATATCCATTTATTCTCACATGGATTTTCTTAGCAAGACATTTTCAGCATTGGGCTAGTAACAGACGTTGTAAGAATGTGGCTGAGAGTGGAAATAAAGAGTTTTGGCCTCAGGGTTTGTGGTTTGTGAAAGAGTGTCACAGTGTCTTTTTTGTTGGTGTTTTATGTAACACAAGTCATGTATGACAGTCCCATGTGATTGTCAGCTGGGAGGATTGTAGCGAAAAGCTTAGAAACTGCGTCATCAGGATGACAGTGGAAGAGGTTGTGACAGGTTTTTATCATACATCAGTTTGGTCGGCTGAGATTTGAGAGACAGCAAGACATGGAGGAAGAGAGAGGAAGTATAAGTCAATAAAGTGATCCCTGGGGAGTAATACATTTTAATGCCTGCATTCCTCCTCTGGGTCCTTTAAATTCATAGCTGTTCTTTCAGATATTGATCTTTCGAAACAATCACATATATTAGCTTTTTAGGAACATCAACCTGTTTGAATTGATCTGAATGTACCGGCTAAGTGACCAAGACTATTGGGAAGCTAATGATAGAGACTGACATTCCAAGAGCAAACCCACTTGCCAACTCTAGCTCTCATTTTAAATGTTGCAGTATACAGCCAGCAGGACACGGAGCAGATGCTTCTATTGCTGACAGCCTTGTCTGGTACTGATGTGCCCTCAGGGTCACTTCTAGTCTTCCCAAGTCAAAAAAAGGGTTCCTTGTCACCACAGATGCTGTCGGAAACGAGCAGGAGCGAGTGGGGAAAAAGAAGGATGTTTGGTCTGCGGGAGTAGGATGCACCCATGCAAAACATGTTAAGATGACACTCCAGATAATCCGAGTAAATATTGTGAGATGTTACTCTACAAACAGTCATACAATAGTGGCTGCTTTATGGCCAATTACAAATTACTTTGAAAGATTCTCAACAAGCTGCTCTCTAAAGTAAAACATGAATATTTATGGTAAAGTTTTCAGTGGTATATTTTTTTATATATTTAATCAGTGAAACCTGATGTTAACAGGTGTTCCTAACACTTTTCATTGATTTATGTTCTGATGTAAATTTTCAGATTTTGTAAAAGTTGGTATCAAGAAACATCATCCCCTGCTCCCAGCTGCACATAATTAGTATGTAAAATATCTCAAAATGTTGTGTTCTTTTAGGCAAATAAAAGAACAAAATTGTTGAAAACAACAGCACACTTTCCATTTTCCTTTATATTATGAATTACTGCTATTCTGATCTATTATGACAGTATTTGCATTAACATATTTTGTGATGCAAACGGACAAATTATTTTTTTTTTTGCTTTTTATTGTCAATTAGACACAAGATTTGTTGCTTACACTTTATTGTAAGTTGTACATGTTACAATGTAATTACACAGATTAGTAATACTGATTAATAACATACTATAGGGTTTGGTTTAGGGTTAGTAATAATACATAATTTACTTATTACTATGTAATAATGACACAGTTCAAAATAGGGACCAAATCTTTTATTTTTACTTAAACAAAAATATAATAAATTTTCTTTTAGTGCAAAAATAAATGAATAAAAAATTATGAAAGTCAAAAAGTAAGCAATTCTTTGCTAATATTTCACCTTATCTGTGGACTCTTCATCTTTCTCATTACATTATACCTGCTGACTCCTGGTAAAGCCCAAAACTATATTCCCCAGCATGCCCAATTATACCCTCAGGTTTAATGAGAGCCAATCTAATTACACCTGCCTCCTTCAATAGGCAGATGATTTCTTGACAGATACATGAAGACTCTGCCATTAAAGAGAGGTACAACTAAGGCTGCATAGGAGGTATGCCAAAAGATTGTCTTCTGCAGCACAACGGGGACCATGTAGCCACTTAACCAAGAATAGAAATAAAAAGAAAATCTCACTATAGCCCAGTTTCGGATATTTAAAGCTTTGTGTGTTGCTTTCTCATTAATTTAAGCAGTACTAATAAAAGACTGCATGATCTATATCCGTTACTGATTTACATTAAAAGAAATTGTTGAAATAAATTTTGACGGGTGTGATGAACACTGCCTGCAATAGCTTCCGTCACAGGCTGTGCTCCTGACCGTTGTTGTGGGAGATTTGATCGATTGAACCATGAGAGAGGACAAATGTCCCTCACTTAGGCTGATTCAATTAGATGCACCATATTTCAGCTGAGATTTTTGAACCTCAAGCATTTCATTACTGATTTGTGAGCAGAGACGTGATCACCAAGAAAACCAGAGACTGCCCACATACCAAGAAAGCTAAAACGAATATCCCAGATGAGCATCGCCAACTAAATTGCTAAACCATGAAAAGTGTTCAAATTGTACTCTTTGGTGAGTAAACTGTCGTTGAGGTTTTTCCAGACACCTCAGATGGCCACAGAGACGCCTTCTCAGTTGGAAGGATAAAAATGGCTTGACTTTTGGCAAAGCTGAGAGTACCGCCCCATTGCGGTGATTATTAATCACCACAAGTGCTCTTCGCTGTTCTTTTCATGAATGGTATCTCTGGCATATCCAGCCGCAAACGATGTAATGGGATTAAATTTTGGACAGCAAGGACAAAATGGAGGACAAGCAGCGGGACATGGTTGGGTGGGGCAAGAACAGCGTCATCGCCCACCCCCAAGACATTGACGCAGTCTATGAAAAGACGCATAAGATGCCCGGCCCAACCCCCATCTTCACTTCCCTCCGCCTTTTTCACCCAACTACCCACCTGCCCCACCCCACTGAGACCAGCAGAGCACTTAATGTAAATAACGTACTGGCTATTTTTAGAGTGCCGTCTCTCAACTGTGACATTGGAAGTTGAAGAGAGTTAACATCATAAATTATCACGTTTTCAGACACACGTTTTTTCGTAACTGGCCCTACAGCAGTCGCCATTTCGTGCTTGCGAAAAGGACTTAGAAAATAGGTTTGCTATCAGAAACGAGAACAAAAGTACGTTTCATGAATTTAAACAAAATGGAAAACACTGAATTGCTTATAGCTTTTGTGGAAATTACTACACAACTATGAAATTCTTAACAATAAAATTTATTATCTTGGAATGATCCTATGTTTAATCTGTAGGCCACAATAATAAATAAATATAGATTTGTGTAGCTGGCTCCAACTCATTCAAATATATATGCATGTATGTATATGCAGAATGGTAAAGTATCACTTTACATTTTAGTGGAATACTAGACAGTTATATTCATTGGAATATAAATACACACATCACACACACATTTCTGTATTGCTAAAGCCAACAAAATAACACATCAGCTGGCTTATCCTGGAACCAGGTACAATGACTTCTTTTGACACACGCATGACTTTGCAAATCACAAAAAAATAACACAGCACAGACCCCGGAGGTTGTTACATCTGGTAAATCATTTGCAGCTACATTCATTTTCAAGTACAACAAAGTGACGAACCGGCTTTGCATAATGTCCAATCACCCCCATCTAATCAATGTAGCTAGTTAAGGCGATTACAAGATTATATACTGTAGATTTTCCATGTTCTTTGTTTTCCTTCTTAATATTGCACTATGAACATGAAAAAGACATTTGCCACATGTGCACTTATGTCACAGTTGTTAAAGGTAGTTTGTAGATGGGAAGCACATCGCTTGTTATATAATTACATATTTATGAAACAGCTTATAACCGTTTAGCTACATTTGACTTTAATGATAGGATGATAGGATAATCTGCACTAATATCTATCATGGGAGTTTGACGTAAGTAATGGCATGATACATGAACTTACACCTATTATATATTAATGTATAGCTATTATTGTATATACTATAATCACTGTGTTACGTTTTCTTTTTTCTTTTTCCAATCTGGAATGATTTATTTCCAGATGTGGGAAATTAAATGGGTAATTCACCAAGAAATGGACATTCTGTCATCCTTCAACCTCAGGAATGTTTCAACTGCTTTTTTGTCCATCCAATGAAAGTCAACAGGGACCAAAAGAATGCTGAA
Source organism: Enteromius unitaeniatus (assembly GCA_032359435.1). NCBI lineage: Eukaryota > Metazoa > Chordata > Actinopteri > Cypriniformes > Cyprinidae > Enteromius > Enteromius unitaeniatus. The sequence goes on along the minus strand of JAUMHI010000033.1, from coordinate 5,912,562 downwards.
GTCTATTGACTTTGACTGCATGGATAAAAAAAGAGATTTTTTTCCCCTTCTATGTTCCACAGAAGAAATGAAGTCATCCAGGTTGAGCAAACGATGACAGAACATCTTTGAGTGAACTAACCTTTTAACATGATTATTTCCCCAGGATTATCACAGTATCTCAACATTTTCTTTAGAAGGGAAAGGAGAGTCACTCAGGGTTTGTACATACCGACAGGAGTCGAAGAGCTTCTCAAGGTTATTAACACCATCAAATTATTTCTTTTTCCTAATATTACTCAACCACATGAATCACTGCTGTTTTCTTCTGTCTTTGCCTTTTCCATTGAATTTCAGTTGCTGTCCCATTCCCATCTTGAAAGAATTGATGGAAATTCCAGAATGTGGAGTGAATTAAGTATATAATTAAAATCTGATATTTCTTTATTTATTGGGTGAAGCCTTGTCCTTCACATAGTCTTCTCAAAGCAGAACATAGTGTCTCTACTCATTCTCATGACTCAGTGACTCCGGGCTGGAGTCGTCCTCTTCGGTCAGGGTTTCCTTCCTGGTAAAGGTAGCAGCTAAAGTAACGCTAAGTCTTGGCTTGACAGGGGCCATTTCATTCAGTCCAATGATGTTCTTGTTTACCAGAGTGGTCTTGTCCATTATTTCAGCACTGTGCTTGGCCACCACTGCATCCATGAAATCATATTTAGCCGACAAAGTGCCGCTCTCAAATAGGTACTTAAACAGATATGAGAAAGCCACATTGCTTAGGAAAGAGGCCAGCATGGAAGCTGTCTTAAAGGGAAACCTCTGCAACACCAAGTATTCCACCTCCTTGGTTACATGATGGACCTTCTCCTCAATGGTCCATCCGGGGTAATAGATGAATGGAGGCAGTTTGAGATATGGTTCGCCTCCACCAATTCGCAGGATCAATCCAAAGATGTATCCAGCCACTGAGCCATAGGTGTTCGTGCCACGGATGAAAAGAACGCAGAGGAGTTGGGGGAAGATAATGACGTAGACCAGGTCAGAGCTCAAGTACCATAAACCATAGACTGTTCCGGTCAGGAGAGCCATGGCCGTCGCTAGAGCCCCGAACACAAAAATAGTGATCCGCATGACCCACACGATCTCACGGTCAGAAGCCTTGAAATCAGTACAAAGATGACAATTAGAGAGATAATAAAATCATACAAGATATGAAAAATTACAGTAAAGGTCAAAAGTTGTTTTGGATGACTCATTATATGGACAACAACAGCTGAGACAATCTGCTAAATATCTTTTTTTTTTTTTTTGCAGAAGAATGGGAGTCATACAGTCCTTGAATGTTATTTGTGTAAGCATGATGACTGATAATTGTTATTACTGGGTGACCTATCCCTTGAATGACTTTATCCATCGATTAGTATGCATTCCATAGTATGCTACTTGGCAGAATTTTAGTAACTTTAGTTAGAAACTGTGTGTTCAGGAGTATCTCTTGAAGGTAAGAAATTCCTCACTCAGAACTTAGTCATCCAATCCAAAAAGTAATTTTACACTTAATGTTATTAACAATGAACCTTTTTTTTTGCCTGCATAATTTTGCTGAAATGTGAGTCCACATTAAAAGGTATACTGGCAACTTTCAGCAAGAACATTGTCTTGTAAGTATACAAACATTTCTTTTAGCCTTTAACCTAAATCAAAATGGTAACACTTTATTTTAAGGTGTCCTCATTACACATTACATGTACCTACAAATATAATTAGGGCCGGGACTTTAACACATTAATTTACATTAACTAATTACACAAAAATAACGTGTTACATTTTTTTTACGCATTTTAAACGCACTTTTTTTTGCACTACGGAACGTTTCTCACTGGATGAGTTTTGGTGGACCGATTTTACTGGAGCACCAACTAGCATTCTAATGTTCTGAATGTACTTGAAGCAGGGCTCTCAAGTCTCACACATTCACCGTGAGACACACGCATTTCAGCCAGTTCACACGCTCTCACGCCACACCTCGTATTTCTCACGCTGAAAAGTAAGAGATAATTATAACTGCCTAATAATTGTATATACAATTAATAGACAAGGCGCAAGCATACAATGTTAAGTTCTCTGCCGAGTTCATAACTACCAGCCTATCAGAAATGAGAATTTGTGGTTTCCGGGTGATCCTGCCAAGTGCCAGCTTGCCAGCACGTTCGTTACTAGGCAACATGAGTGCGCGCACGCACACACGGAGTGGAATTTGAAAGAGCAATAATGAGGAATGCGGTAGGTAATCCATTCATTATTTA
>JAUMHI010000033.1:5891490-5910177 GCA_032359435.1 Enteromius unitaeniatus | reverse complement strand
ATCTTTGAGAAATTTTAAAGCCATCTATATTACAAACTTCCATTAAAATCCTAAAGAATCATATTAGCTTGTGGAAAATTGACTTTGTATGATCCCTTTAATGATCAGTATCACAATTTCCTTATCTGTTATATTTACGCATTTTTTTTTGTTTATGCCTCGCCAAGCTATTCAGACATAGTGTCTTTGCTGGAGTTAGCTGGAGTATTAAACTCATTACTGAACAGTTTCACTTTACTGTTCAAAAGTTTGATCTAAGTAAGACTTTAAAAAAAATAAATTATAACTTTTATTCAGCAAGCATACATTAACTGCACTGAAAAGGTTGAAGAGGTTGAAAACAGTAAAATAGTTTACTTACTCTTTGTAACCACACCCTCCAGTCTGATGATGTTAGGATTATCAAACTGTCCCATAATGCTCGCCTCGCGCAGGAAATCCCGTCTCTGACGCTCAGTGTATCCCCCCTTCAGAGTCTTTATAGCCACAGGAATTTCCTTTTTTCCTGGGATACGGAGCCGGCCACTGCACACCTCCCCAAACTCACCTGCATAAAAATAAGTCCATATTCACTGCCATAACATTTAGGATTACTGCTTGCATATACTGCACACTAGGTGGCAGTCAAACTATATCAAAGAGACAGGTTCACAAGTCTCTTTACAAGGATTCTCCTTGTGGCAATTATTTCACATTGAATTATTTCCTACTTATCTCACTGAAGATTAGATTCTAATCATTTTGTCTTTTTTCAAAGAGGCATTTAAGAGCCTAACTGTGAAAATGATATGAAATATATTTTAATTAGACACATAGTTGGATCTAGAGACTGAAGAAGAGAAGAAATTTGAAGCTTTTTTTAAACTTTTTTGAAGAACTTTATTTTCTAACCAATTAATTTTTAACTTACGACACACTTTCATTTTATATCTTGCTGCAGAAATAACAGGAGTACATTATGGGAAACTGCATATCAGTCTGAAGTGAGCTATAAAAAGAGCACTGACCTGCTCCGATGACTCTTTCGATTCGGATACGAGATGGATCAATTTCCTTGGCAAACTCATGAACGGCCTGTGAGGGGTCCTCGTAAGTGTCAGGGTCAATGTAAGTCTTTAATCCTGGGAATGGCACTATAAAAAATGTCAAAGTAGGTTTTTTTTTCTGAATAGAGTTCAAATATGAATATACAGTATGTAAGTGTATAATTAAGTTCTCATACCATGTCCATTTTGATACTGTGTTCTTTTTTTGTCTTCCGACTTTATCTTAGATTTTATGTACCACTGACACCTGTTCAAATAAAAAGAAATCTAATTACATAACACAATTACTGAAGCCAGTGTCCCTGTCCTTGGTGCTGAATCATTATTGGTAACCAGACAGACATATGGCTGAACAGCTCCTCAAATGTTGCAATGAAAATAATGCTCCTCCAGAGAGAACATCTCAAGAGTGTTCAATTGTAAATTAATTTCCTTTTTTCGAGAAATGAAGACACTGATTCTGTCCATCATCAAGAGCTCTTGATTTATTTGAGAGCTGCTCACAACAGCCTCCCTGCAAATCTGCACAAGCAGCTGAACACGGAGCCATTAGCCCCTGCAGCTCTGCGAGGATGTGATGGCACAGGGGCTGGCTGAGTGAGGTTTCACACAGCGCGCTGCACATGCTGATATTGCGAATCACAGGACTGTGTGGCATGTTTAAGCTTGCTGTCAGTCTCACAGCAGGCCATTTCATGGCAGCAGACACGGCCGCTGCTGGGAGGCTGCAGCATTCCGACTAATTAGGCAGCGACATGGCTCAGCCAATCGGAAAATAGGAAGGTGCTTCATGGCCAACAGGCCTATTAGGAGACGGCTGGATAAGCAAGGAACTAAATTAAGGGTAAATGAGTGAATGAAAGAAAAGACATATCCATGACATCCACAGACAAACAGACTAAAAGATAGACAGACAGATAGAATAAAGGAAAGATAGACTGAGACGGACGGACGGTCAGACAGACAGACAGAAAGACAGATAGCAAATTTATATAAACACAACATCTGTTCATCTATACTAGAGCATATTTACCTGCCCCCTCATTATTTGTTCCCTCATTACCTGCCAGTGATGAGAAGGAAGAGGGTGAGAATGATGAGGAGAGAGAAGCCCCCCACTGTGGCTGTAACAATCACCAACACCTGGCCCTGATCAGCTGCCTCCTCAGAGTCTGACATAGTGAAAGTGTGTGTGTGCATGTGAAAGAGCAAGACAGGGAGGAAGAAAGAGAAAGGAGCACAAAACAATGAAGTCACTGTGAAGTTTACGTTCGGTCGTTCTGTCAGGTTTCTGTCAGTCTCGGAAATAGATTTAACGCCAGGAGAATAGTTGGTGAGTCTTTAAACACATACGGTGCACTAAGATGAGGCAAAAAGCAGAACTGAAATTACACAGCACTTGAAGTCATTCACAATAAACATATACTGTTCCCTTGTAACATTTGTTTAAAACTCTACTCATGTCGCTGACATGAGATGACCACCATCTCAGAAAATTGGACCTAACTACAGTGTTTTAGGCTAACAGGTATAATGAGGCGTTTTGTTAGAGAAAAGCTTACTCTCGTCTCCTGTGGCGAACTCAAACTTGGGGCTGTAACTGCTGTAGCCGGCGAGGGTCCGAGCACGCACGTGGAAAGCGTAAACCGTGGAGGACTTTAGTCCGGTCACTATCACGCTTGGAGACTTTGTACGTGTAGAGGAGTAACTTAACTGCTCCTGTTCCTAGAAATATAAATGTAGAAAGAAAACAAGATACATCATATAGTATACTGTTCATCATGTAACTGATGTTTTCAGTTTTAAGGCATCTGAATTTAGGCTGCCCATCTTCTACAAAAAATTCTGATAAATAACAATACAATAACAACACTGAGTTAAGTATGCAAGCTATAAAGTAAACTATACAGTTATAATTGATGCGTAAATCCATTTATGCCACCTTTGAGAAGCTTTTAATTATTTAAAAAACGAAGCTGGTAAGTAACCTTTTCATAATACTTGATCTCGTAGTCCAAGATGGCAGCATGCGGCTGCTCAGTTTCCTGCCAGGAGAGGGCGATACTAGTTTGGGATGCCCAGTCTTTTCTCACCACACCTACCAGAGACGGACCTGAAAGGCAAAAACAATTAGTGATGATGAAAAGTTTTTTTTCTGATGCAACGAGGGTTTATATGTATAATGGTTCTGTTGCTCTCAGCTTTTCTTAACACGTCACTTTACTGCCATCTGCTGCTTTAAATGATAAAACACACCTAGAAATCCATTGTCCCTAAACACCTTACAACACTCTACTTGGAAATAAGCTTTAATATGCTAATTTTTAATATTAATCAAGGTTGAAAATTGAGTAAACAAAAAATCAAAACAAAAAAAAGGATTAGGGTTTGGATTTTGGCTACTTGCATGTAGCTATTCATAATGTATTGTTATTATAATAGTACGTGCAACAAGTTTACACACCTCGACATAAAGTATTACAAATAAATTCCATAAAAGTACAATTTCTGTTATTATTTCTTTATCTTTTTCACCTTCTTATGAAATATAATGCATTTGCATAGCATTGTACTTTAGCTTAACAGTTGCTCGTGTGGATATTTGTTTGTTCAACAGATTTTGTTTGATTTGTGTTTCTTATAAATCTTTTTCTGTTAAATCACATACTGATGCAGTTACTTTTTGTGGTTTTTGAACTGAAAAATAAACAAATAAAATGAAATAAAAGCTTTGGACATTATAACACCATGCAATTAAGCTCCGATACTGTCTTTTAATTTTTCCCCCTTCTTTCTTTTAACACATTTGGCTTTGAAATCTCGAACATCATTGAAATTAGTCAGCTCAGCTCTGCTCATGCTATGTGAAGATAATGCACTCAGTCATGGCTCAGTCAGGTGGAAGAGCCCAAGAAAAACAAGGAAAATCCATTAAGGGTCTGCATCTGAGGCCATTTACAATTAGCACAATTAGTGAAGTCTGTGCACTTTAGACAAGGTTTGTACAAATGCACACATAAACATGCTCAAACAATCATATACACCACAACAACAGTTTTCTGATGCTTTCTATTACTGTACACTTCAAGAAACCTTTTTGCTTTTTTTTCCCCCTTTCACCTTAGCGACTAAAATGACGCCCACAGGTAGGTGGAGTCGCTCTCTAATTGAATCCTGGAGCAGATTAAAGTAGTGGGTGAATGGCATTAGCCTGACTGATTGAGTTTCTCCCAGGTAAATATTCACTCTGGAAGCCCACAGAGACTGCCAGCACAGTAATCACTACCTCTGTCAAAGCAATCAATCTCTCACTGTTAAAACAGCTTGGAAAATATAAGGGGCGGACAGGGAACGGGAGGCTTTTAGGTATAGCAGGTTGTAGAGAGAGCGAGAGGATTTAGGCAGCCGGTAAACAGCAGAAAGCAGCGTTCAGCGATGTGTAGCATTGGGCGGCACTGCCTGAGGTCCTCTGGGATATCAGCCAAAGTGATTCGGAGAGAAAATAAGAGAATAAGACATTGGTTTTGCTAAGGTTACCACCTGTGACACAATCTCTGCCTCTGTCGGTCTTACTTGGTAACCACAAGGGCTTTATATAAATGTGCGATGCTGTCTATCTTCCATCTACTACGTCTCTGCAAATTTGCTGTGTGGAGATATATTGGAGCGGTGTTTGATGAGACCCCTATGTTGTTTGTCTGACTTGACTCAGCACGGTGGGAGATGCCAGGCGCTGAATCTCATGAGAGGCAGCTCATCTTTTATTGAGAAAGGATGGCTCACGCAGCTCGTGACATCTGACTACTTTAGACGCGCGTGAGGAAGAGACTCACAGGTTTGCACAGAAATTTTGAAGACAGAGTGATTGTAGAGAACAGGCAGCGCCTTAATAAATGATGAAGCCTCATCATGTTGCTATTTACAGAGGTAGAGATTGATTTCAGAATGAAATATTACACAGGAAGGGAGAGGGCAAGGAAGACTTTTTCTTCATTCTGTGACTGTCTGACCTTAGCTCGGGTTGTCAGCTGGTGAAAGGGCAGGAGGCTGAACTTGGTTGGATAAACACAATGACATTATGACTCAAAACAGACCCAGTGAAGGACAGCCAGGGGCAGTTAGTTCACCATTTATTCAATATTTATCTTTATCTGTATTCAATCTTTAATAGCCCTTCAGACAGTCAGCTGGAAATTATTCTGAAACACATGCGCTAACGTTCAAATATTTAGGGTTATTTTTTTTTACTTTTATTTAATACTTCTACTTGGTAGGAAAACTTTAAAATGGTCAAAAGTGACAGTAAAAGCATTTTTTTATGTTACAAAACAAAATATTTATGTTTTAAACAAATGCGGTTCTTTGAAACACTCTGTTCATCAAAGAATCCTGAGAATAAATGAATCAATAAAAACAAATAAAATTCAACATTATAATAAGAAATGTTTTCTGAACATATTAGAATTATTTCAAAATGATCACTTGACACTGAATACTGGAATTTGCATCAAATGAAACTTAAACATACTGTAGATAACAAAAGAAAAAAAAAATTGCATTAATATTTCTGCACTGTAAAAAATGTACCATGATTGGTAAAATCTTTTTTAAAAAAGCTACAGTAAAAACCTGTTAAATGGTTATTGGTAAAATACCCTAATATATACGATGAAAAACAGAAATAGAAATTTCTACGATTTTTAAGGTAAAATACCATTTTTGGAAGTGTAAAAGAATGTAAAGTTTACAGGGGAAAAAATGTAAACTGATGTTCCCAGAATTCTCTGCATTGAATTTCACATTTAATGAACATTACATCAGTTTACGAAAAAAAGTTACATCCGCAAATCCTAAAACATTGCTACCATATCTTTGGCAACCACAGCAGCATTTTTTTCCTTTTTCTTTTTTTTTTTTACTGTAAATTTTATGGTAATTTTACAGTGCGTTTTAATGTATTTTCCATTGAATGAACACAACATCACAACTTTAGACTTTGGATTAAATACATATAATATATTTTATGTTCAGAAGTATGTATTAATGTTCATACATTGAAAAAAAATAAATAAAAAATGTTACCAACTATTTTTAATTTTAGTAAGTGAAACAGATTGACTGGTTTTGTAAGCAATTAAATGATTTTAAGATTCTTCCCCCATTCTTGCGGTACATTTTGGTTTTCAACAAATTCACTTTCCGTTCTCATGATTTAGTTTATTTCGCGATTTTCTTAATGAAAAGCGGTAAATCAAACTATATGTCAAACTATAGGTGGCAATATTCCTGCTAGGCCATCATTCGGAAGTAAAAATTTCGGATTCTGACAAAAAACATGAGCATTTTATTTGTTTCTTCAACCCACGTTGCGAACAGAATTGTTCATCCGCCTGTGCAGTATGCTGAATTGTCATAAGCTTTAGTTGGTAATTAGCCTAAAGCACAAACGATCACGCAAGAAGAAACCCAAAAAAGAAACTGCTAACACAATCACATTCAAACATATACATTCAAAGCAAAGAAAAAATTGATGTGCTTAATGTACAGTCATTATGCGGTGCTGACCTGCATTTTTATTTTAATTAGCTGTCCTGCTCCGCTTAAGGGGATCTTCCATTGACTTTCACTCCTGAATCGTTCCAGACTCTTTATGGAGGCTGCACAATGCGTAAATGATGAGTTTCCCACACAATCAGCAATCATACCACTCTAGTAAAGCAATCACCAAAGCCAGATTAAGGATAATTGTATGTTGCTTGTTTAGTTTTTTTTATTTTTATTTTTTTTACATCGCATTCTCTCATATAGAGTTTAGCAAAATGACTGTCAAAGGAAATGTGACACACTTTAATAAAATGGCACATAAAACATGCATGCTTGTGAGCCCACATACTGTACAGAACACACAACCTAAATTCTAGTTTAATCGATGTAGCTCTGGAGGGACGTGGAAATAAAATGTCCTTGCATCTACATTTCTCAGTGATTTCAAAAGATTTCTTACATGCATGAGAGGAAGGGAGGGAAAAAGAGAGCTCCTTTAATGCACATTTTCCCTCTATTTCCCATGGCTTGACAGATTTCACTCCCTCCTGCCCCGTCCTAGAATTATATACAAGATTAAAAAGAAAATGCTTCCCTATAGCTCCTATAATCTTCTCCTCTAAGTGTATCTCATGTATTCCTGTTACAATAAGTGAACACACTCATCTGAGAGTGCTAAACCTGAGCTCACCACATTAGAAATGTGGAGGTGGAGCTGTGGCATAGCAGTTAGTGTTTTTCTGTCAATATGGGGTGTTGTGTGTACATTAATGAGGAGAAAAAAATGAATTTAAATGATTTTAGCAAATAGCTGCAATATAACCAAGAGTGACAAATTTAAGGGGGTCTGAATACGTACCCACTGTATATATGGAATACAATTGGAATAAATTAATCATGGATAATGATCTATATGCAAATGCTGTAATAAGAAATTTTACTACCATCAGAGCAATTAAAGCCTAAAGTAGCCTATTACCCTAATGTGCACAGTCAGCAGACCATCTCACACAACGAGAGCATTTGAGGTTTTATCAGAAAATAAATATATATATATATATATATATATATATATATACTGCCCTCCAAAAGCTTGGAAACACCCCAGGCAAAGTGGCTTTGGATGATATCAGCATAAATCCTTATTTTGTTTTAGTGCAAATACTGTACATTTAAGTAACGTGACATTATCATTGAAGACCAGCAATAATCATTTTAATTTTGATCACATAATAATGGCAATATATACATGTCAAAGTTGAGCTACTATGAGAGGAACTGGGCCGTATAATATATATATATATATATATATATATATTTATATGTATATACACTATATTACCAAAAGTATTGGGTCACCCCCTTCTGATGAACAGATCAGACTAGTGCAAAATATTTATGCATATAGTGGTTTTTTAAGAAATTGTGTGCTTCTAGTTTTAAAATAACAGTTTGGACAGGACCCTTTTCCATTCTAACATAACAATGCCTGTGTGTATAAGGCAAGGTTTAAAAAGAAATGATTGACTCAGTCAGTGTAGAAGAACTTGACTGTAGAGAGCATAATGCCAGCTGGACATCTCTGGTGTGAGTTTAAATGCAGACCCTAAGCCAAAAACTCATCACCAAACACCAATGACATGTACATACACTATATGGACAAAAGTACTGAGACACTTCCTTCTTTAGAACAGAAAAAGGCACTTCCAAAGCTGTGGCAACAAAAATGGAAACATAATTCATGTGTTTCCAACATCTTTTTGAGTTCACCAGGTGCTCTAAGAGAGGAAAGATCCGACACAGAGTTTGACAAGGCCACGTTTGATTTGTTCTCAGCAATGAAAACAACCTCAATTCAGATTCAGAGATGAATAATGAGAGACGTTCGAGTATTTGTCTAAACACACTCAAAAATCATCCACCCCCAGATACACATGCGAGTCTCTCAGAGGCGCACAAACAGAAGCAATTAACTGGAGAATGAAGCAGCTGCAGTAAATATGCAGTCGATACGGCAGAATCCGGGATGAGTGCACACCGATATATGTAATTGCAAGCACATGTGAGACGTGCAGACACTTATTCTTTCTTTTATGATTGTGTGTATGGATGCATGGGTGTTTAATGAGTGTGAAAGGGAAGTATAAGAGTCTGTGTTTGCATGATTTGAGAGACTATACTGTATATGGGCCAGTCAGTAGGTGTTTCTATTAAACTGGCTTTTTGGTAAAAGCAGTGAGGCATTAATGCATCGAGCACAAGCAGTTTGAGCTGAAGGGATTCAGGTCATCATAATCAATACTACTTACACTTTTGTAGTTAAGGGCAATTAACAAGCTACAGTGAATTAGCACCCCACCTCTGTCTCGTCACGCTCACTGGCGCCCATGCATTCCAGTAGACATGTGAAATCTGTACACTTCTCCTAATAGTATGACTTGGGCGAAATTGAGACGTTGCAGCAGCTGTGTGAAAAACAATGTGCTTGAAAACTGAAGAGCCAATCAAAACATCAGCTCTGCTCAGCTTCTAAGCCAGCTGTAACAAGCATAAATAAGATGAAAAGCAGGAAGCTGGAAGAGAGGCTGGAAGAGAGTGAGAAAGTAAAAAAAGAAAAAAGGTAGATCGTCTCTAGGAATAATTGTTAGTTTCCGGTAACAGATTTGTCTTGGAGTGCGGAAAAAATAGATGATATTCTGTTCCCCTCCCCTGTCCAACCAGATCTTAATTACTGCACCTATATGGGCCATTATGTGCCAACACCTGGCCTCAAGGGAAAAATTTGTACATTGCATAATTTTTCACTTCGAGCTGTTCCCACTGCCAGGAAAAATAAATAGCTAAATAAATAAATAAAATCAGAGAGACACTAAGAGAAAGAGAGAGAGAAGGAAGGAGGTGGTAAAAATAACACAAATAGGCTCTCTAATCCCCTTTTCTCTCTATTCTGGGTAAAGACAAAACAACAAAGATTAAAAGAAAATTGCAGAAGTGTAAATACGTTCACAAAGCTAGATGTCTAGAGAATAAAGAGAAAAAAGCTTAGAACACCATCCTAAGCGAACTGAGGGAAGAAAATAATGACTTGAAAAGCAGTGTACTCAACATTACTGTAACAGATGCAGGGTTACCATAAAGAAGCAAAAAAATAATAAATTAATAAATGATCTGTGTATTATCCAGGTAGCACTTCTTGAGCCTGCGAGGATTGATTTATCATTGCAATGTACACAAATAAGAGAGAAAGGGTCTAAACAACGAGTCAAAAACAGCCAAGACTTGCAAGTCTGAGTCTTCCAAGACCATCAATGAAAATACCTAACACGACTGACACCAACATAGCTTAGGTAAAGTCCTTCAGCATATGTTGAGTTTGCAAGACAATTTTGACGGAAAATCTGTGAATTTCTACACAGAACAATGATAATATTTTAAACTGAGCTGAACACTCATAACTCATAACAAAAACTACATAACTACCTAACATAAATGCATTAAATTTTAACTAAAGTTAACTGTGCCACAGGACTGCACTGCAAAGTGTTTTCAAATATTTAAATAAAATAACTTTTAATAAACAAGATGCAGAATGCCGAAAAGTGCAGAAAGTCAGAGTAGTTTGGTGCGGGCCTGCTCATGGGAAATCACACTTAAATACAAAAACATCTGAACAAGCATAAACCAGGCAGGCCGCTTTCACATTTTGACAGACTTGAATCAGAAAGACAAAATCATTATGATGTCTGACAGGACTAATCTGGGCTTATTAAGTCCATAATTGCATATTAATATGCCATTTTGCCAGAGATATCAGTGGGCTAGCAAATAAATCTCATTAGAGTTTAAACAGGTGATTGCCATTTCACTCTTACGGTCTGTGTTGTTGACAGAAATTGTACAAGAACTGCAATCCATTCATCATTCTCTTAAATTCACAATGAAAAATAAAAACAGAACGATTGGGTAAAAGAAGGATCCTTGTAGATCCTCTCACCAGTTCTGTCAGGTTGGATTGTAAACGTTGGTGGACAGCCATTTTTAGGTCTCTCCAGAGATGCTCAATTGGGTTTAGGTCAAGGCTCTGGCTTGGTAAGAGAACAGTCACAGAGTTGTTGTGAAGCCACTTTTTTTTTAGCTGTGTGCTTAGGGTCATTGTCTTGTTGGAAGGTAAACCTTCGGCCCAGTCTGAGGTCCTGAGCACTCTGGAGAAGGTTTTTGTCCAAGATATTCCTGCACTCGGTCCCATTCATCTTTCCCTCGATTGCAACCAGTGGTTCTGTCCCTGCAGCTGAAAAACACCCCCACAGCATGATGCTGCCACTACCATGCTTCACTGTTGAGACTGTATTGGACAGGTGATGAGCAGTGCCTGGCCAAGGCCAAAAAGTTCTATGCTGGTCTCATCAGACCAAAGAATCTTATTTCTCACCATCTTTGAGTCCTTCAGGTGTTTTTTTAGCAAACTCCATGCAGGCTTTCATGTGTCTTGCACTGAGGAGAGGCTTCCGTTGGGAAACTCTGCCATAAAGCCCCGACTGGTAGAGGGCTGCATTGATGGTTGACTTTCTACAACTTTCTCCCATCTCCTGACTGCATCTCTGGAGCTCAACCACAGTGATCTTTGGATTCTTCTTTACCTCTCTCACCAAGGCTCTTCTCCCCCGATAGCTCAGTTTGGCTGGACGGCCAGCTCTAGGAAGGGTTCTGGTCATCCCAAACATCTTCCATTTAGGGATTATAGAGGCCACTGTGCTCTTAGGAATCTTAAGTGCAGCAAAAAAAAAAAAAATTGTAACCTTGGCCAGATCTGTGCCTTGCCACATTTCTGTGTCTGAGCTCTTCAGGCAGTTCCTTTGACCTCATGATTCTCATTTGCTCTGACATTGTGAGCTGTAAGTTCTTATATAGGCAGGTGTGTGGCTTCCCTAACCGAGTTCAATCAGTATAATCAAACGCAGCTGGAATCAAATGAAAGTGTAGAACCATCTCAAGGATGATCAGAAGAAATGGACAGCACCTGAGTTAAATATATGAGTGTCACAGCAAATGAGCAAGTGAGTGTCTGAATACTTAGGACCATGTGATATTACATTTTTTCTTATTTAATAAATCTGCAAAAATGTCAACAATTCTGTGTTTTTCTGTCAATATGGGGTGCAGTGTGTACATCAATGAGGGGAAAAATTAACTTATGAACAGATTTTAGCAAATGGCTGCAATGAAACAAAGAGTGAAACATTTAAGGGGGTCTGAATACTTTCTGTACCCAATGTACATTAGTATTTCAGCATTCAAACAATATGTGTGCGATCACCATCAGCCTGCCACTCACTAGCATAGACACAGTGCAGTTAACTCTCTATTATAATGCCCTTCAGGGGAATAAGAAAGCTCTGCTCAGTCTCGAGTGCTTTGAGGGCTGCCGTGGGGGTCAGAAGTCTGGATGTCTGTCTCTGTGTTCTCTGGCACACAGTCTGTCAAAATGGAGACAGTCACCCTAGTCTATCCCCTTTCCCTCTTTCCTTGTATCTCTCAATATCTCTGTTTTTCCCTGGGGGACAGTGAAGTGTCAGCGTGTGTCTTTGCCCCTGCTCGGCTCAGTAAGGTCTATGGACATTTTAGCCTTAGATACATTGAAGTACTCTCACTCTCTCTCTATAGTTAAATTGAATTATCACTGGGCAATTTTTCAGATTTTAAGGTTTTAAGAGCATAGCATTAAAACCTTATTGTTACTATTGTAACCTAATTGTTAACATTTTCAAAGTTCACCATTCTCACTTGAAAGTGATCGAGCAGACCAAACTGTAAGGTGCAGAGACCAGGTGTCTCATTTATGAAGCTTGTATAAACTTAGATTTGATCTTAGAGCATATGCTTAAAACCATGTCAGTGCTCATACTGTATGTGTAATACTGGCTTTGAGCAGACTTGTGCATTTTTTCTTATTGGAGTACTGCAAGCTTTTTGGAAAGGAAAGCTGTTGTTGCGGCTCGCTGTTCCAAATTAAACCATTTGGACAATGACTGCGACCTTTTACACGTTAATGACATTAATTGGGAGTCGTTTACAAAGCAAAGAGCTGAAACCATTAATTTGCGTGCAACTTCAAGATTGTTTGTGATTTGTGACTTCATATCTGAAAGAGATGCATACATGTGTTTTCTGCGGATACGTTCATTTTATGAATCACATGTATGCATATTTGATCAATTTTAGGATGGTTTCCTGATTGCCTCATATCTGTATAAATATAAATAAATGTAAATACATATAATACATTTAAATGTTTTAGCATGACTTTGTGTAAATGTACTACTACTATGCTGAATGAAATAGCATAGACTTTTTTATGGCTAGTATTTATGTAGGCCATTTCATTCCATTTTGTAACCTACTAGTTCCAGATCTGTGTACTAGTGTTAAATGCCACTGTTTTTGACAGCATTGATAATGCTTCTAATGGATACTATTATATTTTTGGTTGGTTTTCCTTATGGAATGTGCTATCCTGTCAGCAATAAATTACATAACAATAACAGTTTTTTTTATTACCTTAAGTGCTGGCGATGCAGCGTTGCCAGGTGTTAAAAGTAAATAAAACATAAATTATTTAAAATCTTTGCAAACAAAGATATTGCTGACACTAAACTGCAACTTTTCACTTGATTAACTTTCTTTAGTGTCAAATTAAATGCAAAATAAGTAGCTGGATTTATATGTCCAAACTGGCAACACAGAGGCTGCACCCATCCCCTCTAAGCTGTTGTTATCTATGCTAAATTTGAAATTAACATTTAATCTTGAATTAAATGTTAATTCTCATTACAATGAGTAATTTTGTATTAAATTATTATTAGTTCATTTTATTATTATTGTATATTTTATTTCCCAGCACTATTTTTAATCTATTATGAAACTGGTATAACACACACACACACACACACAGCCCAACACCCTGTCACTTATCTTTCCCCTACCATTGATCTGAGGTGCTCCGAGCCTCCCAGCTCTGTCTAAAACTGACAATGAAAGGGTCCGTCGAGGCCACTGCAGCTAAAGCCCCCAAATCGCACAGGGATGTAATGTTAAATAAATGACAAACGGCTAAGGGATGAGGGTCTTCGGTCACTTATACTCAGATGCCAGATTGTCTGAATGAGGACAGCTCAAGAAAGTAGTGTAAATATCACAGCATTAAAGAATTTAAATGACTATGGATCTAAATAAAGTGACTTCACTCACGAGAGTTTGCTGTCAATTGCCGGCATGCAACATGAAATAAGTTTCAGTTTTGCTATTTATTTTCCCTTTTCTTTATTGAAGTTGTGTACGTGTGGAATGGTGTGTATAGGAATTACAATATTATACAGCATTATTTGTCATTTTTTTCAGGTGCAGGCTCCTCGCTAAAGTAGATTATGCCTGGCTGAGTAATTTTTAAAATGAGATTTGGCCAGCTAGTTTAATATCTTAGATTTCCATTTTATTAGTGTGGCTCTTATTGGTGACGTACAAAGCTTGAATAATTTAAGATTTTTTACACATTTTTCTTTATGAGAAAAGCTTTTTATTGAATAACCTCTATATTTCAGTGCAACGGACGTTTTTATGCTAGAGCATCTGAGAGTGGGACTTTCATCAAAATAACAGACGCCGCCCGGAATTGATTTGGTCTGAATTTCCACAGATAAGTATAGACAGATGAGAGAAAATGAGGCTATAGATATGGATGGACAATCATACAAAGGCAGCACAAATATAATTCCCTATATTTACAGGTTCTTTTTTACAGAAATATTTCTTTGATTTGACTAGCTGTATAAAATAGCACAGCTATGCTATTCGAATTTCAACCATGGTGACAGTCCCTGCATGGAAAAACTAGGATTTGTCATGCTGTTTTATCATGGATAAAACCAGACCAATATAACCATTCAGCTCTTTGCTAAAACAACTAAATATGACAGAATCAATTGTGATGTTTTTTAAGTAGACAGATCATTTAAAGGTGCAGTGTGTTATATTTTACACACAAATTATTGGCAGAAATGCAATATAACATACAAAACGAAAATGTTTTCAGAGGTGTGTAAAGACCTTACATAATAAGCTGCTATGATTTTATAACCTTAGAACGAAGAGGTAGTAGTGGTAGTATTAGCAAGCAAGTCAGTAGTGTTTTTCTGGTGGAAGTAAGAGGATAAAAACAGACAAAATAATGCAGAATCATGTGTATTATGCGCAAGAAGAACCGGCAGAGCATCAGAAAACTTGATTCAGACAGACGACGGCAGTAATGGCCACCTTCCATCGTTCCAAGATGGAAGGCGCTTATGCGGGAGAAGTGTTTTCAAAGCCACGCCGAAGTTTCCTGTTTTCTGCTGGACCGGTAAGTTAGTCCAACATTAGCAATCATAGTGAAAACTGTTATTTGACACCTTTACTTGCAAGATGGACATAACTGCAAAGACAAGTATCGTTTTTTCCTTTTCAGTGTTGAAAATATGCAATTGGATTGTAATTGAATGTAACAGGACTGAGAAATGTAGTTAAACTAATTGCGTCACCACAGCCAAACATATATAAATCGCGGGCATCAGGGGTCCGCTAGTAATGTGCATGGCATTAAAACTGATTTCTTATGCACGATCGCAATTCACTTTCACTTTCCATCATGATGTTTCACTGTTTGGTAGATGTCGCCCAACCCTACTAAAATCAGCGAATAAACCTGAGGCAATAATTAATGAGTAACAATAATATTTGCAATAACATATTGGTCTACTGAATAATTAATTAAATAGAATTCTTTGACTTTTGTACAGAAACCTCATTGCTTGATTGGCTATTGTCAGGTGTAACAGACGACAACATTTCTGTCCTGTGTCAGCTTCCATAGTTTCTGTATGCGTTTCGAAAGGGCAGGGTCAGCAGGGGGACTTCGAAATTCGAATTCTAACCACTATATGCTGCTAAAAATTATACACTGCACCTTTAAGAAGCTTTCAGAAAATTTGGGCCATACACAAATGTAATATATGTATATTTAATTTCTCTATATAATACACTCTTACAGTACATGAGATATAAAACACAAGGAGCCTATTAGTCTCATATATATATTAGTGTCATATACTGTACATGTAAATCCATTCAAAAACCTGTCAATACCTGACAATTACATATTGTCTATATATGTAACATACTTTACAATATTACTCTTGACATAGATAAAGATGATTTTTTTTAATGAGAGCATTAAATAATACAACAAACAAACAAAAAAACACCATGCTTGATTTCCCAGGCTGGTCAGGTTGGCCTGTTGGCTGATTTTAGAGGGTTTTTGGACACTTCTCAGCTTGGCCAGGCTGGAAAACCAGCTTAAACCAGCTAAGAACAGAAAAGCTAGGCTGATTTAAGTGTTTTTTTTTTGGGTGTGGGAAAAGATTACGTAACTACACTGTGGGAAAACAAAACATTAGCACCTGAAAAAGCCAGTGGCATTGGTAAGCTGTTTCAGAGAATGAACCTGTTAAAAACCAGCACTGCTGGCAGAAATGGTTGTGAGCGAACATGTATAAACGCCGGAGGACTCGAGGGGGAATGTGTGTGTGTGCTTGTCTTGTCAGCCTGCCAATGTGTCAGCAAAGTGTGCAAGGTACACATGGGTATGCATGCATATATCAATGTGTCCAAGCATGTGTGTGCGTGCTGTGTAATTGAGAGTTCCTCTGACATTATGCAAGCCCACAAATATTCTGACACATTTCTTTTGACAATTCTATCCAAAGCCTAAAAATAATAAATAAATATAGAATTCCGAGTTTGGAACTGCACAACATGTAGCCTCTCAGCCCCTGGAGAGAACATTTACATTTCATATATCTCACACAAACTCATCCACTCTCCAGGAATGCCCCAAACACACATATCTAAAACATGCCATCCACCCACCCGTCCAAAAGCAATGGCAGCACAGAAACCGTGTTCAGCATTAATGTCTGTAGCACTTCTGAGTTCTCCACTAGTATTTCTCACACAACATTTCAGTCTGACAGTACATTTGTGCTGTAACTCACTCTGGCTGTGGGCTTCTACTTAAAGACACGGCTGGGTCAAACAACACCTGCCAGCCCCAATATCGCTTTGTGTTTACAGTGAATGACTGCACTTTATGTTGACCAAAAAATGCATTGAAACACAACAGAGCTTCATACATTCCCATTACTGTACAGTTGCATCATGCTGTGAGCTTGAAGCCCCTATTGGCTGAGCTTATTTAAAGCTGCAGTGTTTTATTTCGGTACCATTGAAAAATGGTAATAATTACAAAACATAATTCCAAAAAAGAATAAAAATGGGAAACAATTTTTCAAACAGGCTTCCTACGCATCGAACAGGACATCACCTCTAAGCTTAATGTAGTTAACTGAAACTAAACTATTTAAATAAATAACTAAATAAATACAGTTTTACATTGATTTACAGAAAACACTGTAAATTTACTTGATTTTGATTTACAATAAAATATTATTCAATATAACAATAGTTTATATAATAACAAATCTTGTCAGGCATATTTAGAAATCATTGGAAGACTCAAAGTGCAAAACTAATGAATTTTAATTTGAAATCTTTACCAATCTTTGCCACTAACCTTGAAACGCTAGATTTTTACCATTTGTCAAGTTGTTCTTCATTTAAAACATATAAAAAATAAATAAATAAATACACTTTTAGTGCTGTCAAACGATTAATCATGATTAATTACGATGTTTTTCGTTTACATAATATGTGTGTGTGTGCTGTGTATACTACAGCAAATAAACATTACATACATTAATATATACTTGCATGTGTGTATTTATGTAGACATAACTCAGTACACAAATGTAAAAAAAAATGTTTATTTTGAATGCGATAATTTGTTGGACAACACTAATCTTAGTTTGTTTGTTTTTTTATTAGTATTTGCTTTTTATATTAATATATGTTATGCTGAATTATCATGGACCATTTTTTCACTTGTTTAAATTAGAAGTATTCTGTAGAAGTAGAAGCATTACGTGCACTGAGTAAGCTTTCCGTGAGCTTTTTTTTTTTTTTACTTCATTTCATGCATACACTTTAATAGGACGTCTCGTTTTTTGACCCATCCCAAAGAAAAAAAAAGTTTAAATGGTATATGAAACACTGACACCTTGTGCAAATCAACTCAAGGCTGTTGTATTTCACTAACCGCTTCATGTTAGCAGGGGTTCACAGAGGGAAGAAGTTTCAGATCTATTAAACATGCTTCAATCACTGTGTGAGGAGCTGAAGATCTGATATTTTTGATGTAATATGAATGTCTCTGAGCGGCAGTGAGAGTTCACCATTAAGACTTGTTTGGATCTCTTGAATCATGATGCTTTGGCTCACCCATCCGCTTGGCAACAGCCTCTGCTCTTCTCCAGCTCTTTCTGCTCATTAATACTGCACTGGTTCTAGTTAGTATGGGTGGGGGAACTGGAGGCTTGCTGGCCCCATGCCCCATCATCACCCTTGTGGGATTCCTCCACAGAATCCAGACCGATCCCACGGTCACTACCCCCAAACCGACCTCTATTAACATTTGATGTGGGGCTAAATAGACACCGGAGAGGAAAATTTGCTGTGCTGCAAATGTTATAGAGTTATAGAGTACTGTAATGAGCTCTGTGTTTTAACTTTGGCAACTGAGCTCTAGGGATAATCAGTAAAATATTTATATAGCATTAAAGTTACATTTGTGTAGATGCAGGGCATACTGCACCAGCAATGTAAGCTTCGTGGTTACCAAAGATATTGTAAACATGCCATTCTATACAGCAATATATTATGAGGGAATTTTACAATGAATATAAGATCAAAGATCACCTCCGCTTAGGCTGATGTAAACATCTGGAAAATTAAGACATACTTTATGAATACCATTGCATAAAACAACAGCGATAAATATAGCTGACGTTTTTTATAGAATCTGATCTTAACATAATGTCTAGGTTACGAACGTAACCCACGTTCCCTGAAGGAGGGAACGGAGACGTTACATATGGGAACTCGCCAGAGA
>JAUMHI010000033.1:5875292-5889217 GCA_032359435.1 Enteromius unitaeniatus | reverse complement strand
TTTTTTAATGAGCCTGCGGTTCCAGTTGTCCACTTATGAAGGCTTCCCTATTATACCAATTATTTCTACAGCTTTATAATTAATGTATTAGTTTTGTTCTTTTTTTTTGTATAATTTGTAATGCATCAGAATCACGTGCAGATATCCATTTAGTCAACTTCATTCTTTTGTAATGTGAGACTTGTTTGTGAGTATATCGTCACAACATAACTTTCAACTTCCTAGAATCTCAATGAGCCACTGTCCAGTCCGAGTCAGTTCAGTGTTAAAAAATCTACTCACCAGCCTGCTCTGTGCTGACGGTGATATTGGCAAGCTGTCTCTCGGATCTGCCCAAGCCCGACACTCCATTCAGAGCCTCGATTTGGAATGTGTAGTTGGCATGCGCCACAAAGTCCTGGACCACCACAGACGTGCTTGTGAGGCCTGTGGGTTTGGGTACGAAGCGCACGTTGCTGTTGCATGCCTCGCAGGCCTGGCCGTCACCTCCACATCGGAAACAAAAGACATTATAGCTTACATCCTTCCGACCACCTGCGTCGCTGGGCGGAGTCCACTCCAGAAAGAGGGCGGTCTCATTGATGTTAAATACCAAGTTTCGAGGAGAGGAGGGTGGCCCTAAAAGAAAAGACAGAGAAAGAAAAAATTGAGCAAAATATTATGCACATTACAAATGTTTTATCTTTTTTCCGCTCTCTCAAAAATGGTGCATATGCATGAAACTAATGAATCCTTTTATTGCCTTAAAAACCACTCGAGAGCATTTGCCATCTCTCTTTTACTCCCTCCCTCTGGTTTCATTGATATACAAATGTCTCTGCTCTAGTACCCTGGTTCTGCTTCCTATAGAATGCCGGCTCAGAGCCAGATACAGGGAAGTCTGCGTTTATCTGCTGTTTCCCAGACCCAGCTAATGATGATAATGAGAATATGTCCTAGACATGATTATCATAGTTAATGATAATTGCACCCACTCGTGAATAACAAGGAAGTAATTATTCCTCCTCTCCTGTTTTTAATGCAGATTGCTGCTGGTGTTGAAAAGATTGAGTTTGGTGAATAATTTGGGTAAGCGCGATGGGGGGCATGAGGAGGGAAAGAGAAGAGGGCGATGAAGCAGAAGACTGAAATAACTGCAATTCTGATCGATAGAATCAGAAACAATACAAGTAGAAATGAGAATGAGAATAATGAGAGAGAAAATATATGCTCATCATCACTATTTTTGGCACATTTAGTCTTATTGTTCCTCTTTAGTTCATCTTTCTTAATTACGTTCTCAATTATTAATGCTTATTTAATTAATTCCTTTTAATTTAAATCTCTTAATTACTTTTTTTTGTTCTGCACTGCTACTGAATTATATCTTTTTAATCTTATTTTATATATTTATTTCTTGTCTGTGAAACTGAAACCGGTGCAATGAAAACATTCACATCTCTTTTATCACACCGCTGACTGGTTTACTCTCACTTCATACAAATGCAGCTGGAATCTTCTTGTGTCACAGTTATAGATGATAGAAAATAACCTGGGAGAACTTCAAAATTAATATCATTGGAATAGTGTTTAGATGATCAATGATCAGATCACACTCTTATAATATAGAACAGAATCTAGCTTGTGTGAAATTGCTTAAAGGAATAGCTCATGAGCTTGTTTATTCATACATTTTGGAGAATTGCATGACTTGCTCAACAATGTGTCCTTTGCAGTAAATGGGTGCCATCAGAATGAGAGTCCAAAATCCATCAATTAAACTCTTGTGAAGACAAAAGCTGCACAGTTGTAAGAAACAAATCTATTTTTAATATGTGTTTAACTTGTAAATCATTGTTTCTGAATTAAATATGGGCCCATATTCAATAATAAAGATCCCTTCAGGAAAAATCCTCTGTCAAGATCCACCAACATTTTTTGTTTAAACAGTTTTTTTTTTGACTATTTTGACTTTTTTTTATCAGCTTTTTGGACTCATTCTGATGGCATTCTGAACCCTATATCTTTGGTGAACTATTTCTTTAAATATTATTATTTGGTTATTTCATAAAAAAAATTGTGCTGTTTTGTGCATGTGAAACACATTAAAATTAAAGTCAAATAATAAACAAATGAATAAAATGGGAAATAAAATGAAAACAGAGCAGAAGGCTGACTAACGTGTGCAGGCCATGGTGGGAGGGTCCTTGCTGGCTCTGTAGTAATTTTTCTCGCAGTGACACTGTGCCGAACCCTCGGTGTGGCTAGAACTGTGTGGAGGACACTTTGAACATTTGATGTTTCCTGCAAAGGCTTTGTAGAACCCAGGTCTGCAGGCTGTGGAGAAAACATAAGAAATAAGTTAAGGCTGTGTTGTTCCAGGGTTTATTGAAATTGAAATTTAATTGAACCATTAAATTGAATAATACAGTATGCCAATTATTTAACTAAATGAACAGTTAATCATATATATATATCCCTACTTGCTGGGAAAAAACACACATGAAGAAGGTGTTAGAACAATAAAGGCTTTAAAACTTTAATATTACAGTAGATTAACTTCTTAAAATGACTTCTAAAGGATCATCTTAATCTGAAGACCTTAGTAATGGCTGCAGAAAACAATACATCTACAAAATTTAAATATAACAATATATTTCACAATATTACTGTTTTACTGTGTAATTGCAAAAAAATGCAGCCTTTGTAAGCATAACTGACTTCTTAACAAAACATTAACAGTCAAAACTCATTCTAGCATTCTCAATTTGTCAAATGAAATATTTTATGTGACTTAAATATTATATCGTTGGTCTAAACTTACATGCAGACAAACATCTCTACAAACAACATTAAAACATGGACAAGTATAAGGCAGATAAAACGTGAGGTAATGTTTTCAATCTTTAACTACCCCATCAGTCTCCGTAGCTTAAGAGACGCATTAAAAGCTTCTCCCTCTCTCGGTCTCTCTCTTTCTCTCCAGTGTGCAGCCTAACTCATTTGATCTTTTCTATGCTCCAAACCATAGCAGCTCTTAAACACTCCCCGTCTTGGACTTAGACTCCACACTGAAAGATTCGCCAAGGCCCAGGAGAGCAGCCAGACGAGATGAGTTAAGTGGTACACACACACACACAAGCACGCATACTTACACACATCATAGATGTAAGATAGAAGATCTCTTTCTGTGGTGTCTGTACCTCTCTCTCTCTCTCTCTTACACACACACACACACACACACACACACACACACAGACAGACAGAAACACATACGCACTAGTTTTACTCTTATTTAAATTTGCTCCTCGGAGGTTGGTAATTCTCTATAGCCACAACATTACAGGCATTGATCTGTTTCTCTCTGACTCCAGACACCTTCTCCAGTAACAGGGCCATTCCCAGAGAGCTTCCACAGCAGCATTTCGTCCTTATTGTGATGCAGGGAAACAAGTTGTGCGCGCAGGACCTCTGTTAGCAAATTTTAAAATCAGTATAGGCTTTTGGCAACTTTCCTAGCATGGAAAACAACTCCAATGTATAAATCATTAATGAGGGTTCTTACTTTTATTTAGATCTGTTGTAAACAAAGTCAACTTCTATTTCACTGAAATTGAGAGCATAGAAGAACAAGAAGTCATACAAATAAGCCACCAAACAGATATGATATATATATCTTTTTCATGATTTGCACATTAAAATCAATGTGAAATGCGGATTTTATCTTTTCAGAATTTATTGGAAAAGTATGCATTCAATTTCAAATGGAAAAGTTGGTTAAAAAATAAAAAGCTATATTTTAAACATAAGTTTCAATAAAAAAACAAAACAAAACAAAAAACATAAAAAAATTAGGGCTGGGTGGTAATTTCATAACAATAATTATAACTATATAATTTTTCTCAATAAAACGCTATGAAGACTTCAATAACTGTTCGATATAATGTTTATGTGCCAAAACCAAATCTTGGCTAGCATAAATTTAACCATATGATGTTTAGAGATAAACACATTTCGGGAGGAGTGCGTACGAATGATTGACCGCAGCTGACGCTTGTTCTCTAATCAGCCCATTATCCTGTCAGAGATGATACTAACAATCATCCTATCAGAGCTAAGATATTCTTCTTTAAAGAGAGCTAACTTCCCTTATCCGGCTTCTTGTTCTTTGCATTCCTCCTCCGCCCCTTTCACCACCTCTACTAACTTTGTCCATCTTTATTTCAGATCTAAGCTCTGCGGCATAGGAGGTGGCATCGGGGATCGGGCCTGAGGGTTAAAATCCCTAGGGCTCAGAGTTCACTGAGCTCACGGCCCTCTACCCGGACAGCAAGACCAACACGCTATTTCTATATTTTAACATTAATAAATTAAGTGCGAATTAGTGAAATAAAACTGAGGTTGCTAAAATTTGTACAGATTACAGATGTTGATGATGAACAAAAATGTCAAACATGCATTTCTATATTATTATCAATATTATCAAACAACCCAAATATGTTTTTTGAATTGAAACAATGTCACGCTTTAGAGCATGCAGGAAAATGAATGGTCATGTTTCTACAACTTTGACTTTGGAGCAAAAATTTGGATTTAAAGTTTTAAAAAAAACAAAGATTTGTAATTCATCATAATTATCGATTTCGAAAATATAATATAAAAAAAAAATATTGTGATCATTTTTTGGCCACATTGCCTAACACTAATTAAAAATAATTGTTTAAATATAAAATAAATAAATAAAAATAAATAATGTTTTTATTATTTTCCCCCATTTTGCCCCCCTGAAAGTCATGAAAATTGCCACAGAAATGTGAAAGAAGTAAAAATGATGGTGGCTGAAAATATATTTGAAACATTTTGGAATTGTTAAGGCTAATTTCACAGCTATCTTTTTTGTATCTCAAATACACAAAATTAAAATATATTTTCACACTTTGAGCATAATTTGACAAAATTACAGCATGATTGGAGATGACACACAATACAATATTCATAAAAACAGCATGAAAAACAACAAAAAAACAAATATGTTTTAACAAAAATCAACTCCTGGGAAATAAGAGTGTCCAAAGTAGATGAAAGACCCTTTTATATCTATTTACCACTGTTGCTCCAATTGTTCCTGTCCTTAGTGCTACTGCTCCTGATCTTATTACTAGTATTACTCTTATTATGACCTCTAACAAGAACCACAAGTATTGGTATTTTTACAAGACCCATGGCAGCTCTAATTAGGCCAACAGAAGAAGTAGATCTGCCTCAGTGAAGTGAAGACCAGTGATACCAAGAACGGTACGATTCTGCAGCATTTACCTTTCCCCAGAGGATCCACAGGCAGCCATGCTGCAGAACGGTTCAGCTCTCAATATCAAAGGATGCAAAGCAGGATGAGGCAGCGCTGGAGGCAGGCGTGATAACAAAGTGGTCATTTGGATCTAGGAAATTAGTTCAATTTTAATTTGCTCACATTGTAAAACGACCCCCGGTATGGCTCTTTGTGAGCATTGTAATTACACAGTGGGAAAAAAAAAAAAACTAACATCGGTATGGGTGCACTGGGAAAATAAAAGCAAAAAAACATAAAAACAATACTACATTCACCTTTAATTAAGCTTCATTTTCAGTAGGTTATTTGATTTTATTTAAAATTAAGCCTTACACCACACAATCTCTGCAGCGTTTCAGGTGCTAAACGAGCCATTTCCACTACTTTCACCTAAAAAGCAGTTGCCGGATCTGGCGATGTCCACAATTCAGTCGCGTACTTTCTAAAAAGCCAATTAAATACAACCCTCACTGCCAGTTAATGGACTCCATAATGGCTATGTCAATATGAATATATATTTTTTCCCCTCAGTCAGACATGTATTGAGTATCAGCTGACATACTGTCTGAGCAGGGGGTTAGAACAGCAGGGGAGATGAACAGGAGACAGTAATTTAGAAAATCGAACCAATTCCCTGCAACCGCAGCTTTAAACTTTTCTAGAAAAAAAAAAAAATGGCCGTGGCTCTGGGAATGAACCTTGGAAAAGTTGTTCGGCTGCCTGACCTCCAGTACAGGCTTTTGCTTAATGGTCATGTAGCACATAATAACAACGTCGAGGAGGGTTTAGGTGGTCCATTTGGAAGAACGCGGAGTGTTTTATTATTCCGAGTGTGTCTGAATTGTTACGATGACATACAGCGTAGAGAGTAAGTCTCTCTCTCTCTCTCCCCCAGCAATCATCCCATCTCAACGGCACTTTGCTTGCCCCCGAGGACAAGACCTTTATGACAGGAGGACAAGAAAGTGTCTGTGTGGAAGATACAGTTCTAGAGATTCTTTCCCTCCTATTCTTTCTTCGTCTTTTCTCTGTGTCTCTTTTCCTCTTTTTCGATGACAGTTTTGGGGCATTTTGCAGCGCTGCTGTGTTTGTGTGCACAAGGTGTAAGGATAGGAGGAGACGGGAACCGAGAGAAAGGATTTTAGGAGAGAGCGAGGAAGAGATGTAGTCCCACAGGTAAACAATTTCATCGTTAGCACAGGGGACTGCCGGTAGAAAATGCAATTATGATTTCGTATGCGGTTTAAAATTCTCATTCGCCTTTAATGAATGGACTCAGAGCTAGTGACCCGACGGTGCAGAGCAGTCTAGGCCTCATCATCTCTCTTCTCTCTCTCTCTTGCCTTTTCTTGGTCTCTTTATCTCTCTCCTTCATTCTCTCTCTTTGTCCCTCCATCTGCCCACCTCCCTCTCTGTATCTCTCTGCTCTCTGTTGACAGTCTATCTGGGTATGGAAATAGGCATTGGAGATTGCCTCCAGCTGTATGTCAGTTCCCAGAGGAGGAAATAGACCAATTACTTAATACGTTAAAATGCTGGAAATAATAGCTTTGGTGTGCAAGGGAAACAAATCGGAGAGCTTTGATAGATAAAAAAAAAGAGAAAGAAATTCAATCAGTGGTCCATTTCGGGCAGCCCCTGATCCTGCTGATTCCACTAATTTGTGCTATTTTTTCGCCTCAGCATTTAGATATACATATCCCATTGAAGGGTTTTCCTGAATGCTAATCATATCTGTCAGTTAGCAGTTGGCAAACAAAGGTTAGAGTGACAGATTGCTGGAATATACTCAATGCTTCCTCACATGACAGTTTTACAAAATGCGGAGTATTAACAGTCATTATTCAATTTGGAAAGGCAGTCTATAGTGAAAATTGTAATGGACTGCTAAATGTGTTCAGCGGCTTACGAGCGTGTGCTGCCTTCCTCCGACTTCTGCCCGAAGCGAATATTGAAAAAAGAATTATAAGCATTGAGTTTTAGGACAAATGATTCATTTTTAATCTCCAGTTGGTATTTAAATGTTATAAATGTGATTTTCTACCTCTGCACGAGGAGACGCGTGTGTATTTTCTGCCTTATGCACAGCAATAAGCCTTCATTGTGCGGAGGAGGAATTCTGCTTTCCATTTATCTGTGTCAATTTGATGTACATTAAACTGGCTGCTAATGCAGAATTCGCCGTTCAGTCCTGTATGTAATGCTGCTGTGGCATTGCGGAGTTGTTGATATTGCAATTTCGCTCTATATGCCATTGAGGAGGACATTTACGTCTCTGCCATTTTGGACTGTGTTTGTCAATTACCTGACCCTCTGTCTGGTATTTGGATTTGTCTTTCTCTGTTGCCTCTTATATTGTTGTTCGCCGACACTGACCATTGCCTGCCTGTACTGCTCTGTGATTCTGTTGAATAGATACCCTGCACATGCATTCGACTGTCTCTCGCTTCATTCGTGACATGTACAGTATAGGACTGTCACAACAACTACTTTTTTACACACATACTTTTTTAAAATTCCATCGATTAATCGAGTAATCTGATAAAAAATGTATGCTAAATTAAAGAGCAATATTAAATATGCAAGAGAAAATAAGACAGGTCCCTTAAAATTAACAACTAATTGGTTTATTTTTTTAACAAAACTACATTTTATTTTTTGATGATATTTATTTAATTTTTTATGTGAAAATATTAGGTAAAATATTATTATCATACAGTAGTAGTAGTTCATGGCTGTGCATTTATAAACCCTATTCATTGCAATCACACTAAAATTACCACACCAGTTGTATTGAGCAAATTGGACTTAGGGACATCTATTCAACTTTCAGTATTTAAACTAAAGTATCAAGTATTCATCCAAGACATGGTATTGAAAAAGTATTACGTATGTTTAATCGTAAAAGCCATGCACAACTTTATTGACCGTAAACTCATTCCTTTGATAAGTAGCCGTGGTATAAGCTGATAAATATTCGGTATAGTGTAACCGTGTGTTCACACCGCAAGCTTACATTTAAAATGAATGACTTCCGGCCACTTTGACTCTCTCGCCGGCAGTGGTGTGAACAGCCCCTCCACATTTGGTTTCTTTGCTCATCACCATTGTTATTACTCCCTTCCATTACGCAGCCCGCACTAGTCCGTGCTCACACCCTCACATCAAAACACCGCCGTCTCCTTCTGCTTCGTGGGTGATGTAAGCGTACGTGCATTGTCACAGTAATGCAAAAATCGTGACATGAACATTAAAATCCCCGCGGATCCCGTTCCGCCTA
This sequence comes from Enteromius unitaeniatus, assembly GCA_032359435.1. NCBI lineage: Eukaryota > Metazoa > Chordata > Actinopteri > Cypriniformes > Cyprinidae > Enteromius > Enteromius unitaeniatus. Next base: position 5,880,629 of record JAUMHI010000033.1, on the reverse strand, counting down.
TCCCGAATCCAGTTCCAGATTTACAGCCAAGTGAGCCGATCTCGATTTCAGTCCCTAGTGTGCAGCCCGGAGAGCTGATCCCGAATCCAGTACCTGAGTCACAGCCAGTATAGCCGATCCCCGATCCAGTTCCTGAGTCACAGCCAGTAGAGCCGATCCCAGATCCAGTTCCTGAGTCACATCCAGTAGAGCCGATCCCAGATCCAGTTCCTGAGTCACATCCAGTAGAGTCAATCCCAGTTCCAGAGTCTCGGCCAGTAGAGCCGTTTCCGAATCCAGTTCCTGAGTCATAGCTAGTAGAGCCAATCCAAGTTCAAGAGTCTCAGCCAGTAGAGCCGTTTCCGAATCCAGTTCCTGAGGCACAGCCAGTAGAGCCGATCCCAGATCCAGTTCCTGAGTCACAGCCAGTAGAACCAATCCCAGTTCCAGAGTCTCGGCCAGTAGAGCCGTAGTCACAGCTATAGTGTCCTGCAGTAGTCACAGCTATAGTGTCCTGCAGCAGCCACAGGCACCCCCTGATCCAGCACTGCCACAGGCAGCCCTCGAGTCACCACAGCCGCAGGCAGCCCCTGATCCAGCACTGCCGCAAACAGTCCCTGATCCGCCGTGGCCTCCCGAATGTCATGATCCACCGTGGCCTCTCAAGGCTCCTGATCTGCCATGGCTTCCCAAGGCTACGATGCCGTCCCGGGGGCACCGAGTTACTCTACCCCGTACGGCCTCCAGGACGCCCACCCTCCCTCCCCTTGTAGATGTCTCTAGGTGCGGCGAGGACGCACCTTCCAGGAGGGGGAGATAATGTCATGCCCCTGTCTGTGTTTAATGTCACTAATTCTATGTCTTTAGTTTCGTTCATGATTTCCTGTTTGTCCTTATATGGTTTGTTTCTGTTCTTTAAGTTGATTGATTAACCTGTCACACCTGGGCTCCTCACCTGTCCTGAGTTATCCCCAGTGTTTATAAACCTGTTGTGTTTTGTCCAGTACTGTCGATGGTCAAGGTTATATGGATGTTTGTAGTCTCTCTGTGTTTACCTGTTTTAATTAAAGTTGAATTTAACTGCTACACTGGGTATTCGCCTTGTGTTTCCGCCACATCCCTGACACATATGAAAAAGATGACAGATTCCATAGTAATCCAAAAATAGCACACATGAGGTCCAAACATCAATAACCGACAACAGGAACTTAAATACACAGACCAAATGAGGATGATAAACAAGACACAGATGAACTAACTAACGTGGTCAAAGGGGAGACAGAAATTACAGGTCAAAAAACAAAACAGGCAAACAAAGTCCACTGACAATAGAACTATAATAGAAAACAGTGCTGATGCCAGGTGAGGTTAATCTCTTTAAACTTTGAAAGGATACTATGTATAATTATATAATATAATATATAATTTATATATAATTTTCTAGTTCTGACAGTCGATGACAAAGTTTGATAAGTAGGTACAGTAATTCTAAGAAAACAGGAATATCCTTTTACTGTAAAATGAAATGAACATTTTTTATAATTAAAAAAACAAACATTGTCAAGTAGGTATGTGAAAATACACATGATTCAACATGATGAAACTACAAAAAATTCATTTTCATAAATTAAATAATTACTAATAAACAAATGAATTAAAATTGTTCTTGCACACGTTCGTATGTTTTTTCCATTTACAAAGGTTAAAATTAACCATAGCACAATCTTTTAAAAGAACTACAGCACAATTTTATAAAACTGTAGGGGCATATAAGTACATGTATAGTGTATATCCTAAAACATGGCCACCTACTAAAGTTGTTTGAATCTACTTTTGACAGACTCTCTGTGCAGGTGAGTACACTATTTCTGATGCAATGCTTTTGTTCTCCATCAGCTCATAAAAATGTCTTTGGCATTTCTCTCTTAAATTTCTGTTCTACTCATTTTTCCTTCTTTCATCACCTCTTTTTCCTTGGTTCCTCATTGTACATTCTGCCTTACTCCAATTGTTAACCTCACACACCCCACTCTCCTCCTATCAACCATTTCTTTTTTTCCCTCTCACCCTTCGTCATTAAACTTTAAGCTCGCACTGTATTTTTTCTCCCCCTTTTTTACTATGAGTCCATTTTTTGCTGGGTAGAATTAAAGAGAAGAAAAACAAAGTTAATGAATTCTTAATGAGGAGCACCGAGGCTGGAGGTGACACAGGGGAAAAATACTTCCCGCCCCCTGATTGATGATCATAAGAGAACATCCAAATAAACCAAACCAAGTGATTTATTTCCTGCTGCGTAAGACCTCAGCCACTGGCGTATATAGGAACCACATTTGACAGACACCGAGAGACAAAGTGTTCCGCTACAGCCATCAGTTAAATCTTAACTGCAGGGTCCTTAGGCTGCCATGGTTAGACATTTGCTTTTGACAGTCCAAGGAAGTGCTCCGGTCGTCTGGTAGATCTAAACCAGCTTCAGGGATTTGAAAGATGGATGCACGCAAGCCATGGAAATATAAGTGTGCCTTAAGTAGGCATGACAGGGTAAACGACGACCTGATGCAAAAACCTTACTTTGCTCAGCAGTCACTACCAATTACTTTAATTATCTTAGTGGCCAACCTCTGACCTAGACGTAAAAGTGCTATTCCAGAGAGAAAACACGCTGTGGCACAAAGTTCTGACAAGCTAAATGAACATTTAACAGCCTTAACGAGCTCCTTAACACATACTGGCATTCAGTCGATTTGGATTCAATTATCATTTATGGTGCAATCAAATCTAGGCCTGTTTAGAGAGTGTAATAGGCTCCTAATTGAGAATGATAGTGTTATGCAATGGGCATTTGAACTTTGTGCTGTTAAGACATTTAAAAGCACCATTAGGCATGTACAAATTAGCAAAATACAACTAAAGCTGAAAGTCTGAGCATCTTGATACAATTTAGTACTTTAACGTCAGCTTTTTTAGGACTGCTGAATCATATAGAAGCAATATTTTCAGCATTTGTTTTATACACTTTTATTTGCAGAATACTGCGAATACTATGCAGAGTTGTTTGGGTGAAATTTGGAACAGCTTTGATATTTGATGCTGTTCCCTAAACCCCGAACATTCCAACACAGTCTCACGATCAATTTGTACGTATTCCTACAAGTTGCCAAATTCATGCTAATTCATACTAATTCGTACGACCTCACTCGTACGATTTTGTATGATTTGTCAGGTTTAGGTCATTCGTAAAAATTCATATGAATTGACAACTTGTAAAATACTTACGTTTTAGAAGAAATCATATGAACTCATATGAATGATGTCGTACAAATTTGTACGAATTAGCCAACTCGTAAAATATGAATGAATTGCTGTAAAATCAGGTTGAACATTCTCTCTCTCATATATTGAACCCTGCATTTTTTGGAGAAGTGGCCATCCTAACTGCAGATTGTAAGATGTATAACTGTTGTATCAATCCAAAAATTTCCCTGACGTGCAAAAGAGCCTAAAAGGCCCTGTGCTCAGTGCACATTACTGCAGGGATCAATCCATAGCGAATGAGGGAAGAAACACAATGAGGATGGCATCTGAAATTAGTCCAAACAAATATTAACTGCAAGCTTCGTTCTGTACAAAAGTGAATGAATAAATGAAACCAACATGTTTACTTCTAAGCACTGAAAGCTCAAGCTATTTCTAGATATTAAATTTGTATTAAAATGCTGACTGATTCAATCTACAGCAGTTAGAAGCAAAACAATGTTTTAGTGTGATTACGTTTAAAGTATATGTTATATTTATAAAGTATTTTTGCAGGAAATAACTTCAACTTCAAAATCATGTTATAATTTCAGAACAATATTAATATGCTGAAATGTGCTTTTGAATGTTCGCATCCGCTAACCTGATTTGACCAAGTGCAACATATCCCTGAGTCAACACCTTTGTTAACCTTGGGACAACATTGTGATTAATCCATGAGATTTGAAAAGACAGTTTTTTAAAGTTCTGGCTCGAAATGAGTGTTTGGTGCTTCAGTGTCAGTCATCAATCATTTCCTCTGATTTTATGCATTAAAACTATGTTTTTGTATTAAAATGTTGCACAAAATATGTTGACCTAGGGACACATTGAACTTGGCAAAATCAGGACATGTGTTAGCATATTAAAGCAACGTAATACAAACACAGAAATATGTACCTATATGTACCTAAAAAAAGGTACCAGGGTTCACATATTGAACCTGTGTTTTAGTGGCACTCAGTGGACATTTCTCTTTGAAACTGAGACGAAATCTGTGGTAAGGCACGTAAAAACAGTGTTGCACAAATGTACACAGAGGTATATATTTTTTATGAGACCAGGTTGAAAAAAAAACTTGAAACATTAAAGAGTCTAAAGCTATAGACATACAGGTGAGTTCAAAATTTTACATCCACTTTTCAGAATTTGCAAAATGACAAAATAAGTTAAACAGAAGACAAATATGTTAAATTTAAACATTAGATCTTCAAATTCATAAAGTTTCAACCCTTTGCCATTAGTGCACGTTTTTCATGTTGTTGCTGATGTTTTTTTTTTCTTTTGGAGCATCAGTGAGTGTTTGAACCTTCTGAAATAGTTGTATTTGAGTCCCTCAGTGTGAAAAGATGGATCTCAAAGTCACACAGTCATTGTTGGAAGGGGTTCAAAACACAAGAAATGCTGCAAAACCAATACACTTGTGGGACCTGAAGGATTTTTCTGAAGAGTAGCAGGCAGTTTATATGTTCAGGACAAACTAGAGACTCATGTCAACATGTCATGTCAACTCAACAACTATCACTATACAAAAACAAAAAACAGCTCTGGTTAATTCAGGTAACAACACAGTATTAAGAATCATGTAAACTTTTGAATGGGGTCATTTTCATAAATCATTTCTCTTGTGGACCATGCGTAAACATCCTTTATGTGAAATATGTTACTCAGGTCAGTACAAAATAAACAATAACATGCATTTTGTATGTTTCCTCCCATTTGTTAAATTAATATATTGCTGATTCTGAAAGGGGGATGTAAACCTTTGACCTCAACTGTGCATAAAAATAACAATGTGTGCACTAATACACAAACTAGTGTCTAAATATCTGAAATCAGCAATAATGCTTCATATTTTATGTAAATGCTTCACCACAAACGAAATTGAGGACACATGAGGACATGACAGAGTAGCAGTTAAGTGACTCAACTGACCAACTATAAGTCGCATGCTGGGTGAAGCCACAACTACAACATAAGATTAGCAAAGTTTGTAAAGGTTGCCAAATGTAGAACTTATTCTGTATGTGATACTCAATGCAACTGAAATATACATGTGTC
>JAUMHI010000033.1:5856290-5869956 GCA_032359435.1 Enteromius unitaeniatus | reverse complement strand
TGTATAAAGCTCAAAGGCAATTGGTCTCTCTGGCGAGTTCCCATATGTAACATCGAAGTGATTCGACTGAAAGGGTACCTGATATTATGACAACCTCCAAATCCACTGCAGATAAACAGTTGAAGATGATCTTTTGTTTCAGTTTGGAATGAAAAAGCAAAACGTCTAAAGTACATTTGTAAAATTTTTGTATGTATGTGTGTGTGTGTCAATGATGCCACTTTGCCATATCTAATTTGTCACACTTGTTCGAGCTTCACTGATTAAGACTACACTCAAGTATCACCCACAACATTGAAAGAGTGTGAACTAGTGGTGTGTGTAACATCTCTAATCACATGCTGCTCCAGTTCTGTATTCAGCATAATCAACTGCTTTTAGAGAAAAGGTGACAAAAAGTAACAGTTCATAATTATCTTCTGATCTGCTGCTAGCGAGAAGCTGGCAAAAAAAAAAAAAGTCAAAATGAATATCCAAATAGGCATTCAACCAAATCAGACTAGAGAACCCACATAAACCATCTGGCAGGAGATGTAATGAACAGCAAGACAGTGAGTTCCTGTGATGCTTACAGCTCTCTTCGCTGTTTTTAGAAGGCACTTGTGAGGCATTGTACAGAAGCTACCGCAATCACAGAGAAAGACAGATTTCCTTTTTTTATGCAAGTCATTTAAAGTAAGAAATCTCCTTCTGTGCTATCGTCCCCATCATAATGCACTCCAGAACACAGTCTGCATGCCCAGAGTAGCTGTTAACATCTCGAAGGATGTACAAGTGTGGTAATTAGGCACTGTGGTAATACCCATTAGCACTCCTCTCTTTCATTACAACTTAGTGAGGGAAACAAAACAAACTGAAGCAATTTTTATGAGGCACGGATATTTAATCCTAACAATTTGTTGTAAAAAACCAAACAACAGCAAAGAAAAACAAGCCACACAGTCAATAGCCTCAGGTCAGACAATGGCATTTATTGATTTTACATTTATTTATTTAGTGTTTTATCCAAAGCAAGATCATGGCTTACTGCGAAAAGACAGTATTTATGTCATTCCATTTAATCCCCAAAATACATTTGGGACTACAAATTCGCAACACTAAACTAATTCTCCATGGTGATTCACACCAGCTGCCAAAATAGATTGAGGAGACGAAAAAGGAAAGTCAGCTCTGATAGCCTCAATTTCTGTGGAGAGGAGAACAAAGATTCAACCCCATCTTGAAAAAAAAAAAAGAATTAATAATAATAATAATAATACAAATAAATAAAATAAAATAAAAATATCATCCTCAATGAGGATTTAAACTAAATTTTAGCATTGGAAAAACTCACCTAATGCTTAACACTGTAAAAACCAAATGCACCAGAAATATGCTGTAAATAAACCACACACACATATATATATATATATATAGAAGAGGATCATTTTATATACATACAAGCCTAAATAAAGAAGTAGTCAGCCACAAGGATGAAGGCGAACCAATAATAAAGATGTAGGACAGTTTATGAAAAGAAGATCAAGTTGCCCTCCTTGTGATTTGCAAAGGAGTCTGTGAGAGTGAGTTTGAAGGACATGAGGTGCGTTGAAGTAGGTAGGAGCATCAAGTGAATATTAAGATCACCAAGAAGGATGAGTCTTCTGGGACGGGGGTAAGAAGAGTATCAAGTTCATCTATAATGTATGGCTATAGCATTAAATTCAAAGGAGTGGATGGTAAGGAAGGAAGGGGGGGTATGGAATTTCCAAGATGATGTGATAAGACCTACAGCCTCCCCATGACCTGAAGTGAGAGGCACTGAGAGCAAATGCAGCAGATATAGTATTGCATGTAGTAGCCAATGTGACTTGACGCTTTATTTCTACTACAAAACCGACACTTTGAACACCCTGGTCATTTAATGTGTTAACTAGGTTACTGTGAGGTACTTTTTGGAGGATTTAAAAGCAGAAATGTACAGCTTAGAATTTGACCAAAAAAAAAAAATATATATATATATTTACGTATATATATATTTACGTAGGTCTATTTGCAGCATATTTTTTTAAAGTAACAAAGTAGACAAAAGACAAAGACCACTGGAAAACATGGCACAGAAAACACAAGCAAAACTGTTTCACTACTTTCAACAACTGACAAAGGACAAGTGAAACACAAGGGCTATATACAGTACACTGGGGCTAATAAGATTGACAAGACAGTAAGAGACATCTGGGGAGACCAGTGTAGGGGGAGCCAATGGAAAATTGGACTACAAATTGACTACAGAAGAAAGGGAAAACAGGAAATATTATATACTGTAAGTCCAATACAAGGCAACTCATGTAACATAACATATGTAAACAAGCATAACGTTGGCATCTTGCTGCTACATAGTTAAAACATTGAGTTTCACAGACAGGAATTAGTCTAAGCAAATATTAAGGCATACTTAAATTAGGACATCTGAATATATTTTTAATAAACATGTTAGATAAAAAATATTACTGTTATGCATCACAAAACAAAGGCGCTAATATATTTTAAGATCAGTTAGTGCAAGTTTCTTTCAGTTGAAACTGTTCTTGGACTAGGACTATAGGCTTAAGGCTTGTCTGTGAAACTGGGGGTGAGTATTTCAATGTTTATGAAGTGCCTCACCGTAACCATAACTTGTCTTTCTATCTTTTTTTTTGGTTGAGAAATGTAAATTCTTTTTGTGGTAATGAACAATACACAGTTCATCCAAAAATAAATATTCTGCCATCAAAAATGTGTCAAAAATGTCGTTCCAAACCCTTACAACTTCATTCATCTTCAAAAGATGATGCCATTTTATTAAACTGAATAATAATTATTATAAAAAAAACAACAAAACAAACAAAAAAAAAAGTTTTTTGCATGAAAAAATATTCAGCAAACAAGCACTCAACAAACATTCCTTCAAACCTTGTCATGTTCTATATTACGGTATGCTATGTGTTCCACTTTCATCTCACTTCTCATCTCAAACCCAGATACAGGAAGTACAAACTTCACACGCTGAACTTTTTCAACTTTGAGGATACACTTTATTTGGAATGTCCACTTTTGACATTCTACTAACTGTGACTATATGTCAACTACTGTAACTCTAATTAGAGTATTAGAATTAGTAGAGACTTATGTACAATAGTACAATAAATTGGCATGTATAAAGAGGCAGTTCATGGCTACTGTAAACTGGTTGCTTAAAATATAATCTATTGTTTATCAGAAGAAGGAAATCCATGGTTTGGAACACCGTGAGGGTGAGTAAATGATTTAAATTTTTAAGTAAACTATTTCTCTAAGCAGTCTGTCTACTCATGCACTGATGACCGGTAATTGAAATCACTAATTTACTTACAGTTTGTACAATGTCTAAACTGGACTGTCAAAATAAAGTGTTCCATTTAATATCAACATATACTAGTTTATGTTCAAATCTTTACTGTCGTTGTACAACAAAATTAAAGTGCCATCCAATTAGTGCATTACTCAAGATCAACAAAACATAGAAACAGCTAAAATAGTTAGTGTATCAGAGTCATTGGGATATTGTTTTCACCGCTCTGCTTTGACAATCGGTTTAGCTTTCCTTTCTTTTTCTTTCTCTTTCAGCATGTAGCGGTTAATCCTAAGTCACCATGTGCATGCACACAGCCAATTGTAGCTTTTTCTACCAGCCTCAGCTGTTTTTACTTCACAATCACTCAATCTCATTCTGCTTAGGCTGCATGAGAGCAGAAAAAAACAATCCCCAAATATCAATTACTGGTTATAGAGACGGAGAGGGAAAAAGAGCGTGAGATGGAGGAAAAGGGAAATGGAATCTATTGGCTCCGTGTTAAAAGGTCTCCAGCATTCTATGAGAATGATACAGATTTATTGGGTTTAATCCTCAGCTATGAGTAAGGAGGCATTAGTGGAATTATTTGGGCATTAGTGTTAATGGAACAGGAGTCTGAAAGGAGCTGAACTTGAAAAGGTTGAAATAACCTCTACAGAGACAGAGGAGGGGCCAGCAATCACCTGGCTTCGGACTGAGTGTATTTCTTGATTATAAAGTCAGTGTCCCGTTACGTTCTCATATGAGTGTGTCACAATGTATCTTTGCTTTATAGTGGTTTTCTTCTTCTCTTCAATTACATCTTTCTATATCCTGTACATGTCAGTCTATATATCATGTGCCCTACTCTATCTCTCTGACACAAGGGCAGTGAGAAACTAGCTGAGTAGAAAATTAAGAAATTGCTCTCGATCCCAATTCATTCATGCTCTAACTCTCTGTCTTTCCATCAAAACGTCTTACTTTGCATTTTGATTGTAAACCTAGAGACTTAAGGCAGTTTATACTCATACACCTTGATTGACTTGCTGTCCAAATCAACACTTTACCATACAACTGATTGTGCTTATCCACATAAATATATATATATATATATATATATAAAGGAGAAAAAAAGAAATTATTGTCCTATTCTACGTCTTATCAATGGTGATAATCAGCATCATTATACATTATTTATATTTGAATGTAATTTGTATAATTTATGCTCACTCATTTTATTCATTCTCTAACCCTTAACCTAGAATTTTTTTTCCTATCTCTACCCCTTATCCCTTACGCTATCTCTTTAAGTCGTTCTTTTTACTTTTCCAAAACTGAGTAAAGAGAAAGAGAGAGACCTACAAGATCAATACTGTAGTAAATGAGAATCACATGTTCACAACAGGCTTATTGGTCAGGTTTGTGCAAGTGACCTGTGTTTAGTGATTCTCCTATAACTGTCTTTCCAGGCCTCGTTTTATTCTCCAGGGGCCCGTGAGCCTTATTTAAGAGCCCTGTAGACACAGATCTCTCTATGGCGCTGACCCCGAGGGAACATAAAAGCTGTGTAGGCGCTTCCATTTTAGGATTCTGTAGGCTGTAGTTCCACTTTTGTTCTTGTTTTACAATACATTTCACATAACATATAACTTTGTGTTATTTTGTATACAGTGCATGTGCATTCGTTGACTTGTGTAAAGGACTAGTTCTTTGATTAGTACTTTTTTCATTAAACATGCCTTTAACAAATATGGGGAGGGATTCACTAATTCTGGAGGTGACATTCTGGCACAGATTATGACATGGATACGGTTATGGCAAACAAGGTCTCAGAAGACACTGACTCCGTGTCAGTAGGTAAAAATGGAGCCCTAAAGTATCTGTAACTAGGACAAAGTCAACAGAAAAGATTTTGTAAGGAACTAGAAGCCTGATGTCCAAAAACTGCTACAGTTTAACAGAAAAATGGAAACTTGAAGAAAAGCAAAACAAAAACAAAAACTCATAAAGAGTCCTAATTGATAGAGTAGAGAAAGTACACGTGGTACAGTACTTCATGGATGAGTGCCAAAAGAACTACTACAGATTGCATAAGCAATAATAGGCTACTAGACAAAGATAAAATCTATGACCTGTTTAGGATTTGGACTTACAGAAATGATCCTCTCCTGCAGTTTTGTCCATTCGCACATTTATATAGAACACTAAATTACACACTTAACAAAGAGTGGTTGACCAATGTTTTGCAAAGGCAGCTATATCAAGCGATATTTGGGATTTTATAATTATCGACATTGGCCAGTGTTTCTTTCTGTTTATTTGATTCATTGGACATTTGACAGTGCTGAGAAAAATAGCTCATAAGCCCACCAAGTTCCCATCTCATTAGTTTACTGCCGTGGTTTAACACTTCAGACTTCTAAACTATCATACATTTAAACTGAAATAAATGTTGTGAAAAAAGTATTAAAGCGTTTGATTTTTTTATTATTAGTAACAGTTACACTTTGTTTAGATTACATTTAGACATTCTACTAACTATAAGTAACTTTGTAATTACATGTCAACAAATTCTCATTAATTCTCAACTACATGTCTGCTAACTCTCAGATTAAACTGTTAGGGGTATGTTTAGGGTTAGTAAAAAAAGTTGACATATACTTGCAAAGTTTCTGATAGCCAGTATGTAGTAGGTTGTGGACTCTTCAAAATAAAGTGTTAGGAGATATTAAGCAGACAGACTACTAATACTCTAATGAATGTTAGTTGACATGTAGTCGCAAAGTTACTAACTGTTAACATCTAAAGTGGACCATTTGAAATAAAGTGTTGCCTTAGTAAGAATTCGAGTGGACTATCAAAAGTGTTATTGGCATTGGGGATCAAATAAATCTACTGATGTACAGTATCAGCCAACCGCATTTAAGAAGTTGCAATTATGTGCAACATGTGCTGATAATTTTTTTTAAATGTATAATATTTTAATTATCAGTCACTTTTAGTATTCATGTCAGGTCATATATGTTAGGACAGTCCACAGGCTGCGCTACCCAAGAAATCATTTAATTTACCTCGAACCCCTCATTATCACGACACTCTACACCTCAGAGCCAGATGTTCTCCTTTAAGAGCACAACAGACTGCCTTGGATCCCATGTTAATTGGCTGTAATTTCCTTCCTATAATCTCACACAGCAATAGTAACATATTAGTATTCAGAGCTGCCTGCAGTCTTTCTCACCTTCTGAGAATGAAAATCAAAGACATCATGACTGTTCTGTTTGTTGAAGAGGGCTAAAATTAAGTGATATTGTTTGCATGCATTGCTCCTATTTAATTTTGTAGTCTACAACGAAGGAACTGAGAGAACACAACAGTGTTTAAATAAAATGGTCTATTACACTTTTTGGCAACTCTTTAGTCACACATTTTGGCACAAATAGCACTGTGCAATCAATTTTTAAATATGTAAAAATTAAAATTTGCTCAATTCATTACAACTGCAAGAATTATTTGAATCGAGCATAACAACAAGAATAAAAATGAGATCCAGATCTACATGAAAACTGATTCAAATAATATATTTTTTTAATGATCCATGAATGCCGTTAATACAGTTAGTAGCAGGGGCGTAGCAGCCAATTAAAAAGTGGGGGGGACCGTATAGTGATATGACCCAAGGGTGTTCATATAGTATAATAAATTCTAAATAGAAGAAAAATTTTACAGCACCTAAGCTTTGAACATGCACTGAATTCAGCGCATTGTGATGAGGTACACAGAACAGGTTCTGTTTTTCGATGTTAAATCATAACATGGTAATGTGTGGTTTGTGTCATCGCAACATTCTGTAACACATACTCACATTGTGTGTTTGAAAAAAGGATGTAATGGTTCTCTGCTTTTTCTAGGGTGCATTTTACCCCAGATAGCCAATGGGTGAAAGAAAATACACAAGAGCACATGGCAGACGCCCAAGAGATTCGTGCTGTGATCGGTTAAACGTTAGTTCACTCAAATCTAATGAACAAATCAGAGAATACGGACGGAAATATTGGCACTAGATCAAAAAAGTGCGGGGGACAGAATCACCTGTTTCTAAAAGTGAGGGGGACGTTTTCCCCCGTCCCCCCGGTTGCTACGCCCCTGGTTAATAGTATTACAGTAAAATGTCAATATATCAAAAATATATTTTATATTTCAGTGTTATCTAATGTCTCAGCTTTGTTGTTGTTTTTCATGCTTTTTTATTACATTGAAAAGTTTCCCTGAATTTAATTTTGAGTGCAACTCAGAAGAAGTGAAGTGTGTTTGGTTGCTTGGAGTCTTTTTTTAATTAAAAAGTAAATCAGATTTCAGGATAATCAGATTTATTAGCAGAAACCCATGCAGTGAAAATCCAAAAAACACGACACTTGTTTGCATAAACCTGCATTTCAGTGTGTTGTCTCCTCCAACAAGTGAAAACCGAAAGCTCCCCTGCCATCTGTAAGCACTGTTCTTCCTCATTTTTAAACATTGCCATTTCAAGTTGATCTCTAATGCGTCACAGGCAACATGATGTCTTATTTGGGTCATGATAGAGCTGCTATATTATGCACTCGAGCTTGGGGGTCTGAAATTGAAATAGCGACAGGGAGAGAGAGTGTCAATTGAGATGTTGAGTCTGTCTGACAGAAATTTTGCTCTGAAGAGAAAAAAGAAGGAGCGAATTTGTGGTGCACTGCTTTTGTTTGTGTAGACAGCCCTGTTTGCGCATTCTTCTGTTCGTTTGGGAGTTTTCATTCGTTTTTTCTTTCTCTGCCTCTGCCTCCCTCCCTTTCTCTCACTCAGACTGCTTTGATCACTCTGGCCTTTGAAGCAGCGCTCGGGAAAAAAAAAAAAAAGCGGAAAAAAAAAGGGGAGAAGCAGAAGTCATCGTAAGTTCAGGCTTCAACTTGGTGCGACGCAACTGCTGGCAAACTGCGAATCTGCATAAGCTGAATATTTTTGCATATGTTCACCTGGGTGAAGGAGAAAAAAACAGTTCGCTCTTATTAAACACCTTAAAATTAAACCCATTATACCTCAGTTTGTCATTTCAATCAGGAGCGGGTTACTCAATGGCTCTAAACGTCTGGATTTTGTCTTGTTTTAGCATTTGTCTCTGGTGATAAACGAATGCGTTTCTTCCGCTCTCTTGCATATTCACCTGTCAAAAGACTTTAAGATCGTTTGCAGAAGAGCTCTGCAGGAATTGAGCTACTTGCTGAGTAATTCCTCCACTTTATAGGCTAAAAACCAGACTTCACCCAGCTCAATTAGAGCCGTGGAGTTCTCCCATTCCTCTGCCTGACATGTGAACGGGTAACTCGGCTACTGAATTATTCCACACCTCCAATTACTGCACAGCTACAACAAAGTACAGCATTCCTGAACATAACCTTCTTCGGATTTGCCTCTCGGTCTCCACTGACGACAGAATTGGGGGTCTTTCTGCACATCCTCCCCTTTCTGCTGGTTCCCATAAGCGTGAAGCATGAAAGCACGAATCACTCTAAAGCTTCCTCCATTTATCCCTTCACCTCTGTCAATGTCATCTCCTCTGCGGAGGGATGCCTGCAGTGTGCAATTATCACATTGGAAAGTTCTCCAGCTCTGCATCTTCATTCGTGGCTCTGAAGAGCCTGGCCGGGCTTAACGAATGAGTAAGCCAAAGTGAGAGGATTCTTCCGCCCCCGTGCCGCCTCAAGGAAACAGGTGCCTTGTAAACTGAGAGATTACTCAGTTAAAAAGGGTTCAGGTTCTGTCAGACGGAGAGAGGATCTGGAGCTGCGGGCTGGCATGGTGGTTTGAATACTACATGGAAGCTGAAGGGTCGAGTGGGGAGCGCAGATCCACTCACAGGCATGAAAGCTCTGCAGGGGCAGGATGGAGCAGCACTCCAGCTTGTTTGTGCAATGCAGCGCTGCCTGTGATGGATGGCCCTACAGCAGAGAGAGCAGAACAGGTACAAATGGCGGGAGGAAAGAAGAGAGCAGCGTTTCGAATGCTATTCCGAAGGAGCCAGACGGTGCAAATCTATCCGGGAAACGGATCCGACGCTAAATCAATCCATATGAGGTTAAATTCACTCCCACGCACTTTTATTCAGTTAGATTCTACTCTAAAGAAGTTAATTTAATGCTAGTACATTTTAGTAGGTAGACTCAACTGATCTAAAGTCTTATGTTTCTCAGTCAAAGCCTCTCCATAGCCAGACTGATTAAATGCAGAATCACCTCAATTGGGGGTTAACTCGTGTGCTCCAGACATGTTGAGATGTGTTGCTTTTGAAAGTTGGGTTCAATTTGGGCTATGATGTGTCCTGATTCTATTGCCCCTTCCTCTACCCAAAACAGGGTCCCGTACTTGGCCTGCTAGATCAGATTGAGGATTTTTCTAAAAGAAAAACTCATAATATCGAAAGGAACAGTTAGCCTCTAAGATAACTGCAGGCGATAGTAACACAGTAAAGCTGGATACGCTTTAAGCTTGCTTCTAAGAATGGAAAATCACAGGTTTGTGAGAAGTCATCTGGCAGCTAAAGTTTCTTTCAACATTTCAAGCCCATATGAAAGTATATTATAGAATCATACTGTATTATATTGTAAGATAATAATTTTCACATACAAACATTTTCTGAGGATATACGTTTGTGTGTCTATGTTAATATCTGTGTTGAGTTTGTATATTATACCATATCATGTCTATAAAATATATGTTATTCATGTATGTACTGTAACGTTGTAATAAACCATTATTTTTATACTTTTTTTAATACCTGTCTTTCCCTTATTTACTAACAATACAATATAAACCCCTATGGCATATGAGATGGATATATATATATATATATATATATATATATATGTGTACATTTGTATGGGGTAGACATATACGCTAATATATAGAGTAAATTCCTCCAGTATCAATTTTTTTTTTTTATATCATGTTATTTAATATACATACATTATTCCATTAAAAACACACACAAACATATATATATATTAGATTAAATATTAATCATATATTAAATATACATTTTTCTGTAGGTCTACTCAAAGGACTAAAATAAAGAGTACACATATTTTAAATGTGTATTTATTTATTTATATTTTATATACGGTAGCCCATTTATCAGCCAATTAAACTGTCAAAGTATCTGACATTTGAAAACATATCTGACATCTATCATATCATTTTCTGTTTTCTCTTCATTTTTCTGCATGCTTGTTGCACCTCATGAAGTTGATTTGCCTTTTTTAATTTACAATATTGTACCAAATCTCTTAAAAAAAAAACATTCTGATAAATCAGAAATCATAGTTTTGAATCATTTATCTCCTGTCTGTCTGTCTGTGCTTATCCCTTCCCCTTCCTGATGCTATTCAGCACACCAACTCTATCCCTAAACACTGCTGCTAATATTTACACATCAGATCAGCATGATGAATGATGCAAGTTTGACGGGGCAATAATGGATGGGCGAGCTATGATGGCCTATGGCCAGCCGTTTATCACTCTGAGGGGTCTGACTGGGTCTTCTGAATATCAACACAAGCAGCTTTGAAAGGAAGCAGAACTGCTTCACATTCTATGTCAGTTGACTATATGGATTTATACAGGATTTATGAGAGTGGCTTCAACAGGATTTGGTGAACAATGTGTAGGAATCTGAGGGGGGATGTGTCGAGTGTGTGCACAACTTCTGGGTATTTATGCATGTCGGCATCTGTATACGACTGGTTTCCCACGGAGGTGTTAGATAGATGAGAAGAAAAAAAAAACAAACACGTTATTCTGTAACCATACTGTGTCTGGTTAAATATAAACGCACACACACACACACACACACACACAAACGCTTATGGGTAAACAATGTGTGAACGCACATTTCATTTCATACGCATCACTCCACTTGCTGAGAATTAAAGCCTCTGCAAGACAACAGACACACTACCTACGGCAATAATATTCCATTAAAGGTAATCAACTTGTATTTTTTTTTTAAACAGAAGGCCAGGGGGAGCATTTACTATCACCTTTCGAATATGACAAGATATCATCTCCTCCCCACTAGGGAGTAGACCTCTGGTCGAAGTTTGTTGACAGACTTTTGAAAATAAATGAATGCTTATGTAATTTGCATTTCCATATGCAATTGCTTTCCTTACAACCTAAAGCGGTGATTTATTTTCAAATATCTCTGTCTCTTTGAACAACAGTGTTGGGGAATAACTACTTTGCATGAATAACAGTAGTGATGCCACTAATTTAAAGGCATAGTTCATCTAAAATGTTGTTGTCATTTATTTAAACTCATGTTGTTCCACAATTTTAATCAGCTTTAAAACTGAAAATAAAGATATTTATAGTGCAACCTAAAAGATTTCTGTCCCTCCAACAAAAGTCCTTTGACACCTCAAGACATTGTAAAAGTGATTCATATGTATTGAGCTGTTTATTACAAGTCATTCAAAGAGGCACGATCACTTTATATGGTGAACACATTTCATTAGGCTTTTGTATTTACATTTAAACACTGATCAACACAATCAAATATGCTGATACACAAAAAACAACCTTATTGGTTCATACATGCCAAGGCAAGCACATTTGAGCTTCCATTTATCTTAATCTGTGTGCTCCATATATGTGCAGCGCATTTTATATTCACAAGGGAGATATCTGAAAGGGCAAAAGCAATGTTACTGCATTATGATCCTTAAAATTCAAAACTGGTTGAAAAATCTATTGTTAAGTGGGTACCAGTATGGTGTACTCACTCTGTAGGACAGAACAATCTAAGGGTTCAGGGAAAAACAACACATCTAATTTGTGCTTTTATTATAAAAATCTCAAAATACTTTTGCAATTTATGTATTTTTTCTGTTAACAACACATTACAAAACTCTCATAGCCTGATTGCCTACAGTTCATGTTAATGACTGAAAAAAAAAGAAAATTAGCATAATCACCCTGTGATTTCACAGTTCTTTGTTTTTCTACAGAATACACAATGTGTGTTGAATATAGAATACAATTATATAAGATATTGCTTCAATGCTACCTTGATATTTGAATGCGTATTGCATATTTAGTTATTCTGCACTATGTATCAGCAATAATAAACTAAAATACTGAATACACTTGCATTTGTCCGCTGACAGTCTCTGCAAAAACCTCTCTTATATGCAAACTGAAGGAATAAATCACTCAACTCAGTGGTGTTAGTTGCACACCTAAAAAAAGTTTTGTATTATTAATGCCATAACAGAAATAGGCTAATACAAACATTTAACCATTTAACCATATTAACATTGGAGCTACCAGAATTAACATTGAACTGGTAGTGTGATTTTATAATGGCAGCTCTATGGATTGACCCACCCCATGCCAAATAAATTAGCTTGCGTTAGTAAATCATTTCATATACTGCATTTCTCTTTTTTGTTTGAATATTTAGTGAAATGCAGCTGTTCATTGCTATTTTTTGTCTCCTTAACCTTACCAATAAGGACTTTAAGCAACAGCTAGTAATAGAACGGCCAGACAGTAGTGAAGTACATTTACTTGAGTATTGTACTTAAGTACACTTTTTGTGTATCTGTACTGTACTAGAGTTTTCTTTTTTTTTTCCTGATTAAAGACATTTCACTGTGTACTTGATTCAAATGTGGATGAATGAATACACTTTGATGTGTGCATGCACTGCTACAGCTGTGTAAGAACACCTACCTAACAGGAATGTTAAAGCCACTTCACTAATTTATGAAAATCAATCATCTTTTGCTGGACATCAAAAATATATTCTTTGCTTTTTCTCATTGTGATTGATGAATAAGGTAGTTTTGTTCTTGTTTTCCCTCATATTTATATTCCTGTTAAACAGGAACCCATGGCTGAATAATTTCATGTTCATAATCACCCTGGAGAGCTCAATTTTGTGAATAACAATTGAAATCTACTTCTGACATGTTTTACTCATAATAATTTGATCATGACTGTCCCGGAAATGAAGTCATTTCCCCCAAAAGATGTTCAGTTGTTTGATTTCTATTGTTTTTTTTTTAACATTCATAAAAGCTCTTTATTATACAGATATTACAAACAAGTCAGTGTACTCGGTAGGCTGCTTTAGAGGCATTGCAAATATAACATAAATCAATAAAACAATAATAAAACTATGCATTGACAGGAAATTTACTCATAATACTTAAGTACTTTTAAAAGTAAGTACAGTGATCCCTCGCTACTTCGCGGTTCGTTTATCGCGGATTCACGACTTCGCGGATTTTTTCTTTGGAGCCT
>JAUMHI010000033.1:5835675-5856190 GCA_032359435.1 Enteromius unitaeniatus | reverse complement strand
ACTGAAGACGAGACAGGACTAAACCAAAATATCACAAAGGACGGGGGAGACCAAGACAGACATGGAACATTACAATACCTTCACTCAAGTAATGGATTTGTGCAGTCTGATTCACACAAATCAACCAAGCTAGATACCAGACTTTAATACAATGGTGTAAAAATGGCAGCAGCAATGTAAATAGCATACTTTCTTAGCGATAGATGCTAAAATAACAAATAACAATAGATTCTACTTACACTGCTCTTGAAAATAGCAGCATTTTTGATACAAAATAGAAACTAGGCACCTGTCAGGTAAAGACACATTACAATAAGCTTTTGCTTAGTTTTAAGAAGCTGAAGAAGAATTAGTCCGAAATGTTTGCATGCATTTTTTTTTTGTCCTTTCCTATCAAAATTCTTGCTACAACTTTTTTTTTTTTATGATGGATTAAATTTTTGGAGATTGCCACAACGTAAGGTTGTATTTAATTTTTAACGTGCAATAATTTTGGATGAAAATGTCAGACTCCGTATGCAATAAGCTTTACTCTTTAGCTTGGTAAACTGCACAAGCCCACCCAACACATGGACACTCAAACTGTTAAAGTTTTATAACTACTAGATCTGTAGATGACAACTTTAATAAAGCTCTCTTAATCCTGCTCCAGGCAAGACACTAAACTATCGGCACTGTATTCGGCACAATCACTTTTGTGGTCGGTTTTCTCATTGTACAGCATAATGTAGATGTAATATTCTCAGAATATTGATGCAATTCTTTTATTATTCTCTAACCTGAAATACTGTCTGCTGAAGATCTCTAGAGTGTTGCCGCTTACTTAAATGGTAAGCTTTTCCTCATTCCCCTTCACCTTGGCTGCACCGCTTAAACAAAGAAAAAAGGTTTAGAAGAATATTTGAAAAGAAAGCGTCCCCACCTTCAGATTCAGAGCAGCGTTTGAAGCTTCATGTGCCTGATATGACTAAGCAAAAAGAAAGGAGGTGGAAGGAAAGGAGAGAAACACTCTCATGGCATCTCCTGCTGTGCGGGTGTCCACTCTTCTACTGTTTCAGTAATAGAGAAGAAGAGGGAGAAAAACAGCAGAGGGGGACAAAAATAAGAAATAAAGGAGGTCTGTTACCCTTAATATTCTCTCTGAGTGACAGGAGTAGGAAATATTCTGAATTGTCTCTGTAATTGGGGTAAAACATTAAAGGGACTGAAAGTGTAAAGTTTCTGCTTTGCCTCTGTTTCTCTGTATAATGTGGAGTAGTGTCCATAATTCAGGAAGAGGTCTGGCTAAGGTCTGAAAAGAGAGAGAGAGAGAGAGAGAAAGAAAAAGAGAGCAGTGCAGTGAAAAGAAAACAAAAACACAATTACGAAAATAAAACAGCCCCAGATGACTATGGCAAACTTAATTAAGCGCATTTTGTATAATTCATCATTGTGTCTTTAGCCTCAGCGACCTCACGCAGAGGGAAGGAACAGAACATTTGATGCTATGAAAACTACACTAGAAGAAAGGCAACAAAGTGTCAGATAGACTCACTTCTGCAAAAACGAATTAGAGCGCCAAGGGTCAAGCTTTTGTACTTGAATACCAGGAATGGCTTTATTTAGCAGATGGTTTAATTAAAATGCACAAGGGGGAGAGAGGGAAAGAGAGACAGAGACAGACTGGCAGAAGCTGAAAGTGAGAGGGAGAGAAAAAAAAGAAAGAAATAAGTAAATTAACTGTGAATCTAACAAATGACTGTAATTAGCTGGTAGCTGCATACCGAGAAGCAGAAACGGGGCCAGTCACAACTGCAACTTAACTGGAACACAACAATTCTGAAGTCCATATTGAACACAAACAGATTGAAATCCTTCCAAACAGTCTGATGCATTTGTTGTTCTGTTCTTAGGCCTTAACTAAATCAAGCAGGTTTTCTTCTTACTTAGCTAAATGAGGTGGTTTACTTTCAGTTTAAACTCAGTTTAGAGGCATTCCCCAGCTGCTATGGCCACCTAAGCAGACAAATAACTTGTCAGAACTTGATGCCACTGGCTTTTTCAGTCAACATGAATCCTCTAACTGAAGCTTTAACAGGACTATGCCATCCCACAACAACAACCTGTAAGCGAAACAAAGAAGCAACCACACTGGGAAGATGGCCTCTGCAAGACCTTAACTAGACTGGGAGCAAAACCCAAACAGGAGCAAGTCCTCTCTTAACCGCTTGAGTAGTATGGTCCCCATGTGTGGAATAATTATTTGTGTGCTTCTGGGAGTACGTTCCCACATATGGGATTTTAGAATGCACAGTGATATCATACTGCAAAGCTTAAATGTGGACGTAATGTTTATTTAAATATTTATTTGCAGACAATAAAATACACCAACGCAACCAAAACAATACATTTACAATTTGTAAAATGCCCACTTATTTCTATGGAAGCAGCTACAACAATCATTCAATTATAATTTGCTAAGTTTTAATAGCATATAATAGCAACATTTCAGTCAAACATTTACTATTATTTTCCATTTCTTGAATAAAGGGAGATTAACAGTCTGCAGAACCTCTTTCTAGTTTTCGATAATACTTTTTGATCTTGCCATAACAAGCCCAGAACCTGAGAAAGGAGGTCTGCTGTGACCTGCATGCTGTGACTTCAAGTAGGTTTCTCCAAAAGAGAGACTAGAACTTGTCTTTCTATACTCTCCACAGAAAAGCTGAAAGTAAGCATACTTCCACCTTTGCCAAAACAGCTATTCCCACAGGTGCTGCTATAGACAGAGTGAACCACAGAGAGCACAGTGGGCCTCGTTTATCAATGTAGTGCAGAAACAAATGCATATCCATGCTCAAAAAGCAACTTAAGACAGAGTTCATGTGATTCATAAAACGTTTGCATGCCGTCAATCTCGTCATACAGATGATTGTACATGGATAAATGTGAATAGAAGCCTTACCCCTACAAGACACAGAGAAACAAAACTCAGTCCAAAAGAGGAAGTAATCTAATCATAAGTTATCTTATGAAAATGAATTGATCTTACTCCAAACAACACCTGTTAACCTTGTAATTCCAAACATATAGGCTACAATAATTTACTTAATGTGTGTGTATTTATACATATATACTCTCTCTCTCTCTCTCTCTCTACATATATATATATATATATATATATATATTATAATACCAATACTGATTTCTTTATAAAATTGCCCCCCCTCCCAAAAATTGTTTTACCATTGACTATAGTCTTCAACATTACAGTAGATTGTAATCGAGAGCTATTAATTTTAACATTTAGACTTAAAAAAAAAAAAAAACTTCTAATGTAAGTAATCTTAAAACAATATTCACATAAACCATTATAATAAATGTCATATTTACTTGTGCACTTCAGCAGAACTATAGAGAATTTTAAATTGAAGTTATCAGACACATTCTAAATCAAATATAGATAAATCTATAAAGCTATCCCCTTTTTTCTTTGTCCTTTGACTAATAGATATCACAGCAGCTGGTTATTATAGGTTATTTTGACTGTTATATCTTTAAGAGCTGCCGCTGCTGAACATGACGCAGTTCTGACACAAATCTTATTTACTCTCAACCCTTTTTACATTTTCGGACCCACTTCAGGTGCTCCAAAACATTTCAAAGACATGTTCTTAGATATGGCTCATATAAAATATATTACATGCTTGCACAGTTTTAAGGCAGCTTTAATCATCCTTTTGGAAGCTTAATGACTTGCACGTAGCTTATTCCGCACTTTGAAATTAAAGGATACAGCCTACAGTGTGCTCTGGTGTCTTTGTGCATGTATTTGAAGAGCGCACGCTGCAAGCACAATACCGTTGGCTGGCGCTGAAGTGAGGAGGAACGCGTGTCTGAAATGTCTCCCATTTGATGTGGTAGTACATGCCTGTTTTACGGTATAATGAGCACTTTCTAAGTTGTTGTTCGCCTCTTTAGGACTAATTGCTGCTGTTTTCCCCACCTGTAAGTCGCTTTGGATAAAAGCGTCTGCTAAATGAATAAATGTAAATGTAAATGTAGTAAAGACATTCTGCAACTGAATAAATGCACTTCTTGTCAAGAGAAAAAGTGACAGAAGCAGCTGTTGTGAGTGGGGTGACCAATCCTAGCCAACCCCCCCTGAGTTAATTGTGTTAAATATTTTTAATGCATTAATCTGAGAAAATTTAATGCATGCATTAACGCGCTAATTTTGACACCACTAATATATAGTAAAATATTGGTAAATATAAACTTTAGCTGCTATCTCTGCCTTGTTGGTGGAGGTTATTTACACTAACTCCACTCACCAATGTGTAAATGGGCTAGTAAACATAACATGATGGTCAGTCTGCCGTAGATTGTTGTGTAAACATAATTTTCATTCTACATTCTCAACCAGATTTACTGAATAAATGAGGGTCAGTGTCATCTCACTGGACACAAAATATTCCACCTCTGTTAAAATTATTCAAATAAGGTTGACAATCCTATGATGCAACCTCCACTTGAACATCCACTCTATGATTCAAACGTTATGACATAGAAGTTCAGGACTAGGGAGAACTGCCATCAACTATAGGCAATTCATGTGCCACCTGAGAAGCCATCTAACCATCATCCTTCCAGCTGCCACAGGTCAGACTGTTCTTGTAAACTACTCCTCAGACTACCAGATATGCATCTGTTGAAACTGTTTTGAAATGAACAACCATGCCAAAGGGAAAGACCAAGACAAGACTCAGTTCCAGACAAGCAGAGTGTGACAGAGTCTTCGGTAAGCAGGCCAATGGGGACAAAGTCCCCTGCCATTGGCTCACCACTGAAATGGTCTCATATGAACCAAGTACAATGGTAACACTGGAGACACTGACACCATGAGACCCATTAAACTGCAGTACAGGCCTACATGGACTCCTACCAATCTCCAAATTGATCCAGACACAGCTGAATGTCTTGATGACAAGCCGTTGGCTCCCACGATTTTGCTAAAATCAGCCAGTAATTGAGGTAATTTAACCCTCTCACAATTTGGAGCTTTAATAATGCCACAGCAGCTCATAAATGCATGATAATTTGCCACTCGATTTGAACTGCAAATATGAAGAGAAAACTACAATCCAGACTCAGAAATATGATACTGCAACAATGGCAGATGCATCATCTTCCTGAAATCCATCTATGTTTATGTGAGCATGTTGGTGACACCTCAGTGGGTGTTGTTTATGCTATCCACCAATGACTGTATAGAGGCTTTAGATAATTATTACACAAGAGGGAGTTGAAGTGAACCTATTAAATGCAACTCTGTTTGGGCCACTTTAATATGAAATTAGGAGACTTCAAAAGAAACATCCAAACATTACAGTCAAACCACACCATAGATTTAAAGTCATCTAAGCTCAGAGCGCCTCCTGAATTCATTTGGGGTGTTCACAAAAGTCTCACGAAAACTGTGTTGAGGTGGTTCAAAATTAACACAAAAGTTCTAACATTCGTTTGTTTACATGAAACCATGACCATGACGTGCTTGAGCGACAGAGCATTACTGATGCTGAAAAACAGTCAATAAGACTCACACACTGATGGCTTGTTTTAAGATATGATCAAATATATGTCTAAGCAAAAGCATTTCTTGTCAAATGTAATTTTAAAATGTCTTAAAAAGTCAGATACCACTGTGGCTGGCAGATGAGTATGAATGCATACATCCAGATTTGATGGGTTTAAAAATAGCTATATTTCAGACTAGGTTATTTTTACAATAGTTGATGGAAACGGTTGGAGAGTCCAGCACTCTGCAGCAGAATTTAAATAAGCTATCTGGCATTTACTGGATTGGTTCAATGTCTCCGTCTCTTCTCCTTCATTCCTGGGGCAAAGTAAACTTAAAGTCAGAACACACACATTTAGTATGTACCTTTCCAACAATTCCTCACAGCTGGCAGAACAGAGCATTGAAAAAACACAGTAGAGAATCAGAACATTACATGGAGGGGGAGCAAACGGCAGAAAGGTGTTGATATAATGGATAAAAATCTGGTGCAAATAAGTGAGACCTGGCAGAAGAAACAAACAAAAAAATGATATAGAGAGATGCCAAAGGAGCCTTGCGCTTTTGATCAGAGGTGTGGAAAAAGATACAGGACATTGCTATATTAATGCAATACAGATAAAACAATATTTGCCTTGCTTTCCGGTTGCAGTCAGAGATGATTAGGATCAAGACTGAAGAAAGCTCCATCCAAGGCCCAAGTAAACAACGGGCTTTAAAGAGAAAGCGCCTTTTGCAGGCTTAAGAATTAGCTCATCTTGTGTTTTCCATCATATCAAATATATAAATCCAAAAGCTGGTTATTACATTTCCCAGACATATGCTTTCACAATATTTGCTAATTGTATGACCTGAGTAGAGATTAATGTGAAAAATGTGACAGCTCTGTATAGATGGAAAATCTGTATAACAGTAAAAAAAATTACATGGTGTGTAGAAGGAATTTTAAATGTATCATTATTATTGTTGTTGCAGCTGTTGTTGTTGCGGTTAAAACAGAAGTACCAAAGGTACATACATATATAGGAGGGCCTATTGTTAACACTTTTTAGCACAAACTTGGATTATAATGGAAAAAGTAAAAAAAAAACAACAACAACCCAACAACACATAAACATAAGCAGTTTACAATAATATGGCATTCCAAACATGTTCTTTTTCTTTCCCAAAGAAGATTCCTGAAATATTCTTATCACCCTTTTCAGCCTGTATTCCATCCACCAAACGCCATAGTTTGAGCTGCTGAAATGTTGTATTGTTCAAGTAGACAGGGCAGTGTTTAAAAAGAGCTGCAAAACCAGTGTTCAGGAATACACCCTGAAATGGCTTACTTGTAGTTGTCTCTGCACATTAAACCATGATAGGATAAAGTATTTTAACATAAAAATGCCACACTTCATCTTTAAGAGATTAGAAACATACAATGGCATGATAGACTTATCTCTGTGCTTTTAAGTGGAACAACTTGCTCGGCAAAAAAGAACTATTCACAAAAAGAGCGTGACAAGCTTTTTAAACCCTTAAGGCTACAATGTCTTCTAGCAGAGCTGTGAAACACAGACTAGCAGCGGGCAGCGAGATTCTAAAGCGCCACAGCAGTGGGAGGCGCCCCAGAGCATTCGTCCGGCAACAGTACAGACAGTCCCTCCAGACGAATGTCAAACGAGTAGAATGTAAAAATCATTCATGATACATTAGGCAAACAATACAAGGATGACGTACTGCATCTGCTGGGATTCTGAAGTGTGCAAACAGTGAACACTTCTGCTGTCCCGTAATGCCAGGGGAGCGGAGAAGAAACAGATTCTGAAAGCTGGCAGAGAACCGCGACTTGGCTAATTATTTTCAAGTGCTTAAGAGCTACCAAATATGTTGGTCCTTGCGGTTAAAATAAACTTTTTTAATATGGAAGCACGATAAGTTGTCACCGTGTTGCTTATCAGCCAGTATTACAGTTTTTCAATTGTTTTGTATCCATTGATATTAAATATTCAACTGTGCATACTATTTTGCCCTATTTTTATGTAGACTGCTTTAGCCGTCATCAAACTACTGTACTTAGAGTATATCTTTAACACTTGTAACAATGGAGGCAAGGATGTGCGGATCCAAATGCAAGCTTTTTATTTCATCCATGGTCAGACAGGCAGAGTAGGTATTATCAGACAGACTCAACAGAGAAAACACTTTGGTATATTACGCAAAACAAACACAGGAAAGAACGCCAGGTAACATTACACATAGGAAGCATAAAACCATGCGGTGAGTGAGTGTCAGATTGTGGAATAAATCCCAGTGAGAAGGGGTGTGTTGATGAGCTGCAGCTGATGAGTCCATAAAGGAATGAGTCCATGGGAGGTGTGGAGAATGCGAGTGCCCTTTAGTGGAGTTTGAGGGCACTCATTACAGTTCCCCTGAAGGCCCAAGTGTTCTAATTCCGCCCTGGACCGAACCTCTAGAGCCCGTCTGCACCCCAGTTCCCCATGGACTTGGACCTTCCCTGGCCAGAACCACCTGAACCTGTATGTGACATTAATTTTTCATGGCCCGAACCTCCAGAACTTAAAACAGATTGTGAACTTTTATGGCCAGAGCCACCCGAGCCTGTATGTGATATTGAGTTGAGTAGAGCTTGAGATTCACAAGACTGAACCTGATCCTGACACTGTCCTCAACTCCTCTGGGCCTGGTTGCTGGAACTCCTCAGCTCGACTCTGTTTCATGTACAAGCTCGGCCGATGAGGCCAGAACTAATCTGTTTGTGCTCTTCTATACAGTTCAGTCTCCTGCTCCACCCTGGAGGGCCTCTCCGCCGCCTGCTCCGCCCAGAGGGAGGTCTCCGCCGACTGTTCCGCCACCCGGTGGGCTTGTCCGCCGCCTGCTCCACCCAGGAGGACATCTCCTCCGCCTGCTCCGGCCAGAAGGACATCTTCTCCACCTGCACCACCCGGTGGGCCTCTCCGCCGCCTGTTCCGCCCCGTTGGGCTTCTCGGCTGTCGGATCCACCCTGGAGGGCATCAGAACTGTCAGATCAGCTTGGGAGAGCATCCTCACTACCTGGTATGCACAGGAGAACTGGCTCTTCCCTCTGCTCCGCCCTGGTGGCTTTCCCTACGGCTACTGGGTCTGGAGCATCTGGAAGCCAGGCTATGTCACAGTTCACTGGATGTGCCAGCCCAGATCAGGGGATGGCAATCCAGAGCTCTGCAAACTTTTGTGTATGTTTGTTTTCATTCATGAACTTCACACAAACTCAGGTCTCCGCCCCTCATTGGTTGTCTTGGTGTTTTATTGTATCCACGCCCTGTTCTACGTGTATATAATGCCCTGGATGTTCTTGTGTGATCATGGTTTGGTGATTGTTGTTTGATTCCTGGATGCAGCGTGATTTCTCTGTTCTTGAATTACCTGTTGCCGACCTTCGCATTCCTGACCATCCGATTGCCTTTGTCTACACTGCTCCAGTTTGCCGGTACTGTGATACTGCCTGTTACTCATCGACCATCCAATAAAGCATGCCGCATCTGAATTTGCACGCCTCCCAGACTCCATCTCGTAACAACACTAATAATTTAATAATATTTTTAAATGCAAACTTCAAATCTCAAAATGAATTTACATATATTTGTCCATATATGAACACATTTTGGTAACAGTTTAGTACAGGGACCATCACTATTAACCGGTTGCTTATTAGCAAGCAACATATTAACATATTATCTGTTTAATAAAGGGTTAGTTCACCCAAAAATGAAAATGTTAGTCAAATCTGTAGTTAATTACCCTCATGTCATTCCAAACCCGTAAGACCTTCGTTCATCTTTGGAACACAAATTAAGAAATTTTGGATGATATCAGAGAGCCATCTGTCCCTCCATAGACAGCAATACAACTGAAATGATCCCAGATCCAGAAACGTAGTAAAAACATTGGTAAAACAGTCGATGTGACAGCAGTGGCTCAACTTAAGCTTTGCGATGCCAGGAGAATACTGAGAATACTTAGTTTCTAGATTTGGGATCACTTCAGTTGTATTGCTGTCTATGGAGGGACAGATGACTCTCTGATATCATCAAAAATATCTTCATTTGTGTTCCGAAGATAAACAAAGGTCTTATGGGTTTGGAACGACATGAGGGTGAGTAATTAATGACAGGACTTTTCATTTTTGGGTGAACTAACCCTTAAGTATTTCTAAAAAAAAAATTAATAAATAGATAAATAAAAACTGCATGACCTTGTTCAACATCCCTAATCCTAAAATATCTAAACTTAACAACTGCCTTATTAACTATTAATAAGCAGCAAATTATGAGTTTACTAAGGCAAAGTCCTAGCTAATTGTTTGTTCATGTCAAAATTGGACCTTAAGTGTTACCTTTTTTACATTATGATGTTGCAGTCTTTTTGTAGATTTAAACTTCTGACTTAAAGTTTAAGGATTTAGCTTTTAGAGTAAATGTAATATAATTACATTGTAATATTTACTGACTTTTTTTTTACTGCTGCTTGGCAATATTTGATATAATATTTAAATAATCCAGTCATCTCAAAGTTCTGAGCAAAGCTGGAATTTTTCCCAATGTAGACTATTTTGTGTACTTACTTGTGTATTTAGTGTACTACTAGTCCTATTAAAAAAAAAAAAAAAAAACATTTGAAAAACTTATTTTCACAATTGTTGTTAGTACTTCTCATAAATCAGGAACATACGTGACAGTGCTAACCTGGAACTGACACATCTGGATAACGAACAAACAAACTTCACCAAGTTAGTTTTTCATCAGATTCAGTGCATACTCTGAAAATGCAGCAATTCATCTCTCTCTCTTTTCCCCTGCTTCTGTCCCTGACACACACATACAAACACCATGCTGAGCAACTGGTCTCTGATGGGCAGGGGAGAGCTGATTATGGATTCACTTTGCAGCAGGAGCCGCCCTAACGCTGGGGATTTGATTAGGGCTTTGACAGGTGCCAGTGCGATTGCAGCCTTAATCTGAGGAGTGATCTGCTTAGATAATGTGCAAAGAGGAAGAAAGAGACAGAGGTGGCAGGAAACGGGGGAGGCAGGTAGTAGAGATACACTGAAAGGCCTTGTGACAGCAGAGCTTTACTTTTGATGTACTTGCTAAGTCTAAATCATATCACAGACAGAGCGCTGATCGTAAGAGTGATACTTCATCTGGTGCATCTCACAAATCCTGAGGAAGAGACTGGAAACGAGTGCCTCTCACACCGCAGAATCCTTAAAGCTCTTGGAGAGTGGTTAAAATGCTGTATGATAATGAGGAGAATGTAACGATGCCTTTGACTCCCATTGCCATTTTCTATTCTCTCACATGTGCAGAGAACCTCCCTACAGGCTGCCGCAGCGTGAACCGGGTCAGTCACTGATGTCTCTATCATGACTGTCCCGTCCTCTTTCCATAACAGGAGATCTGCTTGCATCATTGAATCACAGCCGAATTCTCTCATCTCTTTTTACCTTCTGTCAGGAATGGGGCTTTTCACAGTCAATCACGAACGAAGCAGAGGTAGGCGGTATGACCAAAATGTTCATTTTATATCTTGTTAACTTATTATATTTAAGCAATGTTCCACAAGCCAGTGCTGTAGTGCTGAACATTTCCTTAATATTTGGAATGATACAGGAGTAGATATCAACTGACGCACATTTTAGACAAAAGCTGGCCTGTTCTCCGCCAACACAAACAGTTCCAAAAAAAGCAAGTGAAGTATCAAGCTTCGCACGTTGGCAAGCAGCGTTCAGACTGGAATACAATATATGTGTGTGGAATGGAGTGACAGTAATTTCCCCTCTTGGTTTAAATCATTCTGTAATCACTCCGCTTTACCTCCGCTCCGAGTTGCCTGGCAAGTCTGAAGCCAAAGAAAATGTATTTACTGTAACTTTCGAAACTAAATAAATCAATTAAAAAAGCAAAATCACAGCTCACATACACTGGTAAGAACACATTAAAACAGAGTTGTTTGTACTAAATATTTGGGGTCTTGGAACAACTCGAGCACTATAGGGTCAAAACTGCATACATCTGGATACATCGTGATTTTTATTTTTAAAAATGTGTTATTCTGTTTGCATTATTATACATAAAATTGCATTTCATATTGCATTTTTTTCCTTTGGATGATCCATAATTAATGGGGTGGACGAATGCTTTTGTTTTCTGGATTTGATTCAGTTTTTTGCAGTCTAACTTCTGCTTTGTTTCAAAAAAATAAAGAATAAAATAAATAAAATGCATTAATAACTATTGCTGTCGAATGGTTAATCGCGATTAATGAATATATATTCATGCGTGTGTATTCATATAAATATATATACACACACACACGATAGTATGCACACATGTATTATGTAACCGAAAACTTTTATTTTAGCCCCTCCCTCAGAAATGCATGAAGGGTTCAGATTGGTTAGTTAGCCCAGTGTGGTGTGAATGGCTAAACCATTAGTACGTCTGTCACGAACTGTCGCTGTGGTGAAGTCGCAAACTTTTCCAGCAGCACGGAAACACGGGAGGCAGGAAATCACTTGAACGATGAACATTTAATAATAAACAAGGAAAAACTGAAACAAAAGCAAGACGAACACGAACCACAAATGATCAGAGCACATGGGGGAACAGAATGAAAACAAAACAGAAAAGCACATGGAACTTATCAACATAAACATAGACACATGATGATGTGACAACGCCCCTCATCTCATAATGTGCCCCGGCATTGTATTAAATACTATGGCATCATTGATATTACTTATAAATGTAAGCCCAAATGAGAATGGTTTTATTCTGATTAAAGCTTTAGTGCAGCAGAATATGTGGTACAAAGTAATTGTTTACTTTGTAACAATAAGAAATGTTTGCCAGCAAGTATTGCTTGCTACCACGGCAACAATGTTTAACGCTTCTTGTAGTTATGTGAAAAATATCTGTCTGTTTATACACATACCCCCAGTTTCACAGACAAGGCTTAAACCTAGTCCTAGACTATATTGTAAATTTGTTAAATCTGAGCTGTTTCAACTGAAATAAACTTGCACTGACTGATCTTAAAACATGTCAGTGCCAGCTCTGCACCGCTTATGTTTTTTGTTTATAAAAATTTCTTACAAGTCCTAATTGAACTAAGGCCTAATCCTGGTTTAGGCAAAGCCCTGTCTTTAAAACCGGGCCATAAAGTATATACCTGGAACACAGTTCACAGTAGTGCCTTGAAAACATCATCAAAAGAAAAACAGTAATTTCCAGACAAAGCATTTGGAAAATTATTTAATTATATTTGTAATGCAGCTGCATGCAGTCATATATAATACCGCTTCACCTTTTCAACAAATATTTCTTAATCTCTTTAGCCGAGGACACAGAAATCAGATTTTTTATTTTTTTTTGCTAGCATCTGATACAGATCAGAATTTGTTGAACATATGAAAAATTCACACGTGATCTTTTTTTTCCCCTATATCCAATCTGGGGCACTTCAAAATGTTAAGTTTTGTCATATACATATTTATATTTAATATCTGGACATCTGACCTATGTCTAAAAACAACTATACATGCAGAACACGTACTGCCCATAAAGATAGCATTTAATTCCAAGATTCAAGACATAAAAAATAATAATAATAATAAATAAAGATATATATATATATATATATATATATATATATATATTTGTGTGTGTGTGTGTGATTTGATGTTAGAACTCACCAATACAGAGACCGTCACTCTCCTCATAGCCTATGCTGCAGACACAGCGGCCCAGCGGCACCAGCCAATCACCATCAGCTCCACAGTACAGCCTGGGTGTGTCCCGTTCCTCAGCATTCTCAACACACGCCCCCCTGACCTCCACCAGTGAAGATGAATCCACCCGTGGTACAGTATCGGGGAAGGCTGCAAGGTTTCTCAGAGTAGATGGACACTTTTTGTAATAAACTCTCACAGACACCAGGGCGATGCATGCGCCCACGTCCTGGAAGGCCAAGTAGAAACCCTTACGAGCTATCGGGCCCACTTCTCGCACTTCGGTATTCAGTCGCAGAACACGGTCGCCCAGGTCAGTCTGTGTGAAGCTCTCGTCGGCGGCAATGGTATCGATTTTGGCATACTCGTTGGGATGGAAATGAGCATTGGCACCATGCGGCTCATCTGTCTCAAAGTAGAGGAGGTTAAAAGTCTCCTTACAGGTGCCAGAGACCCAGGGGATGCTGTTGCAGTCCCGCAGGGTGAAGCGAAGCTCCACGTAGATCTTCTGAGCAGCCTGACGGGGAATCCAGTTTGTACGAAGCCAGTTGTTCTGGTTGGGTTCCATTACATGGCACACCTGGAAGGTGTGGATGGGACGGTTATGCTCATCCATCTCTGTGATGGCATCCCACTGTGGAGAGCAAAGGACATAGGAATGAGAAGATAGATAGTGGGATAATTGGAGAAAGCAATAGAAAGAAATGAATGCTTGGGAAGGGCAATGTTCTTGTTGAGTTCTCTGTGGGATTCAGAGCAGCTGCTGGAGCCCAGAGAAATCAAACAGATTTAAGCTTCCAAAATTAAAGCTTCCAATTAGCATAAGAAAAACTCAGTTTCACTGTAAATCAAAACAATAGCTATGTTTATATTCAAACCTAATAATTCATTTAGTAATACATTCATTTAAAGTAATTACAAGTTTATCACATTTAAGTTTTTGGAAAGAATAGGAATCATGGAGGACAGCAGGTTCATTCTTGCCTATATTGCCCAGGGAAATCTAAATAAAAGCAATATGCATTGCAGACATTTAATCAACATGCAACAGATTTTGAATAAACTGTAGCATTCCCAGACAGTGACAATCAAATAAACCATACCGCACTATCTAGCGGACAATATACATATATTAGAGAGAGAAATTGAAAAGCAAACAAAAAACAGAAATTAGAAAGGCTGTTCATGTCTGATATCTGACTAAAAACTAAAAAGAAGTTAAAAAGTTGTATTTTTTTTGTTTTTTTTGTTTTACGTCATTGCTCTGCAACTCTCTACAACCCATCTCTTCTATGTACTCTATAGCATCTATAGCAGGGAGATCTTGTTATTATTGGAGGAATGAGAATCAGGCTCAGAAACAATCCTAGCCACATGAGAAAATGGTTTACTTGGAATATTTTTGAGAAAAAAAGAGCAAAAACACTAATTATACACTGGGGTGACATCTCTGACAGGACCACTGACAGTTTCTCACTGCATGTGTGGAATACATGTGATGAACATATAAATGCACTTCTTGGATTGCAGAGTTTAAGATACACAGTAGATTTTAAATTTGTCAGCTGGAATCTGTCAATCAGTTGAAATGAACTGATATAGTTCTAATTGTAACAATGCCGACTGTGCGCAGACAGGACACGGAGGCAGAAATATAATGCGAACTGGGATATTTATTAAGTGCTAGACAGCAAAACAACTAAAAAAGGAAAACGCAGAGAGGTTCGCAGAGCTCCACGAGCGACAAACATACTTTAACATCCAACAAACGATCAAGACATGGGGAGTGAATTTATACAACGACTAATCAAACACACCTGGATAAAACACGGCTGACAGGGAGTGAACACTAATGATGAGGGCGGGGTTACAAATGAGAGACAACATGGGGATACAAAAGGTAAACGAGCACATGGAAACATAAAGACACAGACAGGCCACGCCTACAGCGTGACACTAATTACTAATTACTGATCACAAAAATAAATCATTCCGTGGCCCTAATGCATACTAATTCTAAAAGATAACAGAATGTCAGAATCAAAACACAGACATAGAAGCAGTAGAAACAAGCAATAACATCCAGTATGCAAGCACAGTGTTCACTTCTGTAACACTTTATAATAACTACATACAATGAATTATTAGTTAAGCATTAGTAAGCATTCCATCCTTTATAATCCATTGTTCAAACATTATTATGCATAAGTAAACAGTTTAAAAGTGTATCTATAAATGCCTTCTTCTTGAGCATATATATAATGTTTAATAATTGTATTATTAATTTATCAGTTTATGATTTTTTTAATTATTACGTTATTTACAAACCAGTTATTTAGGAGATTTCAGTGTTTAATAAGATCATTTAGAAAGGCTAAGTAAATGATTAATAAATTATGTAAATATAGATTAATACATTGCATTATTTAGACACATGATAATAGTTGCTCAGTGTCTTAATAAATGCTTTATTAACACATGTTACTGCTGTAATTCATGATTAAGTCAGGTGGTTATATAGCATTTAGTAGTTGCCAGCCGTCTGTTTTTGTGAGCTCATCTAAAGTGAGGACTATTTATACGTTGTAAAGCATTCATAAAGAAGATGTAAAGGCTAATTTCTTTTCCAAACAGAAAACACAACACAGAGGGATACAGAACACAGACATATGTAAAAAATGTAATTGTACAACAGTAAACAGTTTTACATTTGTAAATTTTTTTGCATCTTCAAATTAATAGTTCTGTATCCCTCTGTGTTGTGTTTGTTTAGTTTTTTTCTGTTAGGAAGATAACTGAGCCTTCCTTTGTACATTTAGATATGGTTATAAACCAAAAAGTCATTTATAACTGTATTCATAAACTGCTTACTAATGACTATTAATGTTGGAACAATGCTTTAGAAAGGATGAACTGACTATTTACTAATGCTTAACTAATGATTAATAGTGTAGTTATTATAAAGTGTAATCTTTTAATGTATTTTATTTCTCTTATATAAAGAAGTCTTTCATTTATTTGATCAAAAATGCATTTAAACAATAATATTATAATTATACTGGGCAATATTATTCTGATTTAAAATAACTGTTCTGTCTACTTTAGTATGTTAAAAAAAATATTATATAAGCGATGCAAAATCATCACTGCTCAGTATCACGTGATCCTTCAGAAATCATTCTAATATGCTGATTTGACTACAGTATTTCACAATAGGATTATTAATGCTGAAAACTATTGTACTGATTAATATTTTTGTGGAAACTTTTATTGTATTCTGAAATTTAGAATGAATTCTAGCTTGAAAATAACTGATGAATTATTGTTTGTGAAAATACTCTATGGATTGCACGCAAACATCCATGCATATACACACACCTACTGACAAAAAAATATCACCACCTATTTATTTCACTGTCACAGCCAGGCAACGTGAGACTCCTTACTGCCATTTTCAATAGACTTACATCATGTTTTAGGTATTATCTGTAGGCTGTGATGTGCTACCCATATGCTTGGTTATGCTGAGGCTGTGAACACAGCGAGGCATAAGAGTCTGATAGATTTACTAAAGCCACGAGTTACAGCTGAATCAAACCATAATGACAGCACGTCTGGCCATCTCACTGCCGCTCTGCTTTCAGGCACTCTCTATATTTTTCTCTTTTTTACACACCCTTTTCTCTTTCCACACACGTTGCATTGCACACATTTGCTTTTCCAAACACTTCTCATATCTTGTCATCACACTCTCAAAGTCTTTTCCACATGTTCTCGCTTTCTTTTTCACAAACTCTCACTACGTTCTGGCATTTTTATTCTTCACCAATTCAATCTCTTTCTCTCACTCTGTTCTTTCGTACTCCCACTTTTTTGGCACTTTACTTTTTTCCTCACTATTTCTCCTCCTCTTTCTGTGTCTTCAGCAAAAATCTCTTCGTCCAATCATCTGTTTCCTTTTCTTTTCTTTTATTTCTTATCTCCCTAATCTCTCTCCCTCTGATAATTAATTAGGAAGGACGTACTTCATTAGCACTAAAGCTTCCACTTATTCACTTTCATTATTGCAGTGATAAGCTAAGCCTTCCCTAATAGCCTCTCAATCAGAAACTTGCTGTATCATAGCCCTGATGTGTGCTGATAGCTCCTCACAACAGACCGCTGTTTGCAACCAAAAAGTTTGACTGAAAGAGCATCTGAGGGTTCTGTTTCTGAACAGGGCAAGTCAGCTCATTTTAGTTTATACTATATGTAATTTGTAGCTTAAATTGGATATAATGGCATTGAAATGCTTGTGACAAGGCCCAGGTCATGAGACCTGCAGAACAACTAGAGACACACTGAGACAAGAAATGTAAACATATCTGAATGAATGAATGGAAATAAATAAATAAACCAACACTTTACTATACAGTAGGCAACCAATTCTCACTATTGACTTGTTGCTTATTATTATTATTATTATTAACATATTGGCTGTTTATTAGAAATAAAGAACATGTTCTGCATCCCTAATCCTACCCAATACCTAAACTTGACTATTATACCTTACTTCTAATAAGCACCAAATTAGGAGTTTAATGGGACAAGAAATAGATCTTAGAATAAAATTAGGAAATATGGAATATGGAAAACTTGAGCACGCTGTTTAATGTGTGTTATTTTGTTAGCTGTATTTTGTTTTCGTTATTTTTTAACCTATTCAAAATAACCCAGCTGTAATTTGATTGAGATTAATTGGAATGTACAATAAAAAAACATGATTTTTGATAATTGTTCATTTTTTTTGCAAATGTTTTTGCAAATAAACTCCCATTAAAATTAAATTCCCCTTTTCTATTAAGTTGTGCCACATGTGCTGATGACAGAAGAATTGTGAAAATGTATCATCCATAAATATGTCTTATCAGCTACTGGATAAAAATATATTAATATGTTTGTAATTTAGGACCCTGTTTGTAATTATTTTTGGACCATGTTTGCCCTTATTTTTATCAGCAAATGATGAAATTCCATTATGCCGGTTCTAATAGAAACCGCTAACTATAACAAAAAATCCATCAATCCATCTATGTGATTTGTAAACTTGAATAAGTGTGAGACAATATTTGTTTATT
Organism: Enteromius unitaeniatus; assembly: GCA_032359435.1. Classification (NCBI taxonomy): domain Eukaryota; kingdom Metazoa; phylum Chordata; class Actinopteri; order Cypriniformes; family Cyprinidae; genus Enteromius; species Enteromius unitaeniatus. Next base: position 5,837,742 of record JAUMHI010000033.1, on the reverse strand, counting down.
GTGTCACACTTTAGTCTAAGGGGTCTAAAAAAAATAATGCATTATCATATGCTTTAATACACAGCCAATATGTTAATATGCATGCAATTAAGTAACTAGTTACAGTTTTTTTAATGGCTAACACAGAAAATGACACAATTTCTGAGTCTCAAACACCCGAAGCACACACCATATATGTAAAACCACTTCATAAAACAAGTTTTGCAAAACACAACACACAACTCTCTATGTAACACACTAAAATGCAACAGGAATTAATGTTTGTAATATTTTGAATGCAGTGTTTCATTCTGCAAGAGATGTGAGGCAGTTTTTATTTAGTAAATGCAATTCTTGGATAAGTCATAAAAATAAAGTGTTACAGTTTATTGTTATATGCAGTCGTAGGTTTATGCCTGTATGTTTAAGCCTGTGGAGTATGAGCAAAAAAAAAAAAGAGTAAAAAAAAATTATGCCGATAATAATGTTTTGCTAGCTTTTCATTATCTCCAGACAGGCCATATAATGTCATTCATAAAGTCATGAAAGATAGAAATTAAGCTCAGAACAGCACACCCACTCCAGGTCGCTTGATACATGTCCCAATCCTATAATCTCCTCTCACCCTGCCACTGCCTTCTAGCCCTTTGTTTCTCATCAGCCTTTTTGTTGGTGGTAAAACGAGGCATTTAGAAGAGCAGGAAGGCAGCAGCACGCTTTCAGTCTCCTGCTAGAAAGTGACCAGATACATCTAGGAACACTGCGGCGGGGATGAGATATCAGCACGCGGCTTAAGATGCTACACGCACTGATAAAAGTGGCTGAGATGGATGAAGCTAAAATCGCTGGCTACACATCACATTAAGTTGGCAGGGGTCCACAGAGAAGGATTCAAAAACGCCACAGATCTGTGTGATAGAGACAACATCGAGGAAATGCATCTCGGGGATGGGGGGATTCATTGCTTTTAAAATGGTTTAAAAATGGTTTCTATCAGCAGACGTCTGATGCCTGACTCTCCTTTGATATCTGTCATCATTTCTCCACTTGGAAACTGGCTGTGAAAAAGGCATATCGCTGGTGCAGTCGCTGGCAAGAGCCACACACGCACATCAGGACAAAGAATATTTTAGATAATCCCAGTACACAGTAATGCATATGAAAAGCAATGCGCTTATAACAACACTGAATTGCAATCTGTCAGTGGCGGTCCTCTATTTGGAATCCAGCTTTTTTCTGACTGTATTTGGCCTCTCTGCCTGTAAAATGAACCTTTTCAGCAAGCGCTACTGAAATGACTAGCATGTCAATATGTACGCTCAATAGCTTAAAAGCATCTATTATCATCATTGATTTCTGTTTGTTAGATCCAGTTTAGCATCGATCTTTGAAGCTTTGATTTTTCTGCACGTCTTGCATTGAAAGTACACACTTCGAGACTCTATAATAGAATTTACACAACTCAAATAATGGTCTGCTATCATGGGAGTTGGGGGGGTCTATCAATTGCCAACGAGCCCTGGGCAAATGGAAATACAATTAAGCTTGAGTGTGGAAGTTTAATTATCTTATATTATTATAAGTGTGTTGAGTTTAATTGTCTTTTAATTATTAAGTACACATTAACCTTGGGTAATGGAAGTGCTTTGTGAGAGAGATAGCGGCACTACCTTTGACTCAATAATTGATTAATTGACTTCCACTTTAAATGGCATCAATAAAAACACCAATTGAATGACAAACATTCCTTTGTGTGTCACGGATCACTTCAACTTTGTGCAATCCCTGTGGTTTAAACACTACATTTACTTGTTTTTTTTCCACAGCAAAACGTATGGCATGTGCAGAATATTTCCTTTAAATCAAATCAAATCAAATGTTAAACCATTCAATTCTTTAATTCATATATAACTGAATAGTGTTTTACACATTTCATATTGTTTCAAAATCTTTTTTTCTCTTTCTTTCTTTTTTAATTTTTTTTTAGAAAATACATATTTTTGTTAAATATTCGGTCCCACTTTATATTAAGTGCCCCTAATACCTGTGTACTTACACAGTAACTAGATGTATGTATGTAGTGTGTAA
>JAUMHI010000033.1:5804363-5829733 GCA_032359435.1 Enteromius unitaeniatus | reverse complement strand
CAGGTCAAATATTTATATGCGATTAAAATGCGATTAATTTCGATTAATTAATTACAAAGCCTCTAATTAATTAGATTCATTTTTTTAATCGAGTCCCGGCCCTAATAATTATATGACTGACAGGCTGCAATGCTTTGGGTTAAAAACAATAATTTGTGTTCTACTGAAGAAACAAAGTCACCTACAACCCTACAACCCTAACCCTAACCCTAAGACAAACAATGATGCATTTAGGAAAATGGTCACACTTTAGTTTGGGGACCAATTCTCATTATTAACTAAAAACTACTGACTATTCAGTTTAACTACTGTAAAGTTTATGTATTGGGTCATAGTACCGGATCTAAAATATGCTCATTTTGAACAATGCATCAATATGTGCTTTATATGTTCTAATAAACAGCCAGTCGAATTTGCATGCTAAACAACTAAACAATTATGAGAATTGGCGTATGGTCACATTCAGGATAATACTAAATGTCATTACAAATGAGATGCCAGTAGTTGCGTTTTTAATATTTTAGCAGCTGAAAATATTATTTTATTTGGTCTAATAAAGCAAAATCATAGTATGTGTTTGAACCTGTTAAAGGTACCATGGGACACCTGAGTTGAACTCACTGATATAAAACACCGACCTGCTGAGCTTCAATGATTGAGGTCCAGATTTTGTTGTGATCTATCACTAAATACCAGATCTGTCCTGCTGAAGGTCACTCAAAGTCCCATTAAAGATAAGAAATTAAAACTCTAAAGTGTGGCTTTCTGTCTTATCTTGACTCAACTTCTCCTAAAACAGCATGTATTAATCATTCACGTCCCAGTGCTGCAGTCCCTTTGAAAAGAGACGGACAGGCATTTTTAAAAAAGGTCAACGTTTCAAATGGCCGACAGGGAATGAGAGAGCATTAAGAGATCATTAATCACTCTTTGATTGACATGGAAGTCTTTGTATCGTAACTACAGCGATGTAACCATGCTGACTGTTTTTAATTATTCTCATTTACAATTAATTCAACATCTTTGATGACTGTCACAACTTTTTATCTTAAAAAGGACAAATGAGGTCAATGGTCAGCAGATTTTAAAAGCATTTTGAAGCCTTTTTTAAGAAATTAGAATGTTAGAAATAAATGTTTCTTAATCGCAAATTCATCATATTGATTTTTTTCCTAAAGGATGTGACACCTCTGAAGTCTGGAGTAATGGCTGCTGAATATTTAAATATTTTATTCTATTAAAATGGGTTAGGGTTAATAAAATAAAACGGTTATTTTAAACTGTAATAACATTTCACAATATTACTGTTTTACTTTTTATCTGATCAAATAAATGCAGACTTGGTGATCATAAGAAAATTCTTTTAAAAAACCTTAAAAGGCTTTACACATATACACATGCAAACAAAACATATTAATCCAGATTTATAATTTGACATCACCGAGTATAATATTATTTGTATTTGAATCTTTTTTTCAATTTCACATATGAACATTTCAGTCATGGCATCTAGAGTTCATTTAACTATTTATGAGGGTTAAGCATGCAGTAAGCAGATAATTCTTTCTCAAGGAAGAGAAGTGCATACACTACACAAAGGCTTCCGTGACACATTTGGTAATTACAGCACAGAATCTGAGGGGCTGACAGTGGAGTGGAGCCAAGAGAATAGTCAACGAAACAATGGAACAGCACCAAACAAACCTGTTTCTCCAAACAGAGAAGGTAAAGGGGAAGAGCGCCAGAGAGAGGGAGACGGGCAGAGAGATAGAAACCCCACAGGATATGTCTGTGCCAGAGTAAACAAAACATACACGCTGGTCTCCCATTGCTAGAAAACAAATTAAACGGCAGGTAAAGTCTCCCCAGACTGGAAAAGGTATGTTCCATCTAGCTCTGGGAGAAGAACGAAAAAGGCTTAAAAAAAAGGCTGATTAACATGACATACCCTGACCTAACAAAAAGAACATAAAAAGACATTGTGGTAAATACTAATAGGAGAGATATTTGACCCAGGATATTATAGCATGAATTATTGATTTGATCGGAGGCACCAGCCTCTTACAGCATGAAAAAAAAGAGAAAGAAACCCCAAGTGGTGTTTACTGGTAAGATGAACTCGCTTTCTTTGACATCGTGGGCACCTGTGTAAGAGCAGAACTAATATGAAGATGTGCACTGCAACTCCACTGGGAAATCATTTTATGGGCTATAGGTCATTTTACAAACACACACACAAAAAAAACCACAGTGGGCTGACACTGGTTCCTCCACTACAAAACTTTTACTCGAGTATGACTCAAGACTAGGACTGGTACTTATAGTTGGCCTCAGAAAAAGAGCAGTGATCGAGCAGCCATCATACTGCTCTTTATCATGAAATTGATTTAATAATAGTAGCTCTACTATTAAAAGCTCCTCTGGGCTGTGAGATCACACTTGGTTGCTTCATTCAAATTGCTTCGAGCCTTTTGACTGGTTTTAATGTCTTGGAAATTCCCTCTATAGTGTTCACAAAAATGAAAGGGGCGAAATTGAATTATTAAGACCTGTGTCAATAATTACCCTTTAAGAATCTCTTTGAATTGATTCTGGATCACTAATGCTGTCTCGGTGGCCTGGTTTGATTAAATTTCATTATAACAAACTTCTTTTTTCACACCAAATTGTGCGGTTTGGATTAACCTGATATAAGTAATGTTTGCATAGGCATGGTTGGAACGCATTCAGAGGAGCTTTATAAGAGTTTCTTTTTTAATAACTGCAGTACATGTACATACTGCAAGGGAAATTGTGTATGAGGTACAAAGGTCACAGGGAAATATTACTCACCCCATTTATTGGGTAGGTCTTCCAGCTTAGTTCTCCCAGCACAGTGGTAGTGTCCAAGAGAACCACTATGAAAAAGACAAAAAAGATAACAACTAGGGTCAGCTAAAATAGTGACTAAATGGGCACTATGGGCATACAAAAAACTTTCATGTAGCACATTCAATAAGATAAATTTAAATAAAGAAATGTGACTCTGTGAAAGCCCTCCTAATGTCATTTACTGTTCTCTTCATAAAATCATCCTTTGTAACTTATGAGCATTCTGTGAAAATATAACCTTGACATCTGTAAAATTGACTGAGTACAGCCATGTCGGAGATTGAAATTATAGTGAAATTAATGGCTGAAATCAACCTTTTAAGCTTGCTATCTCAAAATTAGATTTTGAGACTTTAGCTTGAATTTCACACAGGGTTACAAATGTGAATGAGTCTGGGGTTGTCCAAAAAATGTATTACAGAAATTCACAACGAAGACTAAATATATAAATTTAAATGTATAAATAATATAAATATATAGTCTTAGTTGTCATCAAATAAATATTTGAAGTCAAAATTAGTAAAAATCTTAAATCTCTAATCTCGTTTTATTGTAAATTCCTGGAGAAGTTACCAGCATTCTTCAGAATTTCCCCTTTTGATTTTACACACGCTAAAATTCTTAAACATATTACTAAATGACAGGATTTTCAATGAAAGTAAAAAAAAAAATGAGTTGAGCGTGCAATTAATTAAGGATACAAAGAAATTAGTACCAATAATCTGGCAACAGGACTCATAATGGCTTATCCTCATGCTTGACATCATTAACAAAGACAAAAGGCACCACAGTGGAAGAATACACAAATGAAACCATCCACCACCAATCAGAAATGAACGCACTGCATTTAGTCTGCATGCTAATAAAATTTCCTCTTTGAAGCTGGTCACATCTACTGCCCCCAACAGGTGATTCAGCACTCCAGATTTAAAAAAAAAAAGTCATTTGCTCACCCACATATGCCAGTTTGATATGATGAATGTGCAATTTCCTTTGTCTCTACACCAGGACTTAATTACAATGTCTATCAATAAAAGCGTGTCACAGGCATAATATACTCGTGACACGAAGTCAGAGTATGTGCCACTCTCTCTCCTACTTAGCCATAACCCAGCGTTCAAAATGTGGAAAAAGTAGTGTATTTCTGGTTGAATAAACTTGGACAGAAAGTATGACTCTTGATTTTGGCCTTTGAACAAGTGGTCATTATTCTCACTCAGCAAAGCGGTCTGTGTGTAAGACAGCTTTCTGAATATGTGTTGTAATACTGAGCTAATAATCAGCTTATCCATATATGTGTTGTCAAAGAGTTAACGCAATGATCCTCGATGAGTGCCTGTCTGTAGAGAGCCTGCAGACAGGCTGAGCACTACTGTTCACCCTGATCAAATTTGCTTGACAATGCCTGATAATTCTGCCTGGAAGTGATGGATCTGTGCTACTAACACACCCAAACAGAAAAACGTAAATTAGAGGGTTAGGCACTTTGGACACTCATCCTAAATCACATTACACCTCTGTCTAGACCCAGTGTCTCTGTCTCGAGACATATTATCCCGAAATTTCCGCACTCACTTTCTCCCTGAAAATGAAGGGAGATTAAACATGTCTGCAAGCATATTGGGACGGGGTGATCGAATTGTAATGACTTTATTAAGAGATATTTACCAGATTAGGCCTAAAGCCAGTCTATGATGCACACTCAACTGGTTATGATTAGGTCTCGATGAAATCAAACAATACATGAGAAATCTTTGTCAAAAACACTTATTTATCTCATTCCCATGTTTCAAATATTCTGTGCCCCTGTCTTTGAGATTTTTTATTTTTTTATTTTTTAAGAAATCACAGAACCACTTTATTTTAAGGACCAATCTCACTATTAACTACTTGTTTATTGGCATGCTTATCAGTATCTTTTAAAGCACATATTCCACAATGTGTTTTTGAACAATAAATGGTTAGTTCACAAAAAATAAAAATTCATGTCATTAATTACTCACCCTCATATCGTTCAAACCTATAACATTTTTGTTTATTTTGGAACACAAATTAAGATATTTATGATGGAATCCAAGAGCTTTCTGACTCTGTATAGACAGCAAGGGAACTGCCACATTCAAGAGCCAGAAAGGTAGTGAGGACATTGTTGAAACAGTCCATGTGACATCAGTGGTTCAACCATATGTTATAAAGTTACGAGAATATGTCTTGTGCGAAAACAGAAAAAAGAGTGCGTTCACGAGAGTATTAGGGTGGGTAATGCCAGAATTTTCATTTTTGAATGAACTATCGCTTTTAATTTGAAAGCTTTTTGCTTTGATTAGTATTAGCTCCTTCATAGATATCAATGTATTCTTGCAAACGATACTTGTTGTTGCTAGTGTTTGGAATTTCAATGTCTGAAGGTAAAAGTGTAGACAAAAACAATTTATGTTACAATAAAAAAAAAGGAATTTCTCATGAATATTGATTACTTAAAATATTTTTTGTAGAAAGGGACTTTGAAAAGAAACCTATGTCATATGAGACTCAGACTCCCGCAGGGACTAGGTACAGTATGTGCAGTCACCATCATTTACAGGCACATTTCAATCCCTCTCCAGGGGAACGGTCTATGATCCTGCAGGCAACCGCCATAAACCCACAGGCATATTTAGCACCTGGAATTCCTGTAGCACAACCACCATCTGAGCCTCAACGATGGACATGTTAATTGCTAGTTCAACATTAAAAACCTAAAGCTGCTCTTCCCAGATTTGACAGTTTATAAAGAGCCTGATTTTGCCTTGCTGAAAATGCCTCTGTATTGTCTCTTACAGGGACACGCTCATCTCACTGAGCAGTGACTTCAAGCTCATTGTACATGCATGAGCCAACTCCACGACAAACACTGAGGGTGAGAGTGACAGAGAGAGAGAGAGAGAGAGAAGAACAGTACAATCTTAAATCATAGCCTTAGATTTTTTTTTTTTAACCAAAATATTCATACTATAGTGCTGCATAAACTCCTCAAAGGTCAAAAATGAAAAGCTTCAATTGGTGATATACATATATATATATATATATATATATATATATATATATTCATCTATCTATCTGTCTAAATGTCTATATGTCTCTGTCTATTTAAATAAAAAAATTTTACATTTATCTTAATTTTAATTCAAATTAAAATGCATTAATATTTATTACAATTTTAAACTCTTCTCTAAATTACAATTCTGATTAAAAAGATTACATCATTATTAAATAGTGCTATCCAAAAAAAGCAGCAAACGTACTGCTTATCCTAAAAAAAAAAGATGTTAAGATATTTGTACTGTAAAACAAGACAAAACACTGAGCAAGAAATTATCCATCAGTCTGGAATCATTAAATTTCATTGTGGTTAACTGTTAATGTAGGTGTAGTCTGAAAATAGTAAGCATAACAAGGTGCTGATGTAAAAACTATGTGAACTTTATATTGAACTCTTCGCCAAACAAAAAGGTCAACGGACTGCGAGTGTCAATTAAATAAGTAATTTGACAATGGAAAAAAGGGAAAAACATCCTGTACAACAGCTTGAAATTAAAACAGTATGACAAATTCAAATTACCAGCCTATAGAAACAGATAACATGGCTGGCAAGAGTAACGCTGCCAATGGCAAGGCGCTTTACAGATGGGACTATTATTGATGGTCTTATTAGAAAAAGCAAAGCGGGTTGTCTTGCTGCAGTCGAATCTTTATAACTAGTGTTGACAAGATCTGCAAGCTTCATTTCAAACCAAATCAGCTGCTGAATGTTTGTTGTCTCTCTCCCTCCGCCTCAGCGTGGAGAGTGAGACATCAACAGAGACACATCAGAAGTGGCAGCTAGCGCCTATGTCTGTCTGTAAAAAATCTGGAGTCCCTAAAGTAGGCCACATGGAAAGGAGGAAAGGATAAAAAAAAGAAAAGAAAAGGCAGATGGAGAAAAACCTTGAGTATCTAGGCTGCCTCTATAGCTTAGATGCTTCTTTGATGTGTCATATCAGAAGATCTGGATCTTATTTTTGCCTTGTGTTTTTACGTGGTTGATGACTGGGTCCCAGTATAGAACATCCCATGAAGAGACACATTTAAAGGTTAAGTTGTTCAGATTTCTTTTCATTAGTCTTTTCATGGAACCCATTCTGAATAAGTCTTCGTATTATACAACACTTTTTCTAAAAAAAAGATTTTTAATTTTGTATCATCAAAAGGAAATTTAGTGAAAAAGCAGCAACATTAAACACAGAGTGTGCAATGTAAGCTGAAATGTCATTCCTGTTGTGAGTCTCAGCTGGATGGTTTTCATGTTGATAGAGACAACGGCATACTCAACCTACTGTGGCACTGATGAGAAAAGCATTCTGGGATATGAGTAGATTGGGATGCTTGTCAATTTCTGCTTTGGGAACAATGATGTAGTATTGATTGGTCATTGATCTTCAGTCAAGGTGGAATGAATCTAGATTGCATGCTGTAGCTACTGCCATTTGTCCTTAAATAATCACGGCTGTGAAGACTGATTCAAGCTATAAACCAAATAATTTTGGTATCCTGTAAAGGCCAGTACTGACAGGGTTACTAGAAACCTAAAACTGTTTCTAAGAAAGAAATGAACACTGAACCAAATACAAATATGGTACAAAAAAGCTGTCGCTGAAAAAAACATTTTAAAAAGGCACTAAACATACCACTAATATGCACCTTTTATGCACATGCAATTACTATTTCATGATTATTATTTTGCAAGCATAAATTAGTAATGACAAAATACATAAAAGCAATTTTGCAAATGAAGTAAACTACAATTGAAGAAATGTTTGATCTTCCTCTCTATTTTAATAGATTTTAAAACATAATTTGTTCCTGTGATGGCAAAGCTGAAAAAAACACCAGCCGTTACTCCAGTCTTCAGTGTCACATCTCTCTACCATTATTAAATTATTATTTTTATATCCATGTAGAGAACAGTTGTGCTTTTTTATATGTTGCTGAAATGTAAAATGTCAAGTTTTGAACAGTAATGTACAGTATTTGAAAATATTTAGTGTGTATGGAACAATTTCAGAACAAAAATGTTAAGCAATTGCCATTTAGCCACTTTATTCAAAGCTGAACGTCCAGGGTTAAGTGCTTTACTCAAAGGCAAAATGGTAAAAGTGGATGTCAGCTCTGCAGATGTAATTCTCAAATGAGTAAATGCTGTCTAAAGTACTCAAAAGCTGAAACCTCTGTATTATGACATTAAGCTCTGGACTCTTCCAGTGGCAAATCAATCAGGCGTGCAATGATGTGTACATTTTCATAGTATTGCTAAAGTACTTGTCACTTGCTTAATAGCATGCCTATTATTACAGTAACATATTGGCTGTTTATTAGTACTTCTAAAGCACAATTTCTGCAAAACCATATTATACATCTAAATACCTAAACATAACAACTAACTATAGGAGTTCATTGAGGCAAAAGATATGGAGACCTGTTTTAAGTAACACTTTATTTTATGGTTACACCTATTAGCTGGTTATTAGCATGCATATTGCTAGAATATTACCCTTTTATTAGTTTTAATTAAGCACATTTTAATGTCTTATTCTAAATCCCTAATCCTACCCAATTGTGACAAATGGGACAGCAGGGTAGCAAGGGTCGGTCGATGGGCAATCAGAGTCCAAAGGGGCAAAACAGAGCAATAATCCATAAGCAGGCGAGGTCGGTACACGGAAGAACATAGCGATAAACAAAAGACATGGAAAACACTTTGTAAAAGAGGGCAACTTAACAAACAAAGAGGAACACTTTATAAAGGCAAGACAATAGGATAAACGAGGAGGCGGAGCTGATTACTCGCTATGGAAAATAACAAGACACAAACCCAGTGGGAGACAACCGTTCAAAATTAAAGTCCACATAACACTAAACAAGGAAACCATAGACGGAAAACATAACACCGATACTAACTACAACTACCAACTACCAACTACCTTAACTATTAATAAGCAGCAAATTTAGAATTTATTGAGGGAAAAGTCTTAGGTAACAGTTAACAAATATTACCTATTCTAAAGTAATACCATGTTTTTTTACAATATAAAATACAAACATCAGTCACAATAAATGTATTATTTAAACTCTGGACTAGAACCAACATTGTGCACTGGCTTACTAAGCTCTGACATTTAGCCAAACGATCTAAACAAATTCCTTTGAATCTCAGCAAAGGGAGATAATAATGGTTGGTAAGAGAAAAAGAGATGTGTGTGCGAGTGTGACAAGAAAGTCTAGATCCATGCAACTCATGTTCTCTCACTTTTTTTTTTCTCTGAGATGAGAGATGAAGACGAGAAAGGTGACATTTGGAATTTGAATGTCACAACCGGAGAAAAATGGCCCTTTGTCGAACGCTTGAGATAAATTGATCTGATAAGGACAGCGCTGCATGCATTAGTGGTCTTTAGCTGGGCATTTAGTGTGTCTGAGACGATGTGGAGGAGTAGGAAAAGGAAGCGCTGGGGTTAAGGCTAAGATCACATTGCACAGACAGGTCAAGGTGCAAGTTACAAATTGATTCCAGCGACAATAGAAAGTCAATGGAGAGGTGCGAGCAGGTCTGTGAGTCACTTTATAGGCAAAAAACATAATCTTTTCCGTTACTATACCAATTTTTTCAGCTTTAATAAATGTAATCTCTGCACAACAGGGGGTGCGTGTCTAGGGTGTCAACGCAACGTAAGTGGAACCAACGCAAGCGATACAAAAACGCTAAAATTAAATGACAAGATGATTTTTCTGTCCTTTTACCTTGATCTGATGAAGAGAACAGGAAAACAGGCATACACACATAAATACAGCTGCTGGCAGCACAAAGCCTTATCCTGCTCCTTTCTATCTCTTTGAAGAGCCATTGAAGTGTTGAAGGTAAAAAGAGAGAAGCCTCAGAGGTTTGGCTCCACAGTGTCTATAAAATCAATAGGAGCACTCCACGCGGCAACGATAGCAACACAAACAGGGCACCGGGCATTAACAGGCCTCTGTTACAGCACACAATTACTGTTTACATAGCACTTTCCTCACACACTCATGCAGCCTCAGAGCCGTGGTAAGGCGCTTTTAACCGTGGCTCTCGGGAGAAAGCAAGGCAGGAGCACATGCATATATTTCCAATAAAGTAAAACTTTATTCTGAACAAAAGAACAAAAGTCACTGTCTGACTAAGCCATGTGCCTGCATCAGAATGAAAGACAAACATACACAGCTTAAGATCATAGCTGCCAGTGTGCCATTCAGAAGTTATTCCAGAATAATTTTTAGATTCCAATTCCTGGATTTGAATCAAGGTAGCAGAAGGATGCAGAATTGCAATTCGACTTTGACTGCAAGGAAGCAGAATTAAAATAAATAGAAACTCATATAACAGTGAAGTAGAAAAGCAAAGTTTGAAGCAGTGTTCTTACTGTAACTAAAACTAAAACGATTGAAAATGATTTCAGGAAGGCTGAAATAGAATAAAATAGAATAAAATATTAGCTGAAAAACTTGAAAAAAAAAAAAACAGAAATGTTGTCTCAGCATCAAACTGAACGCGTTTTTAAAATGTTTTTAAAAGTTTTAATTAAAGGGCTAAACTAAAATGAATAAAAGTTAATAAAAATGCTAATAAAATTACAAAAGCACAAAATAAAATCTATAAAATATCAATTGCATTTAGCATTTTCCACTAATCGAAACCATGACCTTGGCGTTGCTAAGACCATGCGCTATGTTTGAGCTAGCGGAATGAAAAACAACAAATAAGAATTAAATATTAATAATAATAATAATAATAGTAATAATAAAAAAATAAAAACACAAAATTCCTTCTATTAAACACTGTAATTTAATATAAAAAATATTAAAATAACACTGGCTTTAAGACAAAATAGCAGTGGTTTGATAGATAGAACTTAATTTGATGAAAAATATGTTTTTATTAAATTCAAATTCAGTCATGAATTGAAAAAGACACAATTATTAAATTCTGAATTTTTACCAACTCTGGCAGAACAGTGATATAAATCACATCAATTGTTTCTTTGCTTCTCTAACAGTCATATTAAGTGATACTTCAATTTTAGACTGCTGAATGTACATCTGAATGGATAACACACACTTTATCAACTCCCATTTTGACCAGTAACAGGCTTAAATGAAAAATCAACCCGATATCTGAGGAAGAGGAGCTTAAAAAGCCCTTGTAAAACACTCAAGCACCACTCTGAACTGATTAGAAGAGCGCTTGAGAACATTTCTATCTTACAGTGATCCGATGCCCATTTTGAAGTTTCTCTTGGTGCAAGATGACAGTTGAGCATGATTGGCAAGTGCAGCCCGTCAAGCATGAGCGCAAAAAGGTGGTTTTAACCAGGGCTTATTATAGACCTAAGCTTAAACAGTGACTGGTTTTACAAGGGGGTCAAAGAGGCATTCGCGATTCAGCTACAAGTACGAGGAGGACAGAAGATTGCGCGATAAGCTTATTCAGAGTACAGTCTTCTCTTAAATGGGTTTTTAAGTGCTTTGAAAAGTTCTACAATGAATACCCTGTGAAATGTTCTTCTGAAGCGTTTGAAATGCAAAGCAGTTTAAATCGAACTCTACAGTATATAGCAGAAAAGAGCAGAACGTTCTTATATGACAGTGCAAAAGATAAATATAATGTGAGGTTATGAAGGGTCGTCTCTGCATGCATACTAATTGGACATTAGCATCAGTGTTAATCACAAGACGGGATTTTTGTTCAAGTGAACTGCAAACCCTCAATTTCCATTTTTATGGGTTCACATTGGAAAGAACTGTCTACAGATCTATAGCCTAATTTGTGATGGTTTAAACTGAGAAAACAGTGACCTGTTAAATAACTGCTTTCCATCCCGGCTCGAGAGAAAAAAGAAAAAAAGATGACTCATAACTGGGAAAAAAAAGTTTTAAATGCCGTGCAAGCCAACTCAGATGGTTTGAGTGTTCTCGCTCTATCTTCTGCACATCCCACACAAATATGCTCCGTTCTTCTCTTCTTCTCACAACACAGACATGAAACAAGAGTCACTTGTTCTTGTAATGTTCGTATTCAAAATACTGCCATTTAACTTATTTCTTGTGCGAATGACCACTGCAAACTGTAATTGTAAACAGAAGGGTGGAGTTACAGGCACACAGGACAGGTGCGAGGAGATACCATCAACGCCATTTCATCTCTTAGGTATGTTGTAATGCAGGATGAGTAACATTAGACGTTATCACATTATCACACTTATACATGCCCACCTCCCTCCTGAAGAGATTGTAAAAGTTTCTGTGTGACAATATAAAGGTTTACCATACAAAACACAATTTTTTGATAAGAAGTTACATTTTAAAGCGAAAAATCTGGATAACAGCTTGTCACTAAGACAGTACACTAAAACATACACCCACTTTACTTTTAGTATGTACCTTTCATAAGAAATACATTTCAGACTGATGTCAAAAAGTACAGTGTCAAGCTACTGTATTCATCTAATTTACATGATCATAAGTTCATCATCATACCACCATGTCCTCTTGTTCTAAAATCCACACAAGGTAAAACTACTTTTCAATGCAGACCCACGAAGACCCACAAAATTGACAATGCCACAACTATGCAATATACAATTTTAAGTTTTCTGTATTTGTTTGCTATTTATTTGAATTAAAAGTTTCCCAGAAGCCAGTATTTACCTTTCTGAACTAAATGTAGCAGGCTGTGTTAAGTTGATGAGTGTTAGTTTGTGCAAAATACATTTCACAAATTCATGAATAGAATGTAAAATCACCATGTTTAACATTGGTTTAACTACCCACCCTGGTAGTGCCAACAACAACAACACTCTTTATACTTGACCTTGATTTACAGTTCAATACAGTTAAGTTTCAAATTCTAAACTACTTTAATACGCAACTTAAAGTAATATGGGACATATATGAAAATATCATATCAGTGTTTTACAGTTATAAGGGGAAAAACCAGACGTTGAAATGTATATTCCCCGGTTTTTCCCTATATGGGTACCCCGTTTGTGTGATGCTGAGCATAACATAACACTGGCTGCAGAACTAACGACAGTAAACACAGCTTTCGGATCTGTCCTGCGCAAATCATAACAATGCAGAATATTTTGAATGATCATTACAATTGTGATTTGCCAGGTGTATACATGTGTAATGTTCTGACCAAACTAAAAGGCTTAATGCGTCTCCTTTACAGACAACGCACTATCTACATACACACTGTGCATTTGAATAGGTTATGATATAATATCAATCCATTAAACACAATTCACTATTATAACTCACCTTGGTTTGAATGGCCGGGGTCCGACAAAACCAATCCCGATAGAGCAAACATTAAGAACAATCTTTGAAAAGTCATTTTTGTATCCAGTTGTGCCCGCAAGTTGGTGACAGTTACTAAAGAAAAGAGCCCGAGATAAAATATCCAGTAACAAAATTCATTTAACTATTGTAAACGCTTTTGCGCGTCAGCCGCCTCGTTCCGCGCATCGCGAAAACGCGGATACAGAGCGACAGAAATGCCAGCCCATTACGCACAACTACGAGCGGCACTTGAAAAACTTACAGAATTTACCCCATAAATAGGTTAGAGACTGCGAGATAAGTTATCCCTAATGCTGTCAGGATGTCAACGCTCGATATAACGAACTAGACTAAGTGTGCTCTCCAGTCGTCAGTGTCCGCTAACGGGCTCCCCCCTTCTCTACGCGCTTCTTTTCTTCACACTATGTGCAGTCGACACAAGCCTGGCGTATATTACGCGCGTATACCAGTCGAATCAGTCTAGCGCACGCAGACAGTCCTGGCACGAGGGCTTCCGCGACGCTTTCAGTCTAAGGCGCGCAAAATGCGATCTTGAGGTGAGAAGCCCAAGTGAGTTTGGCGGATCTAGACGGAAGACCAGTTCATCAGCACTAGAGGGTGTTCGTTTCCACTCTGTGCTGTGCCATCCCGCGCTCCAGTGAATGCTAGGGAAGTCCGGCGTGCGTATTTAAAACATGGCACATAAACAGTAATTCTCTTTTGGTCTTCGCCTACTGTAAGGAGAACCAATCTGGAGGCTATTTGTGCATTAATGTTATTGCATGCGTTTTTATCTTGACTGACACCTTTTCTGCATGCATAGCCTAACTAATTCGGTTTTTAAGATGTTAAAACATCCATCAGCTTTTTAACATTTTTACAATTATAGTAATATTAGTTTATCATCATTAACTATTTATGAACTATAATGCAATGGAAAAATCTAAAGGCGCACTGCAGAATATGTCCAGTATTTTGCAAGAATTTACAGTAATTTGTTTTACAACTACATTCAGAATGAGATTAGGAAATTAATTAGTATTTATTTTTTTTCAATAATAACACTACATGTATTATTCGCCAGATTTAGTATTTAGTAATTATTATTATTATTATTATATATTGATCAGTGTGCCTTTGTGTCTGGACTTTTTTTATTGGCATTATTAATTTGTCCCCATGTAGCTGATGTAACAGTGCTTTAAAAACACACTGTGGTTGTACATGCAGGACAAAAACTTATGTGAGGACAGAAAATACATAATACTTCAAATAATATTTTGTTAAGCCAGTTCTGATTATATTTTCCTGCTGTGGTTTTCAAATTCTAACTCTCAGCAACATACATAGCAATGATGAAAATCAAGAAACAGATTAGGGTAAAAACAAATAAATAAATAAAACATCACAGGTAATTAAAAGTGACAACAACAGAAACAGCAAAACAAAATGGCACACTGCACAAAAATGCAACTGCATAATTTATTCATGCTGCAATGCATGATGGGAATCGAAGCAACAGCAAATTGCTATTTCCATTACACTTAATCTGCAAAAATAGCTGCATAGCATTAGATAGCTGCTACATTCCTGCTCTCGTCCACTGTGAAGTCACACTACATACAGTGCATAGTTCACCTCTGAATATAAACAGGTTCTAAGTCATACTTAGGGCAACTGTGCAAATACATGACCTGATTTATCTGTTGTGGTCTGGATCCTATTGCTTACTGATGTCCTACTCGTGAGAGTCTACAATATATCTGCTTGTCACGCCTGTGTAATTCAGACATCTAACTGGCGTCTAATGGTCTCAAATGTAAAAATAACTCCCTCCTTCACCCTCATATCCCCTACATACAATCAATTCAGGATGGTTTTTGTTGCACAGCCATTTAAAGGTCACCCGATGCCATCATGCATACACAATATGCTGAATGTAATTTATTGATTGACTGGAGACATGAGGTTTTGAGGAAAACAAGACTTTAATATAGGAGATGACTTGAATTAGGTTTTGCTGGCTAGGCAGTATATCAATGCATACAATGTGTGAACATCCAATATGTAGGCAAGGAAACAGATGTTGTAAAGTATAAAAGACACAATTCTGAAGGTTTTTTTTTTACTTCTACACTCTAAAATGTTAAACAGTACTTTAATTGTTTCATTATCTGTTAATAGTAAATCATTTTAATTGAACTTAATTAAATCCCATTGTGCATTATATATGGGAACCTAAGCCCATTTTATTTATTTATTTATTGTTTGTTTGTTACATTACACTTGCTTCAGGTCATGAATGCAGTAAAACCACAATACATATAAACATAATTTGTACATACATAATATACATACTGTACATCATATGCTTTGTACATGAATCAGTAGCAGTACTGTATTTCTGTTTATTTTTATGTATTCATTCTGTTTTTGCTATGGGATTTTACTACAGTTGTTTTCACCCTCTTATAAAAAGATGAAAGCTTCCAAATACTTGCATTCTTTCTTTTCACAGAGCACCATTAAGCTTTATACAGTGTTTTTTTAAAAGTGCTATTTGTATTTGTTTGTGAGAGTCCAACATTAAATTGATGGTATCAATACATATATATATATATATATATATATATATCACACAAAATTTTTACCAAATGCAGACACTTTTCTTTAAATATGTATTCAAAGAATATACTGCAAGTATACAGCATTTAGCAATGAATAAATGGGTCTTGCTGTAAAAGCTTTGCTCGATAGGTCCTGGATCACGCATGGATGACGCAAGATTGCCAAAAGCAGTGCTATATGGGGAAGTTTGCCAGGGCAAGCGTGATGGAGGAGCCCCATGTAGAGTTACAAGGATCAGTTAAAGCGACAGTTGTTGCAGTTTGACATTGACCCCGAAAAAAAAGAGACACTGGCTGCAGATGAATCCAGTTAGAGAACCATCCTAAAAAAAGCAGCTGGGGAATTGGAAGAATGCTACTTGGACTTGGAAGAATGGAAGATTACCACACAAGAGATTTGCAAACATAGGAAAGGTCTGGCCGTCCAATTATCCAACAGCAGTGACCCAATCTTTCCTTGCTCCATCTGCTCTAAAGCATGCAAGTCCAAGATTGGCCTCTATAGCCACTTGAGAGCCTGCTGCCCTAGACAAAAACCTTCTCACTGATCTGCAGACACAAAGAATTTACCATGATTAAAATAATTATTTTCTTTAGGTGTATAAACACTGGCTATTTTTATTGCTTCCACACAAACTTTTTACTTGCCACACAATTTCTGAAATCTGCCACTCAAACACCTGAAGCACCAAATCTGTAAAGCCTTTCAATTTAAAATAAAACACATTTTTGCAAAACACAACACACATTTCTCATTGTAACAAGAGAAGAAAATATTATGCCTTGTTTGCAAATGTTTGCTTTTGAGATGTGTTTGTGATATTTGGATTCATTTAGCAAGAAATGTGAGGCATTTTGTATATAATACTTGGATTTGAGTGTAAAATGGAGAAAAAAAAAATAAAAAAAAGTGTTAAAATGTGTTGTAATTACACAGTTATTTTGATACACATTTTGTAATTTTTTATATGAAAGAATATTGAGTGTCCACTCAAGAAAGCTCATAACAGAGAGTCAGTATGGGCTGCAATCTCATTTAGCATGCTGTCAGAGTTTATCAGTAAATATCTAAAGAGATCTGACATACTGTAATTGGCATGATCACTTCATGATAAACAACGCAAAGAGCCTCTCATGATCAAATGTTTGTTCATTAAATCTTTTTACTGTATTTACTGAAGGCCAGATTTTATATTCCATAATTCTCGAGCCGAGCTGTCACCATGGCTGTGTTAAATTATTTTGCCATCTGTTTTCATTTGTTGTTTGGAAAAAAGAACAGTTATCACAGATCTATATTTCTGAATCTCCTCAGCAAAAAACAACAGGACATATACAGTAAACGCATCACAATAGTCTGCACTATTGTGTGTGTGTGCACAGCAGCAAGCAAAAACCTGTTTGTGCTTTTGATTTCAAGAGCATCATACCTAACATTGAGAAGATGACAAGATTCGTCTCCTAGATGAAAAATGGATGATTGGCTGGGAAAAGAAAACATCAAATGATGGTTAAAAGAAGCACAGCTGTTAGGTTTCCTCCACACCACGAGACTCCTGGACTCTCATCTATGAAGCTGTCACTTGCAAGATTGATAATGTACTTGCACTAGCAGTCTCTTTAAACCTGCCAGAGTTTTCATTCTTTTACAAAAACATAAAAGCTTCCACACTCTGTCTTTCCACAGGCTGCCATAAGAGTGCCATTAAGCCTTTAGACCTTGGATGCTTTAAAAGAGATATTCTCAATTGTTTTTCTGGGGGGTCAATACTGAATCAAGGTCAAAATGCATACATTACATAAAGTTTTTAACAAATCTGGCACTATAGTGTCTTTAAAGTCTTTTTGTGAATTATCTTAAAACATACCCACTCTCATATACAAAGAGAGGGATAAGGAGACACTAATAGGAAAAGGTCTCTTGATATTTAGGTCTATAATAGCATGGGTCACGGCACTGAAGTTTGACCACATTCTTCTATACGATAGGCACCGGTGCGAGCTTAATTATGTCTGATTACCTTTTATAAGTCTCTGTGCGCGGGCCTCTGCTCTCGTAATGAACCGGCATGAAATCGTTAAAAAGTAATTGTGCGTTCGTCCCGGAGATAAGCCGCCGCGGCGGGACAAAGCGATCCTGACACAAAGAAGATTTCTCGGCGCGGGATCCGCGCGCAACACCCCACCGTGACTAATGGCGTGTGAACTCTAATCTGCTGCCGCAAAAGAACGAGAAGGGAGGAAGTGCAAATACATGGAGAGAATGTGTGCCTGGCATCATTGGACTAAATTCAGCCCACGAAGACAGCGTGATGATGTTGATTAAATAGTCTACTGGTCAACTATTAGCGGGCCTTCAAGATCAATGCTCTTTTAGATCATTACAACCGGTCGATAAACAGCGATCTGAATGTGATTCTAACTTTTGAGTTGCTCACTGACCTCTAGTTTCCCCTGTGGCCGGTTATCACTTTAGCACCACGGACAGCGATGCTATATTCTTATACTGTCCGGTTAACTCTTCAGCACCACGGACAGTGATACTATGTTCTTATAGTGTCCGGTTATCTCTTCAGCACCACGGACAGCGGTACTATATTCTGTATATATAGTTCCACAGAGGATTCTAACATGATATTAATTAGTTAATCCTTGCCTGGTTGTTTTTTATGCAAACATCCTACGTATGCCCTATCTAGTCAAGTCAATTCAACATACAACGGCTGTCAAGTGAACAAGAATAATCTATTTTCTATGTCACAAATTTTCACACAATGTTACATGGAGATAAAACAAAGCCTTTAACTTCCCCTCATGGTTCTCAGCTCTAGACAGAACACCTGGCGTGTTTGCATTAATTACTATATTGATTGATTCTGTGGCCTGCTGAAGTGTGGCTAGGGGGGAGATTCACTAGAAGTGGTGATACACTGTTCTGAGAATCAGACGCACTTAATGAAACAGACACTGGCGGGGAATTTATAGCCTTGTGAGTGTATTGATTGAAAGACCAAGAATAGAGTTCCGAGAGGAAGACTGACATGTAACAACAAAAAGGGCATACCTGAAACCAAAGGATTTCAGCTGAAAGGAGCCCTGTCAGTATGTGGTGGCCGATGAGGTCAATAAACCAGTTGGATAACAGACAAAAACTGTCTTGCCTCAGATAACCCCTCAACCTCTGTTAAGAAACAATTGTCTAATTAGCTCAACCGTGTTTTGATGCCAATTACACTCAGCCCTTTAACTACCTCATTCAACTTGAGTATTGATTATATGTGGGAGTTCTTAGATTTAAGAAAGCCAAAGTAACAGCATGTGATTTTTTCGACTTGACCTGTAGTTTAACGCATAGCGGGGCTGAGTGACAGTCAGCAAGCAAGTCGTCAGGCAATTCGTGACTAAATCATGAAATTTATATTAAATCAATTTATTGGGGGCAGGGACATGTTTATTTTGTTATTTTTGTAAGTCCAGCACGTTCTTTAAACTAAGATTCCACTGGATGCATCCATTCGTGCTGGAGTTACGAAAATAACTAAATAAACGTGTCCCTGCCACGAAAAAATTATTAAATGATTATATCATTATTAAAAGAATAATTCACTCAGAAATCAAAACATTTGTCAAAAAATAAATAAACAATAAAATAAATAAAAAACATCCAAGATTGAGATGATTCAGATTTAAACTGTGGCTTCCAACTAAAATGTTGTTCCGCGATCTGTAAAATTTCATGAACAGGAGCCATGTGCGTGTAACATTCTGTTTAAGAAACAACAAGACGTGGTTGAGAGTCAATAATGTAGTCTTATATTAAGGAGGGAAGGGAAGACCTCAGGACATGGGTTGAAGTGAAAAACTAGCACTAGCGAGCGATCTCCAGATTGTTTCTCTGTTTGACTCTTTTGAGTGCAAGTATGGTGCGTTAGTGCTGAGGCGTTTGATCGTGACTTCACTTGGATTCAGTAATGTTCCTTTTTGTCACTTGGTCACAGAGCAGAGAAGTAAGTTAGTCCATATCGTACTTATCGTGCTTCTCTTAAGCCGAGTTTAGACTGCACAATTTTCAAAGTAGTCGCGTCACAGATCTTTTCACACTGCATGACTTTCTGGGGTATCATTCAGTCGCTGCTGTGTTCACACTGCATGATAGATCGGTGACAGGGGGTTTCACACTGCATGACTTTACAACAGGAAGAATTGCCGACAGCTTTGTCTCACTGCCAAACCCACGCGAGAAGTGCCCCGGAAACAACGTGAGGTCACGTGTGCAAGACCGGAGTTCTCACGTGAGACTGGGATTATTATTAAAAATAATAGCAAGCAAAATAAGCTTGACATATAAATTGCATGTGCGCTCATTTGCAACTAAAAGGAGATTATAGACGAGGATAATTACCTTCTATACCTTCGTAACTCCTCCCCCAATGTTCCGCTGCCCTGGATGTTGCTCTCTCATTGGTTGTAAGTAATCGCCGATGTTATTCAGTCAGAACACATTTCACACGGCATGATTTTGAATCGCCGACAGGTCCAGATATTTAGCATGCCAAAATATCTCACAGGTGTCAGCGACATGTCGGCGATTCTCTCAGATTGTGTCTTTGATAGTTCACACTGTGTGATTGTCACTCACGTGGACGAGCACCGATTTGCCTATGATTTCGGCTGTATGTCGGTGATTTCTCAAAACCTGTTGGCGAGTCAAAATGTTGATAGTTAAATTGTTGATAGTTGTGATATTAGCTGTTGACCGGTGAGCAAGTGATATAATGCTGCATTTCTCCAATCTCATTTAGATCCTTAATGATCTGAGGTTGAGTCAATTTTCAGCAAATTTTCATTTTGGAGTGAATGGTATCTGCTGTTTCTATGCTATTTCCCCCTGTCAGTCTATTTTTATGCAACACCTGTCAGTCCACCCACTCACCTCTCATTAAAAACATATTATTGAACATGTTCCTTTGTCCATTATGGTACTTACCACTTTAAACAGTGTAGATTTGAAATGACTAGCTCTTGAAATCCACTATCATCTGAATGTGCACACACTCATCCTATCATAAAACAAACACTCCACAACATAATGAACTTATGGCAACAGATTTAAATTGCTTCCCTCTTGCTGTCCCCAAGGACTACCATGCAATATGCTTCCACAAACCTTTGTGTAATTACAAAACAATTTATTCATGCACACACTAACGCATGTTCACACATATTTAGAACATTTGTAAAACAGTTTGCACACCTTCGAGCATGTAAACTGACATACCTTCATGCACTTTAACAGTCAAATCCAGACATATGCATGATCACTTTGTCACGCCACACGTCCACATGCTTGGCTGATTTTTATTCGCATGATGCAACTCCCAATATGGTGCTGTGGCCATAACATCTGGACCCGCAGCTGCGGAAAGGACTAGCCACAACATCAGCACCAAGAGGAACGGCTGACTCATTTGGATATATTCTCCCTGGATGCACATGTAGCGTGAAAGAGCAGCTGACTAATGCAGATGGATGCTGTTTTCTGTATTCATACATTCATTTCTATATTCAATCAGCATGCATCATTCAAGATGTGCGATCTGTAATGCACTGGTATTTCGAGGTGGTATGGATTCATGAATTCAGACTGCTGGCATTGCTTTTTTAACTGGTTTATAAATTAAAAAACACAAAATGTTTCATGAAGACAGATACAGTGGGTACTGAAAGTATTCAGACCCCCCTAAAATGTTTCACTCTTTGTTATATTGTAGCCATTTCAGTTATTTTTTTTCCTCATTAACGTACACACAGCACCCCATATTGACAGAAACTTACATTGAACACCCACAAACGCACGGTTTAAATACAAAACATAATCAAGACACAATGCAGAACACCTAGGAACACAGCTGGAAGGAAGTGAAACGAGATGGGTGGGGTTACAAACAAGGCACAGCACATGTAAGACAAAATCAAAACAGAAACAACATTTTTGCAGATTTACAGTAAAGTATTAAAAAAGAAAAACAGAAATATCACATGGTCCTAAGTATTTAACTCAGGTGCTGTCCAGTTCTTCTGATCCTCCTCCAGATGGTTCTACACCTTCATTTGAGTCCAGCTGTGTTTCATTATACTGATTGGACTTGATTAGGAAAGCCACACACCTGTCTATATAAGACCTTACAGCTCACAATGTCAGAGCAAATTAGAATCATGAGGTCAAAGGAACTGCCTGAAGAGCTAAGAGACATAATTATGGCAAGGCACATGGCCAAGGCTACAAAAACATTTCTGCTGCACTTAAGGTTCCTAAGAGCACAGTGGCCTCCATGATCCTTAAATGGAAGACATCTGGGATGACCAGAAAGCAAGGAGAAATGGCAGAGGATCTCCGAATCCAGGTGTGAAAAACTTGTTGCATCTAAAAAGACTCATGGCTGTATTAGATCAAAAGGGTGCTTCTACTAAATACTGATATTTCACTCTTTATTAAATAAATCAGCCAAAAATGTATACTATTCTGTGTTTTTCTGTACATTAATGAGAAAAAAATTAACTTGGCTGCAATATATCAAAAAGTGAAAAATTTAAGGGGGTCTGAATACTTTCCGTACCCACTGTATATCTCAAGCTCAAGGGATGGCACATGTGTGCTGAGAATAAGTCTGTTTATGAAAATAAATAAATAAATAAATCTCTTATTTTTACCAAGGCGGCATTTATTTAATAAAAAAATAAAATAATAATAATAAATGATAAAAAATAAAATAAAATAGAAAGATAGAATATTATGACTTAAAATATATAATTAAATGTTTTTTTTTTTTTACGAAAATATAATAAAAATATATATATATTTTTTATAACATTATAAATGTCTTTACTGTTACTTTTATTTATCTAATCCATCCTTGCAAAATGCAGAATTTAATGACTTATTTTCTTATATTTTATATATAAAAGGCTGCCCTTTGGGTGACGCAACTGGTGCAGACACCCTTTATAAATATCTAATCTGGCAGAAGCTGTAGACATATGCTACAGACATCACTGTCTAGCTAATATTGTCATCCAGAGAAAGATTTAGACACACAAAGACTGTTAGAATGTTCTGGAAATAAATTCTACATTGGAAAACTGTCCTACAGCCCCCAGACTGTCTATAGCTGACTGCCTGGTCACCCTTATTGATGGAGGACAAAAATCTATACAGTGATGATCAAAATGCATAAGGATGAAACGTATCAAGACTATAGACGTTCAGATCCAGAGGGGGCTGGAATGTATAGATTTAATGACAAGGTTAAACTTGTATAGCTAGACTTTTGACTCTTTCTGTTTGAGAACTGCCCACTACAGGAAGAAGAGGCCTTCGTAATGTCTAAGTGCACTATAAAAAAGTGCTAACTTGCAATTGTTAGAAATATTTCTACACAATTCACCATCACAGCATCATTTTACGAGTTAGCTAATTTGTAGAAATTTGAACGACCTCACTCGAATATATATATATATATTAGAAGAATTTCATTATTATTTTAATTACTTGAAAAACATTTTTTAATTGTTTTGGACTCGATAACAACACTTATTAATATTATCAATAATAATAGTAAATATTAGTAGTAAATACAGTTTTACAGTTGTAACTCAAAACAAAGCTGCATGTACAGTTCTTCTACTAGAGGGAATTTAACTAGTTTATTTGCTACAAGGGTTTCAATAGATCAAAACTTTAACACCACTAACCTTGCCAACTTTTAAAGCCATTTTTGTGTGCAATATGTCTCAGACGGCCAGCGCTCCAACGTGAATAACTGCAGACATCCTTGAATAAATGGCTGGTATAGAATGAATAAGTGTATCGTGTGCGCTTCTTAAGATCTATTTCATGCATTCGTGACAAACACGTTCTGCATTTCTGTGCAACTGTTACTGCAGTGACCTGTATGTCTGCTTATCTTCAGCGTTTCATCTCTCACTACTAGACAAGAGACACAGCTTACAAATGACCCATTGACAAAAAAAAAACTCACAAGTACAAATCAATGGATTCGTGATAAAGTGCAAATGGAAAGATCATAGCTTGCTAAAAGTTAATTGGTCCAAAGTTTTAGTTTAATCTAGTTGAAGCCCGAGGGGGTTTACAAAGGACAAACTGTAAACAAGTTGCAGAAAAAGAGCAATCTTTGATAACCGAGAGATGCTTCCCTTTTAGAAATGACAATAAAAGCGTCATTAGTGTCCTTGCAGGGGTGCACAGTCAATAGTATTGATCGGAAACTGAGACACAAACAAACAGACAGACACAGAGCCAAAGACATACAACCCAGCAGTGCATTGATGTTGTCGTCTTACTTCCAGACACGGTCACAGAGATGGAGCCGACACCAGCCTTTCACCCCATATGGGTTATGATCCTGCCGGACCCCCGGGTCTCCCACCCTGTGTCCCCCAGCAGGCCGTACACTTCGCCTCAGTTTCCCTCACACAGCACGACGCTAAGCTCCAATCTGCTGCTTCAGCCCTGACAGCTCAAGCACATGTTTTCCTCCCTCCCTGAACTCAAGCTGGGAGATGGAGAGAGCCAAGGAAAAGGGTATAAATGAGGGGAGGAGAGAAAGCGGAGGAGGAAACGGGAGTAGAGTTGAGCGGAGGATTTTTTTATGGTCAGTTTTAATTACAAGCAGCCAGCCTGGTGGGGAGGATATGGCCACTCAACATTCAGAGGGACCCTTAAAACAACACCTGTTCCGGGTGAAAAGAGGCTCTAATGACCTTCTCTACCTTTCTGCCACCTTTCTCTTTCATCATCCATATCTTGGGTCAATGACAGGCTGTATAATAGTAGCAAATAATAAATAATAAACTTGTTGTCTCCCCCCACTTTGAATATAACTATACCTATATTTTATTTATGACTTTACCTAAAATGTACAATGCTTGAATATGTTTTGGATGGATCGATAGACAGAGAGAGAAAGTGTCATGTGGCAGTGTGCTGTCGTTGTTTCTGTTTTGATTTTGTCTTACATGTGCTGTGCCTTGTTTGTAACCCCACCCATCTCGTTTCACTCCCTTCCAGCTGTGTTCCTAGGTGTTCTGCATTGTGTCTTGATTATGTTTTGTATTTAAACCGTGCATTTGTGGGTGTTCAGTGTAAGTCGTTGGATGTATGTAATGTACTAGGTAATGTTTGTCTGCGCATATTCATCAACCTGCCTTTGGATCCCATTTTTCTGTTATTAAATGTTTCTGTTTTCATTAAGTTCATGTTCTCCTGCCTTAAAAAACAAACAAACAAACAAAAAACTTGCAATTAAGCTGTTTTATCTATATTTATATTAATTTAAAAGCCTATTACTGTTAAACTAAACTGGCTTGTGTAATAGATCAAGGAGACAATAATTATATAAATAATAAAGTAATTCTAAAAATAATAATCTAAAAAAATCAGATGATTTTATCTTTAAACAATGT
>JAUMHI010000033.1:5793252-5804263 GCA_032359435.1 Enteromius unitaeniatus | reverse complement strand
AACCAAAAAGTCACGAAAGACAGGGGAGACAAGGACAGACAAAACACACAAGTCCAGAACGCCAACGGCGTTACACTTATTAACACTCCCTGTGATTCTTAATTTTTTTCTTAATCTGTTCACAGGTGTGGTCACAATTTTGATCTGTTGTTGTTTTTGCTGAAAGAAAATAACCAAACTTTTGCATCTCTCCTCCTTCTTCCTACCACACTGAGTAACCACATGGACATATTTGTTCAAAACTCTGCCATCTGGAGCAACACAATATATGAACATCTATTTAAATCCCAAGATAACAATGCGTAGAAACCATTAGATATAATTAGAAACAAACTCAGCCAGCTATGAACATATCATAAGAACACATAACCATTTAATCGGAAGAACGGTCCCTTGTGAATTTCATGCCATAAGCTAAATAAAGCTCACATTTCACATTTCTTGAATTCTGCACTGGGCTTTTACTGTTTTAAGTGGTGATCTGAACACAGTTCAAGCTTTGTTGATGCTAAACCTATCTGATCTATGTTAAGGGTTATAACTGATATGGGGTCAGTGACTTCTGCTCAACAACACAAAGTAAATTGGGGACTAATCTTATGACTGCCAGCATTAACTGTGAACTGCTATTACACCCCATCAACTCTCCCTGCCAACAGATAACCACGGGCCATAGAAATAACACTCAAAATAATTTATATTGAATTGGCTTTTAAAATTCACTGGCCATAACTAACAGCAATGGAATGCTGATTATGATTAATGTCCAATGACATAGAAAAGAGTGGGACAGAGGGGGAGAGAAAGAAGCAGAGAAATGAACTGGCCTAAATAGCATTTATTTATGCCACATTTTGAGAAAATATCTCTTTCCCGGCAGAAGTCATCATCATCGTCCAGTGCAAGAGACCTGTGACCCGTTCACAGAACCCTGCGCGTGTGAGAAGTTTGCCAATTTCTACATTTAGTAGATAAAATACTGAAGTGTCATTCCTTTTTAAACATTCATTTAAAAACTTTATCATTCTATTTCATCATTTTTCTTTCAGTTACATTACTGAAAGCCAAGCTTGTCAAAATCATTTTTTATTCTTCAATAAATAATTTTTCCTTATGTTAAAAAACTACACTTTTTGAACAGTTAAAACAAAGCATACATTTTGTAACGATCAGCTGGATGTGCCAGCACAGCTCTGGATGGCACTCCAGCTCTCCACGAACTGTGTGTGTGTTTGTGTCAGTTTTTCACTCATGGACTCAATATCAATATCAATTTACTCATGTATCCGCCCACCTTGTATGTTGTCTTGTTGTTTCGTTAATGTCTCCGCCCAGCTTGTCAGTTGTTATGGTGTTTCATTGTTGGCTCCACTCATTGACCTAGTTTCACTTGTATAAAACCCTGAAAGTGTTTGTAAGTTGCCACGGTCCATTGCACTGTCAATCCTGTTGTTTTCCACTCTGTGTTACTCTCTGTGTTCTGACCTGTTGTTACCGACCTCGCCTGTTTTTGACCACCCTCTCTGTCTTGCCCTGTGGATTATATTTACTGTTTACCGACCCTTGCCTGGACCCTGACTACTCTCTTGCTTAGCCTCCTCTGTGTATGTTCGCCGGTGATGACCCAGCCTGTCTGTCTACGCTCTGTTTCACAAATAAACAACTTGCATTTGAATTTGTATGCCTCGTCGTCTCTCAGCCCCCGTGACACATTTGATGTTGTACTTATTTATTATTCCTTTAGCATCAAATACTCAACACAAATTAGATTAAGGTCAGTGGTGTTAAGGTCAATAGGGACTAAAAACCCTGAGGGTCAGTGTTTAGTGAAGCACTAGAAGTGTCACTAGAAGATTTTTATAGTCAAACAGAGGTTAAAAGTGTAGCTTGAGATCTTTTTAATGATGTAGAGTTTGTTGAGTTAATTGCATTTTCTTATTTTATAACTAACAGCAACTTTGTGGTAACATGAACAAGAGATTTTTAGGCATCCTTGGGCATGTTAAGAAGTTAAATAAACCTTGTGCCTCAGTCAGTTACCTGTCGACACTTCACTCGTACTGCATCTGCTAAGACGCTATGTGAAAAACTCCTTTTTCCCTCCTAACTGAAGCCTTATTCAATTACGCAGTGAAACTGCAACGACCAATGACCGCGGCTCCTGCCGAAGCCCACCAGATTTGGTGGGGCTGAGCATGTATATATAGTGGCCGCTTTGCCAGGGCGCTTTTCAGGGCGTGACTCCAGAGCAGAGATCAGTGACATCACGCCTCCTATTATAGAGTCCTCACCTGTCCTCTTCGCGAGCTAAGACCTTCGTCCCTCGGCTGCTGCAAGTGACCTTGTCTCGTTCGGCCTTTGCGGCCTTTCTAATGAGCTACTATTAGCTCATTATGGCCAAATCGTGAGTGGACGCAGAGAGACACAGGGACATCCTCCTCAGTCATTTAGACCACCTTAGGCTCAAAGTGAATTTCGCAAAAAGAGCAGGCTACTGCCCAGCCAACAGATAGAGATTGAGCCTTAGACTCAACACGAATGAGAGCGGCAGGTACACAGAGCCTGTATTATAGCTCTGCGCCCATGGAAAAGCGCTTGATGGCTGCGAGAAGGAGTTCCCCTCTGTGTGGCCAGCAGGAGGAGAGTGATTGTGACAGACGCTGCACAAAGGATCTCCAGCCTCCAGCCTGTGGTCAGTAGAAGACAGCAGTTTGCACATCAACTGCAAATGATGGCAGTATGGCACGCCTGTCGCGCTTTCCTACCACACTTGAGGGACAGTCACGTTCTGGTTCGCTCGGACAGTATGACAGTGGTGGCATACATAAATTATCAAGGGGGTCTGACATCGAGACGCCCCAACAGTTTGGCCTCAAGAGGTGGGCCCTGCACAACTTTCACTCGATAAGAGCGACACACATACCAGGCATTCTGATCCAGGGCGCAGACATGCTGTCAAGGGGCAAAGTCAGTCCAGAAGAATGGATACTTCACCACTCGAATGACCCAGCTGATCTGGAATCCGTTCGGCAGAGCAGAAATAGACCTATTCACCTCAGACAGAAATACGCACTGTCCAGCCTCTTTCACTAAGTAGATGGACGTGCTGGCCCAAAACTGGCCCAGCCTCCTGCTCTATGCATTTCCCCCAACGGCTCTGATACCTTCAGGTCATCAGCCGTGTCAGAGAAGAAGGTCAAAGACTCCTCCTGGTAGCCCCCTTCTGGAGGAACCAGCCATGAAAAGCAGACCTACAGTACATGTAATGCTGGCAGCAGCCCTGTGGCCCATTCCACTGAGACAAGACCTTCTTTCTCAGGCCCAGGGCTCAGTTTGGCACCCACAGCCCGAGCTGTGGGCTCTTCATGTATTTGCCACTCGACGGGAGCCTGCCTGGAATTTGGTCCTGAAACCGAGGTTTGGCTATGTGCCGAAGGTACTCTCCACACCGTTCAGAGCGCAGGTGATATCTCTCTCTGCGCTACTCCCTAGCGAGGGCCATGACTTTAACACCCTCTGCCTGTCAGGGCATTGAGAGCCTACATTGAGCGGTCAGCTGCTTTCAGGCGATCTGACCAGCTGTTTATCTGCTTCGGTGTCCGCACTAAAGGGTGCCGGTCTCGAAGCAGAGGCTTTCTAAATGGGTTGTAGATGCTTTTCTACTGGCATACTCTTCACTGGGCCAGGATGCCCCATAGGAGTAAAAGCTTACTCGACTAGAGCCACTGCTTCGTCCTGGGCATGGTCTAGCTGTATTGTATCAGAGATCTGTGGAGTGGCCGGCTGGTCCTCGCCGTCCACTTTTGCCAGGTTTTACAATCTGGATGTCCCGGCCTTGCATGCCAGGATCCTCTCTGCTTAAAGGGTTAAATGTTTAGTTCGCAGTGCTTGGCCACTACACCGCCAAGCCATAAGCTTGGGCTCAAGAGCCCCCAAATGTGAAATGTCAGTCAATTTTTGGCCACCGAGTGCTCAAACAGCAAGCACCAGGCATGGCATCTTAGCAGACGCAGTACGGGTGAAGTGTCAATAGGGAACGTACAGGTTACTTCTGTAACCCAGGTTCCCTGAGACACGGGGACGAGTACCCTTGTCATGCCATAATTGTTTGTCGCTTCAGTCGAAGTAACCCGCCGGCGAAGAGGCCACCATATATATATATATATATATATATATATATATGCTCGGCCCCGCCCAATCTGGCGGGCTTCGGCAGGTCCTAGCACGGCATCCTACCGATTGGTTTATCAAAAAATCACTGCAGCGACCAATGGCCATTGTAGTTTCACTGCGTGATTGAATAAGGCAGTACTCGTTCCTGCGTCTCAGGGAACCTGTGTTACGGAAGTAACCTGTACGTTTCATTCACTCAGATTATCAAACATGACTTACAGAAGAGCAAAGAAATAATTACAAACAATTTGAACCCTTATAGTCTGTTGAGATCGACTGCCTCAAAAAACACATTTGTAAAATTAAATTAAAGTGTTCATGTACTGCCTTTGTTATTTTATTTTGTACACTTCTTTGAGGTCCACTTATATTGTTGTTTTTTTTCCTACCACCCCAATTTCTTCCACAGAAGTGACATCCTGCAGAAGTAACATGACTTGAAAAGATATAAAAATTAATTTATCCATATAATCCATACCGGTAAAAACGTTGAATGTGACATCAGTGGATCAACTTCAGTTTTGCGACAAGAATATACAAGAATGCTTTTTTTTGTGCAAAGAAACAAAAATCATATACTCAAGCATTTTTCTCCTTTGACTTACATCTTCTGCCATTTTAGAGAACATTACTGTGTAAGCATAGGCGTAAACAGCCGCAGATTATGCACATATGCATGCTTTCACCCGTATGTAAACAATGCTGATTAAGTCAAATACATTAAAGCTTGCATATACAGTGCGTTGAGATACTCTAAAATAGAGTAAGAGTAAATTAAGCTTTTTTTTTTTTGCCACAAAAAAGTATTCTCATAGCATTGCAAAACTGAAGTTGTGTCACTGAAACCACATGGACTTTACCAGTGTTTCTGGATCTGGGATCATTTTAGTTGTGTTGCTTTCTATGGAGGGACAGCTATCCCCCTGGCCAGCTATCCGCGCATGTAGTGTTTATTGGAGAGGCGAACATGCTGGTCTATGCAAAGACCAAACAATAAAGGTGGCTCATGATACTGTCCTTGTAATCCCAATATTAGGAAAGATCCAGACCTCATCAGCAAGAACTCGATCCTTTGTTCATTTCATTGTACCACAGTTTCGCTTGCAAAAATGAATAAACTATTGATACTGATATCCACAGAAGAAATAAAACCGGTTTGGAACAACATGAGGGTGTAAATGTAACAGAACTTTTCCTTAAAGCATTGGCAAATCCTGTCTTGTCTGTGGCACTGATTAAAGTGAACATCATTGAGTTTTACAGACTCAAACATCACCACGTCTATCCTTCATCCACACACACCTGTGTGTGTTCTTCCTGTCTTTGCCAGCCCCTGACACACGACTATAGATTATGCCTCCCTCTCAATCAATGCAAACCCACTTAGTCTACAGAGACAAGCACAGGCACATTTCTCCACATCTGCGCTGACTTCTTTATTGTCATCACCAAAGCAAGGTCATTCAGGCTCATCTAATAAAACAGAATATGATGCAAAGATCTGTCTATTCATACACTGAACGCAGATGAAGAAGATGTCAACTGTTCTGTCATCACTTACGTCCCTGACAGATGAGAAGGACAAATTCATGCACTGAGGCCTAGCCGTCTGAAAGCATTGGAATTGCAAAGAGGATTGTGGGGATCTTTTGTATAATCAGCCCCGGGAATGACTATTGATTTCTGTTAGAGCTTTCTGGAGAGGAACCAGGGGCCTGATTGAACATTCATGCCATATAGATATTCTGGCAAGTGTTGAATTGGGAGGGCTGTCTGGATTGGGCATGTCAGAAGCTTCTGGGCCGGGCTTCGCTGGAAGACAAACACACACGTACACATGCAAAACAACTCTCTGTCACACTTTTGCCCCTCCACTCGCACATATGCACCCTATTGAACTTTGTCCAGCAATGGCAGTGGATTGTGGGAAAGCAATTAACACATTCATCAGCTGGGATACATTTGTGACAGTGAATTGTGCCGCATCCTGTCTACTTCAGCACCAGATCTATTGTGTTCGCATGCACAGAGCATTAAATGGGTGCGTAAATGCTGCCAAAGTGAGAAAGTGTTGGGAATAAAGGACTGTGCAGTGATTGATTTGGCAGAAAAGGTGACTCGATCATGACAGCTGTGAACCGGCAAAGAATGTTGAGCTAACAGGGATGTGCAAATATGTCTAAGACCAGCAAGGGACGAGCAGGTGTGCACCTGCTGCTGTGCTCAGTGTGTGTGTGTGTTTGAGGACATTTATCCAAAACTGTAACTTTGTTCACTTTGTTCCAAAAATCAGGCAAAACTTTTACTACCTCCTAAGTTGGTAATGGTAACAAACACTGAATCAAATAATAGGGGTTTTAAATCATATAAAATATACTAATAAATAATGGTTTTCATGACATTTATAAATAGGAGGAGTATGGCATTATTTTTAATTTATTTTTATTAAAGAATGAAATTGCATTAAATTAATTAATAAAAAAAATACTATAAAGTAATCTAAGGTTACAAAATGTTTTTTATTTTAAATAAATGGTTTTCTTTTAAACTTTATATTAATCAAAAACATTTTAAAAAATCTTAAAGATTCCACAAATGTAAATGAGCACAAATCCTTTCAAAACTGAAGATTATGTGACACTGAACACTGGAGTAACGGTTGCTGAAAATTCAGCATTCCTTTGTAGAAATAACTTGCAGTTTAAAAATATTCACTTAGAAAACTGATATTTTAAGGAAACATAAAATTTACCAACTACAATACTTTTAGAAATAAGATTTTTTGATAAATATTCTTAATTCTTTTTTATGTATTTCTGTGTGTATTATAAATATCCCAAATTACTGTGAAACAATATACATTTTAAAATAAGTAAAATTTAAATAACCAAAAACTCAGTGTTTATTACGCAATTAGTGTGTGCTACATATATTTACTACTAAAAGTATTCTGTTGTTCCTCTCTGTGCCATTGTATTGAAACTAATTGTGAGTGATGACTGCAAAGAACATGTGTATAACACGCAGTTTAACTACATGCATGATGTGCACTAATAGGGTGTTCACATTTAAGCATCAATGGCCCATCATTCAATTTCAATGAGTCTGGATGCAAAGTCGGTGCAAACGAGTAGCGACAAAGTGCAACAACTACCAATAGGAGTGAAGACAGGGATCCACCACCTAATGCGGCAAAATAGGAACTCCTACTACAAACCAATAGCACAGTGGTTCAGCAACCTCAGTGATTTATCGTTGTCAGTGTGAACGCCCCATAATGAGGCTCCATTTCACTTAGGATACTGCCAATGTAGGCAGTAGGAAGTGAGGCAGCTCACTGGGTTTTGGAACAAAGCTTCCCCCCGTTGATTCTTTCTCCTCCACAATCATCCTCACACTACCGGACAGGTAATGTGAGATAATTATACTTGAAAAGCACTCAGCTACACACATACACAACCACACACACCAATACATAACAGCAGATGGATGAAATGTACTGCTTAGCATTGACAAGAGCTCTCTGCTAACTCTTTTGCGCCACACAGCTAAAAATACACCTGCCTCCATCCCTAGCGTGTTCTCCATCTCTTTAGCTTCCCCTGAGAGCCTATATGTGCACGTGCATAACAGAGTGTGTGTGTGTGTATGCATATGTGAGTCTTCGTGTAGGTGGTTGGTGATAACACAGCACTAAAACCCAAACTGTGATACTTGAACTCAGCCCACTGTGGGTGAAATAAGAGGCTATAAGCATTTACTCCTCCAATGAACACGAGGACAGCTATATTTGACGAACTCAAGTACATATTTCAGATTTTAAAAAATCTTGGAAACATTTGATGCAGTACATCCGTCAAATTTTCAGGACGTACATCTCATGGAGGTGAACATTCGGATTGGTTTGCTGTTTTGTTTCACATACCCTAGTAACAAGTGGCTTTAGAAAGGAATGAGAAACTGCAAAGTTTGCCTCTGGAGAGTTTCTGTAGCTGCACTGCAGGTCTGGGAAATTACAGCCTTGCCTGCAGTCAAAATATGGCGTGAAGTGGTTCAATGGTACTCCATTGCTGTATATATTTTTTTTGCTATACAGTATATGTGTTGCTTCACCTGTTATTACTGGGACGTTTTTACGTTTAATAATAAAAATAATAAGTTTAGGATGTTTATGTAGCAATCTGAAATATGTAAATAGCTTCATGTCCTCATATGTTGGGTGGCTGTAACAAATGGTGAACCCGGGTGCAGTTTATTTTCAATGAAGACATAATATTCTAGACAGGCAGGCTTGGCAGTGGCTTGACATAACCCACCAACATCAGGGTCCTGTTCCATAAAACAAGTTTATCAGATAAGCCAGGCTAATTTCAGTTAGTCAGTGTTATTTTTAACCCAATAAACTGTCAGTCAGACTAACTGAAATAAACCTTGTTTCTTTGGTAAACTTGGTTTATGAAACAGGCCCCAGGGTTGCAACACTAAAGCTAAAAAGATAGGGACATGAGAGCTTAAATACACAAAACTAAACCAGTTAACAAGGTAGGAAAGGAGAGGGCCTCCCTGGAGGGTAACTATAGCAATAAACAAGCAAGTTAGGAAGACAGGGCAAACACAGACACTATGAAATTACAAGATAAGACAGAAAAATCAAAACAAGAACAAAACCCAAAAACAGACATTACAGTGATTGAGTGGATTATATACAGTATACACTCACAAAAAACATGTAACATAATTTGACAAGCTCCACTCTATAAAAATGTTTCATATAAACATATGAGTTTATATAGTTATAAACCCCTTTAAAGAATAAATCATATGGGTAGTTGACAAATAAAAATTAGACTGTGTCCTATAGAGGTTTTATCTTCAATGTTGGAGTTTTTCTTTCTTTCTTTTTTTTCTATTACACCATTGATACAGTTACTACCCATATACATAAACCCAAATAGGTAATTACACTGATTATCAAATAAGTGTATTTCCTTAACTCCAGAGACATTGATGTCTCATATTTTAGAGCAGTCAATCTGTATGGGTGTGAATTAAAGTATTCAGATATAAGCCCCTTTGTAATCATTAACATTTTAACAACTGTTTTTTTTCAATAACTGTAACTTATTACAGTTACTTTTATTTTGTAATTAAATAACACAGCACCATTACATCTTACTTGTTACTACTAAACACATATACAGTGTATATACTTAAAATCGTGCATTCATCCTTTCTATCCCCTTTTAAACAAGGCGTTTACATCTCCATCCTTCCTCCCACACTTTTCCCTCTCCATCCCTACTTGTAGAAGGCATTTAATATTTAATGCAGCAAGGGCTTGTGGGTCACAGGCAACCCTCAACAGTTCATGATTGCGTGCAAATATTTACTTCCACAGAATTTCGAGGTGGGATCAGGGGCAGTGGAGCTGGGGAATCACTAAAGACATGCACACACTTCACATGCAAAGACCTCATCTGACATCATTGCATCTGACATAAGCACTGGCTGACTGTGTGGGGGGTGGGAAGGGGGGGCAACGCGTGAGTTTACTAGATCCGGGGTTGTAGAAAAAACAGAGAAGGAATTAAACCGATCGGAAATCGGCGGGACAAATAATAACGGACAATAGTGAAATAGAATATAGATGTATGCATACGAGCATGCATTCTTGCGTGTCTGTGAGGTGACAGCAGGTTTGATGTATATTTGAAGAGACAACTGTGTGTGTGTGTGTGTGCGTGCATATTCGTGTGAATGGACAACTCTCCGCTGTGTTTGGGCTTGAAAGGGTAGAAGCACCATCACAAGTCTGCAAGAACATCAAAACACAATTAACGGCTGACATGAAGCAAGAGACAGAGGAAAAGAGAGGGAGAGATGGAGAAAGAAAAAGAGCATGAAGATGTGAGTTGTTATGACAAGCTGAACTGCCCTGAAGAGACCATATAGCACCATTGATTCCTCCTCTCCCCACTCGAGTATTCTAGAAACTACATCCACGTATTCTAGAAACACCCTACAGCGGTTTATCATCCCGCAGCAAAGGATTATGGGAGATGCTAAGCTCGATGAGAATCCCAGCTTTTATCTGTAACAGTACACAGAACAAACAGTGCTGTTCTGCGACATGTCTGCAACTACAAAAGCTCCAACTGTGATAAATTTGTCTCTGTTTTTTTTCTCATCTTCTGAATTCCTTCAAATCTGTTTTGAGCTGTCATCATCATTTAGGACTAAGGATTAAAGGATCGAGGGGGAAAGATGGAGAGACGTTTTAACTGGATCAGAGCTTTGGGAGTCTCTCATAGGTGTGTAGGCGTCCAACATTTTGTTCTCGCTCTGTCCCAGACAGGTTAAATTACCTTCTTTCATCTAAAGAGTTGAGGGGGGTTGAGCGCTAATTAAGTTTGATACTTTGGTGCGTTCTCTCCTGTGTAGGGAACTTTGAATAAGTTTCAGACGATGAATTAGGTCTGACCTTGAATTAAATGGTTTGGCCCTAGAAGTCCTTTTAGACCAAACTGAGCAGAACTCTGTGTTGCTGGTCAAGTGCTTTCATGCATTCCGAGTGCCTTTGCATTTTTGTTTTTACGTTTATATTTGTTCATCTTTCAGAGATGAGTTATTTAAACAGACTTTAATATGTAATATTATATAAAAATTCCATTCTATAAAAACTTTTGATAAAACTTTAAGTACCAGGTTAAGGAACACTACACTACAAGTTTGCAATATGATACGCAGTCATATGATTCTATCTTAATTTAATTTAATTTAATTTAATTTAATTTAATTTAATTTAATTTAATTTAATTTAATTTAATTTAATTTAATT
>JAUMHI010000033.1:5766027-5793093 GCA_032359435.1 Enteromius unitaeniatus | reverse complement strand
TTTAATTTAATTTAATTTAATTTAATTTAATTTAACAAACGTTTGTACTAGGCCATGCAAAAAATAAATTATTAATAATATTTTTATAATATTTTGTATATAATTTTAATTTAGTTTGGTATTTTACTTTTTATTTATATTTATATATACTTAATTTGTTATTAAAAGTATTCAAATCAAACTCAAGAGATGCATCTTTAGACTTTTCTCAAAAATCACAAGGGACTCAACTGTTCAGGATGGGCTTACAGGATCAGTGAGAAACAGTGAAAGTTCAGAAAAGTGAACCACAGGCTTTTAGAGGGAATGCAGATTTTGCAATTAGGGTAGATAAGAAGTTGCGGAGGCAGGAGTTGTTCTTTATGTATCAGAGTCTAAAACTCGATTTGAGCAAAAACTGGCAGTCAGTGAAACAACAAAAAGGTTTAACGTGCAGTTTTTTGTTGAGCTGAATGGTAATGTTGTACCAGACTGAGACTAGACTGAGTTTTTAAAGGTTCTGTTTTCATCCAAACCATGCCCCGACAGGCCAAGATCCATCCAGCAACATTGTTTGCATTGATACCTATGCATTATTTAATATCGAACAGACAGACCAAGGTAAAGGCATCCACATCATTCAATATGCACTGACACAGATGTTCGGGGAAATATATCTCTAACATATAGACAGAACATCCTTGAGTGCAGTCATTGATTTATTGTTTTTCTTCACTTTTCAATGCAACAACCATGCACACACACACACACACACACACACACACACACAAAACATGACTTCCTGTATGACACAGATATACTTGAGTGATATCCTATGCTCATGACACATACACACACTGCCATGAATATAAATTACACTTGATTATCTATTGTGCTTGTTTCTGAATCAGCCTGGGAATTGCTGGGGAGTTTGGAACAGGCGCTAAATCAAGGACAGACTGTCTGATCACTCAGTTGTTTCACCAGAACAAGCCCTGATACTCCATTCTGTGTTATTTACAGCTTTGTTTAGAAACGTCATTCTGAAAGAAGCTTCTGCTGTATTTAATGCCCTGGATTTCTGAAAACAATCTGTGCAAAGTTTCTGTTGTGTTAATCGGTTGCTGGCTGGCAGAATGAATGCTGGAACAGTGGTTTATTGCTTGTTCTTTCAGCTTTATTTTTCACTTGCTTCTCGTGAACTTGTTAAAACACTGACGTGGCACGGCTGGCATGTGAATGATGTATTGCATGAAACTGTGATGTTTAATGCTTTCCTTTGAATTTACACTTTCAGACCATAGTAAATTAAAGGTAAAGGTTTTTACCTAATAAGAATTTTTTATCAAATCTGTGATACTTTATTCAACAGGACTGTTTACTGAAAAATAAAACTGGACATGATTAAGAAAGGGAACAAAATTCTTATAATTTAAAAATTTAGGTTATTTGGAAAGTTACTCATGTATGTAAGTTACAAATAAAAGTATACTGTTTTTAAGTTGATTGATTGATCGATCAGTTCTTATTTGGCACAACCAATTAAAACAATTTACATTGGCCTTGGCAAAATGTTAACTAATGACAAAATGTTAACGAATATATATATCACTATACTTTTCCCAATTGATTAAGTATAGTACATTAAGACAAAATGAAGCATCGTGTAATTACACATGCACTAATTTGCATAAACGCCTAGCACTGAATAAAATCTATGGTTATTTTGTTGATTTATTAAGTGAACAAGGGCAGAATAATATATCATGAAACTGTTTGAGCATGTAAGTGCCACAAAGGTGGATATTTCTTTCTCTGTGAAAGAGTAAGAAACCTGAAAAAATATATATTGCAACTCAAATTTACAGATGCAAACATATAAAGTGTAATAAAACAAGCACTTACACTCTTAAAAAGTAAATATGTGCTTCATAAATATGTGAATGAAGCTCCTTCACAGTGATGCCACAGAATAACCATTCAGTCAAAGGTTCTTTAAAGAACCACCTCGTTCTATAACCTTCTCAGAATCTGAGAAACCTTACACTACAAAAAACATTTTATGTTCTATATAAAACCATTTAGACCAAAAGGTCATTCTATGGCTTCTATGGTGAAGCACCTTTATTTTTAAGAGTGCATATGTTTAGCGAGACAAAAATATTAAGAAATATTAAGAATTGTTTTCATTTAAAGCCAAGCACAGAAATTCTGGCTTGTGAATGTGGGGTCTTTCTAACTGTGGCTTCTCCACTCTCCCAGAAGTCCTGACAGCATTCAGAGTCTGTTTAATACAACCACATTTTACAATAAGGAGAGCAAGCCCTGCCTTAGGCTCACACTTCAGCTCTAAGCCAGTGTGGTTTAAAAGAGGATACTGCCGTGTGTGTGTGTGTGTGTGTTATATTTATGGAGCTTACCTCTGCTCTCCCTTTGAGTGGTAAGCCCTGCTCTCCTCTGGCCATTTGATGAACAAATGCTCTGAGAGTCCCAAAGCTGGTGGCTCCTCTGTTTTATCAGCTGGGAGAGGCACATTAATGTCAACATCACTGAAATGTTTACCGCGGTGCAAAAATAAACACAGGCCTGTGCACCTGAAAAGGAATTAACACACATATTAGCATGAATAAAACAAAAGTGCTAAATCAAAGGATGGCCCAGATAGAATCTTTTTTTTTCAGGCACCACTGAAAAACTACACAGCTTAAAGCTTTCTCTTAATATAAAACATCAATTTCTCATTTCTGATAAAGAAACAGAAATGGAAGTCTATTAATAAAAAAACACGGCAAAGTAATCGAACCGCTCACTTCAGAGAAGGGAAATTAGAGCTTTCTTATTCACGAGCACATCTCTCTTGTTGTAAATGTATTCCTGAACATGAGCTCCATACTTGAAGCTCTATAAATTGCTTAGTGTAAAATGTTCTTATGCCACTGCTAAAATAACTCCTTGTTTTGTTTGGCTTTTGTATTCTGGCAGAGTTCATCAGTTCATCTCTATTTTGTCTCTGTGCTGTCAGTTCTCTGAAATAGTGCTCAAATACAGACAGATATATACACACACAAAGACACTTTGGAAGCTTTGTATACTCCAAAGACAATCAAAACTTTTTCAAAAACATTTGCTCACTTTTCTGGACTCAGAAGAAAAAAACACAGCAAGCCTCTGAAAAAAAAGCAAGAAAAGGAAAAAAGATGGAAGGTTAAGTGGATTTGTTGACTTGAACATGAAAAGCACTTCAGTAAAAACACATATATAAGTAATGTCAGCCAACTCCTCCACATCTCCCATTCCTGAGAGCAGGGGATATTCATGTGTGTGGGCTTTAAAAGATGAGTAGGATTTAAAGACAATTTCTTAGAAAAAGATTTTATGTATATATAATCACCTTCAAATATCCTCATAAGAGCAAGCCTAACATTAAAATAGTATGTTAAACTGAAATGTTTACATTACATCTTTAATTTCACTAATTATTAAAAGTTCAATGACAATGATTATGTATGATTAGGTTCATTATATATATTTGAACAGATGAAGAGATAGCAAAATGAGCATCACACCACTAATAAACCCTAATTTATATGTCAGAACCCGGGATGTTTTTGCACTAACTGCCTATCTATAGCTCAAAAATCTTTTGCTGCTTATTGCCCAGTTTGCACAATGGTTAACAACAAGGAATGTCCAGAGCGATGAGCCTTAAGTCGAATCCACTGGAAGTCTAAATTCACTTTTTACTCAGTCAGAACTGATATCCGGCTTCAACCCCATGCTGCTTCATCATCAAAGACCAAAGCAACATTAACAACTGCTGCTGGGAAAAGGACAAGAAACGTCCCTTGACAGGACTCCAGTGCTTAATCACAATCACCCAGAGCTCCGGACCTTTGTAAGGGATTCAATCACTCTCGCTTACAGGGGCTGAACTGCACCTCCCTGACCCAGAGAAACCCTCTCCATCCTGGGGTGCTTCAAACTGAAGAACCCCCTGCTACCGTGATTTCCTCTGGTGCTTAAGCTGGGAAAGCACATCGATAAAAGTGTCTCGGCACACACTTGGGCTCCTGTTGACAGTATTGATCCAGAACGCGAGGGGGGGCTGTGCGGACGGATTTTGCTATCGGATTTTAAAGGAGGCAGGTGAGGAGAGTATTGAAAGGCCTCTTGCGTTCTTCAGAAATATTAGATACGGGGCCACAGGGAGCTGCAGCAAGGCACTGTGGGTGTCAGAAATGACGGCGAGAGATAAGGAAAAAGCAAGAGGTAGGTTGTCATTGGGTTTAACCTCCAAAAAGTGTATGCAAGTTTAAGACTGTGGAAAGCCGGCTTTTCTTTTGAAGGCTTTTGAGGAGGACAGCGTGACAGAAGCTGGCACAACACAACAAAAACAAGGCCAATGAGGAATATAAAAGTGCTGTAGAAAAATATGAACTTTGAAAGCAAATCGCAATGATTCTGTTATAATAATAAAAGTTTAGGTTCAGCAGAAAGACATTTTTAAAGTCAGCATTAATAATGGCCTTCTTTATTGTGACGTACGAATAATAAAAATGTAGTATATACGGCTCAATGTGAAATCATGCACCTGATGGCATTGGCCGCTGATTACAGGACCGGGTTTACTGACAAAACACACAAACATATTGGCCGATCTGGATCGGCGCATCCCTACTTTCAAGTACATTCAGAACATTAGCTACGCTAGTTGGTGCTCCAGTATAATCAGTCTGCCGAAACTCATCCAGTGCAAAACGTTCCGCGGGGCAAAATGTACGGGCCCAAGGAAAGGCTTGGAGGGGACTGAGTAGTTTAATATAACTCCGATTGGATTCATCTGAAAGAAGAAAGTCATATACACTTTGAATGTACTTTTTGGGGGATTTTTGGGTGAACCAACCCTTTAAGATTTTGTAAATCTTAATCTGTTCCTCAAAGCCGTCATTCCCACAACAAGCTTTTAAATGACCCAGTCCTTTTAAGTCAAAAATATTTACTGGTGTGATGTTGTTTCAAACTAATTCAGGCCAAGATGAACTACATTTGGAATTAATTTCAGAAGTTTGAAACAGTTTCTGGAAAAGTT
The DNA here is from genome assembly GCA_032359435.1 of Enteromius unitaeniatus. Classification (NCBI taxonomy): domain Eukaryota; kingdom Metazoa; phylum Chordata; class Actinopteri; order Cypriniformes; family Cyprinidae; genus Enteromius; species Enteromius unitaeniatus. Next base: position 5,788,025 of record JAUMHI010000033.1, on the reverse strand, counting down.
TGCTCCATTACCATTGGTCCAAGACGATTACATAATAGGTCATTCTCCGGTTGATTTCAAATTATTTTCACATATTCATATACCACTTCCAGCATCTGGACATTATACCTGTATTTATATGTTATATCTGTATACCGCTGCAAAAGTAATTTGGACTTAATGGCTAAACTAAAACAATTAAAAAATTATGTGTGTGTGTTTGGGCCTTTACAGTGCATAAAGCAAATTAACTTCTTTTAAGACACTGCACATTCATGTAATTCTTTAGCTTGAAACACATCGTTCACTTCCATTATACTGAAAAGAGAGTCCAGGTTATTGTTCAGGAACTCTCCTTTTGCTGAATGAAGTGGGTTTGGAATAATACAAAGGTAAGTAAATGACAAAATGCTTACCCATTTTAAGTGTATACCAGCTCGATACACTATAGACCTGATTCAAAAGTGGCATTAAGCACTTTTGAAGTATTGAAGTGGAAGAAGAGTTCAAATCTAAAGATCTTTAGAAAGAATCTTTAAAAAGAGCATAGAGTCAGCGGATGACACCCTCATAAATTTATTTTTCAGCACACGCTTTCAGACAAGCTGTAAGCCCACGAAATACAATAATTACAGTGCTCTCTAATTTGACAAGTGTTCCAATGATCAAATAAATTCCCGCTCAGGAGATTAAAAGAAGACACTTAATCAATTCCATCGGCACTTTCCACCATGTGTGCTGTTTTGCCTGACACTAACAGCACATCACAAAATCATTTTACCTGATTTAAGATCAGCCAAATCATGATCCTGGCCAAATCCATTACCATTTTAAGAAAAGCTGAGGAGCAGGTCTCAGATCAGTGCAAAAGGGCAGCATCTTGCAAACACCTATCATGGTTTGTGGAATATAATGGGTTTTCTCCTAGCGGTGGCGGGAAAGAGAGAGGTCACAGAAAGGACAGATGAGGGACAGCAGAGCTCCCCTCTTCCCATTTTCCAGCTTTGTCACGGTCCCTCTCTCTTAACTCATGATCCTGTTTGAGTCAGGGGCTAATCCACCTCTGCCCCAAGGACACAGAAGATTCTAGAAATCAAAAACTTCACTCTGCTGCTGCACACACTCATACTCCAGTTTCCCATTTGAGTCTGCGTGTTTTTGTGTGACAGTGAGAGCAGTGTTAAACAATCCGGCATTTTATCTTATGTTATTCTCAAAGGCCACATTTAGTCTTATAAAAAAACTAAACCTGGGTCATATTTGACAGGCACCAAAACGCCAGGAATATGACAACTTCCACACATTTGTGGCCAGAACCAAATTCTGTACATTTTCACTAAGTTTACTTTGGTGAAGGCTATGTAATGGAAGGTGATTGCAAAAAATCTGTCAATAACATTTTTGAGGAAAAAAAACAAACAAAACTCTGCAAGGTAGACACATTATTGTGATTGTAAAGACTTTCTAAAGTATTTTTAAAAGTTAGTAAGCAGCTGTGATATATGTATAATTTACACTTTTTCATAAACTGATACATTTCACAATTACTAGAACGAAATGAAGTAAACATGACCTTTTTCAGTTTCTTTGTTTATGTTTTAATCACAGCTTTCATTTACTCACTGCAATTCAAATTTTTGAAATCAGTGAGGTTTTAAATATTTTTAATGGAGTCTTTTATGCTCATTAAGGCAGTATTTATTAGACATATAAGAAAAATAGTGACATTTTATTGCAATTCCTAATATTGGTTTTGCTATGTTAATATACTTGAAGATGTGATTTATTTCTGTGATGCAGTGCTGAGTTTTTGTCAGCTACCATAACTCCAGTCTTCAATAAAACTATCACAGTTCAAAAAATCTATGAAAAGCAGCACAACTGTTTCCATTAATAATAAATCAGCATATTAAAATGATTTCTGAAGGTTCATGTTACACAGAAGACTTAATGATGCTAAAATTTGATCCATCACTGTAAATTGCATTAATCTCTCACAATGTTTTTCTTTGTATTTTTTATCAAATAAATGCAGACTTATATGTATATATGTGAATGTGTATCTTACTTACAAATCATGGAGGGGTCTACAATTTTCAGCATATGTGCATTTCCACTCAGGCTGGGGCACTACGGGAACCGTTTGACCTCTGTAATTGTTAACAAAGGCTTCTGTACCAAATATTAAAAATGTTTGACTCAAGTGATCAAATACTTATTTGACAGAGTAATTCCCAAATAAATAAAAAAAAAAATCTCTCACAGTGGAAATGCACCTATGTTGAAAATTGTAGATCCCTCCATGATTTCTAAGTAAGAGAACTCGCAAAAGCACAAGGTGATCAAATACTTATTGCCCTCACTGTGTGTGTGTGTGTATGCGCATATAAAAAAAATGTAAAAACGTAAAAGAGGTATAATATATATGTTATGTCAGTTCATTAATTTGTAGTTCAATAAACTAATAAAATGTTTTGTACAAAACAAAACAAAACAAAACAAAACAAAACAAAACAAAACAAAGCAAAACAAAACAAAACAAAACAGATTAAGAATTACTAGATTAAGAATTAAAGATATTCAATAAACAGATTTACTGTGGCTGAACTTATGTTTGGGTAAGTTCTTCAGAAAGAACTTTCTGAAATTCCCTGTATATCAGGTTAATTTCTCTCAGCCGTTTCTCGCAGCTGCAGACTGTTTAAACCTTGTAAAATATGACTGAGCTGTTTTACAATGAACAAAGCAAACAGTATTTACAACAATCTGTCGCCATTATTCCTCAGTGGCATGTTACATGCAATGAAAGACAAAATGGCTCCGGGTTTAATGGAGCATCCTAATTAGAAACCTCCTTTGCTCTGACCTTTCTCAAATGACCAGGGAGGAACAAAACAGCAATTATATTCATTTTTACCTTAATGTTTACACCTACAGGCCTCCAGTAAACAACTGAAATGCAACACAGACATTGATTGAAGCATGATTGTCTATGATTTTTTGTAATTTTTATTGTGTTTGAGCAGATGTGAATTTAACAGAGCATTATGGTTTTGTTTATGTCACTAAGTCTTTTAGTTTGCAGTTTGAATAAATGAATAAATATATTTACAAATAAATATAAATGTCACATGGCCCTTATGTTAGGATGCCCATCTGAGCACCCACAAAATACTTTAATTATTTCAAATAAATCTGCAGACTTTAAATTGTTATCAAGCAATCAAATGACAGAACTCCAGCAAGAGCCTTTCAAACAATGTTTATTATGGTCTTACAGCCCTTTTAAAATTACACAGACAGCAAAGTTTCCCCGGCTGCCCTTCTCTTCTCCTTCTCTCTGTCTTTAACCCACTCTCTCATTTTCTAGTGGCTCATTGACTCTGGAGGCACAAACTCATTAAACTGCTTCTATTGCACTGACTCAGCTTCTATGATATAGGTAGGATTTGCTTCATTACCCTTCTCTCTAATTATTGATCTTTTTTTTTTTTTATATTGAAGGACCTTTTCACAGATTTAAGTCACATAAGCATAGAAAAAATATTTCCTGTCAATCATTTTTAATTTAGAAAGAAATTAGATTTCACATTATCAAATAGTTAAACTTTGCAACATATTCAGTGTTCAGCACAAATTAATCACAGTCGAAAAAAGGGAGATATTTAGAATTGTATATATATACTGCTCAAAAGTTTAAGATCAGTAATTTTTTAAAGAACTAAATTTAATTTATTCAAATGAACCTATCTATTGCATTAATTTGTTCACAGAATCACAGAGTCATCAAAATTATAGTGACATTTATAGTGTTAAATAAATTGATGTTACACAAAATGTGTATTTCAAATAAATGCTATTCTTTTAAATTTTGTATTCATCAAAGAAACCTGAAAAAAAGAATCAGTTTCCACAAAAATCTGAAGCAGCTGTTATGAACAAAATATGAACAAAAACGGTTTTTAATGTTTATAATAATAAGAGAAAATTAAAAAACTGTTTGCAGCAAAACAGCATATTAGAATGATTTCTGAAAGATAATGTGACACTGAAAACTGGAGTAATTACTGCATCAGAGGAAATAGAAATTACATTTAGCTATATTACTTAAAGTATATTAACTAAATAATAATTATTATACTACGAGGCCATAGAATGCATGAATCTAATTGGCTGATGAACATTCTAAGCTGCACAATTATTTTCAGGGAACCGCACAGAGAATGTACAGTGTCAAGAAAAAGTATGTGAACCTTGAATGTGATCTGGTCTTCATCTAAGTCAAGAATATTGACAAACATAACATGTCTAAAAATAGACAGGGGCTATGTACAAGCTCAAACACTTTAAATGTGTGGATTGCACAGCCCCTGGACAGTCAGGAGTCAGGAGGTCCTTCCTCAGAGGAATCGGCCAAGGAGCATGGGTTTGGAGGACCAGGTCCTGCTGGTTGCCCCCTATTGGCCCACCAGGACCTGGTTCTCCAAACCCATGCTCCTTGTCCTCCCTGACCTTGCAAAGGAACTGTGCTAGAAGGCTCACTGGGGGGAAGCCACGCCGACCGACTCGTCATTCTGCTCGACCCGATCTGTTCTTGAGACCAGGCCGCCCACTATCAGAAGAAGCGCCCGCCCGGATCTCACGGGAACGAGCAGTAGAATGCAGCAGTGGAACGGGGACCCTGCCCCATTTCAGGTAGCAGAGTCTGGTCCGCAACTCCGCAATGGTCATCTTCCCACAACAGGAACATGTAGTGACTGACTAAAAGGGAACAATGGTACTGTTAGTGAAGAAAATTAAGTTAAAAGTTTCACTATAAGTTTTACACTTTTAAGAGATACACAGACTCTAACAGTAAGTCGAACACAGATACACAGGTAATCTAACAGACATTTTTCGCAGGATGAAGTACCATCACCTTCAACTAAACCATACCAAGGCAGAATTGCTTCTGGTTTCCAGCAAACCTATTGCTTTGGATAAAAGCGTCTGATAAATGACTAAATGTAAATGTGACCATAAATGTAATTAAAGCATTGGCGAGCATAAAAGTCATGCATATTTTTGTGTTTTTTATGGGTTTTTTCTATGGTTTTTGAACAGTGAGTATTCTAACATTCATGGTTTGGCTCCATTCACTTCTTTTATAAGTTTTTTACTGTAACCCAGATTTGTATTGTTTCTTGTTTTTTTTTTTTACAAAACAAGAAATGAGTTTAGTTTCTGAACTTACCTTGAACTGAACTCAGAATGTTTAATTTATGTTAAATGTTGCAAATAACCCCTCTTTTTTTAGTCAAGAAACTTTTCCCCCCAAAATATGAACCTCAGCATTTCTCCGCTTCTCCAAGTACACAATAAGTTTTTCTTTTGCTCTCAGACTAAGTGATTTCTTTAGCCTGACCACAAGGTTCTGATGATGCCTAAAGTGTGTCCCAACAGCCCAAAGGGATGAACCAAGGACGTCTCTTACAGTGTGAGAAGGGTAGGGCTCACAATTAGATCCATCCCTTCTGATTAACACCTTCATTATATACTTCAAAGGTCTCCTTTGTGTGAGACATCCAAAGCTTTCTGCAGGCTTGATCTCAGTGTCTTGCATGCTGATGACCTGACGTTTAATTAAAAGGTCCTTAATGAGTTTACGGATCACTGAGGCTCAGTATTTACCCTATATTGCCATGTTTGAGGGCGAGACAGCTACCGCTGAGTCTGCTGGGCAATGCTGAAGGTGACCGCAGCAAGATGTCTACAACTTCCTGTAAAAGCTGTCATCACTTTAACCAGCAGTTGTATTGGGCCCAGAACAGCTCAAGTCTCTCTTTTTTTTCTTTCATAACGGCTCTTATTATAGTCAGTGTGGCGTTATGTCCACAAAAACATGGGAGGAGACTTTATTATTCACTCTCATTTAAAAGTATAGTACATCATTTGCTGGTTTCAAGCTCCATAGCACAGTCTTGGTGGACGCCAAAAAGGTTATTTGCTATAATGAACAAAAGCTGTAAAGCACAATCTACTCCTCTATCGGCAGAAAAGATGGATAGATGCTTTAGCAGGAGATTACATAAACACACACTTATAGTTTGAGAGTGTGAAAGTGGATTTTGACAATGTCTTTCCTCTCCCTCCCAGAGAGAGAACAGTGTGGCGTTAAAAGCTTACAATCAATGCAGGCTCCGATCCTCTGATTTATCATAAGTTATAAACCGAAATGACTCACAGATCAATGTCACATGTCACACAGTGGAAATCCTATTTACAAACTTCAGTCCCTGAGAGGAGCATGGTTGTGTGTATCCCACATTTATGCCTGTGAAGAGACTATATTAGTAGAGGAAAAAAAGAGAGAAGAAGTGTATTAGAGAAAAACAGAGAAAAACAAAATCATAAATTTTATTAAACAGAATAATTTTAATCAAATTATGATTTTGTCAAATTATTGGGTAACAATATTAGGCTTTATAGGCAAAATTAGACTTGGTAAGAAAAAAAAAGAAATTGGTCATTGTATTGCAAAATTATTTAAATGTAAGTCTGAAGTGTTTAGAGTTTATTTGAAGTGTTAAGAAGTGTTAAGAGTTTATTTTCTGATAGTACACAGGGGTAAAATTGCCCATAATTGAAGAAACACGCATTTTGGTTAGAAGAAACAATATGTGTGTGTGTGTGTGTTTGTGTATGTGTGTGTCTGTGTAAGTGTTTTCCCTCCTGAGTACCTTTTGCATGCTGATTGTAACCCTCTCCACATCTCATACTGAAAACCTCATTACCATAAGAAGGAACCTTTCTCTTCTCTGTATTTATATGGGTCACTGAAGTCTTGCCAGGGTGACCAATGAGGTTCAATTCAAAGACATGTCACCTATAGCTGAAGGCTACTGCCTGTTTGGATCAGAGTCTGGACCTGACTACAGACTTTAAGAAGTTTTCCAATCCTGATTAATTTTTTATTATTATAATTATTATTTATGTCCCTCACACTGGCAACACCCCCTCCCACAATCCCATCTGTTTCGCTGGGGATGTGTAAAGAAACACACACAGTTTGTAGACTATAGAGCTCCTGTAGATGAAGAAGAATTAACAAGACAATTTAACTTTTTTTTTTCTTTTTTAAACTAAAAATAAGTACTGTAAATAAATATTCAGGCTATAAAACTGTTATTTTAAAGCCAATCTTAAACTTTTAAATATTTTAACTTTTATAACTTTTAAACTATTTCACTATTACAGGGAACTATTTAAACCCATTAATTTTACTATTTAGCATTTTGTAATTATTGCAAATGATATAATCAGCAAATACAAAAGTCTCTAACATCTCGAATACATGTTCTGTTTATTTTTGCGATTCTGAATCCCAGATGTTCAATGTGGTTTCCGACTTTTGTATCACACTGTATAAAAGTAAGACAACAACCATGCCAATGTTGTCATTTCATTGGAATCTCAGTAGTTATCTTAGTGGTATATCACAACTTTCACTTTGCACTTCACATTTTCTATTAGTGCCCTTGTGAATGAGAACACTGTCAAAACACTGCAGCTGTTCTGCTTTAAAGTTGGTGTGCTTGTTCTCTCACTTGCTAGAAAAAATGTTCATGCACAACTTGCCAAGACAGTATTTAAAGTGTTGGCACTGTCTTGTGTTTTAATTAGAATTTAACAGTACATATGTAATTAGGGTTGTTTTGTCAAAGTTGACCTAAACTTGAAAAGTGTGAATGTACAAATGAGACTGAAGGTAGAATTCAGCAAGAAGAATAAAGTAACTTTAATATAACAAGTAGCTAACTGTAGCAGGAAAATAAAAAGCGAAAGTAGGTCCCACTTTATATTACATGTACAGTATGTATGCACACAGCAAGTAAATAGTCATAACATTTAATAACTTGCATATTTCATTACAAAGTACTGTACTTAAATATACTTATAAAATGTAATGTATGTATGTCTTGCTGTCTTTATGCAAACAGATTATTAAGCATTCATATCTGTTTGAATAAATCCTTCTATCATTTCAAGGAAACATTTATCCAGAGACATGTATATCTCCTGTGAGATATGTATAACGACATAAATAAAAATGCCACTTAAAAAGGAATCTGAGATACATTTGTAAAGCATCGATTTGTGTTATACTCTGTTTCAAAATGTGCAACTGGTTCGCCTGAGGGTTATATTATGACATTCAAGCATCGCCATGAACGGATGATAAATTTATCTAATACGGAATCAAATATTGTCTCCAGCCATTAAAATCATAGTGTTGTTCATCTGCTATACTATGTTGAAAGTAATCTTCATGTACTGTAAATGTCACAGCGATAGTAATAACTAAACAGCCAGAGCACAATTTATGAAAGCTATTAAAGGGGAGAATGCTGAAATGATGTTACGGGCCATACAGAAAGGCCTGACACAGCAGATGGTATAAGTGAGCCCAAATCAAATTAAATGAAATCAAACAAGAAAAAGGGGCTTCGCTTGTGTCAGATGTAACATTTAAATTTGTCCCCCCATGTTCCACTCAACTTCTAATTATATTTGTGTTGATTTTGAGCAGCAATGTTAAATAAATGGGACAACGGTGGATAATTTGACGCATGTGTTGTGAAATATACATGAAATTAAAGAAGCCGTTAGCACTTCATCTCCGCATGTGTTTTGATTGTGTTAGAGCTCTTTCAGGCACGGTGCAGTGCTGCAGAGGTTTAGTCAATGTCTGTACAGAACATTAATGATGATTTATGAGAATTAATTAGAAGCAGCATACTAATGTTAATGCTATTAACCTCATGGAGTCTGATGGAGTCTGACATTAAAAAATGTTTTTCTCTTTTGAATGTGTTTCCAGTCACTCTTAAATATAAATGTTCTCATTAGAATCAAAAACTAGATGCTAGAGTTAAATCCACAGAATAATCAATAGATCTAAAAAAAAAAAGAAAAAAGAAAAAAAGTAATTGTTTATGTCAACAACTTCTACAATTTATTCTGTCATAAGAGTGTCTTTCAAATTTTGTGATAAAATTTGTTTCATTATAGAACGTCATAAACATTTACACAACAGGTTTTATGAATATGTGAGATAGACATAATGGTTTGTGTTTTGTATCCTCTTTCCCCCATTTTTTTTATTTCCAAAAAAAAGACAATTCTGTATGCTTTCTTATGGGGACCAAATAAATGTCCCCATAAGGTCAATATTTACTGGCTTTACTATACTCATAGGGACACACACACTTTTTTTCTTTTTTATAGAACCAACAACTCTGAAAGTGAAATGACTTGTTGTCAGGTATGGTGACCTTTGGAATTTGTGCTTTGCATTTAACCCATCCAAATGCGTACACACACACAGTGAACGCACACCCGGAGCAGTGGGCAGCCAATGCTGCGGCACCCGGAGAGCAGTTTGGGCATCGGTGCCTTGCTCAAGGGTCTCACCTCAGTCGTGTTTGAAGGTGGAGAAAGTGCTGTTTATTTAATCCCACCACATACAATTCCCACCGGTCACGGGACTCAAAACTGCAACCTTTGGGTTCCAGTTCCAACTTCCTATCCATTAGACCACGACTGCCCCCCAAGAAATAGTACTGGGCAGCCAATACTGTGTTACCAAGGGAGCAGTGCCTTGCTCATGGGTCTCACCTCAGTCGTGGTATTGAAGATGGAGAGAGTGCTGGATATTCACTTCCACCACCTACAAATTTAAAAGCTGGCATACCCTATGCTACTTTTGTCAAGATTTCAGAGTCTGGAGAAGTTGACACTAGTTGGCAAAATTCAGTTATTCTGCAGATCTTGAGTTGACAGATTTCATTGAAAATCATGTATTGTGTGATGATGGCAAACCATTTCTTTAGCTTCAGACTATCATTCCATCCAGTCAGAGAAAATCAAACATGTTTGATACTTTGAGATGATTTTAGAACACATATTGGTTTAATTTTTCACGCATCTCTTAGCAACGAGGCGCACATTTGTGCAAAATGACTTTAACGTCTGGTAGTGTATGACCCTCAGTCATTTAGTCTAAGATGCCCAGATTTTCCTGTTTGACTGTTTACAAAGTCGGTTAGTGAACGATGCCCAGTGTTTTCAAGTAGTGTACCGTTTTCCAACCTTTAGAATATAAAGCAGATTTATTCATTTAGCAGGTGCCTGTATCCACAGCGACTTAATGTGTTTTTGGCTGCAACTGTGTCCTTACATAATGCTTGTAAAGTGTTTGCATTTCTCTCCCGGTGCATATCTGTTTGAGTGCTGTGTGCATATATCCGTGTGTAGGTGTGTGTGAGTGTGTTTGTGTGTGTGCGTGACTGAGTCCGTCCAGTGTTTGTTTTGCCCTGTTGTGGCTGACTGGGCTGTGAGTGTAGACTTTGTTTGCTGCTGTTTTGATCGCTGTGTGTTCCCTGCAGGGACAGAATGGAGGATAGAGAAAAAGAGAGACATGGAGAGAGAGAGAGAGAGAGAGAGAGAGAGGGAGTGTTACCTAGCTGAGTGGAGGGGAGTTGAGGCCACTAGCATGCCAAGTGTTCCCTCCAGACCCTCTGCCTGCTGCCTACAGCTCACTCACCACTTAGTGCACACAAGCATGACGAAAGGAAAGAGGACGCCCTGCATCTTCCATCACTCTATTCTTTCTCTCCACATCACCATTTCTCACTGATTCTAAGACTATCTCTGTCCGTCCAAACATCACAGATTTCATCAGAGCTCATCTTCTGCGTCTTTCACTCTTCAGCCTTTCGTTTCAAAATCGAGTTTTGGATTTGACTTTCAGTAGTGGGTTGCAATGGAGTATGGATTGAACACTTCAGAAAAGGAAGTGTGCATCACACGCTGTACTCCAGAGATCAACCGAGAGGACAGATATGGAAACAAGGCCTTAAGCCCGATCAAAACAAACAATAGAAATCTAAACAGATACTAAAAATAGCATTCAATATTTATGAAAAATGTATAATGGCATCCAAAAAATCTAAGATCAGCAACAGAATGTATTCTATTTCACACTGTTTTCTTGGTCATACTTAAAATTGTTAATACATGTATTTTAAATGTATTGTAAATAAATTAAATAATTGCATTAGGAAGTAAAGGAATTTTTGGCACACCTCACATTGTAGGAAAAAACTAGGCCTAATAGAGTTTCACATTGAATTATGCTGCTTAAATGCTAAGGGTTTGTGAGTTTTAAACACACACTGAATATATCATGCAGTTACTACTGCAGCTTCATTAACTGTTTTATTATTATTGTTAACTCTCTTGTTAATTGCTTATTTTGTATATTTGTTCACTGTAACCATTCTTGAGATTTGTGTGTCATGTATTGAAGTAAATGGGCATATTTCAATCCCAAATAAATGTATTGTCTAGCTATTGGACCTTTTTCATGTTTCCGGGTTTCTAGTGGGGTTAAATTGAATAGCAGTAAATGGAGAATAGACCTACCACTAATACATTCTTGCATTTCCATTTGCTCACATAGCAGATAAAACTTGTTTTCATGACTTTCAATAAAAATGGGAAAAAAACGAGAGAGAGAGACTGATAAAGCCAGCTAGAAGAGAGAACATGATTAAATGTATCATCCCTCCCATAGACGCTGCATTAGAAACACCCTCACATTAGAATAAACTTTTTTTTCTCTTTTTTTTTATGGAATTCAACCAATTCAACCTGATAAAACATGTTGCCAATCACAATTTATGTTAGAAACCAAAAAAAGTATTCATCATGTTAAAGTGACAGTTCACCCAAAAATAAAAATACTGCCATTAATTAATCATCTTCATGTTATTCCAAACCAGGAGGTTTTACATTTTTAGGTGAACTGTCCCTTTAACAATTCCATTTTTACAGTTAGGTTTCTATATTTTGTATCAGTGCACATGATATATGCATAATATTTTGCCACTGATGTTTTGTGATACTACAGCTGCAGAAGCACCAGTGCATGAGCGAGCAGGGAATTCAGGGACATCTACATTCCGAACACAGGTTTTATTAAAACTTGTGAAATCATGCTCCAACAGATTAATATTCCTAACAAACAAATTTCAACAGTGCTGTGTAATTAGCATATTATTGAGATGTGTAGGAAGTCACCGCCCAAGAAATGTCAGATCAAAGTGCCTGAAGATGAAAACTCTACCCAGGCTAATTTACACTTGCGTCCCTTTTGAGTTCAGCACCACTGGTATTAAGTGAAGAGGGCTTGTGACAAAATGTTTGCTCACACAAACAAACAGGCACATGTAAACACAAAAGACATCATCACACGCATCAGTCCTTATGTGCTGAAACTGGAATAAATGTCTGCATGACAACAACATGAAAGAAACTGTGTTACAGTCGTCTCTCTGTCAGCCACAGCGTAGCCATGTCATGTTTACTATAATTTCCAATTTCAAGGCTTTTTTCTGTCCTCACAGACAAGAGCTGCTTATCTACTGAGCTTGCTTCAGAGGACATAATAGATTGTAATTGAGTCATCTAAGTCCCTTTGGTGGTTGACCCCACTTTAACAGCAATTATCATCTTGCCAAGTTTCCACCTCTAATGCCTCAGCTTCATACGGTCACTTTCACCCCAGTGGACCTCATACAACTCTACAACATCATCTTTATTGCAGGCCCATTGCGTTTATTGGTGCCATAAGACATTAGACTGATAAGGGGATAAAAACAAGATCATATAAGGTGTGGTAATTTGATTTTTTCAATTACTAAGATATTGGCTCTGGAGTAAAATAACATGCTTTTTTTGGGCCGTGATGATCCTGTGGCGTTTAAGAAGCCCAGACAGTTCATTGCTAGGCCAAAACTGAGGCCATTTTTAGCTTTAAAGTGAAAAGTCAAGGGAATTTTTATTTTTCAGACAAATGTAAGCCTCACAAAGAAAATTAAAATGATTCTTTTTGCACCCTAATGTCATTCCAAATATGGCTGCGTAACAAAAGTTTGCACTTGGAATGGAGATAACTAAATCATTGTTATGACCACTGACAGTCATACAGGCTTGTGATTATCTTAACTTTTGGGCAAACGACTAGTACTTGAATGAGAAGAATGAGGCATAAAAGGAGATTGGTTTAAATGATATAGGTGTAAAACATGTTTAAAACAACATGATAAAACCAAGTAAACTCAGTCTGTTAAAAGAATACAGTTTGTTTGTCCATACCCTAAACAGTCCTAGAATCCCATAGCGTTAAAAAGTCCAATGTGAGATGTGAGTGTCCACCAGTGTATATACAATCCACAGAAAATGTAACCAGAGTTTGTAGATGGTGTCTGGAAAGGTGAGCTCAAAAAATGGTAAGTTCTCAATCCAGGTTGGTGACATGTGCAAGACGCTACTAAAAACATGAGGCACAAGCACAGCGATCATATATGTCCAGCTAGTGTGTTTAATGGAAAAAAAGGAAAAGCACAAGATTGTATGTTGGCATGTTTGTATGACATATCATAGAAAAATCAAAATGAAGGCCAAACAAACAAAAAAATAAAATGTATTATTATAAAAAATAAAACAATTACTTTTTCTGGATTTCTCAAAAAATCTTGTTAAATCTTTGATGAGGTACAATCTGAAAATACAGAGAAGGAGCTTGGGATGATGGGTCTAGTCTGCTGCTGAGACATGATGAAAAGGAAGTAAATCTTTTTTTTTGTATTTCAATGCATATCACATGAAAAAAGTGAAGAGCAGGAACTTGGTTCAATCCATTAGTAGAGGCAGTGTTTAATCAGGCTTCATGATTGAAGAAGTTCAGCACACATCACCAAAGGGAAGTCTATTTACCAGTGATCGAGAAGATGATATTTTAACTAGCAAGGTTTAATTACAAGGTCAAAAAAGAAACATACATGGATGAATTGTTTACAATAAGATAAATCATTTAGGCTGCTCTGAGAAGGATAAGTGCCAGCTCATATTCTGTTTAAAATAAAATAAAAAGTAAAATATGTTAGCTCTGACTTTATGCTGTACAGTATCAGAGCTGTTCAAGTGCTATATTTGTTTTGGGCAAATAAAATGCATAATCATTGCAGTCTTACACTTTACCACTTTCAAGCTAGAACATATAGTTTTTTTTATAGTAAAACATTTCATATTTCTAAAAAAAATATTTACAGTACGTTGATCAATCATTTCCATTTCATTTACGTCACCTCTGTACAGAAGTACTTGGAGCTATATTTATGAAATGTTCTTTCCTTACTCTTTTTTTCCCATCAACATGAAGTTATTAAAAAATCATAAATCTATAACATTACTTCATAAATTCATACACTCCTCTGCTGGAAAGGGATGGTCGTATATGATGCCAAACATTACAGAGGGGTTTATAGTTTTCAATACATTATTTCTGATGCTGACTTCGTTGCAGTTAGACAAAACCTCATTTATACTGGTCTGCTATATGACATTCTCTTGGTAACAAATCAGAGGAATTTGCAAAAACAATGGGGAATATATCACAGAAAATCGAGATAATGTCTCCAGGCCATGGGGCCCTCCTTATTTTTGTATAAACGCTGTCTCTTCGCGTGACTTGGATTTCTGGCCATTTTTCAGAATCATCAATAATAAATGCTAATGATTTAACTAGTTTTGTAAAACATTTCCATCCCCTACATAATTCATCTCACCCAGTCAATGCATAATGAATAGCACTCAACAGACAAACCGCAGTGTTGCAGTATTCAGATTCAGAGCCATTGAGAGATTAACCTACCATTAAAAGAAACAGACCCTCCACTTTTTCACTTTAGCAACAGTAGAAGCACAAAGCCCAAGTCCTGTTAACACATATAGAGATGTGAAGTTTCACATTCATGCTCCTTCACAACAGATGTTATCTGAGAATTTAGGTAACAAGCTGCGGCAACTTTAAACAAACGTATACAAAGCTACAAAGCCCGATTTAAACTTCCAGTGAGAGCTCTCTTTATGGATGCAAAGGTGCCTGTGTGTGTTTGGGGACTATAAGATCAGGCGATATGCACGCTTGTAAGTCCTTACACAACAGTGGCTCTGTGAATGTATGAATTTCATTAAAGATGCAATGTAAAACTAATAAAACAGCATTATTATAACACCAGGGAGTGTAGCTGTTGTTTGAGGAAGGTTGAAACTGCTAGGAAAACTGATTTCATACTTCGTGCTTCGGAGAAACGCTTCATTAAAAACAGAGGCAAGGTTAGATTTCTAACATGTGTCACTGTAAACAGTGTATCTGGTTTAAGGTTCCTCATACTGAATGTACAAGAAGCAGACAGCATGAGCTCTAACAAAGAGAGGGAAACAAACATCTTTCTCTCTAATAGTTTTGCTTTTCTGATCTCCATCAGTCATTGCCAATGACTGAAGACCTGTGGTGGGTTTTGTGAGCTTGTGTGTGTGTGTGTGTGTGTGTGTGCTATTATAAGCCTAAATCCCCATTTACCTGAGGGATTACAAGAGAGAATGAGAGGCATGCGGATCGGATCAAAGCAGAAAGCGCTCTATAATTCCGAAAGGGTGCTTTATTAGAAATTAAATAAGAGAATTAAGAATTACTGCAAGGTTCACGGTCAGTGGCTTTCTTAATTTAAACCATGTTACTCCTTATTAGACTTTGCAATTACAATTACAGCCTGAGTTATTCGAAAGAGTATGGTGCATGAAATATGAAATGAAGGAAGCAAATTTATTCCAATTATTCATGATACGGCCGCCTGACTCCATGGCCTTTTCCCAATGAAATAAGGTGCTTTAAATGAGGGAACATTGAAAAGCAGTGATCTTCAAAGCGCTATCTGGAAATATAAGGGGGCTGATAGTCTCTTTTAAGCAGGTTAATAGCTCTTAATAGAAATGGTGTGGAAACACTAAAGTCGAAGGACTCATATGGTTGGCCTTTTATAGGCCTCACCAGCCACTGCAAAGATTTTGTTGGGAGAATCCAAACTGTATTCTGAAAGGCCAGGTATGTAGCCGAAGATGTAAATGGATTTATAATGAGATATATTTGCAGTTTCCATTTATTTTAAGTGTCTCAGAAATGCAAATGTGTCAAGAGCAACATTAAATACAGTAGGTCAGCCAAAAATGCTAAATCTGTCATTTACTCACCCTCGTCTTTCCACATTTTTATTTTTTCCTTTATTCTGTGAAACCCAAAAGAAGATAGTTAGTATATTACAAGAAAATATTCAAAGTCTTCTGACGAGATGCAAAAATTTAAGTCCTTTTTCCACTCTCCGATCAAAACAACACTCACCTTACACTTTAGGATTATGCAAGACATTTACGTTGGGTCAAGGTTCTTATTACACTGTCTGGGATTATTTTCTGATAATAACCAGCGGAGTACTGTACATTAAACTTAAACCATTAGATTACATTACTCAAGTTAACTAACAATTAAATTGAGTAAGTAGAACTACATTTCTATTTTGTTTTACACAAACATAATAATGTAATTGAAAGTCCGCTAAAGTATCTAGAAATGACATACTGAGAAGCTCCTCCTCTTTTTTGAAATGGCCAATAGCATTCAGTTACTATCAACTTGGTAACGCTGCATTCAACTGCTTATGACAACATTAGGCTTATATGGAACTGGTACTAAATCAAATTGTGATAGTAGTGATAATGCTAGGATGGGTCTGTTAGGGCCCAGCGAGGGAGAGGGGGCCTGGATGCACTTTCTATCGAAGGGGGCCCAATCTGTGTTGTTCGGGGGAGCCGGAAACCATAGTGGCACCCTTGGCTGAGGATGAGTACTTTTTCTTACTTAGTAAGTGTGTAATATTGGTGAATGGCACCAGTGATGTTTTTCTCTCATCAATGCTGCTTCTAGTCTAACAGTTTCTCCACCCAATTTCATCCATATCACTAAAAAATACAGCATTCTGTGTAGAATTCAAATGGGTCTGATATGTGAGTCGGGGGCAAAAGTATTGGCGAAAGTGAGAGACTGTAAGTTTTGAATGCTAGTAGCCCCTAACTGTGAATTTTGTCATGGTTTTGGAGCACACAAGCTTAACCTAATGACAAAAATATTACCCTAATAAAACCCAAAGAATTTGTTTTGTTTTATGGGGACTACAATGAAAACACTGGATACATTAAGTGATACAGATTTCTTGCATTAGGACAAGGACCAGCAAGGACCAGCTAACAATATTTCATGCTGTCATATGCTAACTATGACTTACTTGAATGCATATAATTAAGCAACATGCAATATATATAGCCTTGAACGTTTTCAGCCCATCTAGGCTCTCTTAACTACAAAAAACCCTACAAAACAAATAATTACAGAAGCCTTAATTTCACCAAACTTTTTCGAAGAAACCAGTGAGTGTGTATTTGGCACAGAAATACTTTGTTATATATCGAATTATTCTTATTAATTAATAATATTATTATGTATTTATTTTTAAGCTTTGGCCATGTTTAGCATGAGAATCCATCTCTTTAACATTGTAAATAACTCAACATGAATGAAATTGCATTAGCCCCCACCCCCTTTAAGAAAATGTATTCTATTATTGAAAATGTTCAGTTTTACAGTACAATGTGAAACCAAACTATAGAGCAGATTTAGCCTATCTATTGAATAAATAATGTGAACAAATGTAGGCCTAATAGCACATCCTGTGACCCATGTCAGGAACTGACCATTGTTAGTATTATATGTGATTATCCAACCATGTTGATTTAGCAATTGAGCTTAATGGAGAGCCTGTGGCGTCTCTAGATGCAGTTAACGAGTCAATAGAAGCCACTGTGATTTTGGTATTACAGTATAGAGGCAATACAGTACAGAGGGGTCAATAAGAGGCAATTTCACCAGTGAAAACACCTCTCCATGCACACACACAAAATGAAGGAGGGGGGGGGGGATCATACAAGAAAACAAAAACAAATTTTCATGCATGTCTGACTGGTGTTTGGTGGTGAAAATACATTTAAATGATTGTAAATGCTGTTCTGTTGCCAGTCCAATAATATTATGTAAGCAGAAATTATAACTACTGGACTGCTGTGATATCTATAACAATGGATAACAAAAGTTTGCTCCAAAAAAGAAGTTTACTTCACAGTAAGCATTTCTAAGAAAAAATGAAATGTTCACACCTTCATAAATGCAGTCACACTCATACACTCAATCCCACTCACAGTGTGGGAATGCTGTTTCTTCAAATATCTTGTGATTTTGACTTTGTTGCTTAGCCAGACACAAGTGACAGCCAGCTTCCCCAACAAACCAATTACCAGTGTTAGAATCATCCAGAATGCACTTCTCTTCCCAGCACTAAAATAACGAACGTTCTGACTTTCCAGATTTGTTAAGCTGTATAATGGGGAACTCTATAGTGGTGACTAGAATTCAGTTGTTTTGTTCTTGGACACCTCCCATCAACACACACACATTCACCCAAACCCTCAGACAGGGATAACACTTTAAAAGGAAGGACTGGCAAACTAATGAACACTGACAGCACCCCCCAAGCTGTTTGCATTCCTGTCAAAATGCTAAGCAGTAAATAGATGCTAGAGTCACATATGCTTTTATCTCCGCCAGCATGACAGAGGTTAAGAATGAAGCTGGGGACTCCCTTGCAGAATCAGTTATTGTTTAATATCATAAACCTTTCATTTCATTTCCGCTGATGTTATTCTAATGGTATCTTAATAATAGGGAAAGCTAGGAACCGTTTGAAAGAAATAATTTGCATTGGGGATAATGAGTGTTTGCTTTTTGATCAAGGTTTATTAATACTGTAATTTGAGAGTATAATAATCAATGAGGTGTGCAGAGAGAAATCACATTAATTAGCTGTCGTTGAAAATTAAGCCTGCATTGTACAGTAGCTGCAGGGATGTCAAAGACTCTTTTGGAGGAAGAGCCTTTGAGGAACAACAAATTATATAAAAAAATATTCTAAGAACATTCATGTTCATTTGTTATTGTAATGAGTGCCCTCAAGCTCCACTAAAGGGCACTCGCATCCTCCACACCTCCCATGGACTCATTCCTTTATGAACTCAAATTCCCATCTTGCACTGTACATTCACACCAGTTCACATTCTGTAATTATCACCTTCAGCTGCAGCTCGTCACCACACCCCTTCTCACTGGCATTTATACCACAATCTGACACTCACTCACCACGAGGTTTTATGCTTCCTATGTGTAATGTTACCTGGTGTTCTTTCCCGTGTTTGTTTTGTGTAATGTACCAAAGTGTTTTCTTTGTTGAATCTGTCTGATAATACCTACTCTGCCTGTCTGATCATGGATGAAATGAAAAACTTGCATTTGGATCCGCACATCCTTGCCTCCATTGTTACAGTTATAGTGGGTTATATTTAAACTATTCTGTTTTTATCTGCAGTGGAAAAAATGTTTTCATTTGTCATGCTGCATGTTAGTATTTCACAGGGCACAACCTTCCTTTAATTACTGAAACAAAATTTATCGCTTAACAAAAGTTATCCATTGTGGTATTTTCTAATTGGCAATTTTATATTGAGCTTATTTAGAAGGATTCATACTCTGAGGCTGTGATTTTTTTCTTCCTAATATTCAGACCAACAGTGCACATGTGAGTGTAATATTGCTTTTGTTCAGCAATTGAAATAAATATTCAGTAATTTAAGAGTTTTTTAAGAGAATTTAAGTTTTGTTTTTTCACACCATGTCATAATCGATGTTATTACTAGATGGCAACCCTGAGGTTTTCTTGGTATTGTGGTACACTTATAACATCAAAATAAATCTGAACTATTTGTATAATCAAATAGACAAAAGCGTAACAAAAGCGAAATGCCTCATATTCATACTTTAGTCATATTCTCTGCTAGTTAATTAAACTTACTGTATGGCTTTTACTTGTGTCATTTATTTGTTTAACCTTGCATTAACAAAAGTAAACTATAGGAAAAATTAAACAAAATTATTATGTTTACTATCATGTATTACTATTAATTTTACCACTGAAGCTGCAGTCATTTTGAACATTTCCACCCGTCATAGAAGTGGTCAGATTCAATGACGGAAATCTCCAACTAACTACATTTTAAATATAATTAAAAAGTCTGCAACACTTTAGAATAGGGAATACATCACTATTAACCTCCTGGGGTAGGTTCCCGCATACATTTTTCAGATAAGAGCAATACATCAATCGAATCTGTAAAGGGTCTACTTTAATTTGTATAAACATATAATAACAATACAACTTTGTGCATTTAGAATATGAAGAAAATAAAAAATGCAAACCTGTACATTCATTTTGGTCACGTATTATTGTAGCACAGTTTGTGCTGATTACAAGAAAAATACAGGTTGGTCAATAATATGTTCTAAGTAGCTGGAAAAAAAGCACAAATATCAGAGCATGTCCAAACATCTCAAGGGCCCCAAAATCACCTCGGACCCCATCACATTCCTAATGTTCTGCCTATGAATAGTTAGCAAGTTAGTTGTTAAGCTTATTTATTGGGTGGGATTAGGGATGTAGAATAAGGCATTAGCATGTGCTTAATTACGAGTAATAAATGGCTAATATTCTAGTAATATGCATGCTAATAAGCAACTAAGAGACCCTAAAATAAAGTGTTCCCAAAAAGTCTATAGTGAATTAATTCATATCCAAACAGAGATCTTCCTATTTGTGATAGAATGTGTGCTTAGTCCAATCTGCAACCTAAAAAGTACGCTCCTGGTTTACAACAAACCGTGTGCCATAAAGAATAAAGAAAGAGGCTACTTCTAAATATGTATATGTATAAATATGTATAGGCTTAAAACAGTATGTCAAAAAAGCATTTTTTAAACAGTAAAGAAATTACTTATTCAACAGGAGTACCTACTCATCCCGAATAATGACGATGGAGGTATCAACACTCATGTGTCAAAGTACACTGCACCCCTATAATCAGATGAGTGGTTGATGGGGTAATTGTCACAGTGCCTTTACCCTTGGCCTGTATGGTTGTTGAGCATCACATAAACCTCTGTCATGCTTGATAGGACATTTAAGTTGGAGATTTAGCATTTGTCACCAGCTGCAAACAGCAAGGACTCCTGAGTAGCTGACTATACACGCCCAGTCCCATAATTCATACCATGAGAGGCAAAACACAGTGCAAAAGGGACATGATGGACACACACTCGCTCTTTTTGTGACTCGTCATATGCAGGTATAGGCTCCAGACACCGTAGCTGTGGCTCTGAAAACAAACGCGGTGACAGAAGAGCGTGGCAGGGCTCGAGAGGTCCATAAATAACGGTAATTACGCGTGACGCGCTCGCTGGCGGCTGACCTCGGGAGCTGACGGCCACGGGTGCACATCCGTGACTCGCACACTAGGCAATACGGGCGATTGAGTGGAAAGCAGTCGAGATTACAGGAGGATGGAGGAGAGTAGAAAGAGAGAGAGGAGGAGAAACAGGGGAGGGATATGGGGAAGGCTAATGTATGTTATGGCTCCTGAGTGCTAAGTGCAGCTGTAAGCTTCACAGGAACATCAAAACACAATTGACTGGCTGAGCACTGAGCCCTCAGAGTACAGCTGGAGAAGAGATAGAGAACGACAGAGAGAGGAGAGAAAACCAGATGACTCACACCCTTCTGCATTCATATGCTTTGAATACTTGATGGCAACCTTAAGGTTGCACTGAAAAGATTGAGTAAGGCTTAATAACTGTGTAATTCATTTAAAAAAATTGACCTTTGAAACAGCTTTTAATACAGTTTTTTTTTTTTGCATTTATATTGGATTTATTCCATAAAAATGTCTTCAGTCAGGCTGATACAGAGTGTTTTACAACATTGACAATAATAGAATTAAATGTTTCCTGACTGCATATTGTCACGGCCCAGCCAGTCTAGGGTTGGCAAGGTCGATGACAAGACAGAGAAAAAAGAGAATTTGTAACGAAAACCCCTCTCCTGTACCAGCTCTAATGATGACAACAGGAATTTTCGAAAACAAAT
>JAUMHI010000033.1:5743923-5760690 GCA_032359435.1 Enteromius unitaeniatus | reverse complement strand
GTGTCCGGGTGGAACTAATATTCGGGCGATGGTTCCCGCTGCAACCTTCCGGAGAGCGCCACAGAGGCCCGGCTTGTTACATGCTGTCTTTTTTCTGTTATCTTTTAGTGCATCTTTACAGAAGTAAGTGCTGCGTGATTCCTCTCTTCTTCCAGAAACTAGATGAATCCTCACACTTTGCTCACGCGAGCTGATGTGGTCATTTACATGTTGCGTGCGTCTCATGTGGACGATTGTAATGACAAAGCGAAAGTAGCTCGTGGTCCCATTAAAAATAATTGATCAGATTAAGAAACTGAGTATAGTGTTGGTAACTTACTGATTACTTTATCAAAGAACATTTGTTTTCAACATGACTTACGGCATTTAAAGCTTTATTAACACTATAGATCAGTGGTCAACCTGTGGGCCGCGACGGTATTGCAGAGGGGGCGCCAATTATTATTAATAGAAATTGTAATATTGTTAATGTAATAAAAAATGTCTAGTTTGCTGATCCGTTATGTATATTTTCTGTTTATTCAATACATTACCAGTTTATTCAATAAAGACAATTAACAGCTTTGTTTCCGAGTACTTAGTTACCCGACACAAAAAGCGGGATCGTTTAAATTCTTTTGCAGTGCTATAGATTTGCTATAGATATGTGTCTCATGTCTGTGTGTTATGTTTTTGCAGAGTTTCAGTTCATTTTAGTGACGTGTTTCTAAAAACAAGTTTGCAGAGAGCAAAAAAAAGCACAAAGTTGTTACTGAGAGTGTTCTCAAACAGAATATTTTTAGTGTCTTTTGCACTGATTAGAAAAAAAGACACTGGTCCCGTCGGCGAAAAAATCTTTGCACTGGCTTTATGGGGTTTTTAAATCAATTCCGAAAGAGGTTTAAAAGTAATTACTTTAAAAACATCATGTGGTTTAACCGTTGTATTCACAATGGTAATTCACGGGCTTATTATTCAATAATGAATAAAATAACAAAATAATTCCATGAATTAAATATCAGACATCTTAGCTTTTCATTAAATCCTTGAGCCAGGGGTGCCAAACTCAGTTCCTGCATAGGGAGCCTTAGCCCTGCAGAGTTTCTGTCTTAATTAAATGTGGTTGTCTGCATAAACTACTTAGACTACTCTAACAATCTTGTGTTAAGGCTGTATTTACTTGTTTGAGTTGATAGTGGCTACAGTCTCCCTGCTCCGCTGTGGTGGTATTTCAATCTATTGTGACAGGCTTCGTCTCCACAATGACGCCTTGCTTATATGAATTTTGTGCCTTGATCCCCTTGGTCAGCCCTGGTTTTCTCCAATTCCACAGACTCTGCCTGGGCACCTTGGTCTGCAATGATCTCCAGGTCTACTTCCATCTCACATGCCTGACCTTCCATCTATCCATTTGTCCGTGTTCATTGCACCACCTTCCTTTTTTATGTTACTATCTTTTTGATTTTGCAGACTTTCAGTTTGTAGTTTTGCTCTGTGCTTGTTTCCTGTATTTCCCTCTCACAAGTCAGACTGTTTGCGTCTTGTTTGTCTAGTTACCCCAGTGTATTTTGTTACCTTTGTTCATTGTCAAGTAAAACTGTTGAGTTGGTTTGCGTTGGTTACCGGTATCTTTTTGAGGTGTAGGTTTAAGGCTGGCCTGTTCTGCTTTCCAATGTCTTCAATAAATCTTCAATAAAATCAATAAAACTGTCAGAGCAGGAACAGATATGCTCTCGATTTGCGGATGTGTTCCCAGGGACTTGAGGCCATTTGATCCTATTCTTTCACTCCTACATTTTCTCTCCGTGCACTAAGCCTTTTTAAATAAAAATCACCACTATTGACTGTAATCACTTAATCAAGATGTTTTTTTTGCACAAAACAGGGTACTCATAGCTTAGCACATAATGATTATATTATACCCAACTCTCTCTCTCCCTCTCTCTATATATATAGGCTATATATTCCTCAGTGAAGTGGCAATGATATTCTTCGTGTTTATCATTGGCACCCATTGTGCACACCAGCCCACGTTACAGCCACAATTAGCTCTCTCCTGCAACATTCCTGTTCCTGCACCAGCTCTGCCATTTCAAACCGCCGGCTCAACACCCACACAGCCACACAACTAACCCCTGAGAGGCCGACACTGAGTCTGTGCGCCTGTGTGTGTGTGTGGTGTCGTGCTTTATGAGGATATCAAGTATAGCTACTGTGAATGCTTTAAAGAGAAGAGGAACAGCCGGGAGGGACCACTGTCTCTGCTCTCTGAGAATGAGAGGAGAGATCAAAGAGAGAGGAAGAGAAGGGGAGTGAGGGATCGGAGCGAGAGAGAGAGAGAATAAAAGTGAAAGAGCTTGAGCTAGAAGCCTTTGATCCTCCAAAATAGTGACCTTTGCGTGAACCAACAGCTTCCTCCCATGGAGACCCTGCCAATATGGCATAGTTCTGATTAAAACACAACTTTATTTGAAGTTGGATGAGCTTTTGATTGGGCTTCATAAGGAAAATAAGCCGTAAAAAAAACAGCTTCTTCAATGCAGAGATAGGGGCTAATCCTAAATTAAGATAATAAGCCTTTAAAATTAATTTGCTCTAGATGGATGAGGTACTTATATTGAAAAGGTCTATTTTCATGCTCTTTAATAGCAGCAATTGTATGCTAAGCTAAATTATATGGTATATGGTAATATGGTAATTGTAGGCAATAACGGAAAATCAGGTGTGGTCTCCATATACATATCAAACATTAGGCCATACTAATCAGCTCATGATTATGAGTTTTTGTGCTTTCATAGACCCTCATATATATAAAACGAATCTTTGGTGCGATTGGTGAACAAACCAGTTTCAGTGAATCAGTTCATGGAAAAAATGATTTACTATTTTTCAAACTTTCTTAGACAGTTTTGGTAAAAGAAAAAATATATGCAAAGTTTCAAAATGGACAAAGATTGTCCTGTTTGACGCAGTCATAGAACTTTCTTCTTTTATAACACGAGCGAGCAGTGCAACCATACCCTCCCTCTATTCCTCCTCACCCTACCAACTTCTTTTCTCTTTTTCTGTCTCTCTCTCACTCTCTCTGCCTTCCCTATGGGTATTTCATCGAATATTTATGTCCTCTTCCCTCTCCAGAAGTGTCATTTTAACTTTAACAGGCTTTGAAGCCAGAGAGTTTGACACCACAGAATGTTGTAAAACTAAAATAAAAAGCATCGACCTGTCTCCCCATCTACAATAGCTTCATAGCAAGTCAACTGAAGATGCTGTGCTTTTCTCGCCCTTTAGACATACAGTATCATTAAAGCTAGAAAAACTGGGGGAAAAAAATACTGACTTATGAAGAACAATGAACAGTTTTAAAGGTTAAGAAGTCAGTTTTTCATTGTTTAAAGGTGTCCATCATAAATAGAAAGAATAATCTTTAAAAAAAGAAACTCTATATATTCCAGGGATACTCTTTGTATCCATGGCTTCATATGGTTTGAGGAAAAAAATAAACAAACTTATTTTCAAAATGCGATGTGACAAAAATGTGACAAATGTGATGATCCTAATGTGGTTTTCCAAAAAAATAATTTTCTTTGAATATACATGCGAGTAATGAATTACATCAAGAATTAATTTTGGAGAGTCACTCCATATTATATTTTATAACCTTGATACATGCTTACAAATAATTAAATCTAACTTTTATGATCAGATCATTTGATCCTGACTATTTATTTAATGCCTCTCTAAAGATATCAATCAATTTCAATTGAGAAATGTATTATAAAGGGGACATATTTAAGTCAATGTGTTTACATTTTTAAAGCATTAAAGGGGTCATACATTTTTCTATTAATCATAGATAATTTTTGACCCCTTTAATAAATAAATAAAAAACAGTACATTCAATAAGTAAATAAATCCTTACCCCTAAAGTTAAAATAAACTGTGCACTTTTTAGATTGTCATACACTGTCATACATCTTGTAGTACACAACTCCAATGCTAATTACAGTAATTTAATAACGCCTTCAAAATAAGCAAACTGTCTAAAGTATGACCAGATGATTGATCTTTCACAAGGCTTGTAATTATAAGCCAATTCCAGGTTAACAAGTAGCATGTGTGGCTAGTGAGGAAGACTTCAACTCTCAGACAAGCCAGTCACCTCGAAATTGATTCCCCAATTGATTCTCACTGACTGGTCAAAGCCAGATACTGTGTCCACGGGAGAGCTGATATTATCTTTCAACCGATCAGCAATGGCTCTCCATATTTTCGGAGATGAAGGAATGATTAGGCTGTCCAGTGCATGTCATCTTTGACAGTGACGGAGAGTGTAGCCTTTGATGAAATAGAGAAATGGCCTGGGATCATAAAGCCAAAGGTAGGCCAAGCTCAGATTGCACTTCAGTTGACCATCACTGTAACTCATTTTTCATCAGATCGTCTACCTCAAGCCTTATATCATTCACAGAACTCTTATTCCCCAAATAGACTTGCCACAGATAGAATAAAGTCCAAAAAATAATAAAGTCCTTTTATTTATTTATTTTTCAATATTTGCTGTGCTTTCTCCACTCTATACTCCACAGAGATTGTGTCACCTCCAAAAAGGTTGATATGACCTAAGATAACCACTCTAGCGATGATAAAATATATGCCCCCCTCCCCCTCCCTCCCCTCATTTTTCTTTAGAAGTTCATCAGAAAAACAGCTCAACAGCAAAACTCCAGAATTTAATATAACAGAGACATTTCCTTCCCTCTTTCTTTCCTTTTTTCACTGAATATTCAGTTGTAACACCTGCAACACCCAACTCTTGTATATTTTAAAGTTCTGTCTTGTTGATTAAAATTGTATGAGGGGAATTCAAATGCAATTGTAAAAATGATTTTCATGCATTTACCAACTATACAAAGGGACCTTGGATGTTCAAATGTATCAAATAGTCTTAAAATACACAGAGCTGAGAATTTAAAGTACCTTCCTGTTCCTTTTTGCTGTATAACACAGCAACCACAAAAATGTTGATATGCATGAAACTAAAGTGAAACATAGGTGCATAGTCACCTATGCATTTGTAATCAAAATGGGGTATCTCACATTTGGATCTGCCTCCATCCAATCAACAATCAATGAATAAAAAATTAATAAAGTCCACAGCCTACATGCTACACTTTTTTCATTGGTAATTAGTCTTACTCTGAAGTATGTCACAATACAAGAAGAAATCCACTGTTGCTACTTCTATTACATTGAGTCACACTTAATCAGCAGCATAATTACAGCATGAATGTCTGAATGCACTCTCTAACAACAAAAATCAATATCAAACCAGACAGATAGATAGACACTGTAGATAGATACCATATATAGATAGATAACAGTATTTTGACATGTGAAGGTTGTGAACTTTTGTGCAACATATCTAAAGTTGTGATGAATTAATGAATTGTATCTTATTTAGAACACTTGAACTTGAGGAGAAAAAAAAACAAATGTAGCGAAAAGCTCTAGTTTAAACATATTTGCTGTAGTTATGCAGGTGGTTGCCAGTAACCTTCTTTAGATTTATGTTTAAAAAATGTATTGGCAACAGTTTGTTCAAATATAAATGAACATTAAACATAAACAAGTAATTTACTGTATCTTTACAGAATAAAACTATTAAAAACAGTTTCATACAAAGCAAAAAAGCAGAAATCCTCATCAACGTTGTTCTTTATTAATATTATTATTAGGATTAACCCCTTGATATGTACCATCTCGTTTTCAAGGAGGTCCCAAAACACAATGAGGTACAATCACAACATAAAACAAAACAATACACACATTAACAATCCATTTTTAGACAACACCTAAAGAAGAAAAAAATTAAATAAATAACTAGCCATTAAAGCTAGTCACAAATATACAACACAACTTGATGAAAATGCCTTATACACTATACACTGATCATAATAACAACAGTACCATTTTCAATGATAACATGTACAAACCATCGCAAACTGTGAAAAAACAAGGTTTACTTGAAAATCTTAAATGATGTAATAATTTGAATATGCACAGGTAAATTGTTCCAATCACTAGGAGCTTTAAACATAAAAGCTTTTTTACCAATTGTTTTTTGACACGTCTGATAAGTCTGAAGAGAATTTTTAACTTGATCATTTGAAGAAAAAAGTACAAGATATTGATGTAAATAACTTGGATAATCAAAATAAATACACTTGAAAAGAAATAAAAGCCAATGAATATATCATCTTGTAAACAAAGATGGCCACAAAAGTGCATCATAAATTGTATAATGATGAGAACATCCTAAAACAAATCTACAAAGTCTATTATATACTGTTACTGGTGCAAGATCTAATTTAGATGCAAATTGGTAAACAACATCACAACAATCAAAAATTGGAAGCATAAGTTGAGAAGCAAGTTTCTTACGAACACGATCTCTAGATCGATGTAAAATACTAATTGCAAAATTGATTTTACGTAAAATATGATTTAAATGTTCAGAATCAAGCCATACTCCAAGGTATTTAATAGTGTCAGCTTTATGCAAAGAAACACTGTCTTTATATGATATAACACAAGAATTGCTTTTAGATTTAATAAATTAAAATTAAAAATCATACTGAAGAGATAACTGAATTTGTGAAATATCAGAATTAGATACATATATGACAGTGTCATCGGCATAGAGTTGAACTTTACAGTTATTACAAATTAAAAATAAATTATTAATATAAATATTAAAAAGAAGTGGTCCTAGTATTGAACCTTGGGGCACACCTCTTTGTTGAACCAAAAAATCTGACTTACCCCCTTTTAATACTACACACTGTTTTCTATTATGCATTTTCAGATAAACGAATAGCATAAAGTTTATCTAGAAGTAAATATCGATCAAACCCATCATCAGCAGCAGAAAAAACATCATTGGTAAACTTAAGCAAAGCAGTAGCTGTAGAATGATTAGACCTAAAGCCAGTTTGATGTGATGATAAAATATAATTACTACTTAAATAATATGAAAGTTGCATATATATTAGTTTTTCAAAAACTTTGGCTATTGAACATATTATAGGTCTGTAATTATTAAGGTCAAGTAGATTGTTGTCGTTGTTGTTTTCTGATATTGGTTCCCAGAAATGCTTTGCATGTGGGTGTAATTTTATTTACTTATTTTTGTATAAATAAAAGACGTATTCATGTTTAATTTTCATTTATGTTTGAACAAACTGTTACCAGTAAATAGCATAAATTTAAATCTACAGTAAGTTACTGGCAACCAGCTTTGAGTAATATTGTAATTTCTACAGAAATTTTTAACAGTGTAGATATATATTTTTGATATTTAAAAAAAAACAAAAAACATTATCATTAAAGTGTGATGACTTAAGTCTCCAAAGATGTACAAATACTCTTCCACAGTAAAGTCAAATTGACTGTGTCAATCAAACTGTGAGCCAGAATGAGCGTTTTGTCTTCTTACAGCACCATAATGAATGCCTTGCCTGAAGCTACTGTTTTTTCCAGCATCTTTCAATGGACAACAGGGTAGGATGAAGAATGTGCCCTTCTTCGCACAGCACTCAGTTCCCAGAAACAAAAGACAGCCAATCTAAAAGACTGCTTTAACACTAAGACCCTCATTTTTACAAGCCGTCACAGTACATCAAACATAAAGGGTGAAATCTAAATGAAGGCTTGTATTAAATTAGTTTAAACGTTATGATTATTATAGCTGCAGTCTGTTTTAGGTCTTTGTAATCTGATAAGTAGGAATTGCTTATTCTAAGTGTCCTGCTATTCACCAAAACAAAAGACAATGAATCCTACCCACGACCAGTATGAGTCAAGCACTAATCCTATGGAAAAGACATGTGTGCCAAGACAAAACATTAAAATGAAATGAGCAAAATATATCATGTGGAATTACTACCATTATAGTCAGGACAGACAGTTAGATTGTCATTAGGAGTGAAATCATTTCTTTCAGGGTCTTCGGTCAATTCTTTGTCCATCACATTAAATATCATGGGATATTTTTATATCTGCTGTGCTTTTTTAAACTCACCCTGGACAACCCTCGACATTCACAGGAAGCATAAGCAACTGACACATGATTTATAATTGGCTGAACATCACTTCTCATAGAGCTCCAATTTGCATATTTCCCAGCAATCTTGTCAAAGTGGCAGATTTTCTGCGCCTCAACATATTTAGCAGCCTGTGTTGTTGACAACTTGAGGTGTTGCTGCAGCTTTAAATATCACACATGGCGATGGAGTAAGATCAATCCTTTGAGAGCCGTTGGACAAATCTCTTTTGATCACAGCAGAGAGGAGGTTTATTGTGACACTCATTTCAACCACCACCAGCGGCTTATCAAGCTCACCTACAGTATACAACCTACCATAGCCATTTGTCCTTATCGCAATTTAAGATCTGACTGAATAAAGACTGATTTTGAAGTCAAGCCAAGCGCGTTATTGCCATTTCTCTCCTGCGCAGAAGAGAGAGAGAAAGAAAAACAGCCAACATTTATACTTCAAATAAGTCCATAGTATTGCTTTATAAGTACTAATAAACAGCCAATATGTTAATAACATGCATGCTAAAAAACAACAGTTAATAGTGAGAACTGGTCCCTAAACTAAAGTGTTACCAACTTTTGTTTTTGAAGCCTCATATTAGGTAAAGTGATTGAGGTTACACTTTGGATTAAGGAGCACAAATTTACTATTTATGATTTACTATTTATGATTCTAAAGTAGGCTACAATTTCCATGGTATGGCAGATTTACAAAAGATGAATTTTGAGGTTTAAGGCTTTCAATTGGTATAAAATTTATGATGATTACTAAAATTAGAGAAAAAAGGACAACGTAAAAGCCTTTTTGGGACAAAGGGCACAACTCCTTTTATGTAGTTTTTTGAAGTGCACTTTTGTCATAAATTAAGCTATTATTGTTCCTGCACAGTTTGTATGAAAAAGAAAAACTGTGGTATAATATAATTAGTGTCTTGGACCTTTCCAATGATGTATAGTTTGGTTTAATTAATTTGGTTTTATAGATTAGGATTTAACCGTAATGTAGTGAAGTAAACTTAAGCGTCCCTCTGAAGGAACAGGTGACAGTTAAGGGGATAATGCTTTAACTAGTGTCAACAAGGAACAGTGCATTTATTACAATATTTATCATTTTTAGTTAACATTTGTTTAAAAAAAAAATAATAATATTTCCAGTGTTTATATTTAATATAAATAAATGATAAATTATAAATAATACATTTCAAACAGCAATTTGTGTTATAGTTTTATATTTATATGTCATTATACTGGGTAAAAATAATTATTAAATGAATAATAACACTTTTATTCATCATTTTATTGTTTTACAGAGTTGTTTAAGGGTTGTGGTTGTTGTTGTAGTTTTTTTTGTTGTTGTTGTTAGAAAGTTGACATAGTTTTTGCTCAGTTTTATGAAGACCCATCCACTTAACATTTCTGTCCTCACCCCTGCATCTCATTGACAGTTTATACTCCCCATTTTTGCCTTTATTATGATAGGACAGTGGCTAGACAGGACGCAAAGTGGGAGAGAGAGAGGGGGACGGTATCAGGAAAGGTCAAACTCAGGATGCCCAAAGCACAACAGCATTATACAGCACACTGCCCACGAGACTATCAGCACAGATGATGGCTCATACTTATTTTAGCAAGTAAAAGGACTTTTAGTATGATTCAAAAAAAATTTCCCCTTTTAGCTTCTGATAGATTTAACTCTTTGCTGTAAAACCTGCTGATTTTGATAAAGTAAATAACATTACGTTTTACTTCTTTCAACAAAAGAAATACAGAGCTTTAATTATAAATATAACATTTAAATATTGTCTTAAGAAATATTATTGGTAGATAACTAATATTTCTATCATTTTTTGTTTAAGTAGTCAGCCGTTCTCTTAAAATATCTCATTAATTTACAAGTTATTAAAATTTCATCTTTCTTTTGGCCATGAATATCAGCTTCTGCACTACATTGCATATTTTTCTCAGTTTAGGCTTCTAAATACAATGTTAGTTGTTGTTTGTTTGTTTGCTTGTTTTTTTTTTTTAAGCATATGAGCCATAAAATTCTTACACGAGTCTGTTGGTTCTATAAACTGTTCCATTTAAAATAAATAAACATCCTAGCTTAATTTCTTATGTCTATTACAGTTTCATCAGGCTCCTCCATCACTCAATGTTCACCTTAGCTTTAATCAGCCACCTGCTTCTAATCACTGCATCAATAGCCATCACTATAAGAACATACATTTCTCATGCTTTCCTTGTCTGGTCTCCAACCTGGACGACAAGCAAATATTTCTGTTTCCCTACCTCCAGGAATCCACCCATCTTTATACCACGAATAATGTGCTCAGACACCAATATCGTATATCTCATTCTCCTTTAAGATGTAATAATGGTCACAAAAGTTAATGTTCATATTTATTTAAAAGTCAAGAAGAATAAGTGTATAAATATGTTGGGATGTTAGACCAGGGACTAACATCTAAGTACAAGAGCATAATAGATGTGGAAGGGATCTTATCCTTGGGGGCATCATATCCCATCTTAACCTGCATAAAGGTGCTTTGTTGTCACAATTCATTTTCACTAAAGTGAATAACTTGTTGATTTATCATGGCCCAACGCAAAGCATAGCTCAATATTGGTGCAGCATATATTCACCTGTCTAACTCACTTGTACTTAGCCCTTAATTGTGTTTATTGTCTGTATTTAACCCTGTAAAGATTGCCATTGTAATGGAATACCAGACTTGAAGAGATAAAGGGGATTAAACACTGCAGACAATGAGACTTTTGCAGGAAATAGCTGGTAAATAACAGAATAGGTTTCACTAAAGGAAAGGTTTCTTAAACCATACTGATGCATTATCGTTAGTTTTTTTGTCTGTGTTTATTAGTAGTTTGTTAATTCATTTTGTTGTTTATAACAAGCCATTCATTTGGATTCATACAATAATAAATGTTTTATTTTAAATTGAAAAGTGACATCCAGAATTGATGATATTTCCATACTATTTAGTTATTATTTAGTAATTATTACTTAATTGTGAAACAAATAATATTGAGGCAAATTACTGGGATCATTCAATAGTCTATTAGAAGGCATCTTGTCACGGTGGTGCATAGTCAAAGCACGGAGAGAGTTGTTGTAGCAATCAAACATCTTTTAAACTTTACAATGTATAACTTGATGGAGCATAGAAACACACACTCTTACATAGACAATGACCAACACAGACAGACACACAGGGTTAGCTTAAGTAAGGGAGACAATCAACGTGAATGGGAAGACACACCTGAACAGAATACATAATTAACAGAAACAAGGTAATCGGGAAAGCACATGGGGAAACATAAACAAACATGGGCATGTGACATTACTCCCCCTCCTGACTAGGCATGACCCACGCCGTATAACAACAGAGGGGGGAGGGCGGGGGCTCTGGAGGAGGGCGTGGAACAGAGGAAAGGGGAAAAAAAGAAAAGAGAACAAAACAAAGTCCCATAGTCCATGGTGGCCCCGCAGGTGGGAGGAGCCTGCGAGACAGGCAACGGTCCAGAGACCAGCAAGGTCGAAACCCCAGGGCGGATTCGAGCAGACGGGGCGCAGGGGTGACGCCGATGGGCTGGAGGACCGCGGCGCAGCAGTGGACTCAGGTGACTGAGGCTGAGGCAGGGACTCGGAGGACCGCTGCGATGCCGGAGCGACCAAGGCGGTCGGCGATGCCGAAGGGAAGGAGAAGCCTGACAGAGCTGGCAGGACGAGGCGCAGCCGGAGAAGTGGAGCCCAGAAGCGGCGGATGGACGCCGACTGACCCAGGCTGAGCCAGAGGCATGAGGGAGCCCGGTGGAGCTGGTGGGCCGATGATCCCCAATGAGGTCGAAGACGCCATGAGGCCCGGTGAAGCCGATGGGTCGAAAGCCCGAGGTGGATTCCAGGTGTCGACGGCTGGAGGTGAAGACAGGGGATCGCAGTACCCCAGTGGAGCTTGGCTGTGAAGATCAACTGGTAGGAGAGGAGGTGGGAGAGGGAGGCTGGGAGGGAACTTTAAAATTGTGAAGCTGTCTGGGAACAGCGGAGAAGGAGACTCGAGAGGGCTGGGTTCCACTCCTCCATACCAGTCGATAAGATCGTCGTCGCTCAAGTCCACTAGTATCCCGACCGGGACAGGTCGCGGGCTCTGTGAAGCGCTTGTGCTCTGTGAAGTGCTGATGTTCGTGGAGGTGCTCGGACTTGGTGAAGAGCTCGGGCTCGAAGCTGTGTCTCTGCGGAGGGGAGGGCAGACGACGCCTTCACAGCACTAGCTGTGGGCCGGGCATCCTCCATCTGTTTTGGTCGGTCATTCTGTCACGGTGGTGCATAGTCAAAGCACGGAGAGAGTCGTTGTAGCAATCAAACATCTTTTAATCTTTACAAAGTATAACTTGAAGGAGCATAGAAACACACACTCTTACATAGACAATGACCAACACAGACAGACACACAGGGTTAGCTTAAGTAAGGGAGACAATCAACGTGAATGGGAAGACACACCTGAACAGAATACATAATTAACAGAAACTATTATTTATTATTTGATTTCTTTTTTTTTATTTATGCATTTTGGCTATATATATATATATATATATCGATATGTTAGACTCGTCTCACAACATAAATGCTTAGTTTTGTTGAACAAAAAAGTAAAGTTCATCTTCCTGAACATGCTCACATCTGATTAAGTCACATCTGTTACAATGTAATATAAATGCACATTGTTCTTTAGAGCATCTTTTCTCATTTTCTTCTTTTATATACCGTAGATGCTATTTCATACCCTCATAGTAGCATGAGCCACTTAAAAGAGTCGCTTTGTACCTCACTAATGTAGGACCTTTTCTTAGAAACTCCCTGAGATTTTGTTTATTTGGAATTATTTCAAGACAGAGACATTATGAGCTGACTGCTACAGCATTGAATGACTGTTACAATGATGACTGCAGACACAGTCATAGAAATGAGTACTAGAGGCCAACCAAAGTGAGTCATCAATATAATCACAGGAGAAGTTATTAAAAAAATTATAGTCTCTGCCCGAGGCGTCATGCCAACAGATCGCCTACTGACCAGATAATGCGTACTGCATATGAAAAAAGGAAACCACTTTCTCAGAGTCAGAAGCATTAATCTAATTGGTTCTTTCCAACTTTTGCTGGTTATTCAGAGATTAGTCTGGGGCAAATAAAAGTTGGGTTACTCCAACACAAAAGGAAACATTAACCCCATGTCATTCTAAACCCCTAAAAGCGTTG
The DNA here is from genome assembly GCA_032359435.1 of Enteromius unitaeniatus. NCBI lineage: Eukaryota > Metazoa > Chordata > Actinopteri > Cypriniformes > Cyprinidae > Enteromius > Enteromius unitaeniatus. The sequence goes on along the minus strand of JAUMHI010000033.1, from coordinate 5,747,336 downwards.
TTTGTCTTCAGAACACAATTTAAGATATTTTGGATGAAAACCAGCAGGCTTGTGACTGTCACTGTCATGATATCCAGCTGGAGTGCCCACAAGCCCCTCCAGAGGGCACTTTATCCATAACATCATCATCTCAGAAACTCCATTTCCCATATCACCCCACGCCTAAGATTGATTGCGCACACACCTGATTCCTTTCAAGAGGACTACTTATGTCACACATTCACCTCATTGCGAAAACTTTTTTTTCTGATCGTTTCCTTTCGTGTCTTGTTTTCCCGTGTATGATTTTGGGCTGTTACCTCTGGTTATTGAATGTTTGCTGCCTACCTTTGAATCTGCCTGCCTGCTCATCCTTTCTGCCTGGTTGTCGCCTGCCCTGACATCTGCCTGGTACAGTTTATGATTTTGCATTGTCTGCATTGCTCTGATTTTGTGTTTCTGACCCTGCCTGTCGACCTTGAATAAAGTACTAATAAAGTATGTTACAGAAGACTTCGCCACACAAGGATCCAGCAGCTTTCCCGTGGGATACTGGTCAGGTATGAACCCAACCGAAATGCTATTTGCCCTTAAACAGGGTCCCTGGTTCTCTAGAAGATCACGTCTGGGACTTTTTATCATTGCCAGTGCTTCAGACCTTCCTGAGATAGTACTAATGGAGATCTTCTGTGATGGCATTAACCAACCCCTGCCCTCGCAGCTGAGACGCAAGGGACCATGCTCATTACTTGAGCAGTTTTTGGATCATGACTTCTAAATTGGAGCTAAATTCTGCAGGACACCGGCCCTCCATGACTAAACTTGGTGACCCTTGCATTAGATAAATCTCTAATTTGGGGCAGTTGTGACCTAATGGCTATAGAGTCAGGCTTGTAACACTGTGTGTGCGTGTGTGTGTGGGTGTCCTCTTGGTTGGTATAAATACAGAGCACATATTGTGTGACACCATCTTGGCCACACGTCATGTCACTTCATACTCCTTGTGGGAAAAAAAGTTTACTTGTACTTTTTAAATCATTGTGTTTTAATTATCTTTTGTCATGCTTTAAAGAAGTCTGACTAGCATACATGTGAGGTCATACTTAATTCTATTTTGTATAATTATAGCATGCGATTCAGTGTTACATTTAAAGTTAGTGTATTTTACTAAATGGCAACATCATCATTATGAATGTGTAATAAAAAAAATATGCCGTGTTGTGGTACAGACTGTACTTAAAGGCCTGGATACAAAAAAAAAAAAAAAAATTCCAAACAACTTCTTTAAGACTAATACAGATTTGCAGCTAACATATATTCTGGTGTGACAGGAAGGAGGAGAGGAAAGAGATGAGCGTGTCCTTTGGTGACAGCTTGCTGAAGGTGACTCTTGTTCTGATAGACTCCAAACTCCCACCTGCAACAGATGCATAGAAAAGAGCAAATATAGCAGCAGAGAAAGGTACGATATAATGGTCGTCTGAAAGTGACAGGAGCCTGGCTGTATGCAAATAGTGTGTGTAAGTGGATGCGCAAGAAATTGTGTGTGTGTGTGTGTGTGTGTGTGTGTGTGTGTGTGTGTGTGCGCACCCTGTTTGTCTGCCATACTTTTTACACATCATTATTTCCAAGCTGTCATTCAGTATATGGCCGAAGGGAAAGAGGAACAGTTTTTTGCCTCCAGGGAATATGCCGAAGCTAGAGTCTCTCTGCATGAGTGTGTTAGAATAAACACCAGAGAACTCAATCACACTATTCCCTTGCGCCCTTCACTCTTTCCTAAACACCACAAAGTTCATATTCAGGTCACCAGAAGCTATCGGTTAGGTGAAATACAAACGGTTCGAACTAGGAATATATTTTTATCCCTTTCAGAGCTTTATCCCTTATTTTAATCTCATCCCTGGATAACTCTCAAAAAACACTGTAATCACAAGCAACCGGGACACATCATTTATAATTGGCTGAACATCACTGCCCATAGAGCTCCTATTTGCATATTTCTTTGCGCTTTTGTCAAACTGGCAAAGCCTTATTTCGCCTCAATGTATTTAGCTGCATGCGTTCTAGAAAACTTGAGGTGTTGCGTGCAGTTTGTGCGAGCCAGCAGTAAATAACGCCATGTAGAGAGACACATTGTACAAACACTGATTAAGGAAAAGTTACGCTGTATATTTGACTATGCAAATCAGTTAGAGGCAAGAAACTTTTCGGACTCATTAATCAGACTCATATGTTTAGGTTTTCATTCAGAATTCAGAAGAGAGGCCCCTCATTTGCCCCTCAAATGTTAAAGATGCAGATCATATCAGTGTTTACAGCTTATGGGTCAATGACACAATGCTGCTATTCCAATCTATTAATTTTTAAAATTTACTAAATAAATATTTTAACATAGGCTCATTAGAAAAGCATACTATGCTCATTCAGTGCAGTTTGCAGCTAAAATTGACACTGGTGGCAGCAAAAAACTAACAATTTGTATTCCCTTTTACACAAATTCATGAGAAGATTACTGATAATTTATGACAAATTGTCACTCAATTACACAATACTATTTTTTTACAATTGTCATCTAAAGCATTTATATATTTTTATATAGCATTTTATATTTATATGTATATATATGCATGTATATGTATGTATATGTATGTTTCCATCAGCACATTTATAGAAAATATAGAATTTGAAGAAAACCTTTTTTAATGTTCATTTATAATTATGAGTGATCAAAGTCTCATGGTTCAAGTATGCAGATAAAACAAAGATATAGCTATTAAAGATGACAAACAAGAATATGAAAACAAAGATAATGAAGACAAAAAAGAAAAAGAAAATTGATGATAACATTTTTACATATTTATTTTTTAATAATGGTACACAATATGTATACACTCACATATGTACAAGATGTAAGGAAAGTATGTGTGTTGATACTTTATTTTTAAGCATGACAATACAAAGAGTGCATTTCTACAATTTTGGTATATGTCCCTAGTAAAAAATAAATATACTAAATTGTATTTGAAATACATTTATATCAAATGTGTTTGTAAGTATACTCTTAATATACTACAGTACATATTGAAATACTTAATTTAAATTTAATTGTTTTGTAAAACTTAACTGGTATAATTAAAGTCTGCTAAACTGGAAGAACTAATTTGATATTTAATGCACTTTAATTAGAAGTCCAACTAAAGATATGCTGAAGAATATGATGCTAAAGTGGAACTATTGTAAGTATATATTAGGTGCACTTTAACTTATCTTGCATTTAAGAACTTGAGTTCATTCAATCAACATCAACAGAGACATTAAAACAAGTCAAGTCAAGTCACTTTTATTTATATAGCGCTTTAACAATACAGATTGTAGCAAAGCACTGAACATTATCAAGTAGAACAGAGTAATGGTAATGTATAATGACGAGA
>JAUMHI010000033.1:5720728-5734015 GCA_032359435.1 Enteromius unitaeniatus | reverse complement strand
CAGCAAAGCAGAAGTGCTCACTATCACACATTTAGACTGATTTGTGAACAATGTTTGAGAGAAATGGTAATATTGTGCATCTGGAATGAATTTTACATCTTTAAGTCCATATATATATATATATATATATATATATATATACATACAGTGCCCTCCACTAATATTAGCACCCTTGGTAAATCTGAGCAAAGTTGGCTGTGAAAATAAATCTGCATTGTTAGATGCAGACTGTGCTGCATCTAGGCCCACTCGATGCGTTTGCATCTGTCCCGGGGCTTAGCCTATAGACGAGAGAAATGGTGGGGGCCTTTTGAAACATGTTGAAGTCACACCTCTTGTGGGTCAAAGAGCCAATAGTGTGTTGATCTCTTGGAGGGAACTTTTATGGCTCTTTGTTTCTAAGCATGGTAATTTGCATATGCACTTGTTGATATACAAGGTTGATATACAAATTAGAAGAGATTCTTAAAACCCCAAATGTTGCAAAGATATCAACATATAACACACACTCTCAATTAGAGAGTCCTTAGATACCAAACACGTAATGTGTTGATATTATGAGGTGATATTAGCTAGTGATCCATCATAAACATGCATAAAACAGGGTACCATACACAACACAATATACAAGGACAATAACAATATACACAGTGACCTAAAGGACATGCATTCACTCAAAGAATGTTTTCCTGTGAATTAATTTAGGGAAAATGTCTTTTCCAATGTCAAAGTCCAATGTCTTTTCAAAAGGGAGAACTAGTCAGAGTTGCTTTGTTCACATTTCCTCAAGCAATAAACCGGTGTTATCAGTTGGTTGCCATGGAATCAGAGGTGTTGGCTGCCTTTCAGTGGAAGGGTCCACAGACCCATATAGTTGCAGTTTGAGTTACCCCTTAGGCTGGGTAAAGCAGTATTAACGATTATTTGTTAAATGTAACAAATAGTTTGCGCCTGATTGGTTGAAATACTACAGTGCCTGGGGACCTCGACTAACAGTAAACTGGATTTCTCAGATAATGTGGATCCTAATTGTAAGAAAGCAAACCAAATATTATATTTACTGCAGAAGCTGAGGGAGTTGAGAGAGCCAGACTGGTTGGAAGTATTATGGTGTTCAATTTAACAGCTTTGTTTAGCAGCTATTTCACAATTTCTACTTTAAAAATGTAATGTTTAATTCAGTTTGATACTTGCTGTTTATTCGTTTGTAAAATTCACTAGCAATATCTAATTAAAAATGGTTTCTACACCCTTTTTCAGAGCATAATATAATATACTATAATATACTATAACTATTTCTCTTATTTATATAACATATACAGTGTTACTGACTACTTTCTCAGGAGAGTAACTTTAGTTGAACTATTTTTATACAGAAGCTTGCTATGGACCACAGTGAGTGACTGAGTGACAGGAGTGAGCTCCGAGGCCTCAAACCATACGATGTAAATCAACTGCTCTGTGGAGACCATGCTAAAAAATCCAACACACAGTGTAACTTCAGCGGGAGGCAAAAGTGTCCTGTGGAGTCACAAAGACGGATTCATTTTAGGTTATGTGAGTGTGTGTTTGTGCATGTGAGAAGGAGAGAAGAGAGACATTGGATTGGACTGAAACTGTAATGGGAAGGGTAACAAGGAGAAGAAAGCGAGAAATATAAAGCATTTCAGCTTAAATTGAAATATATAGAGAGAATCTATAGAGAATATAGAAAGAGAGAGAGAAAACGCAAGAACAAAGAAAAGGAGATAGAAGACAGCTTACATGATAGGTTGAGTGTCAGGAGGGAATCATAAGAGATAATGACAGCGGTGCTGTGCTCTAACACACTTCAGCACTCCCGTCAGTGCCTGATGGATGAGGTCTGGGCTCTTAACTACTTGCTGGACTAACTCGAACACACTCCACAGAAAACACTCCACACTGCTCCTGCTCCGCTCCTGCCATCTGAACCAAAGCCTGCAAGGTCATATAGGACTGAACTGATGAAATTACAAACATTTCCAGGGTTTTTTCTGAGTCAAAGATAACCCGTTTGCAAAATATTAGACATGTGAGGGTTTTTTTAATAACTTAACTTTAGTTAAAAAAAAAAACACATGCTTGATATTTCTAATACAGTGAAAGCATGTGGTTAAAAAGCTGTATGATTATTCGAAATTAAGCAAAAATTGCAAGATTTTCACATTGAGAATGCTCAGATTTATTTATATATGTATATATATATATATATATATATATATTTTTTTTTTTTTTTTTTTTTTTTTCAGAATTAACTTCTAGCACTGCACTAAAGAAAACAGAACATATGCCAACCATATTCCCAAACCTGTAATAACTCATGAAGTTGCTAAAATAAAATGAAATACTAAATTAAATTGTTACATTACTTTTCAGCAATAATGTTTGAAAATTAAGAAATTACGATGGCTATGAAAAATAATATTGTAAAGTTACCATTATTATTTATATGTTTGGTATTTATATGCTATTTTCTGACAGCTTTATTTTGCTGTTAAATATTACAATAATTATATTGCTTATTCTGCTGAATATTTCAATAATAATATTGTAAAAAATACTACTATTACTACTACTAGTAGTAGTCATATCACAAACAAGCCCATCAGAAATAAAAGAAAGAAAGAAAGATTGTATTATGTAATTTTTGCCCCCCAAATCATTTAGCCCCAACAAGTTTACACACACGTTTTAGGAAGGGAATACACCAAAATGTAAGTATTTATTCATAAAAATGAGTCATTTTGAATCATAATTGATTTATTTCAGACAAGTAAAAGAATGCTGTAACCTGAAGTGTGGCTTCTCAGAGTCCACACATACACAGATCCCCACGGCTCAGCTCTCAAAATCCAGACTAGACTCTGCAGAAATTGTGGATTTGTGTCATTGTAGGATAGAATGTTCCACCTTCAGCCTTGAAAGAAAAAGCTCTGAGTCGACTGAGCTAGTCTTCTGTCTGCTCTGAATGTTGGTCCTGTTTCAGTACACTGTTCTTTTCAAGGTTATTTTAACTTTGCTATTGCAGGATCATGCTGGGACAGATAGATTTGAACCAAGAGAGATAACAGAGCCTTTAATGTCTAGGGAAACATTGGTATATCGCTTGCACAATGGCCTTTCTCACCGCATCGCTGATAACGCAGGGCCTCGAGCGTCTCAACAAAAGTTTTTTTGAGACTGTAAAAGCCTCTACATAAAGATCTAGGATTCTGGCTAAAACACTGTAATTATTATAATTTATTTGGGATTCATACAAGCGCATCTGACCTTTGCTCCGCGTCTGGCTCCGGTACAGGAGACTCGCATTAGCATGATGCTCGGCTTTACCGCTGGGGCTCCGTCTCTTCCGCCAGGACTTGCTTGATTCATTTTCCCTTTAAAGTAAATGTGTCACTTGTGGTTTAGCTACTTTGTGGTGTATTCAGATGCTGAATGAGGGTTTTGTGCCCTTGAGGCTAAATGCAAACAGGTCTCGAGGAGAGAGAGAAAGAGAGAGAGAGAGGGTAGACTGATGAAGGAACACAGACAATGAGACTGTCAGGTGGCCTCGGAGGCGTGGCACGGGCCATCAATCATTCTGGCCGATGAACATCACAAACAACGTGAATATCAAGAGTGAAGGTCCGAGAGAAAGCCAGACTCTAAATATAGAGCCGCCTATTGGCAATGCAATTTTTCACGCCAGTTAAATGCGCCCTGACAAGAGTGCGCAAGATGCTTTTCTCTACGTCGGACGTGTGACCTTCGTGTGAGCGTTTCTATATCATTACTATCCTACCTCTGACTTTTTCCCAGACATATCTTCTTCCTTTTCAGACTCACTTCATTTATCAAAGTTTGCATGGCAAGTCTTATTTAGGTAGGCCAAGGTTGACAAAGTTAGTGGAAAGAGATTCAATTACTTTGTTTGAATGGGTCCAGTAACTCGTGCACGCACGCACACAGAGAAACTAAAGTCTATATTTCCTCTCAGGTTATTGACCGGGTGAATTGGCCGAGATTGCATTCTTCAACAGCACTGCTTGTTATCATTAACGTGAAAGGTCTTGTACTTCACTAATTGCTTTTCAGCCATAAGTATAAATTTCAGCATGCTTGTTTTTGCTCTTTTGACCTAATGTGCGGACAGAGAAGAAGAGGGTCACAGAGAGGTGAAACAAAAGTGAGAAACAAGACACTACTGAAACAGAAGGAGGCTTCATTAGTTACAACATAACTTAACATCATCAAATTTCATCCAAACACAATATTTTATTCAAGCGTTTTCACAGATACTAGTATAATTGGTGTTATTTGCTAAGGCAAACGTCATCATTAGTATTGCTCACACTTAAGGCTTTTAACTAGGTTGCACCTTAGGTATTATGGGTCAATGAAGACAGGTTTACACAGCTGTGCGGAAACCATAAAAAAAAACTCATTAACTCATTCTTCTTGCTAAGAAACACCACAAATGAAAGTTATCTCATCTTTTACCAACTCTTATACTGTCCCATATATATATATATATATATATATATATATATATATGACTTAATTCCACACCTGAACGAACAATGTTTCAGGCGTTTTTTTGGGGGACATGTTGGAGCTATATGCAGATGGTCGTACAGGCAGAGTCTATAATCGGCAAACAGGAATAATGTAGGTAAACAGAAGAGTCGTCAGTGTCCAGGCGTTGGTAACTAAACGGTAGCAAACAGAGTCCAAAAGGAGAAGCAAGGCAATAATCCAAAACGGGAGCGAGGGTAGGCAACGGGAAATCCAAACAGAATGACAATGATCAGGAACACGAATAAACAACAAGGCAAGACGACAGTGCAATGGACCATGGCAACATACAAACACTTCCGGGTTATATACACATAAAACTAGGTCAGTGGGAGAAGACTAGACATGAGTGGCTATGGCAACATACAAGGGGGGCGGAGACATCAATGGGGAACCGTAACAACAGATGAGATGGGCGGTGACAAGAGTCCATGAATGAAAACAGACACAAAACATACACACACAGCAGGCTGGCAAATCCAGCTGATCATGACAGTAGGACACTAGCCCTCTGAACCAGGATTGGACATCTTTGGTTTTTGGTTTCAAGTGTTGTGGGTTTTGCTAAAAAAAAAAAAAAAAGAATTACAAAATAGTACTTGGGCTTTTTGTTTGAGCTTCCCATATATTTTTTTTCTTCAATTAAATATAAAAGAAGTTGTGAGGGGAAAAAAGTTAATACTTGCTATATTTATACAGTGAAAGCATATGGTGAACAAGCTTTAGGGCTGTGTGATTATTTAAAATGAAACAAAAATTGCAATAAGGTTATGTGTGATTATTACATTGTTAATGCTCAGATTTAATTCAATTTATACTGTGGGGTTTTTTTAGAAGAAGAAACTGTAAAAAAAATGTAAAAACAAAAAAAAAAACTTATATGTTATAATAATCTTTTAAAAGTTTCAAGTGGTAAAATGCTTTTTGATGGTTACACCACATGACATGTGTAGAGTGATTAAATTCTTTTGTTGAAAATTTTATAAAAGTTTCAAAACAAATAACAAAAACACAAAAGTACATTTCTTTTCTTGTTTGAAATTCAATTTTGAAAAGATTTTTTTTGCTTTTGATTGGTTTGGACCAAAAATCTAAACCTTAGCAACCACCTAAAACATTTTAGCTTTGTGGGGTCGGTTTTACACTTGCATTCACATAAAAATAAAACATAGAAATATGTTTATTATTTGCCACTTCCCAACTGGACGCTTTGATTTACATTTTCAAATTATTATTCTGTCGCACGTCTGTTTATTTATTAAAAAATGATTGCACTCGCTTGGGCTGATTTTCATAGTTTGGTTTACTGCGGTGAATTACTGGAAAGAATTAAAGTTCTCCTCTGGCATGTGTCAACAAATACTGTCAACAAACATATTCAGGGTCATTTAAAGAGACTGTGTTATACCACACACACACACACACACACACACACTACATCAGCCAGAAGCAAGTGAGGCAGGTGGAAATTTGCATCATCTCAAGCCTTGTCCTGTCTGCTGGCTGCGAGAGATTGCCTCTCTCTCTCTCTCTCTCTCTCTCTCTCTCTCAGAAACACACACACACACACAGAAAGAGAGAGAGTCAAACACACACAGAGACCTTGAAATACCTTGTTTACCTGGATTTGTGTGGCAGTCACAGTCAAACCTAATCCCATTTAAAGCTTATGTTTCTAATTCAACCTGACACAAAGCATGCAAATGAATCTATCCACAACAAACACTCACACGCAGACACCAATTTGCCTCATAACACTTTGTGACTTGTGGAAGATGCCTGTTAGACCAGCTGTTACAAATTAACACCTCTGTAACATACATATACAGAGAGGCATAAAGAATTATCACAGGCCTATCTGTGGCGTATTTGGCAGGATAAGCAAATAAGCAAGCGAGGGAAACAAAATGAGAACTTTAAGCCAGACGCACATTACAAGACTGATGATCATTGCCTTTTGATTTATTACGCATACAGTGAAACTAGATAATATTTAGCATATATACATTCATTGCAATGCCAAAGGAGTAATCCCAGCTGTGTCTGATTCATTCCTAAACACCTTATGGAGTTTTTTTTTTATTATTATTATTTATATATTTTTTAAAGCTGGAGCTTTAATACATTTAGACATAATTATCTGCAAAGGCACTAGCTATACAAATACAAATGACTTGACTTTTAAATATATAGTACTAACGATAATATGTTGAACGTAAGTCCACAATGAGCACATTTTAACTAAATTTGAACCATCTAGAGACATATTTATATCAATACTGGACGTCCAAAAGACGTCATAAAAATGTCTAAGGTTACAACGGTAACCCACGTTCCCTGAAGGAGAGAACGGAGACGTTACATATGGGATCTCGCATGAGAGACCAATCGCCTTTTGAGTCTTTTGGAAAAGGCCAATGAATATTGGCGTGCAATAATCACAGCCAGGTGCACCTTATCATAGCGCGAGCATAAGAAGGCATGGCTGGATTGCACATGCAGGTTTTCGCTGAGGAGCCGAGCCAGCGTCAGCGCGACCCAGGGTCGTGGCAAGGGGATGTAACGTCTCCGTTCCCTCCTTCAGGGAACGTGGGTTACCGTTGTAACCTTAGACGTTCCCCTTCATTCGAGTTCACTTCAACGTTACATATGGGAACAGACCCGTGGAAAAGGCCACGAGACATGAAAAAATAATTTTTACATGGAATTTTGTAAGGAATGCACTATATCGATAAAATATGGTTATAAGTGAAGGGAAACACAGCCTCGAGCTGACTGTGGAACCAAGATGTTAAGGCCACAACCTACTGGTGAAGGGGCCCAGCAGGAACACAATCAAGACTGATTCCGCTCTGAATCCGACTGTGGGGCAGGGGGGAGGATGGAGGGGGTTCACCTTGGCATCAGGGAACCCCCTGCAAGGGGCAAAGCACAAGCCAACACCAGCTGGTCTTCCCGCTACCTGCTCGTCTGATTTAAGACACGGGAAAACACAGCCTCCTCGCGGAGGTCGTAGAACCTGGCGAAGGTGTTCGGTGTCGCCCAGCCCGCAGCTCTACAGATCTCTGCCAAAGAGGCACCATGTGCCAACGCTGAGGTAGAGGCAACACTCCTTGTGGAGTGGGCTCTTAGAGAGACTTAGACAGGTATTTTAGCTCAACTGAAGCCAAGGGCTCAAAGGGAGCAAGCCGCAGGCCGGTTAGGGCGACGGCAAGGTCCCAAGACGGTACCGGGTGCGGTCTCAGGGGCTTAACCCGACGCGCCCCTCTCAGAAACCGAACGATGAGTTGGTGCTTACCTAGGGATTGACCATCCACTGCATCATGGTATGCCTGCCTCGTAGAGGGGGCTCTAGACTGAGAGATGGTTAGCACTCGAGGCAGTTGATGTGCCAAAGCAAGCGAGCTCCTGTCCAGGTGCCCGAGGCTGCTTGCCCGTTGCACACAACACCCCAACCTGTGAAGGGGCATCCGTGTGTATAACGACGTGCCTGGACACTTGTCCCATGGGTACTCCAGCCCGCAGGAAGGCACGGTCTGTCCACAGGCTGAATAGGCGGCGACATTCCAGGGAAACGCCAATCCGGAGAGTACCGTGGTGCCATCCTCATCTCAGGACTCGATCGTGTAACCAATGCTGAGGTGGTCTCATATGGAGGAGCCCCAGCGGCGTAATTGCTGCTGCGACTGCCATATGCCCCAGGAGCCTCTGAAATGATTTGAGAAGGGCCGCTGTCTTGTGCCTGAATGATCTCAGAAATGTCCATACTGAGATAAGAGATCCAGAGGTGAAGAAAATTGCTATTTCAGTGAAAATTTGTGTACCACTGGCCCTGAGGAGCAGGCCCGCGTCTCTGAGCCAGCCTAGCATCGTGTGCCTCAGCGGGAGACGGAGCAGGTGGGACTGGTTAGTGTGCTGCGGGGCAAAGTCCTCGACAGTGTCGCTGAAGAGGCCAACCTGTGAGATGGGCGCGTCAAGAAAGCGAGCTTTGTCAACGTCGGCCATCTCAGCTAGGTTGAGCCAAAGGTGTCGTTCCTGGGCCACTGCGGTGGCCATCACCTGACCAAGGGCTCGTGCGGCCACCTTTGTTGTCCGAAGGGCAAAGTCGGCAGCGGCACGGAGTTCCTTCATCACGCCCTGGTCAGATCCACCCTCGTGCAGATGTTTAAGCGCTTTGGCCTGGAACACTTGGAGTGTGGCCATCGTGTGCAAGGAGGTGGCAGCCTGTCCAGCTGCGTGATAAGTCCTCACCGCGAGAGTGGACGAGACCTTACATGGCTTGGACAGTAGACGAGACAGATCGTGCCCATCTGAGGAGGTGAGGAAACTTCCGCACCCAGAAAAGCACGGTCGCATAGACCTCCCGAGGAACGCCTATGAAACAGTGAAAAGATCGATCTTTTTGTGCAACCCAGTTGCCCAGGGAGGACCTCTCGCAGCACAGCGTGCACTCAGAGGCAAGGTCACACGCTGGCGAGCAAAAGTTCGGCTTGCCAAAGCCTTTAAAAAGGCTACCGAACTCGCGAGCCCCTGCTGTAACACCCAGATGATATATTGTTGCAGCAGACAAGAGAGAGCTTGAACTCGGTGAAGGAACTTCTTATCTTTGTTGGCGCAAGGAATCTTTTCTTTCTCCAGCAGACTCCACACAGCATAAACTGCCCGGCGAGCACTCCGAAAGCGAAAAGTTGCATGAGCTATCCAGCCGTGCCTTCTTATGCTCGCGCTATGATAAGGTGCACCTGGCTGTGATTATTGCACGCCAATATTCATTGGCCTTTTCCAAAAGACTCAAAGGCGATTGGTCTCTCATGCGAGATCCCATATGTAACGTCGAAGTGAACTCGATTGAAGGGGAACTTTCATTCTGGCTTGTCAGTTGACGTCATTTGAACGTCTGACAAAAACGTTTGTTCAGTGGGTAGTTGTTTAGGTGGGTGTGTCTACTTTTGTATATTTGTATACAAAGCATAAAACCTTTCTTCAGATTTAAGAGTGAGCACTTTTTTTTATTTAATATGAAGGTTGTGTCCATCTGTCTATCATGTTCATCTTTTTTTTTAATAAGCAGGGGACATTCCCCACTTTAAAAATAACTGTTTTAATGCATAGGGTGTTTGCATTAGAAGAATGTACAGGGATACTTTGGATTTGAAGACTTGATGATACAAATTTCAAATGATTTTTGACGTTCGCTTTATCGTGTATGGTGTAGGCACTCTCGCAGAGTGGCGTCTGATGTAACATTAGACACTCACCTATCGAGACGAATTATAGCAACCTCGTCGTTCAAGTGCTTGAGTTCTCTCCAGCACTAGAAAGCTGATATGATATTTACACTTGTCTTCTTGCCTTATAGTTCCACAGACATTTTCCTTTTTTGTTTTTATTTTTCTGTCGCTCGGCTCAGCGTCACTGAACGCCCTCTTCTCCCCTTACTCCCCTTACTCCCCTTCGCCCCTTACTGCTGATTGGCTACAAGTTTGTTTGGGTACCCGCCCCGTTTCAGTCTTTCACTGAAAACACAAGACCCAAAATTTTTAATGCTTCGAAAAAGTTAATAGACAACATTAAATCAATCCATATGTATCAGGTAGTTTAATCTAAGGTTGCTATAGAGACACAATCATTTAAGTAATGATCATATTTGAATCAATCAAGCAAATTTGTCATTTCTTTTATTAACTTGCTCAATTCCTATGGCTTTTACAATGTTTTAATTAACTTTTTAAAGCATCGGAGTTTGCATGGAGTCAACTTTTGTAGGTAAGTAAGTCCCAGATAACCAAACTGGCTAGTCACTAAGATTATAGCAGATTTCAAACAGGTTTAAAATATCTGGTCATTAAATGTGCACATTGTCCAACGAGCTGTGATGAGTAATGAGAATGCAAAATGGAAACCAATGCACCAGAACCAAAAGATAAACAGATTTCTTAAGCGTATAATTTTTTTTTGCTCTTTTTATTCTCTTTATTCTGTGCCAGTCAGTGCAAAAAAAGTAAAAGTCCTCCATTTGGCTGAATCGAGAATAATTTATCACATTGCTATTATGTGAGTAGAAAATAGTTACATTCACTGAGGTAAATGACAAAATGTCCCAAAATTGTGAGTTTAAAGAGATTACACGGAAATTATTGTGGCCTCATAGCTAAAGCTATAAATTTACAACCTCACAAAGAGACCCTGTCAACATTTACTTACGCACACGGCAGTTTTGCACAAATGCAGTACTACCGAAAGTCTTTCATGACATTATGACAGGCCATAATTTTATGCTTTAAACAACATACATAACTTATTTTTAAGAGAACACTTCTAATATTTTTACAGTTTTCCCACATACTTTGACAGGTCTGGTTGCTCTTTGAAAAATTGCACGAGCTTCTAAAGACACTACAGACCCTTTAATATCCCTAACCAAACATAAACTTTTAGGCAATCATAACAAACTTTTGCAGATGTACTAAAACACAGAGACATGCTCAAACGTGCACACGTAAACACCACCGCATATCAACCTCTAAACTTGTAATAAGTGTCTACTGAGATACGCCACATATCATAAATCCTTCATTAGTCATTCTCTCCCAGCATGATGAATGTTTTCGCCCCAAGTGAAATCTATATCAGATTACAGCAATATTAATGTTTCAGACATTTTCACAATCTCGCTCCCTTTACATACACAAATCCCCCTGGAGACCAAGCCGTTCCGAGGCTTAGTCTATGTTAGCACGACTTGCACAATGCACACTCGGAGTTGCGTGATCGAGAGCTCTTTGAATACACGAGGCATGCGTTTGCTATGCAGATGAAGGAGACAGAGACCTTGATCAAAGAATCATCAAGGTATATGTGTAGAAAAAAAAAGCATACACAAACAAACCTCAATTGCTCTTTTTATCTGATCTCTATATGCAGCTGTCACCTTGGAAAGCTTTAATGAAAGTGTATCTTTTAGATGTGAGTGAGTAATAAATGTGAATGTGGTTTATCTTACACCAGCAAAACATTGATAAAGCTATAGCTGAGCGACAAATCGACAATTCTCCAAGGAGGTATAGGCCTAGTATTAACCGTCAGTTTTCTCACTCGGGAGGACTAACAAAAGTTATGTCTCTGCATGGATGTTAGCTTAAAATGGTAGCAATTTTGTGCTGTTGTAAGCTCATTTTAGCTCAATTTCATTAGCTAATATTGGACTCCTCCTTGGCAGCGCCGGGTGTCTTCGCCATTTTCAGCATCCAATTTTGCTGTCCAATATTAGCTAATGAAGTCAGCACACTGGAGCTCGGAGTGCAGACTCTAATGAGACAAAGCTGTGTAGAGTTTAAAATGGGATTATGTCTGTTTTACACAGTCTTTCTGTCAAATTAGCCCTGTGGCAGCAGACCTGTGAAAAACAATATCCACTTCCTCTTCACATCCACATCGATTCATATTAAATGTAAAATTAAAACAGTGTTTTTAAATTCGAAATAAGTCTAGCCAAGGACAGAGGCTGCAAGTGAGCTATTAGCTAGAAGCCTATGCACAAGCCTTCTCCATTACGTAACAATGTTATCCTGCATTATACCTGTTAAATAAACAAATATACAAGACAAAAAAAAACCTAAACGGGTTGGACAAAATAATGTGAACATCACCACCAGCATTTGCCTTTAATACAGCTTCCACCCTTCTTAGAATAGAGCGTGTTGAATTTTGTATAATGACACCTGCCAGTTGATTCAAAGATATTAGAGGACAAAATCTATTTCTCACTTTTCTCTCCAAAACTGTCCACAGTGGTATTCAAATGAGCTGCTAGCTCATTTTGCTGCTCCAACTGTATAAGTTTTATGACCACCATAACACTACACTGTTCATATTAGCATTTGTTTCTGTGTTTAAAGTTTCTGCAATTGCAGCTCTTTGGCTTGGTGAAGTTCTCTGCCGTTTTTATGGTATAATTCACTTTATTTATAATTCACTTCTGGTTATCGCCTATTATTCTTCTCTGATGAAGTCTTGCCATGCTTTGTATACACAGTCATAATCATAAAGACTCTGTTTGAAACATCAAAAAAACTGTGCTGTTAAGGTTACAGATCCTTCTAAATGGGCTCCGATGATTTGCCCTTTTTGTATCCCTGCATGACATTTGGCATTTGCCAGAGAACGCCAAGATTGGCAAAATCGCCGCTGTGCTCTTCATAGATGAAAGCAGGTTCACACTAAGCACATGTGACAGACGTGATAGAGTCTGGAGACACCGTGGAGAACGTTCTGCTGCCTGCAACATCCTCCAGCATGCGGTTTGGCAGTGGGTCAGAAATGGTTTGGAGTGGCATTTCTTTGGAGGGCCACCTAGCTGTTGCAGGTGCGGTTGGCCTTGGGTTCCTCCCAGTGCAAGACATCGCTAGAACTCATGTGGCTGGAGTGTGTCAGCAGTTCATTCAAGATGAAAGCATTGATGCTATGGACTGGCCGCCCGTTAACCAGACCTGAATCCAACTGAGCACATCTGGGACATCATGTCTCGCTCCATCCACCAACGCCACGTTCCACCACAGATTATTCAGGAGTTGGTGGATGCTTTAGTCCAGGTCTGGGAGGAGATCCCTCAAGAGACCATCCGCCACCTCAGCAAGAGCATGCCCAGGCGTTGTAGGGAGGTCATACAGGCACGTGGAGGCCACACACACTACTGAGCCTCATTTTGACTTG